>JAEHOC010000016.1:1327500-2012880 GCA_016834605.1 Chlamydomonas incerta
TAACGTATCTGCCCGTGAGGCGCCATCAACCCCTTGCGCCAAGGTGCTGCTCGCCGCTTATGATAGGCTCGTGCTAGCGCTGCGATTGCTGGCGTGGCGAGTGAATGAGCGCGCGAGCGCGGCGAGTGGGCGCACCTGGTCCGCGGCATTCTTGTCGCCCTTGCCGAACCAGCGCCCCGACGCGAGGGCAGCGGCCTCCGTGACGCGCACCAGCTCCAGCGCCAGGTTGCGCTGCACGATGGAGTAGTCGGGGCCGCCGTTCGCGGCGCCCTCGCCTGCGGCAGTTTCGGGCGCGCGGCCGGTTAGGACGAGAAAATTGGGGCGCCTGACAAATCCACTCGATTAACGCGCCGCACAGCGCTCCATAGGCCGCGCTACTGAGGCGAAGCGGAAGCGCACGGCGAGGATCAGACAACGCGCTCGTGGGCTCGCTGGAAAGCGGAAGCGACCGGCGCAGACGAATCGATCCCCAGGTTCTTGCCCCCTATTTGCGCCCGGTCCGCGCTCGCAGCTCACCCTCCATCACTTCAGCAGCAGCGCGCTTCTGCTGCGCCACGTCGGAGGTCCGCGCGGGCATCTGCGCCACACGAAGTGGCGCGGGCACTTGCCGACAGCAAGCGGGCGCCCGGTGGGGCGCCGCGACCGCAGAAGGGCGCGAAGATAGCTTCCAGCTACCCAATGCGGAGCCCGCGCTGACGGCCATCCTTCCTCGGCAGCTGACGCAGCGTCCGACGATGCCCGTCTCAGAAACAACCCTTGAAATTCAGGCAGCTCCTGTCCGCTCCACCCTCTCGACCCTCCAAGCACCCCACTTGGGCCGTAAGCCAACTGTAGTATGTGTGATGCGGTCTTTTATGGCCCGAGCGCGTCGCACGACAAGCTCGACTGTATCGTTGCGACAGATACTGTCTGGAGGCGACCGCGGACCCGTGAGCAGCCTTAAATGAGCGCAAATGGAGTGTGTGAACGAGAAGCTTTGAGCTGCAGAGGAGAGGAGAGCGAGCTTTTATGTCGCGCCGAGGCCACGTCGGACTCGCCAACCGCCCGTCGCAACGGCTACCTTCTGACTCTGAATGACCATCGCGCATTTACGCTTTACCGGCGCCTCGGCAGCCCCGACAACGCCGCTGCGATCCCACCTCCAGTGGCCCAGCCCCACGGCTTCAAGTCGACGCCGACTTTGACGGTACATCGGGCCGCGCATTCCACACGTCACCGCAACCTTTTACGCCTCGCCCGCCCTGGACGATTCCACAAATCCGCGTTAACTGTGGCCGCACATTTGCTCCTCTCGGTGCGGTTTGGTTCGGCTTCCAACGCCCCCGTGTCCGCAGCATGCAACCACCGCCGGGCTCAAGTCCCGACGCCTTCCCCGCTGACGACGTCGCGCGGACCTGCCCGCCCGCCTCCCTTCCAGTTAATAGCCTTCATCCTCATCATACTCGCCCCCGCCGCCGCCCTCGTGCTGCCCCTCCTGCTGCGCGTCCCCCTCCACCCCCTCCTCCCCGCCCTCCGCCACGCCACCGCCCTCCACGCCCTCCACGCCTTCCCCCGCCTCCTCCCCGCCAGCGCCGCCCTCCCCCGCCAGCGCCGCCATCACACGTTCCGGCAGCTTCCCGTCCGGTACCACCGACCCCGTGATGACGCACCGCGCCGGGTCGTACTCGAACCGCCAGTGCTCGCCAGGCCGCGACGCGGCGGCGGCGCTCATGCGGTCCAGCGCCGCATCGCCGAAGCGCAGCATGCGCGCCGCGTCGAAGGGCACCCCGCCCTCCGCCGCCATTGCTGGTAGCCGCGTGACGGGCAGGCGGCGGATCTGCGGCGGCCCCCCCAGTCGGGATTCGGGTTTCAGGTTCCGGAATGCAGAGAGGGAGTGGAGGCGGTGCGGCAGCTGATGCGGAGGGCGGGCATGGCGTTAAGCGCACGAAGCGAAAATGGTCCGACACGTACAAACGTAGACACACTGTGCGCCGGCGGCGACTGGACCCCCCGCGCCCACCTCCCGCCTGCCGCCAGCACCTCACCTCCCGCAGCACGCCGCCCCGGTCCCGGCCGCCCAGCACCAGGGTGGGCACTCCCGCCAGGTAGGACTGCAGCCACCTGTGTGCACACAATTGTGCAGTTGTGCTCATGTGTGTGCTTGCCTGGCTGCGTGTTAAGTGACTAGTGAGGCACAACACTGATACACTGCCGCACACAGCCCCCAGAGCAGAGCCAGCTGCATGAGACCCCCGCGCCCGCCAGGCCGCCACCCACCACCGCGGGTACTTGTCTCGCAGCAGCCGCTCGTGCGCGCGGTCGCCCACCGGGATCCTGTGTGCGTGCGCACGGCGCGGATGGACACGCACACGTCACAGGCACGCCACCGTCCAAGCAAAACATATGCGGCCACTGCCTGCCTGCCAGGCAGCCTTACCGCAGCCTCGGCATGCACACACATTCACATACTAACCCACACCACAGCCCGCCTGGCCCCGTCCCCTTTCCCCCTTCCTATGTACCATCCTTGCACCCCCCTTGGGTTTAGATTGGGCTGGTGTTTACAACCCCCCCTTCCCACCGCCCGCTCACACGAAGGTCTTGAGCTCCACGTATCCCACGTAGTCCGCGCTGCCGTCCTCCGGCACCACCAGCCCCGGCGGCGGCGGCTCCCAGGCGTCCGTCTCCGCCGCCATAGTCACAAAGTGGCGGCCCAGCCGCATCTGGGGGGCGCGGCGGGTGGCGGTGAGGCGGTGAGGCGGAGGCGGCCGGGGCGCGCACAAGCGGCAGGTGTGGGTGGGTGGCGGGTGGGTGGGAGGGATTCGACGAACCCACGTCCCACGCCATAGGCTATAAAGCCCATAACCCGTTCCCCGACAAACAGCTGTCGATGGGACAGGGCGTGGGCCCAGACATGGAGCTTGTGCCGGCTCCTGCCCCCAACGCCCCCGCCCCCAAACTCCCCCCCCCCACCACCAAAAAATTACCCCCCGCCCCCACCTGCACCATGATGGCGAACTCGCCGGTGGAGTCCACCACGCCGCTGGGCTCCTGGTCCGCCGCCTCCGTGGCCAGAGCCTCGAACTTATACCTGCGGCCCGGCGGTCGGTCGGTCGGGGGTTCCATGCATGATTAATTGGGGGGGGGGGGGGAGGGACGTAGTGGCCGGGTAAGTTCGCAGGGTGTGTGAGTAAGTTCGAATAAGTTCGAAAGGGGCACGCAAGCATGCGACTCTTTGCAGCAGTGCTGGTACCACCGGACCCTGCACGTTCAGCAACAGCGCCAATGAACCGCGGGAACACTTCATAATCCCACGGGGACCCGGCACGTGCAGCCCCGTCGCCGCCACTCATCTGATCCAGGCCCCGGCGGTCGGCATCCGCCACACCACAACAGAGCGGGGGCGCGCCTCGGCATCCCGGCAGCCCCTCACCCCCACAGTTGGTTTAGCTGGAGCGGTATTCACAACCCCTACCCCCAACCCACCCGCACTCCCCCATACCCAGTCCCACGCTCACCCCATTTGGGAATTAGAAAAATCTATCCCCCCCTGTCTAGTTTAGCTTGATTTAGCTTGGGATGGTATTCACACACACACCCTCCGGGTCCCCACACGCCTCCCCCCCACACGCACCCGTAGTATGTGAAGCGGTCGGGGTCGGTCCCCGGCGCGGCCTGCTGCTGCCCCGGCCGCTTGACTATGTCCAGGTACAGCGCCGAGCCGCACCAGGCGCCGTCGATGACCCAGGCGTCGCGCGGCTGCAGCGGCGTCAGCAGCAGCTTGTTCAGGCTGCGGGCGTGGGGTGGGGGTGGGGGGGGGCGGGGTTGGGGGGAGGGCGGGGTGGGGGGGAGGGGCGGTAGAGCGGGGCGGGTGCGTGGGTGGGTGAGCGGGAAGGAAGGGTGCGCGGGGAGGAAGGGTGGGCAGGGGCAGGCAGGAGGGTGTTCTGCCCCTGTCTGCCCCTGTCGCCCGTGCCTGTGCCTGTGCGGGCGCCACGTCCACCCTAGATCCCCCCCGCCTCCCCGATGCCCCCCAAATACCCCTTCCCTCTTCACCAAAGTCCAAGCCCAGCCGCCAGCCCCACCCACCCCACTCGACTTGTCGACTCGCTTCGGTTTCTGGAATGAACTACCCATCCTCCACGCCCCCCCCCAATCCCCCCATCACCCCCCGCGCCGCACTTGTTCCGGAAGGTGACCACGGTGGTTGCCTCCATGGGCACGCCGCCGTACGCGGCGCCGTACAGTATCACCTCCACCGGCACGGCGTCATCGGGGTCGGACTTGCGCACCCAGGCGGCCGGGTAGCCGGCGTTCAGGTCCGCGCCCGCCAGCCCATTGTCCACGTCCGGCCGCAGCGTGCGCAGCGCTGCGCGTGCGTGCGTGCGCGTGCGTGTGTGCGTGTGGGTGTTTGGAAGGGTTGGGGGTTGGGGGGGATGGTTTGGGGGGATGAGAGGAGGGAGAGGGAGGGGAGTGAGGGCGCGGGGAGGGGAGGCGCCGGCGAGGACGATGGCCCTCGCCACCCCCCAGTTTGCACCGTATCTTGTTCGCGGGGGCCTGACCTGTGTTACGGCCCAAGCCTGCGGTCTCGCCGTGCCGCCCGCCGACGCCCGGTGCGCAGCCGCGCCGTCCTCCCTCCCTCCATCCCCAACGCATGCTGCCCTCTTCCCGGTAATCCCTGTCCCCATCCTCCCACCCCCGACCTCCCCCCCCCCCACCCCACACACCCCACAACCCCGCACGCCCCTCCCCCCCGCACGCCCCCGCCCCGCCCCTCCCCCCTCCCCCCCCGGCTCACCCCCCGCCTCGCCGTACAGGTACTGCCCGCCCTCCGCCTCGCTCTGGCGCGACCAGCAGAACACCTGGTGGGGCATACTCATGGACCCGTTAGCGCGCGACGCCGCCGAGGGCCCCGCGCTCGCGTCCTGGCGCAGCCAGTCCGTCACGGAGAACTCCATGGCGGCGCCGCTGTGGAAGACTCGCAGACCCCGACCGCCGCACGCGCGCCGGCCGGCGCCAGGGAGGGGCTCGGGTTCCGCGT
Source organism: Chlamydomonas incerta (assembly GCA_016834605.1). NCBI lineage: Eukaryota > Viridiplantae > Chlorophyta > Chlorophyceae > Chlamydomonadales > Chlamydomonadaceae > Chlamydomonas > Chlamydomonas incerta. The sequence goes on from JAEHOC010000016.1 coordinate 1,332,518, forward strand.
GCCGCTGGCGGGAGTGTGCGAGTGTGTGTCACGCCGCCGCAGGGCGCAGCCGCTGCTGCGAGCCGTCTCCCCACCCCTGAGCCACCAGCCGCTACTACATATGATGGTGACGAGACGGCTGTCACGGTGTTTCAGATTGGCCGGAAAGGGTTTGACCCTGGCAGCCGGGGATGGCCGACCAGTCTTGCAGGCGGCACAAGATTACGAGGTGAAGAAATTAGCCTAGCGTTGGGTGCCTATTGCACGTATTAATAAACCTGGTGCCACAGCGTGAACAAACGGTCGAGAATACGATCATGCCATCAAGACCACCGCGATGATTTTTTCTCCGGCAAACCGCGCTGTGCACCACTCATACTGGTTCATCGCTTGTTGTACATACAAACACTCGACACTGAAATACCCGAGCTTGCGTCTTAGCTGTGGGACTTTTTCCAGTTGGTTCTAGCATTCTGCGTCAGAACCGCACGCGGGGCAATTTCGGCGCAGGCCTTTCACTACTAGGGACCCCAGCATCACAGCAGCGGCACGGCAGGGCGAGCTTTGTCAGGGCCTGGTTTCGGCTTCGGCCATCCTCTCAACCACCGAGGCCTGCCACCTCTCGTCATCCAGCTGCCGCTTCTCGGGACGCCGGTGCCGCCTCCCCACACCCTTTTCCCCGGCCCGCGTCCCCCCACCTGCAAGCGCCTCCCGGGCAAGGTCGCAATGCAGCTGTCGCGCGCGGGCCCGGTTGCGGGCCCGTGCGCCGGCCGCCGTGTGACGTCGCTGCGGAGCCACGCCGCGCCCGCCTGCGCCCTGCCAGCTGTCGCCGCTCGGGCGCGTGGCCTGGGCGCTGGCGTGGGCGTGTCGCTTCGCGGCTGCCAAACACACACGCCTGCGCCGCTGCTGCCGCCGCTGCTGCTGGCGGCGGGGCAGCGGCGGGGCAGGGCTGGCGCTCCCGTGTGCTCGGCGTCCACGGGGCGCGAGGCGGATTCGGACTGGGCGCCCAACCCGGTGGAGCTGGTGAGCCGGGCGAGCGAGAGCGGGAGTTCCAAAAATGGTCGGAAAAGCGGTACAGCAGGCACAGCGATACAGCAGGAGTGGGCAGGGTCAGGCTGGTGGTGGTAGTGATGTGGTGGTCTGGTGGACCGGCCTTCGTTGGAGGCGGCCCTGGCCACGCTGCGGTCGAGGCGTACTGCTACGCGTTGCCGTGTTGGCGCTGGGACGCAATTCTGTGTGCATGCGTGACCTGTTGTGCATGGCTGCATGGTGTAAAACGGCGCAGGTGAAGCGCGAGGCGGGCCTGCAGTCCAACCGACTGGACCCCGACCTGCGCGAGCGCGTGGAGTCGGCCGTGGAGCGTCTGGGCGGCCGGGTCACGGTGAGCGGGGCGCGGGGTGTGTTGGACAACACACGGAAACCAAACCCGCCCGCGCGCGGGGTGTGTGTGGGTGTGTGGTGGCGGTTGCGTGTGTGTGGTGGTGGGGCAAATTTGCGTGCTAGGCGGGGCGGTCTAGCAGTCCAGCTTACAGGGCTTTATTAATGATACAGTGTGATAAGAGGGTGTGAGCAGGTTGCTGCCGCAAGCATGGGGCGGCGGCAGGCATGTGGTGTGGTGCGTCCCGCTCTTCACAGGCTGTGGCCCGTGTCGCCCACCGATCGCGCTATTCACGCATGGTGCACGATCGTGTCTGTAGCGTCCCGGCTTTTACGGACACCCCCCGCTACGGGGGCTTTGCAACTTGCAACTTGCAGGTCGGCGACGTGGCGGCCCGCGCCGGCGTCAAGCTGGCGCAGGCGGATGAGGCGCTCAAAGCCCTGGCGTACGACACGGCGGCGGCACTGCAGGTGGGCAGCGAGGCCGGTCTAGCCCCAACTCAAGTGGGGAACGGCAACCCTTTGTGGACCCAGCGGGGGGGAGGGGAAGGGGGCGGAGCCGTGCAGCCGAGCCGGGTTCCGGCGCCCAGCGCCCGCCTGCATCGCCGGGGGCTTGTGTCACAGCGGCACGCCGACGGCGGCGGGAGCTTGCAATGCCACACGCTCCATATGGCTCCACGCTCCATCGCTGCGCGCCTGCGCCGCCTCCCGCCTTCCACCCCCTCCCCCTCCAAACCCTAAACACCCTACGCCCTACACCCTCCACCCTGTACACCCTGCACCCTGCACACCCTGCCGCTAACCCTCCACCTGGCGCCGGCGCCGCAGGTGTCCTCCGCCGGCGACCTGGTGTACGCCTTCGCGCCCGACTTCCGCGGCCGCCTGCGCAGCCGCTCCTTCGTGGTGGGCACGCTGCTGCCGCTGGGCCGGCGGCTGGGCGGCGCGCTGTCCTACCTGGCGCGCGTGTCGTTCGGCACGGCGCTGGTGGCCAGCGTGGTGGTGGTGTGGCTGGCGGTGATGGCGCTGCTGCGCGGCCGCGGCGACGACCGCGACGACCGCGGCTACCGCGGCGGCGGCTACGGTGAGCGGGCTTGAGGGGCGCGGGGTGGGGTGAGGGTGGGGCGGGGTGGCGTGGGGTAGGGAGGGGGTGCAAGGATGGTTGGCGACGCGGTACAGCAAGGGCGGAGGGGAGTTGTGCGGCACAGCGCAGGGCCAGCAGCGCGTGTATGCGGGCTCCTTCTCAACCCGGCTGGGCACGCCGCTCGCGCCCCCTGCATCCTGGACCGCTTTCCCAACCATCTTTGCAACCCCCCTCTCCCGCCCATCCCCCGCAGGCGGCGGCTACTACAGCGGGCGCATGTTCATGAACGCCGCCGACCTGTTCCTGTACTGGGACCCCTACTACTACCAGTGAGTGTGCGGCAGCGGCAGCGGCAGCGGCAGGGGGTGCAGCGCGGCAGGGGGGGGGCAGCCGGGCGGCCGGCGGGACGCAGGAGGGGCACGGGCAAAGCGGGGTGTGGGGTGGAGAATACGGTACCAGCCGAGCCTAACCAGCCGGAGCCCAGGCAAATGTGGTAATGCAGTACAAGGCAATACCGTACTCTTGGGGTTGGGGCTGAGGACGTAGACGGGGTGTGAGGCCGGCGCGCCGTCGGCCAGGGGGTGCTTGTGGGTTGGTGGGTTGGTGGGCTTGGAGGCAGCGAGGCGAGTGCGAGCCCGGACTCCCCTCCACCTCTGGCCACGCTCACACCCGCGCCCACACTCACATCGACACCCGCCCCCGCAGGACCACGGCGCGGCGTGTGGCCAGCGGCGAGCAGCTGAGCTTCGTGGAGGCCATCTTCTCCTTTGTGTTCGGCGACGGCGACCCCAACGCCGACTTCGAGGAGCGGCGCTGGCAGCGGCTGGGCGAGATGATCCGGGCCAAGTGAGTCTCGCCGGGGTGGCAGAGGACAGGGGCGCGGCACAGGGGCGCGGCAACGTGTGTTTTTGTGGGTGGGTGGCCGTTCTCTTCTGTTGCGGTTGTATGACGACGCGTTGGTTGGGTTGGGGCCGCGCCGGGGACGCCGTGCACCAAGCATCAACGTCTCACTCACACGCACACCCACACACCCAACTCCCGGCGCTCAGGGGCGGCGTGGTGACGGCGGAGGAGATGGCGCCCTACCTGGACCCGCCCGCGCCCGCCGACCCGCCCGGGCGGTACGGCAGCAGCAGCTTGTACGACAGCGGCAGCACGGCGTCATCTGAGCCGTACATCCCCTACCCGGACGAGAACTTTGTGCTGCCGGCGCTGATCAAGTTCGGCGGCGAACCGACTGTGGACGAGGAGGGCCGCATCCTGTACCGCTTCCCGGCGCTGCAGCTGACCGGCGTGAAGAACAAGGTGTGTGGGGCGTGCGTGTGTGCGGGGCGTGCTAGAGAGCACCAGGGAAAACGACGACAAAGACTGTGCGGGACGTGACGCGTGCGTGACGTGTGTATGCGTGTGTGTGCGCGTGTGCAGTATGTGTGCGTGCACGTGTGCGGCTTCTCGCGAGGCATGTACGATCCTGGGGCCAGCAGACAGGAGCCTGAGGCAGCCAGCACAAAAGTGCTCGACGCCTGGTACTTGTGGCGTGGGACCGAGCCTGCCTTGACCCGCCCCCTAACCCCCTCCCCCCATGTACCATCATTGCAACCCCCCACGCCCCCCCACGCCCTGCAGCGCCCCGCCAACCGCTTCAGCCAGCAGTCGTCTTTCGAGGTGCCCATGGAGCGCGACTGGCAATTCACAGCGGCCAGCGGCGGCCAGGTGCGCACTAGCGCGCAGGCGGGCGGCCGGGCGGGCGGGCGGGCCGCGCCGCCGCCCAGGCGGCTATAGCATTGCTCCGGGGTGGGGACAGCGCCAGCGCCAGAGCCGCCGTCCCAACGCAGGATTGGCTCCCCTGCGGGAGTTTGAGCCACCCACCCCGCTCACCACGCAACGCCACGCACTCACCACGCTCCCTCATGCGCGATGTTGCTTTCCCCTGCGCCCTCTCTACCCTCTCTAACACACCGCACACCCACACCGCACACCCACACCGCACCCTGCTTGTTTCTAACACACCACACCTCACCACCCACACCGTCTCCGTGTGTCGCTTGAGCCGCAGGTGGCGGGCACGGTGTTCCTGGGCCTGCTCAACCTGGTGGGCGTGGCCTTCCTGTCCAGCCTCATGGCCGACCCGCGGGCCGCCTACGTCCTGGCGGCGCAGGGGCTGGGCTTCGTGCCGGGGCTGCTGGGGCCGCTGCAGCTGTACGCGGCCGCCTTCTTCGGCATACCCGCGCTGCGGTGAGGGAGGAGGGGTGGCGGGGGCGGGGTTGTAAACACCAGCCCAATCTAAACGGGGGTGAGGGGGAGAGGCGAGGCGCGGGCCGGGGCGGGGAGCATGGAGTAAGTACCAACCCACGCTGAGCAACGGTAAACAGCGGCGGGGGGGCGCCGGCACTCGTGTGGAGCGCAGCGAGGGCGGGCTGCCCGTCCGCCGGCTGACGGCCTGCGGCCACCTGTCGCTCCCGCGCTCTTGCGTCCCCGCCTGACAGCCGCGCACCTGCCGTCCCTCAATCTCCCCCGCCCCCGCCCCCTCCCTCGTTGGAATCATCCCATCAAAACTAGAAGTAACGAATGGAACCCCTCCTGCTCCCTGTGTGCGCAGCTGGTTCCTGAACGGGGGCCGCAACCGCAAGATAGACGGTCGCAACGCCGCGCGCGCCGCCGCCGCCGGCCTGCTGAACGGCCCCGCCGCCGCCGCCGGCTGGGTGGCCGACAAGCTGGCGGCGGCGCGGCAGCTGGGCGAGCGCGTGTTCGGCTCCGGCGCCGCCTCCTCCTCCAACTCCAACTTGGTGGACCGGCCGTTTGACCGGCAGCTGCCGCCGCCGCGCCTGGGGCCGCGCCTGGTGGGCGACGACGAGCTCATTTTCGACAGCGGCCGCGAGGCGGAGCCGCAGCTGCTGGAGCGAGACCTGGACGACTGGGACAGCCGGCTGTCGGGGCAGGGCGGCGGCGGCGGGGGTGCTGCCGGCGGGCGGCGGGAGGGAGGAGGCGGCGGCGGCGGTGCGCGGGGGAGCGGGAACGGCGGCGTGGCGCGCGGCGGCCGGTTCCGGCGCTAGGGTGTGTCGGGCGGCGGGCAGGGTTGTCGGGTGGGGTTGTGGATGCCTGCCCAAGCTATGCAAGGGATGGGTGGGGAGGGGGGCATGCGTGTGGCAGGGGGCAGCGCCGCGGAGAGGTAAAGCATGATTGGCTGAGATGCCGGAGTCTGGGTGGACGCGACATGCAGAGCGCTGAGGTCGAGTGTGGTGAGTTAGCCAGTGAGTAATGGTGAGATAGCACGCACTTTATGGATGCAAGCCGGCGTGCGGGTGTGCTGTGGCATGAGTCGGTCGGTGGAATGAAGGGACAGTCCGACGCGGGACCAGGAGGCACGCTCGGAGAGACTATCACACGCGCTCGGCGGGCACCGCGTCGCACAGCCGCAACTCCTGCCTTGCTACCGCGCCCGGGCTCGTTGGGTTCGGGGATTCATCTGTCACCACTGGGGCATGCCGCTCTCATCCCATGCCCTGGTCCTACCACCACACACGCGCTCGGCGTGGATCCCGCAGCCGTGTGAGAGACGCCCGCCGGATGGGCACCGCCACATTTAATCGCCGCTGTCCCGCGATATCTCAGTCCTTATATGTATGCATGCCGCCTGTATGACATCTGCCACAGCTCAGATCGCGGGACTGCCGCCAAAGCGTCATTGCCCGACTGCAGCTGCAGCAGGTCTGACCGCCGGACCGCCGCGGAGGGAGTTTTTGTTGATCCTTTTATGCTCGGCTGCAGCGCCGAGCTGAAATCGGACAAAGGCGGGACGCGGCAACCTGGGAGTTGGCGCCCGCAGGGAAACATTAACTAGCCGGCTTTGCACCTTGTGTCATTTTGCATTTGCAAAATAAGGCGTTGCACACTATGCCATAGAGTTTTCGGCCCAGCCCAGCCCATATACGAGACATCATTTGGTCCCCACTAGGCGACAGGTGCACCGAACCGCCGACTTCAGAGTCTTTATACATAGACGATGCTGTAGAATGATAACTATTTCAGCCCGCGGGCCGGTGGGGCTAGCGCTGCCGGAGCAGCGCGAGCAAAGCCTTGTCAAGCCTTCGCACGCCAAGTCGCCCCCTAGCAACACGAGCACTCTAGATGCAATGGCCTCAGCAACACCTAGCACGACCAGCGAGCCTGCCGAGCCCGAGGTCGTGGAACTGGCTGCTTCCGCAGTCCAGGTCGCCCGCGTGGAGCACCGCTCAGCGTCTTTCTCTTGGGAACCCCTGGCAAAGGTTCCAGCGGGATTTTCAGCAAGCTACGCGATCGAGCTCCAGCAGGTGGGTAGCGGGCGGTGCTGCATCGTGGCTTCGGACCCGTTGCGTGAACTGCTCGCCTTCGCCGGCTTCCTTTGCAACGCAGCTCGACGGCGACAGCAAGCCCACGACCAACTGGGTGTCTGTGTACAAGGGAGAGGCGCTGTCCTGCAAGGTGCGTAGGCTTCGGCTCTCTCCCGCTCAATTGGACGTCGATCGGTGTGAGCCGTCTTTGGGACTTGACCAGCTGTTTGGTTACACGTTCGGGCGACGCAGGTTGATGAGTTAAAGTCTGGCTGGCGCTATGCCGTGCGGCTGGTCGCGAGCGTGGAGGCGTGTAGCGAGGAAACTTCTGCGCCTGTGGAGGGCGTCGAGGTCCGCGTGCACAACGCCGAGCACGTATTCTTCCAAACACCGCCCTCTATACCATCGGTGCTCCAACCGCCTGCGCTGGCCCAGCGTGCGCGGAACGCATTGAAGGCAAGTCACGTCGCAGGCACTGTCGTGTGCTTGGCGGACAGGCCTAACAACAGATTCTGTGCCTGCAGCTGAAATGGAACTCCCCAGAAGATCCGGGCGGCGTGTTTGAGCTGACCTACGTGCTGCAAGTCAGCCCAGCGCCGCAGGGCATGGAGGACCAGCGGGGGCCGATGGTGAGACAGAGCGCTGGCAATGAACGCGGGGTCTAGTGGCTTGCAACAGCTTACACTGCAATCAGTCGAGAGCGATCCCATATGGCGTGGGCGGGCGTGCCAAACAGCAGGGGTAGCCTGGTGCCGGAGGCAGGCTGGAAGCCGGGGTGGGCACAGGGCACGCGTGGGCCTTGGTGCCGGCTTCGGCCCGGCCCAGTGGGATATCCCAGTGGACAGCGCGTGTGGCGGGCAGAGGCACGTAGACATGCGGTCTAGGCGTCTGCCCAATGCTGCACCGGCAGGCGAGGGACTGCGCATCTCACCACCGCCGCCCCTGGTGCCGTGTGCACATGCCTCTGTCACTCGCTTACACCGGCGGCACCGGCCTGGCTGTGCAGGGCTTTGTGGAGGTGTACCGGGGCCTGGAGCGCAGCCATAAAGTGGCGAAGCTGCAGGCGGGCGTGCGCTACACTAGCCGCGTCCAGGTGCGACCGAACTGGGTTGTCGGCGCGCACGAGGAGCGGGAGTTGCGGGCGTTTCCAATCGGGTTTCCAGACGCAGCGCTCGGGGGCCTGGCGCGCAGCACGTTGCTCTCCCACCGAGCATGGCCCTGCCCTTGCACTGAAAGATGAGTGGAGAGTTGTGAGAGCTAAGCGTTTCGCCTGCACACCCCATAGGCCATCAACCCGCTGGGTGAGGGGCCGTTCAGCCTGTGCAGCGCCTACACGACTCAGGCCACGGTGCCGGTGGCACCGGAGCCGCCCGTGGTGCAGACGGCCTCGTCGGTGAGTGCGCCAGGGGGAGGGAGGGCGGCGGCAGCGGCGGCGGTGACCACAGCTGGGCCGTGGAGCGCTGAAAGCATGGTGGTGTGCAGCAACTGGTAACGGCGCTCTCCTGCCCGCCACGGGTGGTCAATCAAGACAGCAACACAGAAAGGGAAACGGCCTGGGGGTAACAGAAACAGAAGCGGGGGGAGCGCTTGCCTGATTAAGACCCTGCATGCTTCACGGTCACGCGCACGCGCGCAGAGCACCTTGACGCTGGCGTGGGCGCCGCCCGCCGACAACGGCTCGCCCATCACCGGCTACTGCCTGGAGCGGGACGACGGCGGCTCGGGCGACTTCACGCTGGAGTACGCGGGCCCCAACACCAGCCACACCGTCAAGGGGCTGAAGCCCGGACAGGTGTACCGCTTCCGCCTCAGAGCCGACAACGACGTGAGCAGAGCGGGCTGGCCGGCGTGAGGGGGCCGGAGGGCGGGAGTGAAGGGCTGTGGTACGGGTTGTGGGTGGCAGAGGAGAAAGCAAGGGGGGGCAGCGATGTTAGGCAAGAACGGCATGAACACACGGACGGAGACGCTGGCAATGAGCTCGGCCATGAGGGGCAGCCGCACGGAACTCGGGGCCCGGGGTGCTCACGCCTGCCGTCGCGCATGCCTGCGCCGGTCGCGCAAGTACGGTTGCCTGTACAGACGCTGACGCGCTACCCGTGTCCTGTTGGGGCGCGCAGGAGGGCAAGAGCATGTGGAGCAGCACGGCGGCGCTGTCCACCGGCGCGGCGCCGCCCGACAGCCCTGTGGCGCTGCAGGTGGTGACGGCGGGGCGCACCTCCGCCACCATGGCCTGGCGCACGCCCGACGACGACGGCGGCAGCAAAGTGGTGGCGTTCGGGGTGAGCAGGGCATGGGCGCGTTCGCAGTCGCACACGCGGGGCGGCTGACCGGGTGGCATGCGCAATGAAGTTTTAGACGTTTAGATGCGCCGCACACAAGGGCAATGGGGTGCAAGCGAATTCGGCGGCGGCGGTCGGGAGGTGTTCAGGGGTCCGGGGTGGGACGCCGCGGCCATGCGTGTGGAAAGTGGGTCAAGGCCCCTTTGTAGGTAGTTACCGCTGGCCGTAACCGTGCCCGGTCGCGCCTGCGATGCCGCGCTCCGCACTGTGCGTGCACACGCCCGCGCCGAGCGCAGGTGGAGCTGCAGGCCAAGTCCAAGGCGGCCACGGCGTGCATGGGCAACGACTGGCTCAAAATCTTCGAGGGCGAGGCGCACGCCTGCACCATCAACTCGCTGCGCCCCGGCTGCGCCTACCGCGTGCGCGTGCGCGCGCGCAACGCCGTGGGCTGGGGGCAGTGGGCGCTGCCGGTGGACCTGACCACGGCCGCGGACGCGCCGGAGGTGCCGCAGTCGCTGCAGCCGGCCTCCTGCACGCCCACCACTATCGTGATCACGTGGGCGCCGCCGCGCCACGACGGCGGCTCCAAGGTGCACACCTACCGCATGGAGATGGCCTCCGCGGACTGCGTGTGCGGGCGCTGCCCGCAGGCGTCGGCGGCGTCGGGGCAGGCGCTGCGGCCGGCGCTGTGCCCCGGGCACACGCCGCTGGCGGTGTACGCGGCGGAGGCGGTGGGCGCGGAGTTGCGGCACCTGCAGCCCGGCTGCCGGTACATCTTCCGAGTGCAGGTGCGTGCAGCTGTCACGTGCGCGCCGGATGCAGAGCCGAGCCTGGGAGCGGGGATGCCCGGGGTGGGAGGGTGATGCCAACGCAAGGGAGCGGGCGGGTACCACACAGCTTTCCCGGTGACGCAGGCCAAGGGACCATGTCTGAAACGCAAACAAACAGAGAGCAGAGGTGATGAGCGGTAGGCGGCGCCTGTCCAAAAGATGATCCGGGCGCGGAAACAGGAGCCGGACCCCATTTACACGGGGCTGCGGCTTGTGCCGGGGGCAGGACCGAACGCCCTCGTGTCAAACATTCACCTGGCGCGGCTGGTGGGGTCTGACGCGCGTGGTCCCGCCCCGCTGCTGCCCGCACACAGGCGGTGAACCAGCAGGGCTCCAGCGGCTGGACGGACTGGGCGGCGGGCGCCACGTGCGCGGACGTGCCCACCGCGCCCGGGCCGCCGCTGGTGGCGGGCGTGGCGCCCACCGCGCTCATGCTGTCCTGGCAGGTGCCGCTGGCGCAGGGCGCGCCGGTCAGCCTCTACACGGTGGAGGCCGCGGCGCTGCCGCCGGTGCCCGGCGCCATGCTGGGCGCGCCCGGCGGCGCGGGCGTGCTGCCGGACGCGCGCGCGGCGGCGGCGCTGGCGTGGAAGCTGGCGTACAGGGGGCCGCACCCCGGCTGCGAGGTGCGCGGCCTGGAGCCCCACTCGGCCTACGCCTTCCGCGTGTGCGCGCACAACGACATGGGCGCCGGCGGCTGGAGCCCGGCGGTGGCGGCCATCACGGGGCACGCGCCGCCCAGCGCGCCGCAGTCGCTGTCGGCGCAGGCGGCCAGCAGCGCCAGGATCGTGCTGTGCTGGGCGGCGCCGGAGCGCGACTACGGCGCGCCGGTGGTGGCGTACACGGTGGAGATGGCGCCGGTGGCGGTGCGGGGCGGCGCGGCGGCCGGGCGCGAGGCGGCGGGCGCGGGCGGCGGCGGCGGCGGGGGCAAGGGCGGGGGCGGCGCAGCGGCGCCGGCGTGGTCGCACGTGTTCACGGGCCCCGCGTGCGCGTGCTCGGCTGACGGGCTGGCGCCGGGGCGGCCGTACCAGTTCCGGGTGCGCGCAGCCAACCTGTGCGGCGCGGGGCCGTTCTCGGCGCCCGTGGCCGCCGCCACGCAGCCCGCGCCGCCCTCGGCGCCCGGCAAGCCGGCGGTGTCCAACCGCACCTCCAGCGGCTTCCGGGTGCGCTGGGACGAGCCGGAGCACGCGTACGGCTCGCACGTGGCGGCGTACGTGCTGCAGGCGGCGCCGGTGGGGTCCGCCGGCGCGGGCGGCGACTCGGAGTGGGTGGAGGTGTACCGCGGGCCCGAGGCCGGCGCGCGCCTGTCGGGCCTGGCGCCGGCCTGCAAGTACCTGCTGCGCGCGGCGGCCATCAACGCGGCGGGGCAGGGCCCCTGGGGCGAGCCGGAGGCGGCTATCACGCAGCTGCTGCCGCCGCTGCCGCCCTGCGAGCTGGCAGTGACGGACGGCCCGGCGCTGGCCGAGCCGGCGGCGGGGGCCGAGGGCGGCGGCGAGGCGGCGGCGCAGCCGCCGCAGGAGGCGGCGGCGTCCGGCGCCTGGGTGGCGCTGTCGTGGCAGGAGCCGGAGGCCGACGCCACTCACGCGCCGGCCATGGGCTTTGAGGTGGTCGCGACGCCAAAGCCGGGCTCGGAGGGTGGCGTGGTGAAGCTGAACATCACGGGCCGGCGCGGCGACGCGCGGTTGGAGGGGCTGGCGCCGGGCTGCAGCTACAGCGTGCGCGTGCGCTCGGTGGGCGTGGACGGCACCGGGCATAGCGGCTGGAGCGAGGAGGCGGCGGTGCAGGCGCCCGCGCTGCCCGAGTCGGAGGACGCGGCGGCGGCGGGCGGCAGCGGTGCTGGCGTGGTGCAGCGCAAGGGCGGGAAGAAGGGCGGGAAGAAGGGCGGCGCGGCGGCGGCCGGCGCGGGGTCAGACCGGGCGCAGGCGAACGGCGGCGCGCCGTCGGTTTCCAGCGACGACGCTGTGTCCCTGTCGCGCGAGGCCGCCCCCGCCGGCGGGCGCGGCAAGGGCGGCAAGGCGGCGGCACGCGTGGCGGCGGCCGCCACCACCGTTGCGGCCAAGAAGGTGCGCGCCCGCGGCTTTGTGGAGAAGCTGGTGGACGAGCGGCTGCCGCGCGGGTTGGCGTCGGTACTGGAGATGGTGCTGGTGGCGCTGTTCAGCGCCGACTGGCGCCGCTGCATGTGGCGGGACCTGGCCTGGTACGGCAACCGGCTGGTGGTGTGCGTGGTCGTCATCGTGGTGGTGATCACCCTGATCAGCCACTACACGTCCTCGGACGCAGCCGCCGCCCCCAAGTCGTAACTCCATAGACGGCGCTGCGAGTGTTCGCGGGCACCTGCGCCGCCGGGAGCACATGCATCTGGTCGCTCGGGCCGGGCAGGGCTCTGGAGGCGGGAGTCCTTCGGCGCTAGGCCCATCGGGATGCTGCTCTCTTTGTCTTATCCTGTGGGTTTGGTGGCACCGGGAGCAGTCTTTCTATTCGTTGGCGCGCCTGTAACGGACGGGAGCAGGCACGGCGGGGGCAACTGCCGATCGGTGCGCTCGCTTCGCGTGCTGGCGCCCCTCAAGCAGCGCATGTACCGGTATACTAAAATAGTCCTGTTGACCGCAGGTAGCAGTATGTGTGGGATGGGGGCAGCAGCACGGGGCAGCAGGTGGTTGCGAAAGGCATTGCTGTTGGGTGACGGCTGGGCGGAAATGTGTGCGGTCCAACCCTGCAAGTCCGGGACGCTGCCGCCGCCGCCTGACGCCGCAGGGACATCCCGCGCATGCTTGGCCCATTGGGGTGCAAGGCGACATCAGCCTGCATGCGCAGTGGAGGCGACGTGGTAGCCGCGGACATTGTATTCGTTTGACGTGAATTGGGGGTATAGGGGAGACAGTCCGCCAAATGCCTGAAGGCCGTGTAGATTGCGGAGGCGTGAAATTTTGGGCCTTGGGGACGTTCGTGTGTCAGGGAATGCAGTGGTTGGCGCACGGGGCCCTGCGTGCGGGGAAAGCGTCATGGGATCTGCACGTGGAATCTGGGGATTGAGGGTGTGCGGAATGTACTTGGGAGGCAAGAGAGAATGCGCAGGGTTTGTTTTGCGACAGCAAAATGGGCATTGCAAAGCGGACAAAGCAGTCGCAACCCAGTGAGAGTAATCCTAGAGAGAGACCATGGATGCGACGGAAGATGCGGAGAAGGATTGGCCGCATCAAAAGTTTTCCCTGGTATGCCCGGGCATGAATCGATTCGACTGAGACGCATAACGGGACCACGAACCCGGGTTTGATATGAAGGCCTAGTGTGTTTGGGCCATAGTGTGCATGGTGTGTGTTGAGATGCGCTGGACATAAAAGCAGGACTAATATAAAAGCAAAAATAGCGTAAAAGAGCGTGATGCTGCGCTGTGTCCATGCCGGCCCGAGCGGGCCCAGCGACCGATGCCGGCGGTTGCGGGAGGCGGTCGCACGGGCGGGGCGCGGCGGCGCGGCAGCAAGGACCGGGCCGAGTGCGGCACTGGATCCGAGGGCCACTTTCCTCACTCGCTGGCGCCGCTAATCGCATGAATAGGGAGCAGGCCGGGGGCGCATATGCATGACTTGGGAGGAGGAATGTAGTCATCGGTAGCAGGAAGACGCCATCGGTAGCAGGAAGACGCAATTGGGGAGGAGTGATGCGGAGTATTTAGCCATGAGGTGCAGGTGGGCGGCCCAGCCATGCCGGCTGGGCAAAGAGGGTGCGAAGAGGGGGATGAATGCCTTCGGCATGAGGTCCCGGTGCGGGCAGTGCCCGCACGCAGGTGCACGGCGTGCAGCACTAGCACACTCGGAGCTGCATGCGAGGCGGATCAAATTGAAGGCGACCACTGCTGCGCCACGTGCAAACGAGCAGGCAGCCAGTTGAATGCTCCGCTCCGCTCCTCCTCCTCCTACCCCGCCATTGCACTGCACCGCCAGGGCCGCGAGCGCAGGTATCGTAGCATGCATTCGCATTCGCATTTAGCGAGGATCTCAGTCCGTCAGTCGTAGGTGCAATCAGTCACACCCCTGGCGACCACTGCTGCGCCACGCCCAGGCCTCCAGACCCGAGTCGACCGCTCTCCTTTGAACTGCACAGCACGCTCGCCACTGACAGCAGCTCCTCGACTTACCGCCACTCTGCAATACACCGACTTTCACAAATGCTAAGTCACAAATGCTTGGCAGCCTCAGGGGGGTCAGTGCCCTCCTGCAGACAACTTCTTGCGCGCGTTCAGTCACACTCCGTCGTACTTTCGGGCTCCCCCTTCTGCCTGCCCCCGCCCTGTTTTGGGGCTGAGCCCCCTGAGCGCCCTGAGCCCCTAAGGGCTAAGCCCCACACTGTGTTTTGTCTCTCACTCGCATTCGCCTCGCCCACCACGTCGTACATTTCGGGCTCCCTCTTCTGCCTTGCCGCGCCCTATTTTTGCCCCTGCTTGTCACTCTGTCGCCCAGCCACTGCTTTGCTGCACGCTGTTTGCATTTTCTCTCGGTCGCCTTCGCCGCTCATCCGTGGACGCTGGTCGCCTGCCTGCAGGTGCGCTGCGAACCTACTTCGCGCGTGTGGCGTTGCGGTGTGTGTGTCTGGTGCTATTGCCTGACAGGGCGCCCGGAGCGTGAGGAATGCGCATCAGCAAATAACCAGCCTGACAGCCATCCAGCACCGATTCGGTACAGTAACCCCGGCGCGTTACACCAACCGCGCGATCCTGCATACTGTCGCAAATTGCTTCTTGACTGACGGGTATGGGACTCTGCTTCACACTACGGGATTCTGTCATCTCGCACTGTACCATCGCACCCGGCCGCCCCCGGCCTGGGGCGCTTCGCCCTCCCCCAGTTTTTTGAATTCAGGGGGGGCGATTGGGCGAAGCCCTCCAAGGACACCCCTGTCCGTGCGTGCGTGCGTGCGTTCGTTCGTTCGTTCGTTCGTTCGTGCGTGCGTGCGTGCGTGCGTGCGTGCGTGCTACGCGTGGCGGGCGGGCGAACGGGCGGGCGTAGTCGGGCGGGCGTGCGGAGTCCTTGCTGGCTCCGGTGTTGTTCCCACCCTCGAGCTGTCATAGGCTCATAGCCCCCCACCCAAAGGCATAATGCACAAGGCTCCTTCCTTCGAGCCAACTCTCGGCATACAACCCCATTCACCTGCAATGACCGAGTACGGCGCGATGCGCAAGGCCGCGCTTCCTGCCGCGCTTCCTAACTCCCTCCTCTTGAACGTTAGGCCAGCATGCCCATGCTGATGAAGCATGTTTAGATTAGCACATAGGGACATTGTTTCATAGCTATGGTCACCATTGGCGAAGCCCTTCTTTCAGACGCGGGAGAAAATGCCACCTCCATTCAGCCAATTGTTAAGGCTCTTTCCGAGCTAGGCTTTAACGAGCATGAAGAGGCTGGCGGGGCCTTCAGTTTGCTAGACGCGGACCAAGTGCCACGCCTCACTGTTCGGCAGCGCTTAGCACTAAAGGCTGTCATTCAAGGTGCGCTACATGTGCATGCCTAGAATTCGATTTATGGAGTCGCGATTTGTGGGGTCGCGACCATGCCGGAAGCAGCTCTTCGCCGCCTCCTTGCTCCCAAACCCATCCTTCAACCATCCCACCCGCTCGCTCGTCATGCAGCTGTGACGGCTGGCCGGCGGCTGGCCGGCGTGGGGAGCGCGACAGGAGCTGGTCAGTTGTTGTAGGACGGTGCCCTTGACCTTGACGTAGTTGCCTGCGGTCTAGCTGCATGCTCACTGGGTTCCGTTGTGCCTCGGCTGCTGCTGGTGACTGTTTCCACAAGGCTATCGTGTGGGGATCGGCACGCGGTGTTTGGGCGGGTGGGTAGTTGGTAGGGGCTGTGCCGGCTCGCTGCCGCCGGCTGGTGCTGTTGAGCACGGTGCGGATCGGCGCGCAGCTTATGGGGACCGGCCACATTGGGCCGGTTGGGTAGTTGGTGGCGCAGAGCAGTGTCACTCAGTGGGATGCGGGGTCACTATCACCATACCAACGTCTTTACGAAACTCTCCTGCTTGAAAACAACGTGGAGCTTTGGTTGCGCATGGGCAAGCCACGCTCGAAGTAAACCTACGCCTATTGCTTGTCTGTGTCAGCAAGCTCGGGTCGTGATGCGACGCCTTCGAACATTCGGACTTCCCCTCATGAATGCGCAACAAACTCCATGCCTGCTGCTGCATGCAGGCGAGGCGGACGTGCAAGCGACCATCAAGAGACGCGCGCCGTGCTCAGCGAAGTATGTGGTCCACCTGACGGTTCCCGCCTCGCCGCCGTACAAGGAGGCAGCCACGGTGGTTGGGCCGCACCACGTGGCAACGTACGCGCACGAGGAGCATTCGAGTTGGCAGTGTGGGCAGACGATCCCGGTAAGTTCACAGGCAACATGGGAGCTGCGCTAGGGGCAGTGAGCCGAATTCTGCGGGGGTGCCTGACTTGAGAGCTGCCGGTGCGTGTGCGTGCGTGTGCGTGTGCGTGTGCGTGTGCGTGTGCGTGTGCGTGTGCGTGTGCGTGTGCGTGTGCGTGTGCGTGTGCGTGTGCGTGTGCGTGTGCGTGTGCGTGTGCGTGTGCGTGTGCGTGTGCGTGTGCGTGTGCGTGTGCGCGTGTGAGCGAAAGCAATACCCTGCGCTCATACTAGCAAGGTAGGAGCATGTTCTGAGAGTGCTTGAGGCATTCGGCGATTTTTATGGCACCTCGGTTCCTCGGGCACCTCTAGCCTACAAGCTCGACGCTAAAAGCTTCACACAACGGCAACGCTTTGCGCGCAGGTCGCCGTGCACTGCCCCGACGACGACCGCAGGACCCACGTGGACGCAACGGTGATGTACCACGACAAGCACAAGGACGTGGCCATCCTCGAAGTGCGCCACTGTGTGTGTGTGTGTGTGTGTGTGTGTGTGTGTGTGTGTGTGTGTGTGTGTGCGTGCGTGTGTGTGTGTGTGTGTGTGTGTGTGTGTGTGTGTGTGTGTGTGTGTGTGTGTGTGTGTGTGGAAGCGGCTGAGCCAGTCGTAGCTGCAGTGCGTGGACTCTCGCGCTCCAGGTGCCCTACGGGTGCGAGTCAAGGTCCATGCGAGCCCCAACTTGAGGGCAGCCACAGCTGATCAACTGCTAACAGGGAGTGCTTGTTGTACTACTGCTGCCCATGCAGGTGCAGCGCGAGCTGGCCGCCCCGGTGCTGGACATGGCGATCTCGGCTGGTGACATGTACTACGTCCACGGCCAGTCCACGCAGGCGCAAGCAGACGCCACGTCCATCAGCCACGGCATGGTGGCCGCAACCGAGCTGGACGCGCTCAGCCACATCCGCGGCGACAATATCTCGGGTAAAGGGGACTCGGGCGGCGGCTGCTTCTCGGTGGCCACCGGCAAGCTTATGGCCTTGGTGGTGGGGGGCGACCCCACCACCAAGAAGGCCATCCTGGTGCCCATCGCGGTCATCAGCAGCATCCTGACGGACCTGGCAGCGCAGCGACGGCGCCGGGAGCAGCCTCCTGGATGCGCAGCCTGACGTGGCGGCTGCGGACGGCCAGACTTGTGCTGCCTGTGCTGCCTGAGCCCCGAGGTCGGGCCGCTCTCTGTGTTGACGGCATGGGCAAAAGCCGCCAAGGCGCAGGTGGGGTCGGCGCGCGGCACGCGGCAGAGGGTGTTAGAGTCGCGGCGACCCAGAGGCTGGCGGCACGGCCATCGCATGTGCGGGGCGGAGTGCGCGGAGGTGGTGGGGTGTGAGGTGGGGTGGGGGTTCACAAAGAGGGGAGCGTGGAGCCGCCCAAAACGCGGCGCCGGCTTGCAGGCGTGCTGGGGTTGTTTTCGACCGGTTTGGTGCTTCGGCCAAACGCCCCTTCCAGGCGTGTATGTGGCCCTGGTGCTCCTCCAGGTTGAGACTGGCCGGTGTCTGGTTAGCCGTTTTGGCTCGCGAGCATAACACGGTATGCGGCAGTAGGCCGCAGCAGCTAGCGGAGTGTTGCGGCTACAGGACGTCGTCGTGTTGTTGTGCTTTTGCTTGAATAGCTGAACGCGGCGGCCGGGCACATGGCTGGCGGTGCCTTTACCAACCGACCCCGGCTGTAGGTGAATAGTGACTAGGGCGGGTGCAGATGACATGTGTACAATGACGGCGAGGAATGTACAGGTGACATATGTGCTGCGGAACTGTCCGGGAGTTGAGGTAGTGGTTTCGAAACCTTCGGCCTCAGACGGGAGATGTGACGGGGACTCAGCCCCCTTTTCCCCGTAGGGGAAAGCCACCTTTCTTGTGAAAACAACTTGTCTGCACGTGGAGGCGCACATGGCCAATGCAATGGAGGGGGGGCTGGCGCACACGGCCAGACACGGGTATGACGCCGGTCTGGAGGGGTCAACCGGCACAGACTGGTTACAGATTGCCGCTGCGACACGCAATCTTGCATTCGCATTCACTCGCGCACACAACGCTAACGCAACTGTCCGCTCCCAGCCGCGCCGCGCGCCAACAGCCACCCAGCGACGCTCGACTGCAGCCCCAGTCCCAGCTTCCTTGCCATCCGCCCGCGCAACTAGCCGCTCCCGCTCGCGCAGCCACCGCACTCAACTAGTCCATGCTGTCCATGCACGTCCCGCAGGCCCCCAGCCGGCTGCTCGTAGTCGGGGGTTAGTCGGGCTGTCCTGGAACTATCTATTTTGTTCCACTGCCGCACGCATCCAATTCTTGCCTGCCATAGGCCGCATGGGTGGGCTCTCCTGGAGACTGGAGTCCCGGCGTGAGTCCTGGCCGGCTGGCCTCATTCGACAGACGGAACGGCGCCCGCCCCCCCCCCCCCCGCAGACACCGGTAACAGCGCAGCCTATATTGACCCCCATCCCTGACAACCTCGTCGTCTCGCCTACACCCAAACCCAACAGGCCAGTTGACTGCTCCGCCAGGCTCCGCCCCCCCTCCTCCTCTTACCCCGCCATTGCACTGCGCCAGCCGTAGCATGCATTCGCATTCGCATTCGTGCAATGCTACGGTGCTACGTGCTACGGTGCTACGTGCATTCGCATTCGCATTCGCATTAAGCAAGCATCTCAGTCGTAGGTGCAGTCAATCACGAAGGGCTGGTACGCCTCGATGAACTCGTTGACGCTCATGCCGACCTGCCGATGGGGCGTGTGTGTGTGTGTGTGTGTGTGTGTGTGTGTGTGTGTGTGTGTGGGCGCGTGTGTCCCTGACAGCCAGCCCAGTGCCCCCCCAGCTCGCTGCGCGGCCGCAGCACAACACCACAGACACCACCGCGGGCCATCACGGCGACACATCCCCTCCTCCCGCCGAATCAATGAACACGCCGTGCGCATGGACGGCCCCAACCCCCCACTAGCAATGCTGAGTTGCTAACCACTCCCACCTTGAGATCCACCTCGCCCGCGCCCATCCAGAAGAACTCGGGATCCAGCTGCGTGATCTTGGAGCTGAGGATGATGGGCAGGTTCTGCAGCCCCCGGGCGCGGCAGCGGACACCGTAACCGGTCATGTGAGTGTGTGTTTAGACATGTTGTGACGTGCCTATGGCCAGTGGTACAGGGAAGTGCGGTGCAGCGGGCAGGGCCCCCAGCGGGCGCAGCCAGGGCAACAGCAATGCGTCAGGAGCGCGGGCGCCGGCGCGGCGCATGAGTGGCGGGTTCAAGCCTTCCAGCAGATGCTCGGTGCCCTACCCTGGCCTCCTCACCGCGCCGTACACTGCCCCCAGCCCCTGCCCAGAGCCCGCCCGAGCCCGCCCCCCCCCCCCCCGCGCGCAGACCCACACGCCACGCCACGCCACGCCACGCCACGCCACGCCACGCCACGCCACGCCACGCCACGCCCGCCTCCCCCACCTCCTTCAGGCCGATGGGCGACACCGCATTGTGGCTGTAGCCCGTCAGCGCGTCGTTCACCTGCGGGGTGGGTCGCGTAAGTGGGGGGGAGGGTAGCTGTGAAGTGCCGAGAGGGCGGGCGTGGCGGCGGTAGCGGGGCGTGTGTAACTGTACGTCACGTGTGCGTGATGAAGTGTCTAGGCATCCAGGTGTCACGGCAGCGCTCCGTCCGAAGCGGCGCTCGCACGTGCCCAGGCACCCGGCCGCTGCCCTGCACACCCGACGCGGCCGTACGCATAACCCGGCCCTCGATGCAACGCCCAGTGCAACGCCTAATTCCCAACATGTCCCACGGCCCCGCTGCCCTACGGTGTTGCCCCACGACCTACCATCCAGCGCTAACCGGCACATCCCAAACCGCCCAACCCCCGCCCCGCCCACCTCCTCCGGCGCCAGGCGCATGTTGTAGTACTGCCGCCCGAACCGCCGCCCGCCCAGCTCGCACAGCGCCACCTTGAGCTTGTCGGCGTGCAGCCGCGCCGTGTACTGGAGCCGGCGGCGGCGGCGGCGGCGGCGCAGAGCGATGGCGTGGGTGAGCGGATGGGTGGGTGACCGAGAGGGGGGGCACGATGGGCACGGTGAGCACGGTGGGTGGGTGGGTTGCAAGGATGGTAAGAGAGTTTAGTAGGCCAGGCCGCGGTGCAGCAGCAGCGGCACCGCCCAGCCGCCAACGCGGCGCGCCAGCCGGCCGCTAGCTCTCACCCACCTGCACAATGACGCAGTAGTACTTGGAGTGCTTGGGGTCGTCCCAGCCCGTGACGCTCTCATGCGCCCTGCGGCCGTGCGGTGGTTGCAGCGGCGGGTTACACACACGGTACGCGAACATAAAAGTCAGGTCGTCAAACGCTGCGCGGGCGCCGGGCGCTGTTTAACGGAGCGTCTTGGCGACACCGGCCGCCAACGGCACATCCAGCTGCCACTCGCTGAGCCTCCCACACACGCGCGGGTTGGGTAAGGAGCGGCCACCGCGCGGCGCCTGAGTGCCGTGTTGTGTTGTGTTGTGTTGTGTTGTGTTGTGTTGTGTTGTGTAATGTGATATTGTATGTTCTGATGTGTTGTGTTGTGGTGCAATGCGGTGTGGTCATGTGGTGTGTTGCGCCCCATTCGGTCGGTAGCTGTGAGTTCTGGAATGAACTATCCACCCCGCCCCGCCCCACCTGGTGTTCTCCATTACGATGCTCTTGCACAGGTGGTCGATGCTGGCGGCGCCCAGGCAGTCGCGCCGGAACTCCAGCGGCTCTGTGGCGGCGGGGCAGGATGGAGGTTGGGAGAGGGGCGGTCAAGGTTGGAGAGGCCCGGCGTGCACCCGGCGCGCGGGCGTGGCTGCTTGCGTGTGTGAGTGCGTGCGTGTGTGCATCACAGAAGCAGCACATAGCCTGCGGGCTTGGAGCCCACCCGGGCACTTGCGTAACCGCCCCGAGCCTCCAATCACACGCGCCGCCCAACACACGCGCCGCCGCTGCCACTGCCGCCGCCGCCGCCGACCACTCACGGTCGTAGTAGTCTGCCGGCACACGCACGAACCGCGCCTCCGACACGCAGCCCTTGCTGATGAGCTCGGCCTGGCGGGAAGGAAATGAAGAAAGGTCGGTCGCGGAAGACAGCTACGGCACGGTATGGAGGAACGTCCCGCAAGTAAGGTTTCAAAGGGATCGAGGCGCCCGAGCTGCATGTACGCATGCTACCAACTCCTTCCGGCCTGCAGCCTGCAGCCCGTGCTGCGCCCGGCCAGCTGCCGCCACCCCGCTCACGCACCTCCAATCGCTGCTGCGTGGGGCTGGCGTCCGGGGTTACGCTCAGCGCCGGCCGGGTTGTGGCGGGCGCGGCAGCAGCACCCGCGGGCGCGGCTCCAGCCTGGATGCAAACATGGAAAGGTTGGGAGGGGATGGGCTTACATGGTGGGCTTACATGGTGGCACTAGAAGCCGGCGTGACTGGTCCAGCCAATGCGTTGGCCCGGCGCGGCCGTGCGAGAGACGTGCTGCGTGTGAACCACACCGCCGAAACCCCCGCGTGCTGGATGCCCACCCGCAGGCGCATCAGCGTGATCCCAGGCCCCCGTGCCACTGCCGCACTGCACCTTAGGCAACGCGCCCGCATCCAGCCCCAGGGCTTGAGCGAGCGCGGCGATTCGGCCGAGAATCGCTTGCTGCCGCACCGCCAGCGCCACGCCCGGAAGCTGCTCCAGGCTTTTCAACCGATCCTCAATACTCGAAAACCGTGCAGCCAGCTCGCTCGCCATCAGTGTGTGGGCGCCGCTCCGGGCCGGGCAAAGACTGAGTGATGTGCACGCGTTTCTCAGAGAGCGCAACTCAGAGGGCGGACACAAAGGGGTCAGAGGGGTTTTAGGCACAAATAACTATGGGGTATGTCCAATCGGCTGAAATGAATGGTGCAGCCAAAGAACCCCGATCGGCCCGATTGCGGAAACCTGAACTATGCCTCGTAGCCTTTCAGAACCCCAAAAACAATACTGTATGGAGATATCAATACCCTTCTCAGTGAGCTAGCATGTACAGGCTGAAAGGTCCTTGAAACCGAGTTCGGCACAGTTCGGCAGACGTTCTTAGTCGTCGCTTCGTCATAAACGCACAAAAATGACTGATTGGATTCCGCTTGACGAGAAGGAGCTCCTCCGCGAGACCAGCGGGGAAGCGTATTATGACACCACGTCGCCGCAGGAGCATCAGGTAATTGCTAACACATAGTAATCACAGACTACCAGTGACAGCAGCTCAGGAAGCGCTGCACGTGTTGGTGTTGCGATGCAGCGACCGACATTCGCATGTCCCGCGCCCTCAGCAAAAGCTGCCGAAACTATTGGGGTCCCAGGGGTTAGGGTGTCAGGCCGCGGGAGACCCGGTCGCCGAAGTTGGGTCCGCACTGCAAGCATTTGAAGGCGTGTGCTTTGACGTGCAGGCCTCCCGCGGCACTGACGCGGGCTTCGGGGACGCCAGCTCGCCCACGGGCGGCGCGACCCAGGTGGCTGCTTCGCCACCGCCGCCCCGCACCACAGGCAAAGAGGTGAGCTTGTATAGAAGTGTTTGCGCAAGTGCACAGCGCTGCACGCGCTGACGCTCTCGGGATACGGTATCCCTGGCGGTGCCCGGCTAACGCCCTGCGCGAACTCTCCACGGTCCGCTGGCGTAGCCGCTACTGCTAGACACACCCTCGCGCCGCGGCCCCACCCAACCCCCTAACCCCAAACCCACGCACCCTTCCCTGGCCTGTCATGCCCTCCGACCCAGATCACCCGCGAGATGATCATCAAGGCGCTGGAGAAGCAGGGCACGCGGCGGCGGCCGCACCCCACGCACGAAGACCCCTACGCCGAGGACAAGTGGCTGGCCAGGTGCGGCCCCCCTCGGCCCCCCCCCCGCCGGCTGCCGTACGCCGGGCGGCGGGTCTGTGCCGTACATGTTCGGGCTCGCACTGCCCGCGTGCATGTGTGTGTGGTCGCAGCCGCAATGGTGGGTGTGTAGGCGCTAGGTGCCAGGGTGTCCAGTCGCAGCCGGGCAAGGTCGCCGAATGACAACGCCCCGCTGTGCGTGCGCTTGCGCCGTACTGCGCTGCCGCGCCGCCGCCGCCGCCCCGCAGCCAGTCGCACCTGCACCTCAACGGCTGCCACATCGGCCGCATCACCAACCTGCGCAGCCTGCAGACGCTTGAGGTGGGCGCGAGTTGTACCGTGTTGTTGTGATTGATGCGTGTGTTTGTGCGCGGCCCCAGGTAACCACGCCTTGGCGCATCCAGACAGCGTTGACCCTTCCCCCCGTCCCCGAAAGTTGCGGCCCCCCAGCATCCGTACACCCGGCATCCGTACACCCGGACAACCATGCCGTGCTGTGCCGCGCAGGTGCTGTACCTGTACGACAACCAGATCAGCCTGATTGAGAACGTGGCACCGCTGCGGCGGCTGACGCACCTGTACCTCACCAACAACAACATCCGCGAGATCAGCGGCCTGGCGGGGCTGCCCAACCTGCAGAAGCTCTACATCGAGAAGAACTGCCTAACGGTGTGTACATGCATGCGTGCGCGTGTGTTTGTGTGCGTGTGTTAATGACAGCAACAGCGGACAAAGCAGCCGCCAAACACGCGCGCGCAGTTACGTGCCAATACCCACGCCGGTTACCGAGCTCCGCGTTGGCGATGCTGCCCTCGTTGTCTACCTTTGCATACGTGTGCGTGTGTGCGTGAGTGTGTGTGTGTGTGGCCGGCCGCTGGCTTGTTGCGGGCTGGGTTGACAGCGCGGGGGGCACATGGGCAGGGGGGGCCGCGCGGGGAGCAATGCTTGCGTGCTGGGGGCCCGGGCGTGGGGCCCGGGGAGGTATGTACGCACTGTGGTGATGCCACACATGTGATCGTGCCCCTGCCCCTGCCCCTACCCCTACCTCCTGCCCGCTGCTTCCTCATCCCGCCAGGTGGTCAGCGGGCTGGAGCTCTGCCCCTCCCTAGAGGAGCTCCACGTGTCGCAGCAGCGCCTGCCGCCCGGCACGCCGCTGGCCTTCGCGCCCGCCTCCATCGCCGCGCTGTCCGTCAGCCTGCGCGTGCTCACCGCGGGTGCGTCAACTTGTGACAGTCTTTGCGCTTGGTGCCGCGCAGTGCGGGCGGCGCGGTGCGGGCCGCCGCATGCCGGCCAGCCGCCCCGTTGCGCTTTCGCCGATGCGCCGTCTCCCAGCGCTCCTCCCAACACACAGCCTGTGTGTGACAGAGCGCACCAGGAACGGAACTCTGCTTCCTCCCCCTCGCCCCTTGCCACACTTCTTTGTGCCATCCTTGCAACCCCCCACCCACGCCCCCACCCCCCGCACCCCACAACCCCGCTGCAGGCCAGTGCAACATCAGCAGCGGCAGCGTGGGCCAGTTGCGGGGGCTGTCGCGGCTGCGGCGGCTGGACCTGTCGCACAACGGCCTGGACGCCTTCGAGGCGCTGGACGCCGTGCTGCAGCCCTGCGCGCTGCTGGGCAGCCTGGACCTGCGCGGCAACCCGCTGTGCAGGTGGGCGTGGGCGTGCTGTGGGTGTAGCTGCGGGTGTAGCTGCGGGTGTAGCTGCGGGTGTAGCTGGGGGTGTAGCTGGGGCCGTAGCTGGGGGAGTAGAGGGCTGGCTGGCTGGGGGAGTGGAACGGAGGATGAGGGGGAGGGGAGGGGAGTTGTTCGGGCGCGTTGGGCGAAGCTGCAAGCCGAGGGAGGTGTGTGCCAGCCGGGCGGCGGCACGGGCTGTGCTCACCCGGCTACTGTACGGCGCCTGTGGCTGCGGCGCGCGCGCAGGCAGCCCAAGTACCGGGACACGCTCATCCTCATGAACGACTCCGTCACCACCCTGGACGACGAGCCGGTGAGTGTGGGGAAAAGCAGGAGCGGGGGGAGGGGCGCGGGATGCAACGAGGGGGCGATGGGGGGGGGCAGCGGTGCGGAGCGGGCAGAGCACAGGGCGATGTGTTGAGCGGCGGTGCCCCGCCAGACCTCCGTGCCGGCGTGATGTCGCCTGCAGCCCCGTGCGCGCGCCGGTACGGCACGCGTACCGGTACCTGGCACACACGACACCAGGTCCCGGCGCCGGCACGAGGCACAACGCCACAACAACGGCACAACAATGACACGCCGTGCCTCACGCACGCACGCAGGTGCAAGCGCAGCACCGCGAGTTCCTGCTGCGGCTCCACATCCGCCGCATGAAGGCACAGCTGGCGGCGGAGCTCAAGGAGGAGGAGAAGGCGGCAGCGACAGCCGCCGCCGGGGCCGGGGCGGAGCAGGGCGGCCCGGCGGGGGGGTCAGGGACGGGGCCGACGCCAAGCGGGGGCTCGTTCGGGGCGGGTCCAATGCCGAGCGGAGGGTCATTCGGGGCGGGGCCAGCGGGGCACGGGGCGGCGGCGGCAGCGGCGCACGGGCACGGCGTGGCGGGCGCGGCGCACCGAGTG
The DNA here is from genome assembly GCA_016834605.1 of Chlamydomonas incerta. NCBI lineage: Eukaryota > Viridiplantae > Chlorophyta > Chlorophyceae > Chlamydomonadales > Chlamydomonadaceae > Chlamydomonas > Chlamydomonas incerta. Next base: position 1,358,156 of record JAEHOC010000016.1, read on the forward strand.
CCGCCACGGACGGGCGGCTTCGCCGCGCCGCCGGCGGGAGGGGGCGGCGGGGGCACTGGCGGGGCGTCGCGGTCGCTGTCTCGGAACACGAGCGCCAGCGGTGCGGGCGGCAAGAGCAGCTCGGGGCGGGTCGCGGTGCAGGCGGTGACGCTGGGAATGGACGGCCTGGGCATCTCGCGGTGATCATCGGCGGGCATGGCATGTGAAGTGTGGTGCGGTACCGGTAGTGCGGTAGTTGCGCGGCGTTTGAGTGGAGCGGCGTGAGCAGGGCAGGCGGGAGGGGTAGGGGGGAGCCGGGAGGAGTGCAGAGAAGCGGCCCGGTCGATGAGTACGCGTCGTCGAGCCGTCGGTGTGCTGGTTTTGAGCGGTTTCCGCGGGCATCGTCAAGCTCTACCTCCGCTAGATCTCCTGAGTCCAAGTGATGGAGGATGCGGACGTTGGTGCATTGAGCGCGGCCGGAGCGCTGGTGGCGCTGGAAAGCGAGTAAAAGGCGACACACCGCACCCGCTTGATACTTTCAAAGTGCAGGCTAAAGCGCCTCCCCGGTGCGTTGCATTGATACATGGCACTAGAATTAGTCCATTGGCCGCGGCAGAGCGCACGGAGGCCCTGGCTTAACAAGAGTTCTTCGACCTTTATTTATCTCGGCGCGGCGCTTTTCCGGCGTCGCTGGTTGAGGGCCCTTTGGGTGTGCAGTATGCTGTACATATATGCGTCACAAACAGCGAAGTACTTCAGACGCGCGCCGCCCGCTGCGTCGACAACGACCGGCCGCATGGGAGAAAATACCCGCTCTCACTTGCTGAGCACCGCGCGGCGCCCCAGTAGTCGCTGCTTAGTTATTTGATGCTTGGCTATTTGATACTAGTTCCCTTCCGCATTTTCGCCACACTGGCGACTCCATCCGCAGAGGCGCCCACGGCCGGGCTTAGTCTCGTAGCAGCAGCTCGATAGCCCGGCCAGATAGCATCTTTACATTTCCTAGGCAGGACATATTAGCATTGCACGCGGCCTGAGCATTGAAACCGTCGAGAGCGCGGAGAGCATCGGTGCGGCAGCGAGCGGGAGCCGGAGCTACCTGCACCACAGGCCGCGCCGACCGCACGGCGGCTCTAGAAAAGAGCCAATAGTGCTCGTGCAGGTGGGTACGGGCCTGGCGGGGCCGCTGCGTTGCCGAGGGCGGGCCAGCTGGCAGGCCGCGCAACACCCTAGGGGGCTGGCAAAGGAAATGCAATGCGTCTTCTCTTTCGACATCGGCACAGGAAGGGGGTTTAGGGTCTGGTAGCGCTGCTGGGGGGGCGCGAGGCCTTGTGCGGAAGCAGCCTGCGCTCACGACCTTGCGCTCAGCAGCCGCCAGCCCCCGGAACAAATAGAAAGTAACGCAATGGCTAGGAAGCCCACAAGGCTGGGCCAAGGGGCTGCGTTGAGAGGGGCGAGGCGTTCATCATCAGAAGCGACCGGAGCGACCGAAGACTGCTGACAAGTCTTGTCCGTGCCTCTCGCGCGCCTCGTCGCAGTTCAAAGCATCCTGGAATGCTCACGGGCTCTTTGTCAGCTTCGAGCTGGAGAGACTGCGAAGGCGCGCCGATGACCGGAACTCCGAACCAGCTTGGCGTTCAAGTGAGCAACAAGGACAGGGCAATGGCTAACACGTGCGTAGTAAGTGTTGCGGCAAAGTCCAACCCCTCCGCGCTGCTGGTCCGCGCGCAGGGGCTCGGTCACCACGGAGCAACGCTCTCTAGTGAGACTCTAGCTTCGATGTATGACCCGTCAACGGACCGCTCACGAGGTAAGCGAGGGGCCGGTGTGTCGTCGGGCCAAGTTCGCGGCGGCAATATTACTGAGAGATGTGCCGCTCGCTGCTCGCAGGCGTTGGCTCCGAAGCCGGTAGCCTCCAGCAGCAGTCTAGCATGATGAAGAACGCATCAGATCCCAGCCTCAGGTCGACCAGCTCCAGCTTTGCGGACTTGGCGGAGACGGCCGCGTTCGGCAGGTGCGAAAAAACAGGGCTTTCCAGCGGCTCTTCAGCGACCGGCCGCGCTACCCAGCGCGCGCTTGCAGCAACGAAGCGCAGGGGCTAAAAGATTGTTTCTGTAACGCAGGCACCAGTTCCAGCGGCACGAGGAGCAGGATATCTTCAGCGCGGTGGGCGGTATGGAGCTCGGCGTGGACGCGGACCTGGACTCCCTGGGTGCGGACATAGCCTCCACCAGCGGGCATGAGCCGCACCCGGAGCCGTCTCGCACCCTGTTTGTGCGACACATCAACCCAGCGGCCTCTGACGAGGAGCTGCTCGCCATGTTCAAGGTGGGCACGGCCGGAGGTCGAGGGGCGGGGGGGGACGGGCCGGCGCTGGGCGCGTCAAACGCAGCCATAGCTTGTGACGCATGCAGCCGCCCAGGCGCCTGCCTGCGCGGTGCGGAACATAGCGCGGCACGATTTGCGCTGTGGCTGTGGCTGAAGGGGGGGCACGCGCCCCGGTGGCATGTTGGTGGCGGCGGTTTCGAGGGGCCCGTTGGTCACGCCGCCTCCGCCACTGACCGGCTCTTCAGGTGTTCGGCGACGTGCGGCACATGTACACGGTCAGCAAGCACCGCGGCTTCATCATGGTCACCTACTTCGACCTCCGCGCGGCGGCACGCGCCCAGGCGGCGCTGCACGGCGCGCCCATCACGTCGTTGCCGCTGGACATCCACTTCTGCGCGCCCAAGGGCGACCCCACCGTCAGCCAGGTGCGGCGGAGCGCCGTGCGCCCTGCTCTTGAGGCGCAAAATGCGCCGCGTCTGCCTTCTGCACGGGTACATTTTTCCTCCTGCGTGTGCGGCAAGCCGGCAACGCTGTGTCTCCATGAATCACTTTGCCGCGCTCCCCCACAGGGCACCGTGTCGCTGTTCAACCTGGACCCCGACACCTCCAACGACCACCTCGTCTGGCTGTTCTCCAAGTTCGGCGACGTCAAGGACATCCGCGAGTCGCCCGACCGCCGCAGCCAGAAGTTCATCACCTTCTACGACACGCGGCACGCGCTGGCGGCGCTGCGGGCCATGAACAAGGCCGAGCACCTGGGCAAGCTGCCCTCCAACATCACGCCCCAGCTGGCGGCGTCGCTCTCGCAAATGACCATGCACGACACGTCCGCGGGCGCGGAGGTGAGCGCTGGGTCTGCCCGTGCTTGCGTTGTACGCGCTCCCAGCTTGTCTTACAGGCTTCAAAGGCCTCGAGGCAGAGGAAATTCGGAAAATTCCAGGGATATCTCCTTTAACTAAATCGATGCGCGTTGTGCTGTGTCTGCGCTCAGGCGGGGCATCTGACGACGGGGAAAGGCCACCCGTCGCGCGCGTCCTCGCAGCCCGGGACGACTTCACCCAGCCCGCTGCCGGGCACCTCTCCGGCAGCGCCGGCCTTCATGGCCGCGCAGGGCCGCACCGACATGCAGGTGAGGCCCGCCATTCAGCCATGCGTGTGCCCTGCCCTCGCCCCGCCCCATGGCAATCCGTTCTGGCGTGAACATGCGCTCCTCTTGCGTCCTAACCGCGCCGCTCCACCCTGTGCCACTGCGTGCGCAGCTCGGGCCGCAGGTGTCCCCGCAGGTGGCCGCGGGCCTGCGCAGCGGCATGCACGTGTCCGACTCGGCCTCCAGCATGTCGGGCTCGGTGGGCGGGCAGGCCGCCGCCACCAGCCAGCTGCTGGCGGCGGCCGCCGCCGCCTCGGGCCGCAGCCCGCTGGGCATGGCCGGGCCGCACGGCCTGCACGGCCCCCACGGCCCGCACGGCCACGGCCCGCACGGCCATGCGCACATGCACAAGGTCGTGCCGTCGCTGGCCACGCTGTCAGAGGCGCAGGCGCTGGAGGACTCCACCGCGGGGCTGTACGCAGCCGCTGCGGCGGCCGCGGCTGCGGGCAGCATGGGCTCCATGCTGGCGGGCAGCGGCGCCGGCAGCGGCGTCGGGCTGGACCAGTCCAGCGGCGGCAGCTCCGCCGCGGACGTGAACGCGACCGCCAACATGCTCATGGGCCTGCAACTCAGCGCGGCGGCGGCGGGTCAGGTGTCGGTTTCGCCGGAGCAGCAGCTGTGGGCGCTGCAGCAGATGGCGGCGAGCGGCGGCGCCGGGCAGGGCCAGGGTCCAATGTGGGGCGCCGGTGGCGCACTGTACAACCAGCAGGCGGCGCAGGGCGCAGCCGCCGCAGCCGCGGCGAACCTGCAAGCACTGCGCAACCTGCAGGAGCTGCAGGCTCGGCAGCAGCAGCAACAGCAGCAGCTGGCCATGGCGGCCAACCTGGCCACGCTGCAGGGCCAGGCGCTCTCCGCGGCGGAGCTCAATGCCGCGGCGGCGCAGCTGCTGCACATCGCCGGTCTGGGCCAGGCCCTCGGCCCCGCCGGCGGCGCGGGCGCGCCGTACGGTGCGGCCGGCGGCCTGGGCGGGCTGGGCGCGCTCGGCGGCCTGGGCGGCGGCGGCTTGGGCGGCGGCGGCATGGGCGCGAACGCGGCGGCGGCGCAGCAGCTGTTGCAGCAGGCGATGGCCATGGGCAACGTGAACGCGCTCAGCGCGTTGGGCAACATGCAGGCAGCCGCGCTGGCGGTGGGCGCGGGCGGCCGGCTCGGCGGCTCCTTCGGCGCGCTGGCGGGCCTGGCGGCTGCGCACGGCCACCCCGGCGGCCCCGGCGCCGCCGGCCGCGACGCCGCCGGCAGCAGCCGCGGCGGCGGCCGGCTCAGCCGGCGCACCACGGACCCGGCCGCGGAGATGGAGCGCAAGATGCAGCAGGAGAAGCTGTACGCGCTGGATGCGGTCAAGATCCGCAGCGGCGAGGACAAGCGCACCACGCTCATGATCAAGAACATCCCCAACAAGTACACGCAGAAGATGCTGCTGGCCACCATCGACGAGCAGTTCCGCGGCACGTACGACTTCTTCTACCTGCCCATTGACTTCAAGAACAAGTGCAACGTGGGCTACGCCTTCATCAACATGATCAACCCCTTCGACATCATTGCGCTCGTCGAGCGCTTCAACAACCGCCGCTGGGAGCGCTTCAACAGCGAGAAGGTGCGCACGGCCTGTATCCGGCCGGCCCCCCGGCTCGCTATAGGCTGCCGTTGCAGTTGGTCGACTTGCGCGCGTCGGCATGCGCTGGTGTTGCGTGTATGGTAACAGTGCACCCCGCACGCATGCGCCTCCTCCCTGCAGGTGTGCTCCATCAGCTACGCGCGCATCCAGGGCCGCGCCGCGCTGGTGGCGCACTTCCAGAACTCCAGCCTCATGCACGAGGACAAGCGCTGCCGGCCCATCCTCTTCACCGCCAACGGCACTGAGACCACCGACCCCGATGCCTTCCAGAACGACCCCTCGCTGCAGCCGCCGCACGGCGGCGGCGGCGCGGGCGGCCCGGTTGGCGCCGGCTCCAGCTCCTCCTCACTGCCGCAGCACGGCGGCGGCGGCGGCATCGCCAGCTCCAGCATGTCCGGCGCGGGCGGCTCCTCCGCCTCACTGGGCTCCGTGCACTCGGCCGCCGCGGCGGCGTCCTCGCCCCCCGGCCCGGGCACCAGCCTCGGCGGCATGTCAGCTTCCTCGGCGGCGGCGGCGATGGCCGGCCCGGCCAGGATCCGCGCCGCGGCCGCGGCCGTGGCCGCGGCCAGCGCGTCGGGCGGCATGCTTGTCGGCATGGGCGGCCACGGCCATGCCCACGGCAGCCAAGGGCAGCTGGGCTTGGATCTGCTGTCCGGCATGGGGCATCCCGGCGCACATGGCAGCGGCGGCTCCGGCAGCTAGCGCCTTTGGCCGTGCGTTTTGTGGGCACGCTGGCGACCGGGACAGCATGAAGACTGGCAGGAGGCTGTTGTTTCATCAGCGTAGGGTTTGGTAGGGGCCGGCAACGCGTGTTTTGGGGGTGTCGTAGGCAGGTGTTCGCGCATGACTGTTTGTGTATTGGCGCGCGTACAGGTGCCCCGCATTCACCGTTCGGTCCTTTTTTCCTGGGGCCGGTATGGTTGTCCGTCCTAAATACTCCTGACATGCCGCACGGTCTGCGCGCGGAGCCGCAGCAGCTCGTGCTGCGGTCATGCTGTGGTCAAACACCCTGTAGTAGGCTGGCTGTTTTCGGCTTTTCGTGCAGCAAGCCTGGGCTGCCAGTAGGTCTCATATCTCTTGTATCCGCATACATTGCTTTGGGCTTTCATCGGCCACGGGGATGGCGTTACGGACGCGACGTCGCTACACCGCCGACAGGCAGCACTAAGCAGTTTGCCTGCCGCGACGGATCGCTGCACGTCGTGGACCTTCACTGCCGCCGCGTGCGCTGTCGTGTATGTGTGGTCGTCACTGGTGAGGGTGTGTGGTCGCCGTCCGTGGTACTTCCAACAAAACAGGCCGATGGCGCTGCGATTTAGATTTACTTGGATGGATTGTGCCGGCGCCGGTAGTGGCGTTGGCTTGGAGCATTGTTTGTGATGGACGGGTTTCGCGCGCCAGCTGTACAATACGAGATGTCCCGGGCTACCCTGTGAGTGTCATCCGCAGGTTTTGAGGGCCATCGGCCCGAGGCCTCGCACTCGGGGGCCCCTGGTGCAGGGTTGATGGATGATATTTGTATGCGGTGCAGTGGGTTTGATACTTTCTGTGGTTTTTCGTGTGTGCGCGGCCTGTGGGTGAGAGAGTCGATGTCACACGAGGACAATGTTTGATGTGCGCTGAAAAGAATAGTTTGGCATGGCGCGGCGTGTGTCCTTGCTGGGGGCTGCGGGCGGGCAGATGAGGGGGATAACGCCCAGGAGTGGAGGAGGCTACAGTAGGCCGTGAGCTCCCAACGATACCGAGCTGCTTTTGGCTCGAGACGGGGAGCCGCGTAGGGGCTTTTTCTACGCCACCGCCATCACGCGGTAGCTCGTGCCTAGCGTTTGTCAATGTCGAGTGTGCGCTCAGTGAGCGCGGTAGTCCATTGCTCTCGCAGCAAATGTCTTCCTGGGGGTTGTGGGGCAAAAGGAGTGTGTAGATGTGCGCGAGTTAAGAGGTGGGAGTCCAACAGATATGTGGTGTACAGACATGAAAATGGCGTGATGCGACCTGCGGTCGACGCGACGCCGGCTTGATAATGCGGGTTGGAGGCATGCCGTGTCCTTCGCAAAGACGTCTCGAGACGAACATAATTGGGGGGCTGGGCTCGAACAGGGAGGGGTCGCACGTCTGTGGCGGCTCAGGTGGAGAACCTCAAGTAGAGGGGAGAAGTTCAAGGGACAAGGAGAGAGGAGATCAATGGGGTAGTGGCGTCGCGCGAGTTTGGAGAGGAGAGAGCAAAAGGAGGAAATACGGAGTTGCTAAGGCAACAAGGTGCAGAGGACAAGACTTGCGGAGGAGGAGGCGCACAGAGCAGGAGGCGAGCAGGAAGTCGGTTCCCCGGCAGAGGCTTGAAGGCGCAACGGATGTGGCGAGTTCGGAGGAAGCAGTCGCGGGAGCGGATTGCGGCACCAGATCCAACAGAGCATGGGGGCGCGCTCTGGCGTATCGGGAGCGGCTGGAGTGACGTTTATTGCAGGCGCGGCGGTATCGCCGAAAGTCGACGAATCATAAAAAAGTACCATCGGTGCGTGAGTACGTGAGGGAGTGCTGTTGTCGGTCAGGGAGTAGGTGAGGAGGGTTTGGGTAGGCGCGTGGCAGGCCCGGCGCGCAGTGTGGCTTGCGCGGTTCGCAGCATGGCATTGGGTGCGGCCCCATGGGCCCCGAATGCCCCCGACACTTAGCGCCGTGGCCTGGCGCTACGCCAGAGGAGTGACCCGGTTAGGAGCGGTCCGCGCGAAGCCCGCGCGAAGACTCGCCTTGCCTATTATTTTCCAGTCTGCGTGTGTGCGTACGCCTGCGTTCCTGATTCTGTTGTTTCTCGAAAACCTGGTGGCTCCCTCATGAGTACTCGCCCTAGTGGCGGGGTTTTTACTATAGTTTTGCCTTTTTTGGTTTGGTTCGTTGTGTGCCCCATCCCGTGTCCAGGTCCTTATCCGTTTTTTGGTAGCGCAGAACCGTGCGTTTTGGGTTTGATGGTTGAGTTTACTAAGAGCTACTATGCACGTGTATTTCCGTCTGTATTCTTTTCTTCAGCATTAGAGAGTGGTAGAGGCTGAGGCGGTGAGGAGGTGCGCCACCCATCGCGCCGGCATTTGCGCAGGGTCCGGCTTGCACCCGAGAGAGCGCTGCGCATAGCACGCGCCTGCCGAGAGGCCAGCTTGGTACACGTACCTGTAACATGAAGAGATGTCCACCGCAGTCCCACTGCCACTCGCATTGCGGCCGCGGCAAGCAGCTGGAGTCGGCGCTGCTGAAGCTGCTGAAGGGCGTCAGCACCAGGAGTGACGCGAAGCTCCCGGCCACAAATGCAGCTGCGGCGGCGGGCGTCGGTTACCTGCACCTCCTGCAGCCGCGCATACAACCACGAGCAGCTGGTGGGGCCACAGGCCGCGACTGGCGCTGTACGGCCCTTCAGCGCGGCAGCCGGCGGCCGGCCGCGTTCATCACCCCCGCCGCCTTCATGAACGCGCTGGGCAGGCGTACAGGTGCAATCACGCAGCCAGCATGTTCGCCATTGTTGGCCTCGGTTGTGCGCGTGTGCTATTCGCCTGCAGCAGTACAGTTCTCCAGCTCCGACCATCGTCCTACATTACATCAGGAGTGGGCGGCTGGGCGCATACCCACGAAGGGACATACGTTGGCGTACACTGGTGAGCAGGCGGCTGACTTGAGGCGCACAGCCTTACAGCTCTACAGGGGGCGCCGGTGCGCCGGCCATCTCAGTATGCCGCAGCAAGGGAGGGGGACATCGCATTGCTGCAGCAGACGGCGCTGCAGCACAAGAGGCAGTGCGCGGCGGAGCATGCGGAGGCGAGGACGAGGAACGAGCCGGGTCACCCACGAACCTCCTGGCCGGGCGATCCGCGGGGGGCACGAAACACAGCCGCGATCGGGCCGAGGAACCGTGCAGTCCAGGTCGCCACGCTATACCGCACTGCTTCTAACTTAGTCTAGAGCTAGATTGTACGTGTACGGGGTTGGCTGTGTCCGGCCTTTCGGGACATCCTCTTCCGGAGCATTTTCAGAAGCCAACATGCTTCGCAAGGGCGCTCAGGCTGTGCTTCAGGCGGAGCGTGCAGGTATAGGTTGCGCAAAGCATTTGATGCAAGCGGGGAGCACGTCCGAGAGCACGCCGCTACAATCACGCTCGCCGCGGGGTTCCTTGTCGCTCGCAGGCGTCCAGCAGACCTGCGCCGCTGCCCAGGCTGCTTTCACCCGTCAGTTTGGCGCTCCCGCTGGCAGCCATGACCACCCCACCACGCCCCTGAGCCCCATCATGCCGGGTGAGTCTTGCATGCTCGCGGTTTCGTTGCATGTGCAGTCACCTATAACATCCATAAAGAACTGTAACGATTGAGGCTGAATGCGTGTTCTGCGGGTGTCGGCACGCAGGTATCGTCGCTATTCCGCGCCAGGTGATCAGCACCGCTGTCAGCTTGACTGGCAAGGCTCTGGCTGGTGCCGCTACCTCTAGCACGATTAAGGACCTGGTGACCTCCTTCGCGGAGAAGGTAAGCGCGCACTTTGTGCACATGCGCAGCGGCTTGTTGCGGAATTCATGTGCACGGTCTTCATGGAAAAATGGCTTGCTGCAGGCGATTGTCAGCGAGTCGATCGTGAAGGTGGACGAGGTGGATGTGCCCTTCTGGGCGTACTGGCTGTCCACGGCGGGCTACAGCAGCCCCGCGGGCTTTAAGAAGTTCGCGGAGGCCGTGAAGCCGAAGGTGGCTGGCCTGGAGGCGCAGCAGGTCACCGACCTGGTGGTGGCCTTCCACAAGTGAGATGGCCTCGTGCCTCGTGCCGTGTCGGAACTGGAGGGGAGAGGTCGCGGGGCTGGCGAAGCGGCTGGAGGCTGGTGTAGTGTGGAAGGGAGCGGGGGGCGGTTTGGGCCAAGGGGGGCAAGGCCGTTGACACGCGGCGGGGTAGGCCGCTGGAGGCCTGGAGCTGGCGGCCGGGTGGGGCAAGGACGGAAGACGATAGATGCTGGAACCGAGCCGGCGGGGGGCGCAGGGACAGGGTGCGGGGGCGCCAGGGTCACGCGTGCCGTGAGCGGTGCATCCGGGCGTGGGCGTCGGCAGTGCACAAGCAAGGATGGGAGGGGGCGTCGCAGCACAAGACTGTGTGTAGTATCTGTGTGTTTGGTTAGGGGGGGTAGTTCATTCCAATTCCCAAAGCAACCGATCGAGGGGTTATGGAGGCAGCTCGAGGCAGCGGGAGGGGCACGGGACAGGGCGGGAGGGCCAGGCGCACGCCCGCGTCTGCTGTGTGCTGGGGATGGGTGCTGCCGCACACCCCTCTTTTCCTCACGCCACCCCTGTCCCATGCCTGCGGCTCCCTCGGCCGCCACTCTGGTCACGCTGCCGCCGTTGTTGTTGTTTGCCGCCAAACCAATCCAAACCAAACCAAACCAAACCGCCCCAGGGTGAACTACTACGACAAGGACCTATTCGCCGCCGTGGCCGCCAACATCAGCGCCAACTTCACCAAGTACGAGACCGAGCAGCTGCTGCCGGTGGGTGCGGCGCGGCGGGGCGTCGGGCGGAGGGGCGGAGGTGTGGCGGGGGGTTGAGATGGTGTTAGGATGGTGTTGGGATGGTGGTGGTGGGGATGGTGTCAGGGCGAGCAGGTGCAGCATGGCGCGGGCTGGGAGGGCTTGTTGTTCCGGAGAATAGATGGGGGGGCGCGATCGACACAGCTTTCAGGCGGGAAGGACACAGGTGCTGAGTGCGGCGCAAGGGACAACGGACGACGTGGCGACCACCACGTCCGACCGCGAACACGCCAACACTCCGTCCGTCTGCCTGCGCCGCCTGCTCTGCGCTGCTCTGCAGATCCTGTCCGCCTTCCTGGAGTTTGGCTTCTACGACGCCACCGCCTACGACGACATCGCCGACTCCATCACCTACTGCAACCACTACCTGGCGCCCGTGAAGGCCTGCCCCGGCCAGGTGGCCTCCGCCTTCGCCGCCTTCGCCAAGTACGAGCACGAGCGCGGCGACCTGTTCCTGGCGCTGGCCAGGTGCGGCGGCGGCGGCGGCGGCGGGGACACGCGCGGGGCGGCGGCGGGGGGGGGGCACGTGCGGGGTGTGTGGGGGGGGGGGGGGGGGCGGGGCACCTGCGGGGAGGGGGCGCGGTCGGAGGGGGGCCTGTTGAGGCATCGGCAGGACGTGATTAAGGCGCGAGGCCACATCAATTGAACGCCGCAGCGAGCGGCCTCGCACCTTCATCATGTTCCCGCCGATGCCGCAACAAAGAGCTCGCGAATCACCATATCATTCCAACAGACCGCTGCGCCGGGCCAGCGCTCTGTGTGCAGCGACAGCACCAGCGGGGCACCAGCGCTGCAACATCAATGCAGCCGAGCAGCTGAGAAGCGCGTAACGGTTGACAGCACGGAAGCGGCGCGATGAGCAGGGGACTGCAGGGACGCCTGGGACGAATGGCAGCGGCGGCAGAGCCGCTCGCGTTGCCGCCGCGCCCAGGCCCACAGGGGCTTAGAACGCCGCTGCCAGGGTCGGCCGCCGGCCGCTGTCGGGGGCCAACCAGCATCTCAGCCGCCATTCCCTCCCCGCATCACGCGCCGCGCGCCGCGAGCTCGCAATCCCCTCCCGCCCTCCCCCCCCCCCGGCTCCCGCTGTTCCCTGCATTCCCTACCCCCCAACTTCGTAATCGTCCGCAACCCCCTCCATCCCGATTACACTCTCTCTCACACACACAGGGGCTTCAGCGAGCTGTCCCTGGCCAAGCTGGGCACCGAGGACCGCAAGGCCGCGGTGCTCAAGGCCCTGCGCGCCTTCCACCGCTTCAACTTCTGGCCCGATGCCACCGGTGCGTGTCCGTGCGCTTGGGTGGTCTCGCTGGATGTTCCTGGATGTCGCTGGATTTGTCCTGAATCCCCATGCCGGTGCGGGTGTGGGCTCAAGCAACGGCGCATACAGCACGCTGGCGGGAACAACCATCAACAGCGGCGGTCCCACCGCTCGCCACTCAACACCCACTGCACCCCGCTTGCTCGCCGTGCCGCCCCCTGATCTGCTGCAAGAACCCCTCATCATCTTCTGGTCTTAAAATTAATCATGCATGGAACTCCCCCCCCCCCCGCAGAGGCGCTGCTGCACGCCGCCAAGGGGCTGGAGGGCTCGCTGTCGGCGGACGAGGCCAAGGAGGTGGAGAAGTACCAGGCGCTCATGGAGGACGCGGCGGGCGGCGAGTTCAAGGTGTTCAAGGAGGGCGACGACGTGGACAGCGTGCACTGGTGCGTGGCGGCCGGGGTGCTGCGGGGTGTTTGTGTGTGGGGGGAATTTGACGACCGCGGGGTGGGGGGCAGGGGCGGGGCACAAGCGCGCCGCAGGACGGACAGGATAGACACGCCAGCCCACGCGCTCTACGGTGCCACACTGTGTTCATCGGTCACGGGTCGGTCGCTACCTAGTGGGCTGGCCTCAGCGGCACTGCGGCCCCACCGCACCTCACCCCACCTCACCTCACCTCTTGTATCAAGCCGCCCGCACCTTAACGTGCCCTGTCCTCCGCCGCCGCCCCCCGGGCTGGTGTTTACAACCCCCTCCCCTCCCCCCCCGCCCCGCCCCGCACAGGTACGGGCACCACACCCAGGCGCCCACTGGCTACTCGCTGTACGTGTTCCGCGACGCGCTGGTGCCCAAGCAGTACTCGCCGTCCAGCATGCGCCCCATCAAGTAAAGAGGCCGCCTTGCGGCGGGCGTGCAGCGGCGGAGGCCTTGCTGCGTAGCGGCGCCGCTGGCGCGCGCAGCTGCTAGCTGCAGGCAGCGGGCGCGGCGGCGCCGGTGCCGGTGGAGAGGCAGCGCGCGGCAGGGGGGGCGGGCGAGGCTGCGTAGTGCTGGGATGCTGGGGCGCGGAAGCGGAGCAGGTGCTGGCTGGCGTGTTGCCGCCGGTGGGCGTTGGAGCTTATACGAGCTTGTGTGCGAAGCGTGATGTGCGTAGCGCGGATCTGAACCCAAAGGCTTTCTGTAGGGTTGTGAGGACAGACGGAGCGGAGCAGCGCTGCTGCGACGCTGGGAACGTGGGGGCGGTGTGGGACAGCGCGGGAAGGCCGCCGTGCCTGCATGCGTGTGCCCTGGCCGCCCCAGGCTTGACAATCTGGCGCAGTAGATCGATGTGTTGGGCGTGTCGCTGCCCTGGGAGCAGGTTTCGAGGATGTTGGAAGGGGTGCGCTCTTATGTGTAGGTAGGCCGTTCCGTGTGTGCATGTTATGGACGAGCACGCGGCGTGGAGTTAGTCAGACAAAGGTGCGGATACAAGACCATAACCTTGTAAAGCCAAGAGATAGCGTGCCAGTTGCGCCAGTAGCGTGCCAGGCGCAGGTGGGGACCTAGGAGACTGGCGAGCCCAAAATCTCCCCGTCTCCCTGAAGCAGGGCGTGCCCCATCGTGTCAGCCTGTCAGGGGCCCGCGCCCCGGCCTCAGCTCCGCCGCGGGCAGCACTATCCACTGCCATAATCTAGCTGACACCGGCGCGAAGTGACGCCGGTACCAGGGCAGGGAGCGGCAAGCCGCAGTTGCGACCGGGCCGCCAGTACCCCGACGCCACATTCTGTTCGGCAAGGACGCGGTGGCGAGGGGCGCGTACCGTGGTGTCTCTGATGCCTTGACTCTGGCGCCTGGAGCGTGTGTGAGTGAGCCCTGGAGCGTGTCCGAGTGGGCGTCGCGTCCGCTGGGCCGCAAGCGCGCAGCAGGGCGACGAAGGGCCGCGGGCACGGGTGCGGGGAACTCGACCGACTCCGTCGGGAGCTTTGGCGCTTCGTGCGCAATTGCTTCGTCGTAGCATTCGAACTGTTCTGTTGTGTGGAGGTCAATGCAGGCGTCTTTGGGAGCTCGCAGGATTGGCGCCTTTTGGCATGGATGACTGGATTCAGAAGGGCGGTCTCAAATTTCTCAGCGACCTTCTGCCCGAAGGCTCGTGAATCTTACCTTGTCGTAGTGTATAGTATTGACGTGCTAGGCCACCTACTCTGACACTCGTGCGCGCGCGAAGTTGCTGAACTTGAAAACAGACCGAAGCGCGCGAAAGTCGACCGACCAGCAGCCATGGTGCGTTGCCCTACCCCATAATCCTTTCAGACAGATCCATTGAAGCTTGAATCCTTGGTTGGTTTGCAGGACGGCCAGACGAACCCGCTGGACCAGTATGAGCCCGTCGAGGATGAGGTCCTCGAGGAGGAGGAGGAGGGCGAGGACCTTATGGAGAACATGGAGCGGTCAGTGAGGCTGCCATAGAAGCAAGCGATGCAGCCAATTGGCTTGTTTCGCGCTCAGTCACGGAGCATGCCGGAGGCACATTCATTCGGGCGCACCCAGCCTCGCTGGGAGTCATGTTCGACGCGATTCCACAATCTCCAAACTGCTTTCGGGGCTTGTACATACAGGGACTACCAGCCGCAGCCACACCTGGACCACTACGACGCTGAGGGCATCGACGACGACGCGGAGGATGCGGATGGCGAGGTGGACGCGCACGCCGCGCGCATGGCTGCCGAGGAGGAGCTGGACCGCCGCGACGCCAAGAAGCTGCGGCCCCGACGCGGCGCTGTGCCGGACATTATGATGGAGGACGGTGAGAGCGCCGGGAGACACATGGGGTTAGGGGCAGGGGGTTGAGGGGTCGACGAGAGAGCGGCACGGCGGTAGCAGCCGGGAGACTCCTAGGGGCGGCGTGCGCCGCCCTCAAACCCTGCGTAAGCACAGCGTGTCGTTTGCCGCATGTGCGCCTGCTATTGCCCGTGGTTCGAGTGTTTGCCGTTGCCTCCCGTGTGCGCGACTGCTGCAGATGACCAACCACGCCGTGACGACTTCAACCGCCGCCGCAAGCGGCGCTCTGATGTGGGCATGGATGATGACTCGGCGCCGGTGCGTACACTCCATGTTGCCGTGGTTGTTTTACGACTCTCCCCATCCAGCTAAAAAGTGAATTGTGTGGCGCAAATGCACGGGTGCCACGACGGCGCGTGCGGGCGCATGCGGGGCCTGGCGGCCCGACTGCGTACCGCTTTAGGCCCGACTGGGGCCCCGACTGGAGGCCGGGCTGCGTTCAGCTCAGGCCCCTCGTCAAAGCATCTAGCCTAGCATCACACGCGGGGTCTCTCACGCGTCCCTCACTACCCGCTGCCGCCTGCCGGCCTGGTGCCGGCCCTTCAGGCGCCCCTGGACTTGGACATTGAGGAGGCCAAGGGCCGCCTGACCGAGTGGATTGCGCAGGAGCAGGTGCGAGGGCGGGGGGCGGCAGCAGCAGGTGGCTGGATGGGATGGGCGTGGTTGGGCGCACGGTTGGCATGGGATGGGATGGGATAGGATGGGATGGGATGGGGGTGATTGAGCGCTGGAGCCGGCTCGGGGTTAGGCCAACGCACAGGTACATGAGGAGCAGGACAGCAGGACCACATGCAGCCCGCGGCGTTGCGGGCCGCCGCACTCGGCTGCCGCGGTCCACCCAAGTTGCGGCCCCACCCCGCTGCTCGCCGTGTGTGCCCACGGTGCGCAGGTGGCCTCGGAGATCAAGCGCCGCTTCCGCTTCTTCCTGCGCAACTACCCGCACAACTGCAGCCGCGACCAGGCGGGCGGCCAGCAGAACAACAACACGGACGTGGGGTCGGAGGGCGAGGGCATCTACATGGAGCGCATCCGCGCCATGGCCAAGGGTGAGGGAGAGGGGAAGGGGGGGAGGGACGGAGGGAGGGAGGGAGGGACGGAGGGAGGGAGGGAGGGAGGGAGGGAGGGAGAGAGGGAGGGAGGGAGGGGGAGGAGGAGGGGGGTAGGGGGTAGTTTTTTCCAATTCTCAAATCAACCAGGCTTGTCGGGTTCGGGGCTGCCGCAGAGGGTTGCGTGGTGGTACCTACCGGGGTGCTAAAGTCCATGCAGCGTTAGGGTCAGGCTGCCGGCCGGGGTGCAGTGCAGCGCCGCGTGGGGACTGGTGGTAGCAGCCCACGCGCCGGGCGCACCGCCGCACCCCGCCGTCCTCCGCCGACCAGTCCCGCCTGCCGACCCGCCACGCCTCCCCCGCTCCAAAACACGCGGTGCCCCCCCCCCACACACACACCCACACACACAACAGACAACAAGCGCTCCCTGGAGCTGGACTACGCGCACTGGGCGGAGTTCCAGCCCACTCTGTCCATCTGGCTGGCGGACGCGCCCAAGCAGATGATGGAGTACCTGGACGAGGCCGCCACAGAGGTGGTCAAGAAGGTGGGCGCGGCGGGCGGGGGGCGGGGGGGGGGGGTAGGCGGGGACAGAGAGTGGAAGGCGGGCGGGCTTGGGTGGCAGGGTGGTTGGGGGCAGGGGGGCAGGGAGCGCGGGCGGCAATGAAAGGAACGCAGTGGAGGGCGCCGCAGCAGGGGTGCAGCGGGCAGAGCGCGAGGACCCAGAGACCGACCGCGCACACATGCACACGCACCGCACGAACCCGCGCACACATCCCTAACTCCCCCCTCCTCTTCCCCCCCATCTTTGCAACGCCCCAGGTGTTCAGCGAGGGCTTCTTCGACGCCTTCAAGGCCTACGGCGACGAGTACGTGGTGCACGTGCGCGTGGTGGGCCTGCCCATCAGCGACAGCCTGCGCGACCTGCGGTGAGCGGCCCGCCCCTGTGGGCGTGTGGTGGTGCGGGGGAAGGGGGAAGGGGAGGGCGAGGGGAGAGGGAAGGGGGAGGCCGAGGCGGGGGGGGGGGCGCTGCAAGCAATTGGGAGGGAGCTGGAGTGGCGCGGCAGAGCCAGGGGCTGGGCCAGGGACTGGGCTGTCTCGATTAAGACGCCACTTGACCGTGTGCCCCGCCCTCACTGTCCCCTTCTCATTGGCTTGGTCCCCCCCCTCCACACGATTCGTCGTGCAGCAACTACCACCTGAACTGCCTCATCCGCGTGTCGGGCGTGGTGACGCGGCGCACGGGCGTGTTCCCGCAGCTGCAGCTCATCAAGTACGACTGCGTCAAGTGCGGGTGAGTGAGGGAGAGAGAGTGAGGGAGTGTGTGTTGGGGGGGCCTGCACTTAACAGACCAAGCCCAGCCCAAGGGGGACGGCGAGGAACGGCTGTTTGGGGAGGGGGGGGGCGGGGGATGTCAGTGCAGCAGGGTGATGCAGCTCGGGAAGGAGGGACCTCTGGAGGGACCTGCTGGGGCGCAGGGGGACGGGCTAAAGGTTGGTCGGAGCCGGTGCTCACCCCTCCGCCCGCCATGACATATGCCTCGGTCCTGCCCGCCCGCCTGCCCGCAGCTACGTGCTGGGTCCATTCGCCATGCACACCGACACCGCCGTCAAGCCCAACGCCTGCCCCAGCTGTAACTCCAAGGGCCCCTTCGAGGTGCGTGTGCGTGTGCGTGTGTGTGTGTGTGTGTGTGTGTGTGTGTGTGTGTGTGTGTGTGTGTGTGTGTGTGTGTGTGTGTGTGTGTGTGTGTGTTGGGGGCCATTGGCCATGCGCCGCTCTGCGCTGTCAGGCCCTTTACCCCAGCCCTCGCACGACCGGCCCTCCGCCCGCACAAGCCGCACACAAACACAACACACACCTGCACCACGCACACGCACACAGGTCGGTAACCGGCGTAGGTATTTGTACGTAACCGCGCGCGCGTGAAGGCGGCTTTGTTCCGTCTGGTGTGGTTTTGTGTTTAACACAGGTCAACAGCAGCGAGACGGTGTACAGGGACTATCAGAAGCTCACGCTGCAGGAGAGCCCCGGCTCCGTGCCCGCCGGCCGCCTGCCGCGCCACAAGGAGGTCATCCTCACCAACGACCTCATCGACTGCGCCCGCCCCGGCGAGGAGGTGGAGGTCACCGGTGAGCCGGCGCGGGGCAGCGTGGCGGACGGGGCGGGGGGCGGGGAACTATACGCACGACCCTCTGCCGGCGTCCTGGCCCTGACTGGGTGGCGACGCGACGCTTGCTCCCTGGACAACATCCCCCGCATTGGGGATTGGAAATGAATACCCCCCTCCCCTCACACACGCCCCCAGGTATCTACATGTACGGCTACGACGCCAGCCTGAACGTGAAGAACAGCTTCCCGGTGTTCTCCACCCACATCGAGGCCAACTTCGTGTCCAAGCGCGAAGATATCTACTCCGTGCACGCGCTCACGGACGACGACAAGGCCCGCGTCATCGAGCTCAGCCGCGACCCGCGCATCGGTGGGCACGACTTGGGGGGGGGGAGCTGGGCGTTGGGGGTTCGTGAGGGGGTCGCGCAGGGCGGCGTGTGCCAGAGAGGGAGGGGGAGAGGAGGTCTGAATGGGGAGGGAGGGGGGTGGCGCACGGATGCGTGTGCAGCTACAGCAGCGCCTGGTCAGCCAAGCCAAGCCTCTGCCAGCCCGCACACTGCACTGCTCAACCTCCCTAATTAACCGACCCAACCCAACGAACCCAACCCGCCCCAGGCGAGCGCATCATCAAGTCCATGGCCCCCTCCATCTACGGCCACGAGAACATCAAGACCGCGCTGGCGCTGTGCCTCATGGGCGGCGTGGAGAAGAGCCCCTCGCCCGCCTACCGCCTGCGCGGCGACATCAACGTGCTGCTACTGGGAGACCCGGGTGCGTGGCGGCGGCGGTGCAGATGCAGTGGCGGTGCGGGTGTAGTGCTGTGGTGGCGGTGTGATGGTGGTGGTGGTGGTGGTGGTGGTGGTGGTGGTGGTGGTGGTGGTGGTGGTGGTGGTGGTGGTGGTGGTGGTGGTGGTGGTGGTGGTGGTGGTGGTGGTGGTGGTGGAAGGGGATGCGAGGCTCGAGTTTGGGGTGGGATGCGGGAGCAGTGGTGGTGGGGTGGGACACTCACCTACCGCGCCTGACCCCACGCCGCCCACACGACGCCGCAACCGCCACCACCCCTGATCCCGCACACACACCCCTACCCACACACGCATCTCGCACAAACAAATACATCACGCACGCACGCACGCACGCGCAGGTGTGGCCAAGTCGCAGTTCCTCAAGTACGTGGAGAAGACCGCGCCGCGTGCCGTGTACACCACCGGCAAGGGCGCGTCGGCGGTGGGCCTGACTGCGGCGGTGACCAAGGACCCCATCACCAAGGAGTGGACGCTGGAGGGCGGCGCGCTGGTGCTGGCGGACAAGGGCGTGTGCCTGATCGACGAGTTCGACAAGATGAACGACCAGGACCGCGTGTCCATCCACGAGGCCATGGAGCAGCAGTCCATCTCCATCTCCAAGGCCGGCATCGTCACGCAGCTGCAGGTGGGCGTGGGCGCGAGTGTGTGGGTGGGTGGGTGGGTGGGTGGGTGGGTGGGCGATTGGATGTGGGTGTGGCTGGGTGGGTGGGTGGGTGGGCGGGAGTGGAGTGGTTGGGGCCCTGTTTGGCTGGGTTGGTTTGCGCGTGGATGTGTATGTTGCGCACGGCATGGCATCGGTCCGGCCGCTCGAACCCCGCCCAACCTCCCTCTTTGCCACCCAACGTCTCCTGCCCGCCCCGCAGGCCCGCTGCGCCGTCATCGCCGCCGCCAACCCGGTGGGCGGCCGCTACGACCCCAGCAAGACGCTGGCGGAGAACGTGGAGCTGTCCGACCCCATCCTGTCGCGGTGCGTGTTGGCGTGGGAGGGCGTATACGGGACTGTGTGTCATACACACACTGCCTGCTCGCCCGTCCTACCTCCTCCTCCCCACCCACACCACCATGCCCCATCACGTCCCACCTCTCCGCCGTCGTCTCATCGAACTCCTCCCCGCCCGCCGCAGTTTCGACGTGCTGGCGGTGGTTCGTGACATCGTGGACCCCGTCAACGACGAGAAGCTGGCGCAGTTCGTGGTGGGCAGCCACATCGCGGCGCACCCGGTCAAGCTGGCGCGGGACGCGGAGGCGCGCGAGGCGGGCACCATGGCGGAGGAGCCCGAGACCAGCAAGTGAGGGCGGGCGGGCTGGGGTGGGGTGCGATTTGGGAGGGAGGGTGTTATACGAGTGCTGAGATGGCGGGTATGGCGGGGGTGGGTGGGTTGGGCTTGGCGGTGGGAGAGGGAGTGGTGGTGGTGGCTAGGCGCACGGACGAACTGATGGGCTGTGAGCTGCCTATAGTGCTTGAAACGCCCGTGCCGTGTGCCCGGCCCGCGGTGCCCGCGCGCGACCCGACGCCCCCTCCCCTTCTTCCTTATCCCAACCCCACAACCCCGCGGCCCACCCCCTTCTTCCGCACCCTGCATCCCACTTCTTAACCCCACCACCACAACCCCGCTCCGCCCCCCACCTTCCGCTCCACCCTGCCCCCCGCAGCCCGGTGGACCCGGACGTTCTGCCGCAGGAGCTGCTGCGCAAGTACATCACCTACGCCAAGCAGCACTGCCGGCCGCAGCTACAGCAGGCCGACTATGACCGCATCCTGCGCCTCTACGCCGCGCTGCGCCAGGAGGCGGCGCTGACGCACGGCATGCCCGTCGCGGTGCGTGACGTGGCCGTAGTGGTGGTGGTGGTGGTGGTGGTGGTGGTGGTGGTGGTGGTGGTGGTGGTGGTGGTGGTGGCTGAAGGCCGGCAGAGCGGGAGCGGCGGCCTGCAAGGAGCGAGGCAGCCACAGGCTTTTCGCCTCCCGCCACACTCACACACACGCACACCTGCCTCCCGCCACACACCTTTACGCGCACACAACTTCCCACCGCATTCTAACACGCACACGCGCCCCGCCCTCCTCCCCCCCCCCCGCCCCCCCGCCGCCCTCCTCCTCCTCAGGTGCGCCACCTGGAGAGTGTGGTGCGCATGAGCGAGGCCTCGGCGCGCATGCACCTGCGCGACTACGTGGCCGACTACGACATCAACGTGGCCATCAAGTGAGGGGGGCGCGCGGTGGCGGGAGCGGGGGCGAGGGGGGGGGCCCGAGGCTTCCGTTCGCAACTGGTGATGACGAGATGAGGGGCGGCGCGGTGGGCGGTGCTGAACACGCGGCGTGCGCCGCCGCGCCCTGCCGTGCCCATCGAAACCCGCAGCCGTCTCCGCCTGTACGCCACCCCAACCCCGCCTGGCTCCGCCCTCCCTCTCTCTCTCACACACCAACCTCACCCCCGCCCCGCAGGATGATGGTGCACTCGTTCATCAGCAGCCAGAAGTTCACGGTGCAGCAGACCCTGGAGCGCAAGTTCGCGCGCTACCTCACACTACCGCAGGTGGGTGGGCGGGCGGGCTCGGCCCAGCAGGCGGCTCCACACACTGCAGCTGCCGTGAAACAGTATGCAAAACCGCCAATCTGCCGTTCCCTCTCTGGCTGAGCTGACCTTCTCACACACCCGCACGTACGCACACCCAACAGGACTACCACGCACTCCTGATCAGCCTGCTGCGCCAGGCCCTGCGCGCCGTGCAGCGCGAGCAGGTGAGCGGGGGCAGGCTGGTGGGCTGGGCGCGGCAGGGCCGGGCTGGCACATGGGTGGGGTTTGCCGTACGGTGCTGGGTGGTCAGTGGCGCCCGGCGGTGCTCCCTGCATGCTCCGCACACACACGCCCGCACCCCTGACACTCATACATGCACACGCACATACGCCCGCACCCCTGGCTGGCACCCCGGGCCTGCAACCTCCCGCCACAACCCACCCTCTCCAATCCCACCCCACCCCCACCCCCATCCGGACGCGACAGGCGCTGTCGGGCGGCGCCGGCGACACGCAGCTCAAGCTCAGCGCCCGGCTGCTGGAGGACAAGGCGCGCGAGTACGACATTGCCGACGTCAGCAGCCTGTACGCCAGCGCTATGTTCCGCAACTGCGGCTTCACCTTTGACCGCGCGCACAACGTCATCACCTACACCTCCACGTAGCGTGGTGGTGGGGAGACGAGGCGATGACTGGGTGGCTCGGTTGGGCGGGGTGGCCGCGGTGGTGGTGTGTTTGTCGCGGCTGTGTGTGAGGGGCGGGTGGCAGTGACACGGCGAGACACAGCAAAGGCATGTGTGATGCTGGCGGTGGTTGTTGAAACAGTGTGACGTGTGACGGCGCGCTGCCTCATGCGGGTTGCCGGTTGACTGCGGCGGTGGCTGCGGCTGGGGCTGGGCCCGTGGTGGGGACATTGGAAGCGGCAGGCATGCGCGAAGCTCCATTATCTGAAGGATGCGAACGTGTGGGCTGGAGGTGTAGAAGTGGTCGTGGGCAGAACGCGGTCGGAGCGGGGAAGCAGGCGGCGGTGGTAGTGGTGAGTGCGTGTTCGTGTGCGCAAACGCACACAGCTGCAGGTTGCGGAGTCCACTGCACAGAGATATGCGCCATTGCCCAGGATATGGACAAAGCAGCCACGTAGGCACACGATGTGCTTGCTGTGCGTGACTTTGGCGTATGTGTTTCGTACGACCTGCCACTGCAGGCCTGACGGTGTTGACGGTATGCTGTACTGGGATGTATACGATGCGGTACCAGGATACAGCCCCCGGGGGTTGCACCGAGCGGTTGGATGGCGCCAGGTGCGGCCGGGCCACAGGGCGAGGCGTGACTTCGGGTTTCCAGACTGCAATTGGTTTCCAAACCAACTCTCAACACCGTTTGCAAAACCAGTGCATGCACATCTTCGCTCCTCTGGCGCGCTATTGCGTCACCCACGCATTGCCTTGTCAGCAGGTCACACGTACAGTCAACCAGCGGTGGTGCGAACAGCAGTCAAAGTCTCAAACCTACCGCCCAATCGCCCATCAGCACTCGGCCGTGCTCCCTACTGGAGCTATACGGCGTGCACAGTCGTCCCGTGTACTGCGTAGTCCGCCGCCGGGGGTGCCACCTGCCACGCCAAAACAATCGCACGGCCCGTGCGCCGCAAATCGCTAACCACGCCAATGCACGCCGCCGCCGCCATGCGCGCAGCCACCTGCCGTTGCAGCCGCTGCCGCTCCAGTGGCGGGGCTACCGTTACTCATCACTCGTACGCCTCACCGGCACTACCCCGTTCCATCCGCCTCACTGCCGCTGCTGCTGCCGCTGCCGCTGCCGGCCTGATCCTCCGCGTCTCCACTGCTGTCCGCCGGCTCCTCGCACACCCACCACGCCGGCTCCGGCCCCGCCTTGCCGCCCCGCTGCTCCGAGCGGAAGCGAATGCCCGTCACGTGACTCAGCTCCCGTACGAACGCCGCGCGGCGCGCCTCACGGCGGCTGCCGTCCCAGTCCGGCACCTCCTCTTCCATCTCCTCTGCGTCATCGTCGAGCCCTTCAATCTGCCTGTACTCCTCTTGCGTGAACTTTCCGGCACTGGCACGAATATCGGCCGCCGCCATGTCAACCTCCGTGCGCCCGCTCCGCAGCATTGTGGCCAGGGCCCAGTCCAGCAGGAAGGGGCGCTCATAGCGTTCGCACATCAGCTCCAGGCTGCCGCCGGAGCGGCCGCTGCCCAGGCCGGCGATGGCGGCGATGCGTGTCCGCGCGTCGTTCAGCAGCATTAGGGGCCGCAGCTTCTCCAGCAGCTCGTTGGACGCGGCAAGACGCCGATTCGTGACGCGTATGTCCCCGCGAATCGCACCGATCAGCTCCAGGACGTCCTCATCAGACGCGCCGCTGCCGCCGCCCGCCACCGCCGCCGTCAGCGCCGCCAGCGACTGCAGCAGCAGCTCCGCCGCGGCCCCGCGCTCCTGCGCCAGTGCCCAGTCCGCCACGGCCACCAGCACCTCACCCAGGCGCGCGTCGCTGCTGCTGCTGCTGCTGCTGCTGCTGCTGCCGCCCTCCGCCGCGGCCAGCTTGAGCCGCAGCTGTCGCAGCGCTGCCTCCGCCACCGTCTGCGCCTGCTCGGCGGAGGGCTTGCCGCTGTCTGGCTGCTTGTCGGACGGCGCGCCAGCCGAGCTCGGCGGCTGCTCGCCGGGCGCTGCATCGCCGCCGCTGAGCTCACTCGCGGCGCGCACATTGTGCATGTGGTAGGGCGCTAGGGTGCTGCAGGCGGCGACTGGTGGCGCGGCGGCCCCGAGCGGTGCGCAGCCGCCGCGGAGCAGCAGCCGGAGCTGGCCGCCTGCCGCAAGCGAGGCCGCACCGAGTCTCATAGCGGTGTTAATGATCAGCATCCTACTTGGCCGCACAAAGATGAAAGGGCTGTTGAAAATGGGAAAGGAATGTGAAGCTGCGTTCCAAAAACTCTCACCGCAGCCTGCTGACCCATCGGCCGCAGTTCTCCCCGTCCCCCGCCCCCGCCACTGTTTTCCCCGCCGCGGCTGTTCTCCCGGCCGACGCCCGCCGCATCCCCAACCGACTCGTGCGTATGATGGTCATGTGCTTGTGCGAAGGAGAACTTGATAGCACCGACGGGCCGCCTTCCACATACCGCTCGGGCAGGTGCATGGGCGCAGGCTGGGGGCTGGGCTGATGAGTGACTGCACACGGTTGGGGTTTGCCGTGCCGTGCCGTGCCGTGCCGTGCAGTGCAGTGCAGTGCAGTGCAGTGCAGTGCAGTGCAGTGCAGTGCAGTGCAGTGCAGTGCAGTGCAGTGCAGTGCAGTGCAGTGCAGTGCAGTGCAGTGCAGTGCAGTGCAGTGCAGTGCAGTGCAGTGCAGGCAGTGCAGTGCAGTGCAGTGCAGTGCAGTGCAGTGCAGTGCAGTGCAGTGCAGTGCAGTGCAGTGCAGTGCAGTGCAGTGCAGTGCAGTGCAGTGCAGTGCAGTGCAGTGCAGTGCAGTGCAGTGCAGTGCAGTGCAGTGCAGTGCAGTGCCGTGCCGTGCAGTGCAGTGCAGTGCAGTGCAGTGCCGTGCAGTGCAGTGCAGTGCAGTGCAGTGCCGTGCCGTGCAGTGCAGTGCAGTGCAGTGCAGTGCAGTGCAGTGCAGTGCAGTGCAGTGCAGTGCAGTGCAGTGCAGTGCAGTGCAGTGCAGTGCAGTGCGGACGTGCGGTCCACCACTCAACGGGGTGCCCGGCGGCGTTCTGTCCGCCGGGTCCCCCCTGCATGCTCCTCTGGCAACATGCACACGCACACATAGCAGGCCTGCAACCTGCCGCCACAACTAACCCACCCTCTCCAATCCCACCCCACCCCCACCCCCATCCGGACGCGACAGGCGCTGTCGGGCGGCGCCGGCGACACGCAGCTCAAGCTCAGCGCCCGGCTGCTGGAGGACAAGGCGCGCGAGTACGACATTGCCGACGTCAGCAGCCTGTACGCCAGCGCTATGTTCCGCAACTGCGGCTTCACCTTTGACCGCGCGCACAACGTCATCACCTACACCTCCACGTAGCGTGGTGGTGGGGAGACGAGGCGATGACTGGGTGGCTCGGTTGGGCGGGGTGGCCGCGGTGGTGGTGTGTTTGTCGCGGCTGTGTGTGAGGGGCGGGTGGCAGTGACACGGCGAGACACAGCAAAGGCATGTGTGATGCTGGCGGTGGTTGTTGAAACAGTGTGACGTGTGACGGCGCGCTGCCTCATGCGGGTTGCCGGTTGACTGCGGCGGTGGCTGCGGCTGGGGCTGGGCCCGTGGTGGGGACATTGGAAGCGGCAGGCATGCGCGAAGCTCCATTATTTGAAGGATGCGAACGTGTGGGCTGGAGGTGTAGAAGTGGTCGTGGGCAGAACGCGGTCGGAGCGGGGAAGCAGGCGGCGGTGGTAGTGGTGAGTGCGTGTTCGTGTGCGCAAACGCACACAGCTGCAGGTTGCGGAGTCCACTGCACAGAGATATGCGCCATTGCCCAGGATATGGACAAAGCAGCCACGTAGGCACACGATGTGCTTGCTGTGCGTGACTTTGGCGTATGTGTTTCGTACGACCTGCCACTGCAGGCCTGGCGGTGTTGATGGCATGCTGTACGGTACTGGGCTGCTTATGACGCGATACCAGGAACCCAGGATACAGCCCCCGGGGGTTGCACCGAGCGGTTGGTTGGCGCCAGGTGCGGCCGGGCCACAGGGCGAGGCGTGACTTCGGGTTTCCAGACTGCAACCAGTTTCAATGTTTGCTACCTCTTAGCGAAGTGCTTGCTAGTGAATGCGAATGCCAGACCTCTTCGCAACAAGGTTCGCAACAACCACTTCAGCATGCGCATCTTCGCTCCTCCTGTGGCGCAAGTGCCTCACCAAGTCGCCAGTGCATTGCGCTACCTGTCAGGCACGCTAGCCAGCACGCCACACGTGCAGTCAACCAGCAGTAGTTCGAACAGCACTCAAAGTCTCAACCCCCGACAGCCCATCCGCACTCGGCCGTGCTCCCTACTAGAGCTATGCGGCATGCGCAGCCGTCCCGTGTACTGCGCAGTCCGCTGCCGGGGTGCCACCTGCCACGCCAAAACAATCGCACGGCCCGTCCGCCGCAATTCGCTAGCCACGCCAATGCACGCCGCAGCCATGCGCGCAGGCACAACCGTTGCAGCCGCTGCACGGCTGCAGTGCCGGGGCTAACCCACCACTCACCCGCCTCAATGCCACTGCCCA
Source organism: Chlamydomonas incerta (assembly GCA_016834605.1). NCBI lineage: Eukaryota > Viridiplantae > Chlorophyta > Chlorophyceae > Chlamydomonadales > Chlamydomonadaceae > Chlamydomonas > Chlamydomonas incerta. The sequence goes on from JAEHOC010000016.1 coordinate 1,384,521, forward strand.
GTGCCGTCCGCCTCACTGCCGCTGCCGCTGCCGGTATGATCCTCCGCGTCTCCACTGCTGTCACTCCTCGCCGCCGGCTCCTCGCACACCCACCACGCTGGCTCCGCGCCGCCCTCGCCGGCCCGCTGCTCCGAGCGGAACCAAATCCTCGTCACCTGCCGCAGCTCCCGCACAAACGCCGCGCGGCGGGCCTCACGGCGGCTGCCATCCCGGTCCGGCTCCTTCCTTGCCTCATATTCGATCCCCTCAATCTGCTTGTACTCGCGCCGCGTGAACGTATCGGCACAGGCTACACAGGCACGATCGCCGGCCGCCGCCATGGCCACCTCGTTGCGCCCGTTCAGCAGCATTGTGCTCAAGGCCCAGTCCAGGAGGAAGGGCCGCTCGTAGAGCTCCGACATGCGCTCCAGGCTGCCGCCGGAGTGGCGGCTGCCGATGCCGGAGGCGTCGGCGATGCGTGTCCGCGCGTCGTTCAGCAGTGTCACGCGCCGCAGCCTCGCCAGCCGCTTGTTGCAGATGGTCTGCAGGCTGATCATGGAGTCGAGCCGCTCGTCAATGTCATTCATGCGCTGAAGATTTGCATCGAGCTTCTGAATAGTGCGCTCGACGGTCCCGCTGCCGCTGCCGCCGTCCGCCAGCGCCGCCGCCAGCAGTGCCGCCAGCGACCGCAGCAGCAGCTCCGCCGCGGCCCCGCGCTCCTGCGCCAGCGCCCAGTCCGCCACGGCCACCAGCACCTCACCCAGGTGCGCGTCACTGCTGCTGCCGCCGCTGCCGCCGCCCTCCGCCGCGGCCAGCTTGAGCCCCGCCGCTCGCAGCTGTCGCAGCGCTGCCTCCGCCACCGCCTGCGCCTGCTCGGCGGACGGAGGGCGTGCCGCTGCTGTCCGGCGGCTGGTCGGAGGGCGCGCCAGCCGAGCTCGGCGGCTGCTCGCCGGGCGCTGCGTCGCCGCCGCCGGGCCGGAACGCGGCGCGCACCTTGCGCGGGTGGGAGGGCGCTAGGGTGCTGCGGGCGGCGGCTGGTGGCGCGGCGGCCCCGAGCGGTGCGCAGCCGCCGCGGAGCAGCAGCCGGCGCTGGCCGCCTGCCGCGGGCGTGGCGGCACCGAGTCTCCTAGAGCTGTTGATGGCCAACATCCTACTTGGCTGCACAAAGATAAAAGGGCTGTTGAAAATGGGAAAAGAACGTGAAGCTGCGTGCAAATGCGGGCTCTTCTCCACCGCAGCCTGACCCATCGGCTGCAGTTCTGCCTCGCCCCCTCGCCCTCGCCCCGCCCCCCGCGGCCCCGCCACCGTCCTCCCTGCCCAACGCCCCCGCCGTCCTCCCGGCCGACTCACACGCATCCCTCACCGACGCTTCCAGCGTTTGTGCAGAGGAGAAACTCCAAGCACACACAGGGAACCATCCACTTCAGCGCAACCTACCCCTCGGGCAGGTGCATGGGCGCAGGCTGGGGGCTGGCCTGATGAGTGACTGGTGTGTTGGGGTTTGCCGTGCCGTGCCGTGCGGTCCACCACTCATTACACGGCGCCCGGCGTTGTTCTATCCGCCCGGTGCCCCTTGCATCCTCTGGCGGCACGGGACGCACCCCACACACGAGGTCCTAACAACTGTACGTGAGTTTGGCGTATGTGTTTCGTGCAACCTGCTGCCAGTGCAGGCCTACCTGGCGGTGTTGACGGTATGCTGTACTGGGATGTATACGATGCGGTACCAGGATACAGCCCCCGGGGGTTGCACCGAGCGGTTGGATGGCGCCAGGTGCGGCCGGGCCACATGTGGCCCTGCAGGGCGAGGCGTGACTTCGGGTTTCCAGACTGCAAGCGGTTTCCTAGCTACCTCTTTGCAACAACGTTTGCGAAACCACTTCATGAGTGCCAGTTTCAAATTCCCGCTTCGCCACCTCTTCGCAACCACCACTTCAGCATGCTCATCTTCGCTCCTCCAGCGCGCGAGTGCGTCGTCCGTGCCTCGCCAATGCATTGTTTGGCCTGTCAGCAGGTCACACGTGCAGTCAACCAGCACTGGTGCGAACAGCACTCAAAGTCTCAACCCCCGACAGCCCATCCGCACTCGGCCGTGCTCCCTACTAGAGCTACGCGGCATGCACAGTCGTCCCGTGTACTGCGCAGTCTGCCGCCGGGGTGCCACCTGCCATACCACACCAATCGCACGGCCCGTGCGCCGCAATTCGTTAGCCACGCCAATGTGCGCCGCCGCCATGCGCGCAGCCACATCCGTTGCAGCGGCTGCACGGCTGCAGTGCCGGGCCTAACCCATCGCTCGTCCGCCTCAATGCGACTACCCCGTTCCATCCGCCTCATTGCCGCTGCCGCTGCCGGTATGATCCTCCGCGTCTCCACTGCTGTCACTCCGCGCCGCCGGCTCCTCGCGCACCCACCACGCAGGCTCCGGCCCCGCCTTGCCGGCTCGCTCCTCCGAGCGGAAGCGCATCCCCGTCACGTGACTCAGCTCCCGCACGAACGCCGCGCGGCGCGCCTCACGGCGGCTGCCGTCCCAGTCCGGCTCCCACTCTGCCTCGCACTCGAGCCCCTCAATCTGCCTGTACTCGTGCCGCGTAAACGAGCTGCCATTAGCACGATCGCCGGCCGCCGCCATGGCCACCTCGTTGCGCCCGTTCAGCAGCATTGTGCTCAGGGCCCAGTCCAGGAGGAAGGGCCGCTCGTAGAGCTCCGACATGCGCTCCAGGCTGCCGCCGGAGCGGCGGCTGCCAATGCCGGCGGCGTCGGCGATGCGTGTCCGCGCGTCGTTCAGCAGTGTCACGCGCCGCAGCCTCGCCAGCCGCTTGTTGCAGATGGTCTGCAGGCTGATCATGGAGTCGAGCCGCTCGTCAATGTCATTCATGCGCTGAAGATTTGCATCGAGCTTCTGAATAGTGCGCTCGACGGTCCCGCTGCCGCTGCCGCCGTCCGCCAGCGCCGCCGCCAGCAGTGCCGCCAGCGACCGCAGCAGCAGCTCCGCCGCGGCCCCGCGCTCCTGCGCCAGCGCCCAGTCCGCCACGGCCACCAGCACCTCACCCAGGTGCGCGTCACTGCTGCTGCCGCCGCTGCCGCCGCCCTCCGCCGCGGCCAGCTTGAGCCCCGCCGCTCGCAGCTGTCGCAGCGCTGCCTCCGCCACCGCCTGCGCCTGCTCGGCGGACGGAGGGCGTGCCGCTGCTGTCCGGCGGCTGGTCGGAGGGCGCGCCAGCCGAGCTCGGCGGCTGCTCGCCGGGCGCTGCGTCGCCGCCGCCGGGCCGGAACGCGGCGCGCACCTTGCGCGGGTGGGAGGGCGCTAGGGTGCTGCGGGCGGCGGCTGGTGGCGCGGCGGCCCCGAGCGGTGCGCAGCCGCCGCGGAGCAGCAGCCGGCGCTGGCCGCCTGCCGCGGGCGTGGCGGCACCGAGTCTCCTAGAGCTGTTGATGGCCAACATCCTACTTGGCTGCACAAAGATAAAAGGGCTGTTGAAAATGGGAAAAGAACGTGAAGCTGCGTGCAAATGCGGGCTCTTCTCCACCGCAGCCTGACCCATCGGCTGCAGTTCTGCCTCGCCCCCTCGCCCTCGCCCCGCCCCCCGCGGCCCCGCCACCGTCCTCCCTGCCCAACGCCCCCGCCGTCCTCCCGGCCGACTCACACGCATCCCTCACCGACGCTTCCAGCGTTTGTGCAGAGGAGAAACTCCAAGCACACACAGGGAACCATCCACTTCAGCGCAACCTACCCCTCGGGCAGGTGCATGGGCGCAGGCTGGGGGCTGGCCTGATGAGTGACTGGTGTGTTGGGGTTTGCCGTGCCGTGCCGTGCGGTCCACCACTCATTACACGGCGCCCGGCGTTGTTCTATCCGCCCGGTGCCCCTTGCATCCTCTGGCGGCACGGGACGCACCCCACACACGAGGTCCTAACAACTGTACGTGAGTTTGGCGTATGTGTTTCGTGCAACCTGCTGCCAGTGCAGGCCTACCTGGTGGTGTTGACGGTATGCTGTACTGGGATGTATACGATGCGGTACCAGGATACAGCCCCCGGGGGTTGCACCGAGCGGTTGGATGGCGCCAGGTGCGGCCGGGCCACATGTGGCCCTGCAGGGCGAGGCGTGACTTCGGGTTTCCAGACTGCAAGCAGTTTCCTAGCTACCTCTTTGCAACAACGTTTGCGAAACCACTTCATGAGTGCCAGTTTCAAATTCCCGCTTCGCCACCTCTTCGCAACCACCACTTCAGCATGCTCATCTTCGCTCCTCCAGCGCGCGAGTGCGTCGTCCGTGCCTCGCCAATGCATTGTTTGGCCTGTCAGAATGCATTGGTTACAAGAAGGACCTGCTGACGCAGCTCACGAGCTTAACTGCTCTGACTCCTCGGGCGTGCCACCTGCAACGCCAACGACCTACTCTGTGCCTTGGGCTAGTAGGCTTGCTCCCATGGGACGCTCCACTTCAAATGGTTACGATGGTTGCTCCCTAATCGGTCACCCGATCGATCCGAACTACTCGATTTATAGGAGTCCGCAGCCAGCCTTCCGGACTGAATCCGGCCAAATCAACTAAGTCCTAAACTCGTCCAGCCGTCTGCATATCCGTAGTCAATTCGTTCCGATCGAGATCGGAGGGGTGTGAGGGAGTCGAACCCACGACCTCGAGAGAATTCGTCCCTTGACGCTATCCATCGAGGCTGAACCGTCCACCCCTGTCAGCAGGTCACACGTGCAGTCAACCAGCACTGGTGCGAACAGCACTCAAAGTCTCAACCCCCGACAGCCCATCCGCACTCGGCCGTGCTCCCTACTAGAGCTACGCGGCATGCACAGTCGTCCCGTGTACTGCGCAGTCTGCCGCCGGGGTGCCACCTGCCATACCACACCAATCGCACGGCCCGTGCGCCGCAATTCGTTAGCCACGCCAATGTGCGCCGCCGCCATGCGCGCAGCCACATCCGTTGCAGCGGCTGCACGGCTGCAGTGCCGGGCCTAACCCATCGCTCGTCCGCCTCAATGCGACTACCCCGTTCCATCCGCCTCATTGCCGCTGCCGCTGCCGGTATGATCCTCCGCGTCTCCACTGCTGTCACTCCGCGCCGCCGGCTCCTCGCGCACCCACCACGCAGGCTCCGTCCCCGCCTCGCCGCCACCCCGCTGCTCCGAGCGGAACCGAATCCCCGTCACCTGCCGCAGCTCCCGCACAAACGCCGCGCGGCGCGCCTCACGGCGGCTGCCGTCCCAGTCCGGCTCCCACTCTGCCTCGCACTCGAGCCCCTCAATCTGCCTGTACTCGTGCCGCGTAAACGAGCTGCCATTAGCACGATCGCCGGCCGCCGCCATGGCCACCTCGTTGCGCCCGTTCAGCAGCATTGTGCTCAGGGCCCAGTCCAGGAGGAAGGGCCGCTCGTAGAGCTCCGACATGCGCTCCAGGCTGCCGCCGGAGCGGCGGCTGCCAATGCCGGCGGCGTCGGCGATGCGTGTCCGCGCGTCGTTCAGCAGTGTCACGCGCCGCAGCCTCGCCAGCCGCTTGTTGCAGATGGTCTGCAGGCTGATCATGGAGTCGAGCCGCTCGTCAATGTCATTCATGCGCTGAAGATTTGCATCGAGCTTCTGAATAGTGCGCTCGACGGTCCCGCTGCCGCTGCCGCCGTCCGCCAGCGCCGCCGCCAGCAGTGCCGCCAGCGACCGCAGCAGCAGCTCCGCCGCGGCCCCGCGCTCCTGCGCCAGCGCCCAGTCCGCCACGGCCACCAGCACCTCACCCAGGTGCGCGTCACTGCTGCTGCCGCCGCTGCCGCCGCCCTCCGCCGCGGCCAGCTTGAGCCCCGCCGCTCGCAGCTGTCGCAGCGCTGCCTCCGCCACCGCCTGCGCCTGCTCGGCGGACGGAGGGCGTGCCGCTGCTGTCCGGCGGCTGGTCGGAGGGCGCGCCAGCCGAGCTCGGCGGCTGCTCGCCGGGCGCTGCGTCGCCGCCGCCGGGCCGGAACGCGGCGCGCACCTTGCGCGGGTGGGAGGGCGCTAGGGTGCTGCGGGCGGCGGCTGGTGGCGCGGCGGCCCCGAGCGGTGCGCAGCCGCCGCGGAGCAGCAGCCGGCGCTGGCCGCCTGCCGCGGGCGTGGCGGCACCGAGTCTCCTAGAGCTGTTGATGGCCAACATCCTACTTGGCTGCACAAAGATAAAAGGGCTGTTGAAAATGGGAAAAGAACGTGAAGCTGCGTGCAAATGCGGGCTCTTCTCCACCGCAGCCTGACCCATCGGCTGCAGTTCTGCCTCGCCCCCTCGCCCTCGCCCCGCCCCCCGCGGCCCCGCCACCGTCCTCCCTGCCCAACGCCCCCGCCGTCCTCCCGGCCGACTCACACGCATCCCTCACCGACGCTTCCAGCGTTTGTGCAGAGGAGAAACTCCAAGCACACACAGGGAACCATCCACTTCAGCGCAACCTACCCCTCGGGCAGGTGCATGGGCGCAGGCTGGGGGCTGGCCTGATGAGTGACTGGTGTGTTGGGGTTTGCCGTGCCGTGCCGTGCGGTCCACCACTCATTACACGGCGCCCGGCGTTGTTCTATCCGCCCGGTGCCCCTTGCATCCTCTGGCGGCACGGGACGCACCCCACACACGAGGTCCTAACAACTGTACGTGAGTTTGGCGTATGTGTTTCGTGCAACCTGCTGCCAGTGCAGGCCTACCTGGCGGTGTTGACGGTATGCTGTACTGGGATGTATACGATGCGGTACCAGGATACAGCCCCCGGGGGTTGCACCGAGCGGTTGGATGGCGCCAGGTGCGGCCGGGCCACATGTGGCCCTGCAGGGCGAGGCGTGACTTCGGGTTTCCAGACTGCAAGCGGTTTCCTAGCTACCTCTTTGCAACAACGTTTGCGAAACCACTTCATGAGTGCCAGTTTCAAATTCCCGCTTCGCCACCTCTTCGCAACCACCACTTCAGCATGCTCATCTTCGCTCCTCCAGCGCGCGAGTGCGTCGTCCGTGCCTCGCCAATGCATTGTTTGGCCTGTCAGCAGGTCACACGTGCAGTCAACCAGCACTGGTGCGAACAGCACTCAAAGTCTCAACCCCCGACAGCCCATCCGCACTCGGCCGTGCTCCCTACTAGAGCTACGCGGCATGCACAGTCGTCCCGTGTACTGCGCAGTCTGCCGCCGGGGTGCCACCTGCCATACCACACCAATCGCACGGCCCGTGCGCCGCAATTCGTTAGCCACGCCAATGTGCGCCGCCGCCATGCGCGCAGCCACATCCGTTGCAGCGGCTGCACGGCTGCAGTGCCGGGCCTAACCCATCGCTCGTCCGCCTCAATGCGACTACCCCGTTCCATCCGCCTCATTGCCGCTGCCGCTGCCGGTATGATCCTCCGCGTCTCCACTGCTGTCACTCCGCGCCGCCGGCTCCTCGCGCACCCACCACGCAGGCTCCGGCCCCGCCTTGCCGGCTCGCTCCTCCGAGCGGAAGCGCATCCCCGTCACGTGACTCAGCTCCCGCACGAACGCCGCGCGGCGCGCCTCACGGCGGCTGCCGTCCCAGTCCGGCTCCCACTCTGCCTCGCACTCGAGCCCCTCAATCTGCCTGTACTCGTGCCGCGTAAACGAGCTGCCATTAGCACGATCGCCGGCCGCCGCCATGGCCACCTCGTTGCGCCCGTTCAGCAGCATTGTGCTCAGGGCCCAGTCCAGGAGGAAGGGCCGCTCGTAGAGCTCCGACATGCGCTCCAGGCTGCCGCCGGAGCGGCGGCTGCCAATGCCGGCGGCGTCGGCGATGCGTGTCCGCGCGTCGTTCAGCAGTATCACACTCGGCTGCCTCGCCAGCAGCTTGTTGCAGATGGTCTGCAAGCCAATCATGTGATCCAGGCGCTGACGATTTGCATCGATCAGCTCCAGGATGCCCTCACCAGACGGGCTGCTACCGCCGTCCGCCGGCGCCGCCGCCAGCAGTGCCGCCAGCGACCGCAGCAGCAGCTCCGCCGCGGCCCCGCGCTCCTGCGCCAGCGCCCAGTCCGCCACGGCCACCAGCACCTCACCCAGGCGCGCGTCGCTGCTGCTGCTGCTGCTGCTGCTGCTGCCGCCGCCGCCCTCCGCCGCGGCCAGCTTGAGCCCCGCCGCTCGCAGCTGCCGCAGCACTGTCTCCGCCACCGCCTGCGCCTGCTTGGCGGAGTGCGTGCCGCTGTCCGGCGGCTGGTCGGAGGGCGCGCCAGCCGAGCTCGGCGGCTGCTCGCCGGGCGCTGCGTCGCCGTAGCCGGGCCGGAACGCGGCGCGCACCTTGCGCGGGTGGGAGGGCGCTAGGGTGCTGCGGGCGGCGGCTGGTGGCGCGGCGGCCCCGAGCGGTGCGCAGCCGCCGCGGAGCAGCAGCCGGCGCTGGCCGCCTGCCGCGGGCGTGGCGGCACCGAGTCTCCTAGAGCTGTTGATGGCCAACATCCTACTTGGCTGCACAAAGATAAAGGGCTTTCGAAACGCGAACGCGAATATGCGTAAAGGGCTGTTAGAATTGGGGCAGAAATGTGAACAAAAGCTCTCACCGCAGCCTGACCCATCGGCCGCGCTTTCCCTTCCCCACCGTTCTCCCGCCCAGCGCCGACCGTTCTCCCGGCCGACGCCCACGCATCCCTCACCGACTCGACCGATGGTCATGGGCTTGTGCAGAGGCGAAACTTTAAGCACCTACGGGGGTACAGGGGCGAAACCCACCGCGCCCTGGGGCCGCCCGCCCCATGCCCCTTGCGACCACCACGCTTCTCACGGTGTGCACCACACCCGGACTTCAATGCTGCAGCCGCCATGGCCAGACCACCACACCACACGTGCCATACCACACCACACCCTCCAGCCCCGACCCATATGCCCCCCCCCCCAAAATGGTTGATTTTATTTTGGGTTTGGACTGAACTCCCCCCGCCCACCCCACACACACGCGCCCACATGGCCGCCCGTCCCACCCTCTTACGGTATCACCGTAGCACGGCTCCTCCGGCCTCAACTCGCCTCGCACCATCGACGGCACAAACACACATACACATTTAACTTCTTGACAGTGTTTTATTAGTACCGTAGGTTCCACCTCCCGACCCCGAGCGGCTCACAGCGATGCTGGTACCGCAAACGGATGGTTCAAGGTCATTGGCACGGACACAGGGCACAGAGAATAAGTAATCACTCGTTTGCTGTGTACTCCCGCTTCTTGGGCTAAGCTCACGGCCCACCGCAACATACTATGGCACGCAACAGGAATGAAACTGCGCATGCATACGAGGACGAGCGGCCATCACGTCACCGCGCTGTGCTCACGTGTATCACAGCTGTACGGTGCACGTGTACGGAATCACACGCACCCAGCCCCACCCGCTCCACACGGCAGCCTATCACCGGCCCCTACTCCTTTACTCCGCTGCACCCTACTTGCCCAGCGGCGACTGCCGCTTCGCCTTGAGGCTTGATCCCCCCTCCAGCACCAAATCACCCACCCACCCACCCATCCAGCTAGCTAAAGCTGACTACAGCCGCTGCCCCTTGGCCGCCGCCAGCAGCCCGACCTTCTCCGACGACCGCCGGCTGCCCCCTCCCGCCGCACCTCCCAGCAGCGCAGCGGCGCCGCCGTGGCCGCTGCGGTCGTTGCCGCTGCCGGCGCCGTCGTCGTCCGACGAGGCGCCGCTGGTGAGGCCGCTGCGGCCGAGGCCGCCGCCGCCACCCCCGCCGGCGCCGCCGCCGTGCGCGCTGTGCGCCTCCTGCTCCTTGTCCTCGTCGCAGAAACTGTCTTCCAGCGGCTTGCCTGCGCACGGGTGCGTGTGGAGGTGGAGGTGTGGGTGTGAGCGTGTCAGGGTGGGAGGATAGGAGGGTTGGCATTTGGCAGGCTGGGTCAGGCAGGTGGTTCGGGTCCACGGTGTGTGGCGGGGCACGAGGGTGGGGAGGGGGTACTGTTTCGGGAGCATCCAGGGGAAGCTCCGGCTCAAGCCTACCCGGGAGGCACAGCCCACACCCACCCACCCACACGCAACACCTCCGCTCCCAATCACACACGCCCGCCCTCCCGCCGCGCTCACCCGCGGGCTCGGGCAGGCTGAGCATTGCCACGCTGCCCGCCGCCAGCAGCGCCGCCGCCACCACCAGCGGCGCCCACAGCGCCACGTCCAGCAGCGCGCCGGCCGCGTAGGTGGTGACGAAGGAGGACACGCGGCCCACAGCGTTGAGCAGCCCGAAGCCGGAGGCGCGCAGCTGCGGGGTATGCGGGGGGTAGAGGAAGGGGCGGGGGCGGCGGCGGAGGAGGTGCGTGAGGGGCGGGGTTGGAGGTGAAGAGGCATGAGGGGCGGTGGATTGCAAGGTTCAGAGGTTGCAGGGGCCGGCGGAGAAGGGGTAGGAGGCCCCAGTGCACAGCGCGCGTACGTCACGCCCGCACTCCTGCACAAGCTTTGGTTCGAACCCGCCCCCCTTCTCCCCGCCTCTCCCCGCCCTGCTCCCGCCTTGCGCCCGCCCCCACGCACGCACTCACGCTGGTGGGGTAGAGCTCGGCGCTGATCATGTCCAGACTGTTCCAGCCGCCCACCGACACGCCGTTGAACACGCAGGCGGCCAGCAGCGGCCAGGGCCCGGTGGCGGGCGCGGCGGCGAAGGCCAGCGCGCACACGCAGGCGGCGGCCATGCAGGCGCAGGCGGTCAGGCGGCGGCCCAGCCTGTCCACCAGGTAGATGGAGGCCAGGTTGCCTGGCAGGGGGGGGGAGGGAGGGGGGAGGGAGGGGGGAGGAGAGGGGGTGTGGGGCGTGGGGGGTGTGGGGGACGTGGGTTGCGGGGCAAGCGCAACAGCCGGCACGCAGCGCGGCTCACAGCACCTGGTCAGCAGCAGCAGGCCTGGCGACGGCAATTCCGCCGACTCGATCCTCTTTCCTCCTCCTTTCTCCACACACTCACACCCGCACATGCCGCACGCCACGCCGTACACACACGCCACCTTCCCCCCACATGCCAAACACGCCGCACGCCGTACACACACGCCACGCGCCGCCCACGGTCTCACCCGGCAGGTTGGCCAGCGCCACGGCGAAGGTCTGGCCGTACACGGAGCCGCCCGTGGCGCCGCGCTCCTCAAAGTAGCGCGGCACCCACAGCACGGTGCAGTACCAGCCGCCGCACAGACCGATCCAGCCCACACCCAGTGCCAGCGTCTGGCGGCGCAGCGGCGGGCTCAGCAGCGCCGTCAGCACGCCCCAGGCGCGGCCCAGCGCCGCGCCCAGCCACGCACGCGCGCGGCGCGCGGCGGGCACGGCGGCGGCGGGGCCGCCGCTGGCGCTGCCGCTGCCGCCCGAGGCGGCGGGCGCGTAGCTGGGGAGCAGGCTCTCCGTGTCGCCGGCGGCGTTGCCAGCGTGCGCGTGGCCGACGGCGTCGGTGGTGAAGGAGGTCTTGTGCGTCAGGATGTCCTGGCGGGTTGGTGGGGTGGGAGGTGACACGTGGCGTCAGGTGAGGGGGCGGGTGAGGAATCGGGGTGAGGAGAGGGGTGAGGAGAGCGCATGCAAGGACCAAGGAGGCGTGTGCGGAGCTGGCGTGCGCGCATGCCACAGGCCTTTATAAGCGGGGGCCCCCCGTTGGCTACTGTTCCCACCCAATGGAACTACCCCCAGCCCCCAGTTCCCTGTACGTGGGCCGGTATCCAGCCACACACACACACGCCCGCACCCGACCCGCTCCCGGCCCGCCGCACCTGGTCCCTGTGGTGGAATGAGGGGATGACGAAGTCCTCGGGCAGCTGCGTGCCGTTGATGCGGGCAGCGCGCAGCAGCACCTGCAGCGGGTTGGGTGGGTGGGTGGGTGGGGTAGTTCATTCCAGTTGGGTGGGTGGGGCAGTGGCTTACGTGTGGAAGGCCGTTGCCACCACGACCACACCGGCCCGCACGCCCACCACCTGCGCAGGAGCGGCTTCCAACCTGCCCCGCCACCCCTCCCACCCGCGACACCTCGCCCTCCTTTCGGACGGCTCCCACACCCGCCCCGCGTGCGGCCCTCGCGGCGGCGCGCACCTGGCCCGCCTCCCGGCCGCGGCCCATGACGCTGAGGTAGCGCGGGCTCTCCGGCACCAGCGCCGCCAGCAGAGCCGCGGCGGTGGCGGCCGGCAGCGCCGCCACCAGCTGCAGCGAGGCGGGGCAGCGCGGCAGCGAAGGGCATTCGGGGGGCATTAGCGGGACATTGGAATGGGGCAGGGCGGGGCTGGCTGGTGGGAGGGTGAGGGTGAGGACCTGATCATGCGGCCAAGCATCACCACATCCCTCATCACACGACCCTCACCACACAACCCCGCCAACCCAGCCCCTGCCCCTGCGCGACTCCCTTCCCCCATACCACCCCTCCACCGCTTTTCCAAACATCATTGCAACCCCCAGCCCTTCCAGCCCTCCAGCCCCCCCAGCCCCACCTCCAGCCCGCCCGCCCTCCTCACCACGAAGGCGCGCCAGCCCAGCCGCGGGATGACCAGCCAGCCCAGCGAGGCCGAGTAGAGCGAGCCCACCATCCAGAACGAGGCCAGCATGGCCATGAACTTGCCGCTGCGGGGCGTGAGCGTGTGCAGGTGGGAGATGGTGGCGCAGAGGTAAGCACAGGCAGGCAGATGTGGGCAGGGGGCAGCAAGGCGCGGGTAGGGCAGGCGGGGGGGGGGGGAGCGAGGCACGGGTAGGGCACTGGCCAGGGGTGTGTTGCGTTTCCCACGGCATGCAACTCCTCCTCCCCCAATGGAATGAACTACCCGCTCCCCCACGCGCCGCCCGCTCCCCCCGCCCCTCCTCCCCCCGCCGCACCGCACCGGGTGCTGGGCGGGCAGAACTCCGACATGAGCGCAAACACCACGGGCATGGAGCCGCCCACGCCCAGGCCCGCCAGCAGCCGCAGCACCTGCCAGTGGGGGCGGGAGGGCGGGAGGGTGGGTTCGGGCGCGCGGTGCGGGGGCGTCAGGTTGGGCCCAGCGTAGGGCGTGAAGGCCGGTTGGGGGTTCGGTTGCTTGGGGCCGCAGCGGGGGGCAGGGGCCGGGGGGCGGGCCATGGAGAGGGCTGCCAGCCCATATCACGCCACTGACGCCAGGCCCCCGGCGCCTCGCTGCCGCTTGGCGCGGGGGCCGCAACCCGGACTAAAGCACCAACCTGTCTTGACCCATTCTTGACCAAGAGAAGCCCCACCCATTATTCCTGCTGCTTTACGGCACGGCGGTTTCCTGGGCCCTCCTAACCCACAGCCGCACCCCTCCACCCACCCAAACTACTGGGCACCCCCCATCCCCGCGGTCTATCACCTGCCCCAGCCCCGCTCGACGGCCCATGTGGGTTGGCATGCAACCCCTCCTCCTCCCCCTCCTTCTCCTCCTCCTCTCGCCTATCTCTCCTTCCCTCCCGCCCCACCCCGTCCACCAGCCCGCCGCATCCCCAAGCTCTGCCTCTAGCTCCGGCTCCACGCCCCCACGCCGGCACACCCCACCCCGCATCCCCACCCCCCGCACGCACCATGAGCTGCCCCAGGCTGGTGGCGGCCGCCGACAGCCCCCCGAACACGGCGTTAATGGCCAGCGCCGCCACCAGCGAGCGCTTGCGGCCCACCACGTCGCCGATCAGGCCCCACAGCAGGCCGCCCTGAGGGAGGGCCGGAGGGGAGGGGTGGGGCGGTGGCGGTGGGCCGTTGGGAGTGAGGCTGCCAGGGTGAGGAGGGGGGCCGGGGTTGGAGCGGGGTCGGGTGTGCCGGCGGCGGCGGCAGCTTCAGCTGGTGGGGACTGAAAGGCAAGGCAGGCACGGCCCAGATGCCTCCACAGACTGCGCCGGCTCTGCGTCCCGCCGCACCGCTGTCGCCGCTGTGTGCGTTGTTAGTGCGCACCAGTGGGCATACGCTACCCTCACAACCCCAGTGCTACCACGTTCCTGCTCAACCCAGTTCCCGGCAAAAGCAATCTCGACCGCGGCCTCGCTCCTGCACTCACCAGGAACATGCCCACGAAGATGCAGGCATTGAGCGCGCCGGTGCGCTGCGCCGTGAGGTTTAGCTCAGACTCCGCGGCCGTGCCCAGCAGCCCCACCGACAGGATTTCCACCGCGTCGGCGGCGTTGGCCAGGCCGCACACAAAAAGCACCATCCATTGGAACGGCCCCGTCCCGACCTGTGAGGTTTGGGCGAGGGGATGCGGGCCGGGCGTGTCAGGGCGGTTACCGCGTGGCACGCGTGGCCGCAACGCACGCCAGCTGGTTCCGTAGAACATAGGACGTTCTCCCGGACCCCGGCCTCAGTTTGTGCGGCTCACATGACTCAGGGCGTCCTCCAGCGACATCGCGGTCGGGCCGAAGCGCGGAAATGACTCGAGTTGCAGCGAGTGCATGCGGAGTGCGAGTGCAATTCCAGCTCCGACTACGCTATAGTACTAGGCGCGAGGGGTCTGCTGGCTACAGCATCCATATGGTGCTATGATTTAGCTTTCGGCACGATTAGGCACCACAAGGAAGCTTGCGTCCAACGGCTTTGTCGTGAACGACGTTGCGTTGCAGCGTAACCAGTTTGTGGAGCTAGTAATGTGTATCATATCGGACTTTGGTGCATATGATTGCGGGTTATGGCCATTCTTCGCGGAGCATTCGTTGGCCGAATGAGCCGGTTGTCACCTGTCCACCATTTGCTGAGACAGACAGTATTCTGCGATACACGCATATCAAATCTTCTTATATCATCGCGGCAACTAGGTAGCGACCCTGCTATTCATAAGTTTACTGTGCACGACATCTTATGAACCGCTGTCAAACAATATAGACGCCATGTTTTAGTATTGATGTAAATCATCAGAGATCAGAGGCATCAGAAGTGGTTTCGCCGCAAGCCAACAAATCAGACCAGCTTGACGCGATTGGCCTCTCCGGGCGCATTTAATAGCATAGGAGTCAACCATGGGTGGCGTGGAGTTCATCGGCCGGGTGAGGGATGCTGGGCTGGGCGCGCCCCGTGTAATCACTGCGCAGGCTGGGACAGGCACGCCCCAAGGCGCCCCCACGAACCATTCATGGCCTGACGCCAGCGTCGCTCTCCCGGCAACAGGTGGTATCCAACCGTATGCAAAAGACGGTGGTTGTGGCCGTGAGCTACGTGGTGTGGGTGCCGAAGTACAAGGTGTACCAAAAGCGCGTCGCACGGCACAAGGTGCGTGGGCCCACGCCCGTCGGACGCAGGCGCGTGCCCCTGCTGATGCCCAACAACACGTGGCCGATGTGGTTCCAGCACGTTTGCTGGGGATTCATGTATTCAAGGGTCGTACATTGCGCAGAGCGGCCAGACCCGCTTCAAGCACTAGGGGGACCGGGCACCTTCGTCGTGCCGGAGCGGCGCCGAGGGGTTGCATGCACGAGCTGTGACACCGAATGCCCTACCAGCACTGACACATCTTTGACTCGATTCCAACAGGCACGAGATGAGTCACAGGCGAGCGTGATTGGCGACATTGTGCGGATACGCAAGTCCCGGTAAGCGGGTTGGCCAGGGCATGCAACAGAGCAGTACGCCGGGCCACACGCCGCCATGCCCAAATGCCTCTGTGTCGCACGCTCCCACAATCGCCCGCCCACATCCCGCTTCGGCCTGTCCCTCCAATTCACAGGAAGTTCTCTCGCGAGGTGTCGTACTCGGTGGTGGACACGCTACGGAAAGCCCACGTGTACGACCCAGCTGCGGCGGTGGCGCTGGTGGCCGCGCGCGACGCCGCACGCACGGCCGCAGGGACAGGGTCACCAGCAGCAGCCGGGGCGGGGCAAGCGGCACAACTAGAAGGCGCGGGCTTTGCCGCCTCCGGCGTGATCTCCCCAGGCGGGGCTGGTCGCTCGGACCCTTGGGTGGCGGAGGCGGCGCGGCGGCTGGATGCGTCGGCGGCGCGGCTGGCGGCGCTGCGGGAGTTGTACGACAAGGAGGTTGGCCCGGGCGTGCCGCTGAGCGGGGCGGTGCTGGCCGTGGCGAACTCGGGGCCGGGCGGCACGGGGAGCGTACGGGGCAAGGCGGCGGCCGAGGGCTCGGGTGAGGTGAAGGCAACGGACACGCAGTGAGCTGTGTAGCTGGGAGGTGGAGTGCGGGTTGAGTGCCGGTTGAGTGGTGTTGCGGTAGCCTGGTTGAAAGGTAGGCGGGGCGGCTGGCTGGCTGGCTGCAGTGCGGATATAGGTCCGCGGGCTTATGTGAACGATGGGAGACGGCGTGGGAGCAAGGCTGCAGGCAGGAACGGACGGCGATGTGCCGTGTGGCTGTTGCAAGGTCCAGGACTGCGGATGGGACCATCTAGGCGGTGCGGGGCACGACTTGACATGACGGGCCGGTCCTTCTTGTGCGATGGAGAATCCGAGGTGGACCTACAGGAATGCAGCTATGTACGTGCACGACATGATGGGAACTTATTCGTGGACGCCACCAAAAACGCGGCAGATGTTTTGGCAGCAGAATCAAGAGGCGGGTACCGCCACGGTGACACGTACGTCATAGCGTCGACCATGCCCTGCCCTTGCATCCCAAAGCTATCACTGCCTTCATACTGTACACCTGACCCGGCAGCGACCTAGCAAGGTGCTGTGCTTTCTACAGCATGCCGTCCGTGAACCCAGCACTACACGGGAGCGCAAGCACCCGACCATACTTCGCCCAAAGCTTCTTCAGTCTCGACACAACGCACGCACAAAGGTGAGTAGCATGGCCTGAGCATGGCGCGGCCCCTAGCACCACGCCAGCATGCAGTCCAAGAAGAATCACCTGACCGACTCGCGCATACAGAGCTGTACAGCACTCGCACGCACCCACATCACCGCATCACGTCTAAGCAGTCACGTAGCACTGCATTGGTCACCGCCACAAGCACACACATCATTAATCATTCACAGAGTGCTTGCTAGGGTCACTGGGACGATTGCGCCCCGCTTCATTTGGCGTTCATGCGCCGGGCCATGTCCTTGACCTGCCAGCCGCCGTCTTCGTCGTAGGTGAAGTCGTAGTGCCTGCAGGTGCAGGGGAAGTCGACGGCGCGGTGATAGGCACCGTCACGCACCTCACAGGCCCACACCCCGCATGGCTTGCATGCGCGCGCCAAGACCCGCCGTGCACCAGAGCAACCCATGCCCCGACCGGTAACTCGCCACAGCGCGCCGCACCAGTGTGTGCAGACCACGGTCCGTGACACCCCGCGCTCCACTTACCCGTCGCGCTTCAGCCCGGCCCACGGCACCACCTGCCACACGATGGTGCCCGCCACGCCCAGCGCGTCCGCCGCGTCGTGGAACGCCGCGAACACCTGCCCGCGCTTGCCGGCGTAGTCGGCCGCCTTGCAGCAGCCGTACTCCTGGCAAGGGGAGGGGCCGGCAACCCGGCATGCGCACAGTCGGTGCGGACACACGTCGTCTCAGGGCGGTGCATCGCAAAGATGAGCGACCTGGGGATGCTGAGCTCGAGCTGGCGCTTCTGCCCCCCCCCCGCACCTCCATGACCACGGGCTTGTTGTACGCGTGCGCCAGCTTGGTGCGGTCCTGGGATGTGTGGGGTGCATACCGACACGTACAGCCAACCAGGTAACCCCGGAGATGAAGCGAGGTGTCCCGCAGCCGCCCTCTGGGATGCCCACATCCGCCTGCGGCCCCATGGCACTCACCGTGATGAAGTTGTCAATCACGAACTGCCGGTGCGGGGGGGGGGGGGGGGGCAGGGGCAATAGCACAGGGTGGACGTGTCAGGTGCCGGCGACCACTGGCCCACATATGCGCTGTCGTTACGCTGTCGGTGTTCCCAGGCTTGGCACACGCCCTCTGCCGGTCTGCCCTCTAGCCAACAGGGGTGCTACCCAACGCACCTGGTACTGCCAGAAGGGGATGTTCCAGTTGTCAGGATACCTGCGGTCGGCACCTCGAAACGTAAGATATGCAGGACGGATGGGGCAGAGGAATGCCCACAGGTTCTCGGACATCCCCGGCATGGCACGGCATGCACGCACGTGCATGTTCCCGGCCCAAAATTGGCACTTCCCACGTACACGTGCAAGGTCATGTAGTCCACATCCGGGCACTTGATGTTCTGGTCAAAGTCCACGCCCTTGAGGCCGTTGTTCAGCCAGTTATGCTCCGGCGCTGTGGACTGCGGGGCCGGGCGCGTGGCGGGACCAGGTGCGTCATGGTGTTACGCACGGTGCGAACGTACAGCGCTGTGTTTGCGAGTGAATGCGAGTGCAAGGCGCCGCAGCATAGTGCGTGTGACGCCGGCACGTGATGCCAACGATGCCCGCCGATGCAGCAGCGCCTAGCCCAGCGCGGCAGCCACATGACTGGCACGTACACACATGCACGCATGCACGCACCAGGTAGGGGCCGTTGGTGCGGTAGCCCTCCTCCCCGGTGGTGACCATGTGGTTGGGGTCCAGCGACTTGAGCAGCGTGGCGGCGCGGCACAGCCACTGGTTCACCTGGCAGGGAGAGCAGGGGGCAAAAGCTGCCGGGGTTTTGAACCAGCAAGACGGCGGCATACGTGTCAGTGCACTGCTGTGCCCTTAGAACGCAGCCCGCCTGCAGGCTGGTGGGCACCCGGCGCCCAGCACCCACCAGCCGCCCCGCGAGCTGCCCGCGCCCAATGGTGAGGCCCTGGTCGCCGAACTGCAGGGGTGCCTTGGGGCTGAGCTCGAACTGGTCGCTGGTGTGCGGCTCGTTGGCCAGCTCCCAGGCCAGGATGGTGGGGTCGTCCCTGGCAGGGTTCGGGGAGGCGCGGCAGCAGAACGCACGGGACGCACGGGACGGGTGAGAGTGTTTGCGGGCGTGTGAGTACCAGCCCACCAGAACGTGCAGGCCCCAAAAACCAGCGACCCACTTGTAGTACATGCCGGTGATGGGGTTCCAGTGGTTGATCACGCTCATGACGAAGGAGACGTAGTGCGCCCACACCTGCATGCAGCGCATCGCGTCCTGGTAGCGTCGGGCGGCAACGGTGGGCAAGGGCGGAGGACATCTCCCGCGGCGGCGTGGCGCCCTGGCCAGGCAAACTGCCCCCCAGTCCAACTGCACGGCGCGCCTGTGAGGAGGCGTAGAAGTACTCCCGGTCGCGGCCGGTGCCGAGCGAGTTGTCCACATAGAACTGCATGCCTGCGGGCGCCGACAGAGGGAGCGACTTGACAGCAGCGCATGACAGCACCCCTGCATGACAGCCTTAAAACACTGGTCCGTCCCCTGCGCAGCAAGCGCAGTTTCCAGCCCCCTTGCTTGCCACCCCCTACACGCTTGGAGGCGGCCGTTCCTGTGAGGTCGGGTTCGAAGTTGACGAATGGGAACACTATTCGAACGCCGTACTTTTTGGCGTTGGCGACCACGACGTCCAGCCGGCGGAAGGAGCTGCGGCAAGGGAGAGTGCCCGCACAGAGGCCATCATACATACACTGACTGAACGTGCGAATTGGTTTAATTCAAAAGCTGTCTGGGCGCGCGCTGAGTCAATTCATCACCAACCGCAGTTCCGAAAGCCACTGAGGTCGCGTCCATTGTACTTTTATGCCCTATTATTCCAACAAGTCAATTCCAATTCTGAGCGCCAAGGAGGAGGCGTCCACAGCCCTTGCCGCGGAGAGCGCGAGGTGAGCCCACTTTGGCACGTCGATAGGCTCGCGCTGGCTACGAAACGCAGTAATGAACGCTTATGGGATGGTGACGAGGACAATGGCGGCCGCAAGTACTAGCTTAGCGCTATAAAACCCAATCAAGCGCGGGCGACACGCCTAGACCGACGCCCTCGACGACCGCGTGGCACGCACCCGTCCTGGAGCTTCCACGCCCCTGTGGCGTCAGTGGTCATGTCGACCCAACCGTGTCCGAAGCCCCACAGCCTGCACGGCGCGGTTACAAGAGAATGGGACAGGTTCATGAGTAGCGCGGTTCCCCGCAGTACACGAGCAGGAGCCATCCCCACACGGCTTCATGGGCCCTGCCAAGGTCCCGCCGCCCACCCACCCTCCATGCGTGCGCTCAAGTTGCTGTACCCCAACAACTTCTAGCCCGCGAATGCATACGCATGGATGCGTGGCTCCCCATTCGCCCATGGCGTGCGCCCAACAGCCAACACGCAACGCACCTGATGACTCGCAGCCCGGCCTGGGCGTGGTCGTGGATGATGCCCTCGATCTCCACCTCCGTGAGGACGCCCTGGCTGACCGGCCCCAGCCAGTACTGGTTGGTGCCTGCGTTGCAGGGGTGGCGGGAGCCGAAAGCAGGGGAGGGCGGTTGCGTGCTGTTGCTTGAAGCAGCCGTGAACGTCGACGTGGGGGCTCGTGGTGCGATGTGGCCATGTGGGTCGGCGAGCGGCTGTGCCGGCGGGCACTGGGGCGTGCAGAAAACTTCCCCCGGACCCGACCCACATCACACCCGCAGCCCCCGAACTGCACGACCATGGCCCCGCATCTGTTGCGCTGCACCCCCTCGACGCCGTGCCGTGCGCTGCCGCGTGCCACGCGCGCACCACGCCCTTGTCCCCGCCTCCCAAACCCAGCCCCACCCTGGAAGAAGAAGTTCTTGTCGCCGTCCATGAACTTGGTCCCCAAGGCGCGAATGAAGTTGAGCTTTTTGGTGGTGTCGCTGCTGCTGGTGCTATCGGGCGTGAGGCCGGCGCGCACGGTGCCGGTCAGCTGTCCGGCCATGAACAGCAGCAAGATCCGGGCTGCAGTCGCAACCACCAGGCGCAGGCACACGCGGCGATGCTTTTGGTGCTGCGGCTTTCGGCCGCTCAGCGAGCTGCGGCCGCTCCGTTGACCGGAACCCCCCGAGCGCGCTGACTCTGAGCTGCAGTCTTCCTCGCTCTCGCTGGGGCTGTCATCGCAGCTGCCATACTGCTGCCCACCACGGCCTTGTGTGTGGCGCAGCTGCGACATAGTTTGCGAAAGACGCGCTTTTGCTTCCCCCCGAACTCTTGCCCCGCGCCCAGTGCGGGGTCCCCTGGTTTGACTCAACTCAGTCTGCAGCTAAATATAGATCACGAGGTCACGCATAGGATCACGGCTCAATAACTAAAGTGTTGGGGTTAAAGAGTCTGGGTCACGAAACAAGGGTTAGCCCTCGCCGCAATGGGCGCCACGGAGAACCGGGCAGCTCCCGTTAAGCTGAACCCGCCGCGAGGAACAAAGGACGCGCTTTGATGTAGGCAAATATGTCGGCGCCAGAAGCGCAGCCGTCGCCGTTCGCGTTGTACGCGGGGCCCGTGGTGCAGCCAACGCCACAGCGAATTCTGCCGGCGCCGAGCCCGGCTGCAGCCCCCTCTGCGAATGCTCAACCCTATGCTGCCACGCACGCTGCTCTCGCCACTCGGCAGGCAGCGGCGCGGGAGCTGAAGCAGCAGGCGGCCCAGCAGCACAACACGGTGTCGCCGGGGCCGCCGCCCTCCCGCGGTCGCGCTGCGCTCCCCAGCGACTACGCCACCGGTACCAGCATAGCCGCGACGGCGGCAGCAGCTGGGCACGCGGCGGCGGCGACGGCGGCGGCGGTGGCAGCGGTGATCCAGGGGCGAGCAGCAGCAGAAGCGGCTGACCCAGCTCGCCATTTGGCACAGGCCGCAGTAGGACGCGCAGCAGGTCGCACAGCAGGAATGCACGACCCGCCAGCCCCGCCTCCACGTGCCCCGGAGGAGCACAGCAGCGGCCCCCGCCGCCAGTCCTCCGCGCCGCCGTCGCTGCTGCCAGCAAGAGAGGCGGAGTTCCCCAGCACGTCCAGCACTCCTCAGGAGCAGCCCGCTCCGTTTGAAAACGACCCAGCATTCCAGGGCGTGCTTATAATCAGCGAGCCAGGCCCGCCGCCGCCGACGACGACGGCCGCGCTGCCGCCGCAGCACCACCACCTGCCGGCCATGGGTGGCCATGGCGGCGGCGCCGGTGCACTGCTGGAAGCGCCGGCGGCGGCGGCGGCGGCTGCAGCGGCGGCGGCGGCAACGGCGCCGGCGGAGCCGCGGCCGCCCAGCCCGGACCATTTGATCATAGGCTACTACTACCACCACGACCTCTACCGCGGCAGTGAGGAGATGCAGCACGGGCAGGCGCAGGGCGCGGTGGCAGGAGCTGCGCCGGGCTGGGGCTTTGGCGGGACGCGTGCGCACGGCGGGGGACAGGGCCAGGGGCAGGGGCGGGGGGCGGGGGCGCAGCTCGGGCGGCGCGGATGCGGAGGATGCGGCGGTGCCGCTGCTGTACGGCATAGCGGCGGAGGCGGCAGAGCCGGTGGGGCCGGCGGGCGGCGGCGGCGGCAGGTGGGGCCGGGCGGCGGGCGCGATGCCGGCCGCCGGCACGCACCTGCCGCCGCACCACTTCCTCGGGCTGCGGCAGCAGTACGGCACCTGGACGTACGGCGGCGCCGGCGGCAGCGACGACGGCAGCGGCGGGGCGCTGAGCAGGTGGAGGTCCGGGCTGGACGCGCCGCTGAGCCAGGTGCGGGCGGCGTGCTGTCACGGTACAAAGGGTTCGTCGGCAGGGATGAGCGGCGGTGCTCAAAAGGGATGGCGTGGCCGGGTGGGTGCCGTGGTCGCCCCCGCCCCTGCTCACCTGTGTCATGGCGCTACCGCACCCGCAGGCGCGCCGCCGCTGCCTGCGCGATATCTTCCTGCTGCTGTCCGCCTCCCTGGCCGCCGCCGCCGCGCTGGGCGCCGCCGCGCTGGCCTCGCCGGCGCCCGTGCACCCCGGCGGCGGCGATGATGACGACAGCGACTTTGATGGGTACCACGCCCGCGATCTGTTCAGTGACCTTGTGGCGGCGCTGGGGCGGCTGCTGGCGCTGCCTTGGGCGCTGCCGCTTGCGCTGGTGCTGTCGGCGGGCACGCTGCTGGCGCTGGCGCTGTCGGAGGCCACGCGGCGGCGCCACCCCACCAACACCTGGGCCGCTTTCGGAGGTGGGTCCGCGAGCGCAGCAGCAGCAGCAGCAGCAGCAGCAGCAGAGGAAGGCTTGCGGAGCGCTGTCACTGTGTTGTTGCTGTGCTGTGGTGTTGCTGCAAAATCACTGTCATGTCCGCGGCTTCTTGCTCGCACCCGCTGCGCGCAGTTTTCACCGCCGGCCAGGCGCTGCTGGTGGGCTGTCTCACCGCCCGCCTGCCCTCCTGTCTGTTCACCACCGCCTACGGCCTGGCCGCGCTTGGCACCGCCGCCGTCGCCGCGCGCGCCCACCACCTGCTGCGAGACGGCTTCGCCGCCGCCGCCACAGCCGCCGCGGCGCGCGCCGCGGCGCGGCAGCGCCGCCAGCTGCAGCAGCTGCTGCGCGAGCTGGCCGCCGGCGGCGGCAGCGGCGGTGCTGCAGCCGCTGGCCGCGGAGCTGTGGTGGCCACGAGCGTCACAGCGGGCGGCGGCGGCGCGTCGCACGCGGTGGAGGAGGGGGCGATTGCGGCGGCGGAGGGGCTGGCGGACGCGGAGGGCATGGGGCACGAGATGGGCGTGGGCGAGGGCGTGCTGTGTGCGGCGGGGGGCGTGCTGGCGGGCTGGGGCGCCCTGGCGCTGGTGGGCATGGTGCTGGCGGCGGCGGCGACGCACGGCGGCGACAGCAGCCCCACCACCGCCAACGGCATCATCACGGCCGCGAGCGTCAGCGGCATCGGTGGCGGCGGCGGCGGCGGCGGGCGTGGCGGATCTGTGCACTGCGTGGCGGCGCTGCCGGCGGCGGCGGCGGCGGCCATGGCCTTCTGCGCCTTCGCCGTGGCTGACGTCATCGCGCTGGTGAGCGGCCGGCACGCGTACGGCGTACGGCTCCAGCCGCTGGACCAGCCGCCCGCCCCGGCCCCGGCAGCGCCCGCCCAGCCGCACGCGCCGCAGCACGCACCGCGGGCGCAGGGCGGCGATCCGTTCGCTGTGGCTGTGGTACGAGGAGAAGGAGGGGTTGGAGGTGGAGGTGGGGGCGAGGGCCATGCGGGGCGGTGGGCGGAGGCGGCGTATGCGGTCCTGGGTGTGTACCTGGACCCGCTGTGTTTGGCGCTGTACGGGCTGCACCACCTGCAGACCCGCCTCATGCGGCGCCGCCGGCAGAGAGTGGCAGCGGTGGGGGCAGCAGCGGGGGCAGAGGCGGGGGCAGGTGCAGGTGCAGGTGCAGGGGTAGGTTCGGGCGCAGCGGCGGCGGGGGCGGCGGGGGCGGCGCCCCTAAAGCGCCAGGGCGTGTAGCGGCATCGCCAGAGGAGCGGGAAGTACGGATGAGAGTGTCCAAGGAAGGCTGAGGAGAGTGTGGGTGAGGGAATGCACGGAAGCTGATGTCGGCGTGTGGGGCCGGGGGAGGCGGCATGAGTGTTGCAGCATATAATGTCGATTTTGGCTTTCAACGGAAACGTATAGGTTCATACGAATGCGGCATTCCAAGAAGGGAAGGTTGAATGCATCGACATGTCACGAGCGGGGATGGTGGATAGTCGCTTCGCGATGTCGGCTACGGATGGCGCGTCCCTCCTTTGTTGCTGGGCGCCGCGCCGGTTGAGCATGCTAGCGTTGTGACGTTGGTGCCAGGGTTGCTTGGAGGGGGTAGGGACTTGGGAGGGGGTCCTCTGTGTACAACGAACACGTTTGGTGTCGTAGGTTAGCGCGGAGCGGTGTCCACAATTGTCATTCCTGAAGGGGCGCACATGAGCCGTCTTGGTCAGCAGAGATGGTGCCGAACTGCCGACGACTTGATGCGCGGTGTGGCTTCAAGGCGACTTGGAAGGCAGAGTGGGGTCAGGCTGCGTATGGCACGAGGGGATGCAAGAGTGGACGGCAGCAGGGCAGCATCGTTAGTCCGCGTGTCGCAGGCTGCCGGCGTGCCGCGCTCCGACTGCCCTGCAGGGTCTGCGGCAGGCTAGCACACACGGCCCCGACGTGCTTGCGACGGCTCAAGCACTGCAACACCACTGCAATTGCAATCCTGCCGACTTTGTTACAAGGCGGTGAAAACCACCGGGTGCAAGACCAGCAGGCAGCCGCTCGAATTTTGTCTCGATTTAGGCGGCAGGGCCCCGCTGCCAAAAGGCGAGCTGTAGCTGCAGCCCCCAGGCATGGCGCCCCAGCCCCCACACCCCACGCGCCTGCTCCTCGTGTGCGCCGGCTCATATCGGCCGGTCCTCACAATCAGCACGGCTGCGCAAGCCAAGGGCTGAGCTGTCGCAGCGGACATACCGGTACCTAACCACGGCGATCCCGGCGCCAGGCCGGCAGGGCAGTCGCGGCCTACCCACCCATCGCCCCCTTAACTCACCGCATGCAGCATGCCTGTGTGGGCGGATGGTAACGCCGGCGCCAGGACCTCCGTTCCGCTCACCGCCGCGCTCACACGCTGCCTAGCACGCCCACTCCGGCACCCTCCTCGCGCGAACCTTAAGCCTGGTTGTGGCGCTGTGTCGCTCACGGCTCTCGGTTGCAGCGTGCCAGCCCTTGGGGTGTGTGACCAGTCAGTGGGTGAAGGTCCCTACGCCTTGCGGAAGGGTGGACTGGGTGGAGGGACGGCAGCTCTCGCCCACCGCACACTCCCGCGGCTGGTGAACCCAGACTCAGGAGTGCGGGTTTAGCGAGAGCTGCCGTCCTTCCATGCAGGCAACCCTTCAACAGCCAGCTGAAACCCCGCGGCCTTTATCCTGATGTATGTAGCTAAATGGACATTGGGCGTGTTACTTGCGAAGATGGGAGCTTGTTGCCGGTCAATGAAAGTCCTTTGTGCTCTTCCGTGCATGCCCGCAAGGCTACAGTGGCCGTCATTATGCGCGTGTATTGTACTTGCTACTGAAGGCCTGCCAGGGCGATTTACCGGCGTTGCCAAACAATCGGCGTGTCGATCCCCATTCCGGGCGAGGGCACAATTGAGGGTGTCGGATTTTGGCTGCAATACGGAGCCAAACACTTGTACCGGTAACACCGCCTGAGTAGCCTAGGGCCAGCCTTCCGCGACGAAACGTGACCCGACCCCGTTGATTGGAGGCCCTTCTGTCGTGTGTCAAGGCTGATCGGCCGCCATGGCTCTCCAAGCGGCAATTACGGGCCTTAAGAGCCAGTCCGGCTCAATGCTGGGCCTGTCGATGGCCCGGCTGTTCGCGTCGGCAGCTGCATCGCCCACGATTAAGGTGGAGGTCCTGCCCTACAAGGTGCACCGCATCGAGGCGCCCTCCAACGTGGTGGAGACTAACGTGGAGGAGCTGATGGGCTTCTACAAGCTCATGTACAAAATGCGCCGCATGGAGATTGCGGTGCGTTTGGTTCCCCGGCACAGCCGCTGAGAGGGCGTACACGTGACCGGCCACTGGCGGCCTTGAGGATTCATGGGGACGAAAGGGAATCGGGGGAGCTGTCAATTTACAGGGAGCGTGGGAGGGGCCGGCTTCCGGTGTCGGGGGGGAGGGGCGGGACAGCAATGCCTCGGCGCAGCCGCACCAAGCAGTATAGCGGCATGTGCGCTACGGCAAGGGGGCGCATGCGCGGCCGCAGCATGTGTGTGCGAAGTCAACGAGGCGGGCGAGGGTGCTGTGCATAGGTGTAGCGCAGGGCGCCCTGCAGTGAAGCATATCTCCGGGTCACGGCGGAACAACCCTAGCGCCCCCCCGGTCTGCACCTACCTGCCGCCGCCCCTCTTCCGCCAGCCGGCAACCAGCCACGCCCCACCAACCACAGCACCCTGCCTGGCTCCTCCTCGCTGCACTGCTCGCCTCGCTTTCCGCCCGTACCCGCCACCACGCCTGCCCTCGTGACCCCACGCATGACCCGCCTCCCTCCCCCCTAACCTCGCCTCTCCTCTTCTCCTCCCCTCCCCCTCCTCCCCTCCTCCCGCCCCCCCCCCGCCAGGCCGACATGATGTACAAGGCCAAGTTCATCCGCGGCTTCTGCCACCTGTACGACGGCCAGGAGGCGGTGCTCACCGGCATTGAGGCGGCCATCACGCTCAAGGTGCGGGGGGTTGCAAGGATGGGTGGGGAAAGCGAACCAGCCCAAGCCAACCAACCTAATTAGACAGGGGACAGGCAAATGCAATGGGGGGTTGGGGGGCCTGCCGGGCGAAGGGCCTGGGCTGGGGAGGGAGGATGTCGAGGCAGGCGTGTGGGCGAGGTGCGAGGCGCGGCCGGCGGCGGCGGATGAGTGACTACGGTAACAAGGAAGGAGGGGTGGGAGCGGAAGCGAGCAGAGCGGGCACGAAGGCGGGAGAAGGTTGGGACGGGCTGAGGGGCCAAGCAACACAGGCGAATGTGTGGGCAGGCTACAGGGGCAGGCTAGGGGGCCATGCACAGCGGTAGGATTAGTGGTGTCCAGTGCAACTTGCGGAGGAGTGGAGCTAAGGTGTAAAGTTGAGGGGGAGGCGGCGGCGGCGGAGGCGGTGGCGAGGGGTGGGCAGGAAGCAGCAGTGCCGGCGCTCACGCCGCCCGGTCTCCCGCACCCCGCGCGCCCTCCTCCGGCCCGTATCCCCCTGCCGGCCGCCTCCCCCTGTCAATACCTTCCTTGCAATCCCCCTGTCAACACCATCACGTCAGTACTTGATTACCGTATGAATGGACCCCTTCTAGTTTCGCTTGGGCTTAGATGGGGCTGGTGTTTACAACCCCCTCCCCTTCCTCACCTGATGATGAGCGCAACCCCCTCCTCTCCCCTCCTCCCCGCCCCTCCGCAGGACTCTATCATCACCTCTTACCGCGACCACTGCCAGCACGTCAGCCGCGGCGGCAGCATCGTCAGCCTCATGGCCGAGCTCATGGGCAAGCAGGAGGGCGCCACCAAGGGCCTGGGCGGCTCCATGCACATCTACAACCGCAAGAACAACTTCTACGGCGGGAACGGCATCGTGGGCGCGCAGGTGCGCGGGGGCGGGCGGGCGGCGTGGGTGTGTGTTGGGGGGGTCGTTTTTCCCAATTCCCAAATCAGCCATTGGGTGTGTGTGAAAAGGTGCACCAAACCTAGGCGGGGGGAAGGCGAGGTGCGGGCGAGCGAGGCGCGCAGCAATGGGTGCCGGTGCAGTCGGGGAATCCGTCAGAGGAGGGGCGAGCGGGGGTGTGGCGGCGGCGCTGGCGGCGGCGGCGGCGGTGGGAGCGGAAGGAAGGGCGCGGCAGTTGGAGGCGGCAGCTGGAGGCGGCAGCGCAGGCGGCCAGCAGCGGAGGTGGCCAGCAGCGCAGGCGGCACACCTGCAAGCGCCGCGGCACAGCCACCGCCGGGTGCGGCATCGCAGCCACACCGGCCTGCAGCAGACTGCGGGCGGCCTCAGGCGGCAGCAGGCTTGCATAATCTGTGCGGACGGGCAGCGCGGCCCAAGGGCGTCCGCGGACAGGTCGGGGGTTGCCCAAGCGCTTGGGCAGTGGGCTCTTGTGCGGGACTGCGCGGACCACAGCACACGCGCACGCCGCTGCCCAGCCCCCGCCCACCGACGCTGCTGCGCTGACACGCTCGCGCCGCTCCCCGCCAGCCGACGGTTGCCCTGACGCTCAGGGACTCGGCCCCTGGCCCCTGACCCCGACTGGACCCGGCCCGGCCCCGCCCCTTATCCCTGACGCCTGACCCCCCGCGCCCGGCTCCGCCGCCGCAGATCCCTCTGGGCGCGGGCATCGCGCTGGCCCACAAGTACAAGGGTGAGCCCAACGTGTGCATCACCATGTACGGCGACGGCGCGGCCAACCAGGTGCGGCCCGGGGGGCGGGCTTGAGGGAGGGGGCCGCGAGGGGGGTGGGCGCGAGGGGAGGGGGTAGAAAGGGGGGGAGAGGGGAGAGGGGGACTAGCGGGGGAGAGGCCAAGGGGTATCAGGGAGGGGACCAAAGGGTGGCCCCAGTAGGTGGGATGGGGTGGCGTGAGGACTCCCGCTTGTGGGGAGAGCTGGGCAGTGCCAGGACGGGCATGTTCGGGGGCACACGGGCAGGCGCTGCAGGCGCCAAGCAGTGGCCTGGTGGAGGGCGGCATGTGCTGCAAGGCTTGCGGGCATGTGCGGCATAGAACCCCCGTTTCTGATCCTTGCAAACCCCCCTTAGCTTGGTTTAGATTGGGCTGGTGTTTACAACCCCCACCCTCCGTACAACCTCCCTCCCACCCCTCTACCCCCACAGGGCCAGAAGTACGAGGCTCTCAACATGGCCGGCCTGTGGAACCTGCCCGCCATCTTCGTGTGCGAGAACAACCACTACGGCATGGGCACCGCCGAGTGGCGCGCCGCCAAGAGCCCCAACTTCTACACCCGCGGTGACTACATCCCCGGCATCAAGGTGCGACCGGCTGGGGGAGGTCAGGGGGAGGGGACGGGCGGGGCGGAGCGAGGCGCTGAACGCCCGCCCTGATTGCACGGAGTCAAGGTCCAGGGGGCGGGGGTGCCACCAGGTGGCCACACCCAGGCCGGCGGCTCCAACAGCGCGTCGCTTGATGGAGTTGCATTCCCTCTCTCACACACCCCTCGCACGCACCGCTCTTACACTCTCACTCACTCACTCTCTCTCACTCACCGCGGCTGCTCCCCCTCCCCCCCTGCTACCCCCTGCCCCCAGGTGGACGGCATGGACGTGCTGGCGGTGAAGAACGCGGTGGCCTTCGCCAAGGCGCACGCGCTGGCCAACGGGCCCATCGTGATGGAGATGGACACCTACCGCTACCACGGCCACTCCATGTCCGACCCCGGCTCCACCTACCGCACCCGCGACGAGATCAACGCCATGCGCACCGAGCGTGAGTGCGGCCGGGGGGCGGGGGCGCGGGAGGGGGGTAGTTCATTCCAGAAACCAGAAGCGAGACGACCAAAGGAAACCCGAACCAGGGGGGTTGTGAACACCAGCCCAAGTTAAACACAAGACCAAGCTGAACAAGGGTAATGGTTGGCCCCGAAGCGCTTATGCCGGGCTGACCCCACCAGTGTTGCACTGCCGCCCGCCTGCCGCCCGCCTGACCTGCCACCTGCCGCCCACCTGCCGCCCACCCACCTGACCCCCCTTCAGGCGACCCCATTGAGCGCGTGAAGAAGCTGCTGCTGACCAACGGCGTGGACGCGGCGGACCTCAAGAAGATCGACAAGGAGGTCAAGAAGGAGGTGCGGGGCGGGCGAGGGAGAGGGAGGGAGGGAGGGAGGGAGGGAGGGGGAGGGAGGGAGGGGAGGGAGGGAGGGAGGGAGGGAGGGAGGGAGGGAGGGAGGGAGGGAGGGGAGGGAGGGAGGGAGGGAGGGAGGGAGGGAGGGAGGGGGTGGCATGGCGGGCTGGGCATGGCAGAAGCATCACTGAGGGGGACGCCCCACCTCCCCCCTTACACCCACCCACCTCCTCCCAACACACCACCCTCCTACCACCGCCCCCCCCCCCAGGTTGACGACGCCGTGGAGCAGGCCAAGCTGGGCAAGATCCCGCCGCTGGCCTGGCTGTGGCGCAACATGTACATGGCGCCGCTGGGCGCGGGCATGCGCGGCGTGCTGCCGGACGAGTACCACGTGCCGGCGTTCGACCCCAGCTACAAGTCGTGAGGCGGCGGCGGCTGAGGAGGGGCGGAGGCGGAAGATAAGGTTAAGGAGGCAGAGGAGGAGGAGGATGGGTGCTTGGTGTTGGTGGAGGTGGAGGTGTTGGCTTAGGTACGGGCGTAAGAGAGCTGGAAGATCATTGTTTTGATGGCGGCGGGTGGGGGGGAGCAGCGCGGAAGCAGGTGGACGACCGGGGCGGAGGGGAAGTCCTCTCCGAAAGAAACCACTCCGGGTTCGGACGGGCACGCTACGGCCGTGGTAGCGGTGCCTAGCTGCGAAGGGCCCGGCGGGCGGCGCGCAGGGCTGAGCTGCGGCGTCGTGTGCCCGCCGCCGTGGAGGGGTGGTGGGCGGCTTGTGACGCCGGCATCGTGATGGCTGCTGCTGTAGGAAGGCGTGCTCGGTAGTGTGGGCTGCAGACGACGCGGCTGTCCAAGTGTGTGATTCGTTTTTTGCTCGTTGTTAGACAGACAGAAGAGACAGCAAAGGGCACTTCTGCCCTGACGCGTATGATGGTATGCTACGGTAGTCGGAGCGCATCGCTGCACGTGCGTGTGTGTGTGAGAGAGACTGTGACGGCTCTCGGTGAAGGGCGATTTGAGGTGGACCGGATGGTGCTGAGCGCTGCGTTCGAGGGAACAGTGCAAGCGGGGCAAGTTGGCGAAGTCCCGAAGTGAACCTCCCGAGACCCAGCAGTCAAGAAACAATTGTGCTGAGCGCTGGGGACCAAGCGCATGCCTGTGAGCCGGACGTGTGCGTCGCGCAGAGCTTTTAACACAAGACTGGTGTCACAAGCCAATTCCGTTCTCCGGCAGGCAGCAGCGAACGGCCGGCCGGGCCGTTGCTCTCAGCCTCTCATACGCCGCCTGTCACCATCGTGCGCGCCCAACCCCCAATCCCTTCACCCAATGGCAACATCATCTTCCGCCGGCGGCGGCTGGTGGCCACGCGGCGCCGCCCTCGCGGCGGACTGCGTGACAACCACACACCGCCGCATGGACCCCCGGACTCCCGTGCCCCCGATGCCGCGCCTGTGCTCCCACGGCATGTGGATGTGTGGGCAACGTGCCATCCTGCACCAACACGCACACGCACACGCATCATGCTAGATTGCTAGCCGCCCAGCCACCCCGCGCGCATCATCCAGCAAATGCAGGTTCCTAGTGCAGACGTTCACTACCGCTAGCTCCACTCCCCGCTTTCATCAGCGCCCATCAGCGCCCAGCTACTCCTCCTCAAGTACCGTGCGCCCTGCAGCTGCCCTCAGCGGGGGCCAACCTACCGCCCCGCCGCACCCCGCGGCGAGTTGACCGCGGTGCCCGCCGCCGCCATCACAGCCGCCACGCCGCCCGCTACACCCACGCCGCCACTGCCAGCCGCTCCCGCCGCCGCCTGCCCCGCCCCCGGGCCCAGCGAGCTACTGCCGGCGCCCACAGCCCCTGGCCCCAGGCCGCTGGAGCCCTGGCGCACCACCAGCGAAGAGGCCTTGACCGACACCACCCGGGACGCCACCCGGCTGCCCAGGCCGCCGCCGCCGCCGCCGATGGGGCCGCTGGGCTCCGCCGCCAGCTCGTCCGCCAGCGCCGCCTCGGACGCCTCCGCCGCCAGCCGCTTGGCGCGCTGCGCCTTCCAGTTGCGCCACACGCTCTGTCGGGTGTAAGGAGTATGGGGTTGGGGTTGGGGTTGGGGTTGGGGTTGGGGTTGGGGTTGGGGTTGGGGTTGGGGTTGGGGTTGGAGGGGGTTTGTACGGCCAAGTTGTCATGGACCCGCACCCCGCCACCCAGACACCCCGAGACGCAGCGACATCCCCCCCCCTTATACACGCGCGCCCCCACCTGCACCACCAGCGCCGCCAGGTTCTGCACCGTGTCCTCGTGCTGCCGCCACACCAGGATGGCCCGACCCACAGCCGCCAGCCGGCCCTGGGCGGTAGCAGGCGGTAGCAGGGAGAAAGGCAGGCGGAGAAGGAAGCGGGAAGGCGGGGAGGGAGGTGGAGGGGTCAGAGCCAGGAGGGCCGGAGCCGGCGCCCGGCATGGCCAGCGGTCGGTACCAGCAGCCACGCACACACGCGGCGGACACACACACGCGCACGCGCGCGCCCACATTCAGCGCGGCGCGACACGACACTGCAACGGCTTGCGCCCCCCCACCCCACCCACCCCACCACCCACACCCACCTGCAGCGGCAGCCGCCGCACCCGGTCGTACGTCACATCCAGGTCGGGGCACTCCAGCATGTACCTGCGGCGTGCACGTGCGTGCGTGCGTGCGTGCGTGCGTGCGTGCGTGCGTGTTACACGGAAAGGAACAAAGCCGTGTTGTGTGCCGACAAGGGGCAGCGGGCTGCAGGCGGTCGTGATGGGGGTGCGAGGCGCCGCCGCGCCCCCCCAAAACCCACACACGCGCACACGCCACCCAATTGGGAATTGGAAAAAACTACCCCCCTCCCCCAACCCCTCCACACACAAACACACACACAGGCACACGCACCGTGCCTGCCGCAGCATGATAATAGCGCAGTCCTCCAGCCGGCACAGCGCGTCCTCCAGCTCCCCCGCCGCGCTGTCGCCCGCCGCGCCGTGGCCGTCCGCGCCCGTCAGCATGGCCACCACAGCCGTCACCTGCGGAAGTGGCGGGGTGGCGGGGTGGACAGGGGGTACAGGTGGGGTTGCAAGGATGTTTGGAAAAGCGGTACATGTGCACTGTGGTGAGTGCTGCGGCTCAAGTGCTGCGGATTCAAGGCAAGGTCTCAGCGGCAACACAGCACACACAACATGTCGAACTCCCCCGCTGACCTGCCCAGCCTCTCCACCACCCGCACCCCCACCGCCCCCACCCCCACCATCCGCACATACTTCCCCCCCCCCCGCACCTGCTGCTTGATAATGGCCATGAGCATCTGCGCATACGCCCGGAACTTGTCGCCACCGCTGGCCGCCTTGTCCACCGCCGCGCTCAGCTCCAGCACCAGCGCCCCATCCGCGCCGCCGCCACCCGCACCCCCCTTCTGGCTGCGGCTGGTCACATCCCCCGCACCACCTCCGCCGCCGCCGCGCGCCGCCGCGCGCGCCCAGTCGCGCAGCCGCGCAGCCATCAGCTTGGTGTGCCGGCGTGTCAAACCCAAAAGGAACCCGCCCAGCAGCCCGCCGTCGTCGTCGTCGCCGTCCTCGCCCAGCCGCATGGGCCGCAGCGTGCGCAGCTTGACGTGGTCGCGCAGCGCGGCGCACTGCACCGACGCCGCCACCCAGGCGTCCAGGCCGATGGGCGCGTCGGAGGCGGCGGCGGCGGCGGCGTTTGCGGCCAGCGCCACCGCCTCGGGCGCGGCGCCGGGCTCCAGCTGATAGGCGAGCGCGTTGGACACGAAGGTGACCGTGGCCTCCTGCGGCGGTGCGCGGCGAAAGCGTGTGAGTGGGGAGGTGGGTGGTGGGTGGGTTGCAAGGGTTCAGGAGTTGTAGACATATGTAACGGCACGGCATAAGCTCCGCACTCCGCACTCCACGCATGCTGCACACAGGCAAGGCAGCAAGCCAGCCAGCCACTCTCCCAGCCAGCCAGGCACGCACGCGCCCACCCACCCACCCACCCACCTGCAGCACTAGGTTGCCGCTGCGCGGCGTGTTGGGCGCGATGAGGCCCGCCAGGTAGCCGCCCGCCGCCGCCGCCGGCACGGACCCCAGGCCGTGGCTGTCCAGCACCTCGAAGCGGCCCCGCGCCAGGCGCGCAATGGCGGCGTGCAGCCGCGCTATCTCGCTGGCAAGGAGCGCCAGGAAGCGCGGCCGCGGCAGGCGGTAGAAGCGCTCGGGCGGCGGCGGGCCGGCGCCGGCCGCGGCGTCCTGCTGCGCGGCGGCGTAGCGCGCGTCGCGGCGGAGCTTGTCCACGTCGGCGTCGTCGGCCTGGCGGGTTGGGGGGGGGGGGGTGAACACCAGCCCAATCTAAACCAAGCTAAACTAGACAAGGGATAGGCAAGTGCAGTTTGGGGGTGGCGGTGGTGAGGTAGGAGTGGGTTGGAGCAGGAGTGGGAGGCAGGTGTGGGTTGGAGGCAGGAGTGGTCAGAGGCGTGGCGTGTGCCGGGGGGCCGAGGTAAGCGCGGGGAGCGCAGAGGCACCTCGCCAGCACTTGCCACACCACGTCGGGTCCTACTGGTCCCCGCCCTCCCCCCCCACACCCACACACGCCCTCACCGGCACGCTGACGCTCATGAGCGCGTTGTTGAAGGCCTCCCGCACCGCGGCGCTGCGCGGCCCCAGCACGCCGTCCGCGATGGCCGCCGCCTTGGCGCCGCACAGCCAGGGGTAGGCCTCGTCGCGGCCCGCCTCGCGCGGGTACTCGATGCACAGCACCTTGCCCGGCTGCGGGGGTGGGGAGGGAAAAGGTGTGTGCGAGTGTGCACGGGAGTTCGCAAGTTCTTAGCTGTGCTGATGCGCGCGGATGGGGGCGGACGCGAGTGGATCGAACACCAGGTGGGTACGTGGCATGGCAGGTCGAGGCTAGGGAGGTGGTGCACGAGGTTGTGGGAACCAGCCCCGCCTCCCTAGCCCCATATTGCACACGGTGGTGTGAACCAGCAGCTCGGCCAGGGACGTGCTCCACGAGGTTGTGGGAGAAGGCCCTGTCTCCATCGCGCGCCCCCACCTGCAGCGCCAGGCTGTTTGCGGTGATGAACTCGATGAAGGTGGCGAAGTCCCACTCCTCCGACAGGAAGCGGGCGAACGTGTCCAGCCGCAGGTCCTCTGACAGGGGGGGGGGGGGGTTAGCCGTCCAGGGGGGGGGGGAGGGGGCAGGCGGGTGGGCGGGGGTCGCAGCCATGACGGTGGGTGCAGTAGGGTGGTGCGCGGGGCGCGGTGGGCGCCAGGCCGCGGCAGGCGCGCCACGTCCCCAGACGCCGCTCGTTTCCCCTGCCCCCCTTGTCAACATCGTCTCGCATTCAACATGCATCATGCAGGGTACGGGAACGGGCCTCAGCCGCCCCCCGCTGCCCCCGCCCCCTGCCCCCGCGCCTCACCGCTCCTGTGCAGCGCCAGCGTGTTGGCCAGGCAGGCGGCGTACTCGTCCACCAGCGAGCGCTGGCCGTACTTGTTGGAGAAGTGCGCGAACACGATCTCGGGCACCGACTGCCGCCGCAGCGCCTCCATGCGACCCATCTTGCGCAGCAGCGCCTCGCCTGCAGGGGGGTGGGGGCGGGGGCGCAGGGGCGCAGGGGGGTTCCATGTATGATTGCGGGTGTGGGGTTGCATGGTACAAAGAAGTGTTGCAGGGTAGACAGATCATGATGATTTACGAAGTGGGGGCGGGGGCGGGGGCGGGGAGCGTGGCGGTTTTGTAGATGATGAAAGGGCGAGGCGGGTTTGCAGTTGGAACAGGGTGTTAGTCAGCACAAGATAAAGCATATGCACACGGGACAGTGTGTCATAGAGCACAAGGGAACACACACAGCGTGCCGCCGGCCACCACCGTCCTACTGCATCCCCCATATTGAATCGCGCAATTTAGCTAACGGGGTGGGGACGTGCGCGCGCGAGCCTGGGTGCCATCCACGGCTACCGACAATAGCGTCGACAAGACTGAAGATGCAAGGTCACGGGCGCCCGAGACCCAAAGGTTAAGGCCACACCACCTCCGCGCTCTGGGCTGGGCTGGCTGGTTTGGGTTCTCTTGGTCGATTCGCTTCGGTTTCTGGAATGAACTACCCCCACCCCCACCCACCCCACGCCACCCACCCTCCTTGTAGATGCTCTCCACCAGCCCCATCAGCCAGCCCTTGGGCCGCGGCCGCGCGTTGCGGTGCTGCTGCATGGCCGTGGCCAGCCGCACATTCTTGGGCGCGCGGCCCAGTGCCGTGGACTGCGCCGCGCCCGCGCCGCCGGCGCCGCCGCCCTCCAGCTGCTGCAGCAGGTGCCCCGCGGACGACTGCGCCGCCAGGCCGCCGGTGGCGGCGGCCGCCGCCGCCGCGTGCATGTTGGATGCGGTGCGGAGCAGGTGCCCGATGTCGGGCACCGGCCCGGCGACGCCGCCGGAGGCCTTGGATCCAGCCGCCACCGCCGGAGTGCGCTGTGCGTGCTGGTTGTTGCGCAGAGCGCTCTTGAGCATGCGAAGGCTGCTGGGGTCGCGGCCGCCGCCGTGCCGGTCGCTGGCGTGCCCGCCGCCGCCGCCGTCGCCGTCGCCGCGCACGGCCAGCGTGGTGCTGCGGCTGACGGGCACGGTGCGCGTGCCGGTGTTGGAGGTGCGGTGCGGGCCGCCGCCGGCGTTGGGGGTGGCGGCGGCGGCGGCGGCGGCGGCTCGGCTGTCGCGAGCCGCCATGCTTTGCGCGCCGCGCCCCGTCAGCGACTGGCGGGCGTTGCGCTGGCGGCCCGCCGCCACCTGCGCCTCCAGGTCGGACGAGCGGTGGCGGCGCACGGCGGCGGCGCCGACGTCGGCGATGCGGACCGACGCGCCCTTGCTGGCGGCGCCCCTGTCCTCGGGCGCCGCCGCCACCGCGGGCACATCGTCATCATCGTCGTCCTCCGTATCGCTGCCGCTGGCGGCGCCGTCACTGAGCTCCCGCTGGCCGTCGCTGCCGCTGGCGGCGCTGCCGCGGCGGGAGCCATTCGACGCGGCGGCAGCCGCCGCCGCCGCCGCCAGCGCGGCCTCCGCCGCCGCCGCGCCGCCTGCGGCGGCCGGCGCCCGGGGCGGCTTGCCGGCCGGCGCCGGCGGCGGCCCCGGATCAGTCACGCGCGGCGACAGCGACGGCTCCGCATGCAGCGGCAGCGGCGGCACCGGGTGCTGCTGCTGCTGATGATGCTGCCGCGCCTGGGCCGCCAGTGCCGCCGACACGGCCAGCGGATCCACGCCGCCGGCGCCCTCCGTGGACACCCGCGCGCGGCCGCCGTACGCCTCCGCCACCTGCTGGCCCGCCTCTTCGCCCTCGCCCTCGCTCTCGCTGCTGCTGCTGCCCTCTCCCACATAAACGTTCATCGCGCGGGACATGCTTTGCGCAAGAGCCGGTTTTATGCCGCGGCCCGGAG
Organism: Chlamydomonas incerta; assembly: GCA_016834605.1. Classification (NCBI taxonomy): domain Eukaryota; kingdom Viridiplantae; phylum Chlorophyta; class Chlorophyceae; order Chlamydomonadales; family Chlamydomonadaceae; genus Chlamydomonas; species Chlamydomonas incerta. The sequence goes on from JAEHOC010000016.1 coordinate 1,421,841, forward strand.
GCGAGGGGAAGTCGGCGGCAAGGTGCGCCGCCGCGCTGGCGGCGTTGGCCGCCGGCGAGCGCGGCGGCCGCGGCGAGGGCGGCGTGATGGAGGGCGGGTGGGCGGCCGCGCCGCCGTGGCTCCTGGAGTTGGCGGCGTGCTTGCCCTTCCCGCCGCCGCCGCCTTTGCCGCCGCCGGACTTGCCGTGCCCCTTGGCGTTGCGGCCGCCACCGCCGCCCTTGCCGCCGCCACTGGCATCCATCAGCATCTGCGTGTGGGATAGATGGATAGGTGGACGCGCGATTGGCGCCGTAAACCCCTGCTGCTTCTGCTCCTCCTCTGGCCAAATAGGTCAAGCAAAGTCAGTCAAGCACCCAAATGGCCCAGCCCAGCCCAGCCCAGCCCAGCCCAGTGCAATACCTCCCTTTCTGTCCTACCACCCCCTTTCTCCCTTGCCTCCCCCTCCCTCCTTCCCACCCCTTCCCCCACCCCCCGCCGCACCCGCATGAGCGAGTCGCGGTCCTGCTGCCGCAGCGCGTCCACCACCAGCGCCGCGCTGGTGTCGGACAGGCACGCCAGCAGCGCCACGGACTCGGCGGGGCTCAGCAGCGCCAGCAGCTCGGCGGCCTTGTCCGGGTCCAGCCGGCTCAGCACCGCCGCCTTGTCCTGTGTGTGGCGTAATAGGGCAAGCCGTCCACGCGAGCAGTGTTTGGGGGCTGGGGTTGTACTTGGGGCCTCCCTCCTCCCCGACCCCGCCAATGCGAGTTCGTCTGCAGTCTTCTGTGCATGCTATACCGCTTTCCCAACCATCTGTGCAACCCCCCACACCCCACGTGTCCGCAACCCCCTTGGGCTGGTAATCACAACCCCCACCCCCATCCCCACCCCGGGTTTAGATTGGGCTCGTGTTTACAACCCCACCCCCCAGCCCCCTAGTCCTCGCCTGCACGTTCATGAAGCCCATGATGCGGTCCGCGGAGGGCGACGTCATCTCGCCCAGAGCCTCCGTGCCCGGGTACACGCCTGTGACCACACGTAAACACACGTACATACGATATTCTGTGTTAGAGAGCACAATGGAAAACGACAACAAAGAAACATTTTGTGTTTGCGCCACACACACGCAGGCCGAGTGGGCTTTGCAGCACAGCAGCAGTGGGCTCAGCGAGCGGTGGAGGGAGGGAGGGAGCCGCCGGCCGGCAAAGCGCAACAGAACAGCACCTAGCATCTAGCAGGTGGGTGCGAGACTGGACTGGTCTGGACTCCTCTCAGGCCGCGTTTGCGCCCTGCAGGTCAGGTCGGAGGTCGGGGCTCGCGGCACGCACCCGGCTCCGCCCCCGGCGCCGGCGCCGCCACGCCGTCCAGCCCGCCGCCGCCGCCCGCCTCCTGTTCGCCCGTGAGCGCGGGTGTGGCGGCGCGTGTGTCCATCTCCAGCACCGTCTCCGCCGCCACACGCGGCTGCATGGACTCCAGGATGGTCTGCCGCGCCTCCAGGCTGTCCATGCCCTGTGGAGTGTGTGTGGGTGAAGGGTGGGGCGGCGTGTGTGCTAAACAATAAAACCGGCGTGTGTGCGTGTGTGATGGCAAGCTTGCTCGGGCGTTCAAGGTGTGCGCGGTTTAGGACTGCAGGACGGCAGGCCGGCGCCAGGCGTACAGGACACGTCCCGAACCTCCCGAACGTCCCCAACGTCCCAGAACGTGCAGCACCCCACACCAGCATGCCCTCCACACCCGTTTGCACACACTCTCACACACCTAGCAGCCCCAACACGACCCCCCCCCAACACGACCCCCTAAACACCCCAGCCCCCAACCGCCCGCCCCGCCCCGCCCCGCCAGCCCACCAGCAGCGCCTCCGCCGCCCTGACCGCGCCCAGCTCCTGCAGCAGCGCCGCCGCGCTGGAGGGGTCCATGGCCAACAGGATGGCCACGGCGGCGTTGGGGTCCAGAGCCCCCAGGCTGGCGGCGGCGGGCGGCGGCTGCATGGCCTGCGGGTGGGAGGTTGGGGAGGTGGGGAGGTGGGTAAGGAATGGGAGGGGCAGGGCACACGTGTGAGCTGGCGCGCGGACTCATACGGTACTCGACGGCGCGTGTGCGTAGGAGGGCCGCTGGGCGGCAGCAGGCAGTGTAGGAACGGTAGAGCCCATTGGGCACAATCAGGACGGCACTGGGCGCTGCTGGGAGGGGAGGGCAGTCAGGGAGGGCACAGTCCCGGGCACCCACCGACACGATGTTGGCGGCGATGTGCGGCGGCAGGCCCGCCAGCAGCCGCTGCCGCAGCTCGGCCGGCGCCGCCGCCAGGATGCGCGCGGCGTGCGGCGCGTCCAGAGCCGCCAGCACGTCCAGCTGCTCCGCCGGCGCCCAGGCCAGCAGCTCCTCCACAGCCTGTGTGCGTGTTTGTGTGTTTGCATGTGTTATGTGTTTGTGAGTGTGTTGAAGAGTGCGCGTCGTTGCGTCCGCACTCAACACCCAACGTGATATCGAGGATGCTCAGGCACAAGGCAGCCGACACCCCACATGCACGCGTCCACATGCAACTCTTAACCTGACATTTAGGGTGCGGAGGCGCAAGGCAGGAGCACGGCAGGTGCAACCCAGGGCCTCCACCACCACCACACACACACGCCGCCCCACAGCCCCACCGCCCCCACCTCGGCCGTGTCCATGCCCGTGAGCATGCGCGCGCCCAGCGGCGGCGAGTCCTTCACCGCGCGCATGGTTGCGGCCCACATGCCGCGGCCCAGGATGTGCGCCGTGTGGGCGCGCATCACGCTCGACATGACCACCACCACCTGACGCGCGAGTGCGGCAAAGGGGGAGGGGTTGCAAGGTTTGAGGAGTTGTAGAGGACAAAGTTGTGAACAGGTCAAGTGAAGGAGTTGCAACCCCCGAGCCCCCAACCCCCCAACACCAACACCCCGCATCGCCCGCCTCCCCCCCGCCCCACCTGCGCCCGGTCCTGGTCGGTCATTGCCGCCAGCACCTCCGCCCGCCGCAGCTCCGGCAGCATCGCCAGCAGCAGCACCTGCAGGGGGCACAGGCGACAAGTGACAGGCACATAGCGGGTGAGGCCCCCGGGTGAGTTCGGGACCGGCCTGGTGAGCCCTGTTACGGGTTCCCGCATCCTAAAGCCTCAACACAAACACGTGCGCTCCCCACCCACCTGCGCCTCCACGTTTAAATTGGCCAGCAGCCTCGCCGTGTCCTCCGCGTCCAGGCCCTCCAGCAGCTTGGTGCTCAGGCCCGGGCCCGCCGCCAGCGCCGCCCGCCACCAGCTCCGCAGAGCTGGGCGCCGCCGGGCCGCCCTCGGCGCCGCCGCCGCCGCCGCCGCCGCCATAGATGCGCGCCGCGGCGTCGGGGTCGCGGCCGCGTCCGAAGGCGCGGCGGCGCGCGGCGGCTCGCTCCACCGCAAGCGTCAGCCGCTGGAGCAGGTCCAGCTGCGTGAGGGGTGGGGGGCGAGGGGCGTGAGGGCGCGAGGGCGTGAGGGCGCGAGGGGTGGGGTATGGTGCGGTTGGGAGGACCCATACAGACGGCGGCTGGCGTGCGGTGATGAAGGCGTGTGAAGGCGTGTGGTGTAATAGCGGCGCCGCGAGCCGACTGCGCTGAGCACGCGCCCCACAAACACACAGCCCACCACTCCATACCCCCACGCAGCACCGGCCGCGGCGCACCTTGGACACCATCACCTCCGCCTCCGGCCCGCCCGCGCTGACCCGGGGCGTGGGCGTGAAGGGCGGCTGGTACTCGGCCCCCGACTTGAAAGCCACCCTGCGCGGCGGTGCGGCGGCAGAGACGTAACACATGACGACTGGTGAGGGGAGAGCTAGGACGCACATGGGCACACATGAACGCATGTGGACGCACACGGCAACGCACATGGACGCGCACGACAATGCACATGGACGCAACGGCAGCGCGCACGGCAACGCACACGGCACAGGGCAGGGCGCGGCAGGCAATCAGCAGCGGCGAAGCCGCACGCGCGCCGCGGCCCCGCGGCCTCCCGCACCCACACACACACACGCACACACGCGGCGCTCACTTGTGCGTGCGTGTGCCCAGCACCTGCAGCGCGTGCCGCCACCTCAGCGCCGCGATGCGGCCGCCCAGCTCGCCCTCCACCGCCTCGCCCAGCGCGCCGCCGGCCTTGACAACCATGCGGCTGCCGTCGCGGGCGCCCGGCGCGGCCTGCGTCGCGCGGTGGGGCGGGGTGTTGCGGTCGTGTCACGTGAGACGTGGCGGTTGCCGTCAACGTGGGGGTAGCATGGGCGCGGTTGCGTGCCAGGTGTGCTTGGTTTTGGGGCCCGTGTGGCATGTCCGCAGAGTGAGCCTTCCTGGACTTGGACTTCTGTATACAGCACGGTCTCGTGTGGCACAGCTGGCTCTCGAGCTCCTGTCCCGCGGACTGTCAACCCTTTGCGGCCGCCCACTCAGGCCCCCTGCAGATCCCTCCCACTATAACCCAAATCTTGCCCCCCACCGCCGGCTCAGCCCCCGCCCCCACCCCCACTACACTTCTACGTACCATCTTTGCACCCCCACCCCCCACCCCGCCCCCCACCTGCATGGTCAGCAGCCCCTTGGCCAGCAGCTCGGCCTCGCGGCTCTTGAAGCGCGCGTTCTCGCGCTTCAAGAACTCCAGCATCTCCATCTCGCGGGCGAAGTCGCGCCGCTCGGCCAGGCGCTTGGACAGCTGCGGGGGCAGTGGGGCACACACAATAAGACATAACGCAGCAAGGCGGGAAGATAAACGCCGCAGGAGCAGACGACGAGGCGACAGGGAGGAAGAATCCAGCCGCAGTCCACTCCCGCACCCCACTCCGCCACCGCAGCCTCTCGCCCACCTCGTGTATCTCCGCCTGCTGCGCCGCCGCGTGCCTGTGCAGCGCGTCCACGCTCTCCTGGTGCGCCGCCACGAAGGCGTTCCACACGCCCGCCAGCGCGCGGCCGCGCTCGCCGCAGCCCACCTCCACCTGCGGACCGGGGGCGGCGCGGTGCGGTGCGCAGAGGGAGCGGGAGCGGGAGGTGGGGTTGCGAGCGGGGTGGGGGAGTGCCATTCGCACTGCCGCGGCCACTAGGCGGAGTGCCTACTACGGCACACACGCTGAAGCAGCGTACAGCAGACAGGATACCGTCTTCTTTTAGCAGCCTGCAGCCCATGGCAGTTCAAAAGCCTCCGTGCCCCGCCACCCACCCACCCTCCACACCCACCCACCTGTCGCACGATGTCCGCCAGACAGATGCAGGCGCCCACAGTCAGCGCCGCGGAGGCGTGGGCGGACATGCGGAAGCCGCCGCCGCCACCAGCGGCACCTGCTGCAGCGGCCTCTGTCCCTGCCGCCTCGCCGCCACCGGTACCACCACCGCCCTCCGCGCCGCCGTCGCCGTTCCCCGCCTCCTCAGCGGCAGCCTCGTCGGTCCTCGCTCCTCCTCCTGCCCCTGCCCCTAACCCTGCTGCGCCTGCTGCTCCTCGACCGCTCCCCAGCCGCCCGCCCGCTACGCCGCCGCCGCCGGTGGGCCCCGAGAACGAGGACGAAGAGGGCTGCACCGCCAACGCGCCGCCGCCGCCGCCGCCGCCGAACGGCGCGCCCGACGCGCTCGCGCGCATGCGGCGGGCGGTGGCGGCGCCGCTGCCGGCCGCATACGCGTGGTCACCGTCCGCATTCACCATGCCCGTGCTGGAGCTGCCGGCGCTGGCGGCGCCGCCGGCGGCGTAGGCCGTGGCGGCGGCGGGCCGTGGGTGTAGGGGCTGTAGGCGCCGCCGAAGCCGCCGCCGGTCTGGAGCGGCGGCGGCGGCGGCACGCCGCGGCGCGTGTGCGCCGTCAGCAGCCCCGACCGCTGCGCGTCCACGTTTTGGGACTTCTCCTGCAGCGCAGCGCAGTGCAGAGCGGCGCAGACACAGTCGCATTGGTCGCTAGTCGCCTATTCGCATAGGCAGTAGGCTGGGGACCGGGCCAGGAACCGGCGCCGGGACAGAGACCGGGGCAAACGCCACGTCGCCTTGATGTGTGCAGTGGGCCAGGCGCCACCGCACGTGCGCCACCCCGCCCACCCACCCCGCCCACCCACCCCACGCATGTTGGTTTAGCTTGGGCTGGCATTCACAACCCCCTCCCTATATGTCATCGGTATGCACGCTCCTACACCTGCAGTCTACACGGCTATAATCTTTATACCATCCTTTCAAACCCCTCCCCTTGGGCTAGTAGTTATAACCGCACACACACCGGCCCCCCGCCCGCCCCGCCGCACCTGCAGGCTGCCCTGCAGCAGTGTGGTGAAGGGCGCCAGGATGCCGGGCGTCCGGAGCTGGATGCCGGACAGGCCCCTGCGGTGGAGCGTGTGCGTGTGCGTGTGGAGGGGCCGTGGTCATAAGCGCGGCGGCAGACGAGCTTGCATTTGGGCCTGCATTTGGGATGGCGGTCATTTGGGCTGGCCGCCAGCGCCATCCGCCCTGCAGGCCACCGCGCTGAGATCCCTTGGCGGCACGACACGCCCACTGTCGCCGGCATCAGACACCCTACCTCAGCTGCCACTCGGCGCCGCCGCCGCCGCCGCCCCCCGCGCCGGCGCCGGCGCCGGCGCCGCCACCCGCCCGCCCCGTTCCGGCTGCGCGTCTTGGCTGCCTCGTTCAGGGAGGCGATGGCGTCCGCGCACAGCGCCGCCAGCATGTCCGCCCGCCAGGCGGCAGCCCTGCGCGTGGACGCAGAGGTGACGGAGGAGGTGGTGGAGGTGGTGGTAGTGGTGGAGCACACAGGACAAGTGCCAGCGCGGTGGATCTAGCGCACCGCCGTGCATGAAGCCTCGCCGCAGCCCCTTCCCCACTTCCTTCCTGCCCACTCCCCCGCCCCGCTGCGTGCAACCCCAACTCCGCTCCCGCTCCCCCTCCCGCCGTCCCCTCCCGCTCCCCCTCCCGCTCCCCCCTCCCGCTCCCCTCCCGCTCCCCCTCCCGCTCCCCCTCCCGCTCCCCCTCCCGCTCCCCCTCCCGCTCCCCCTCCCTCCCCCTCCCGTCCCCCCCGTTCCCCCTCCCGTTCCCCCTCCCGCCCCCCTCCCGCTCCCCCTCCCCGCTCCCCCTCCCGCTCCCCCTCCCGCTCCCCCTCCCGCTCCCCCTCCCGCTCCCCCCTCCCGCTCCCCCTCCCGCTCCCCCCTCCCGCTCCCCCTCCCGCTCGCCGCCCTCCCGCTCCCCCTCCCGCTCCCCCTCCCGCTCCCCTCCCGCTCCCCCTCCCGCTCCCCCTCCCGCTCCCCCTCCCGCTCCCCCTCCCGCTCCCCCTCCCGCTCCCCCTCCCGCTCCCCCCCCTCCCCTCCGCTCCCCCTCCCGCTCCCCCTCCCGCTCCCCCCTCACGCTCCCCCTCACGCTCCCCCTCACGCTCCCCCTCACGCTCCCCCTCACGCTCCCCCTCACGCTCCCCCGACCCGCGCCCTCCCCAGTCGCCCCCGCGCCACCCACTTGGCCGCCGCGGCGCCCGGGTCCCTCAGCATGTCCAGCAGCAGCCCCTCCGCCGCCACCGCCTCGCTGCGCGCCGGCGGCTTGTCGCTGGGCAGCACCAGCAGACAGGCGCCGCCGCCCGACTGCACAAAGACAGGAGACGGGAGGGGAGGGATGGGGGAAGGGGTGGTGCAAGCGTGGGAGTTGACCAACCGCGTGTCAGGCGGGGCCCAGGCTGCGCACCCAGCACCACAACACATAACCACACGCGCACACGCCACAGGCCCTGACAGCCCCTCCAACGCCCCGGCCCACCCGTGACCAAACCCCGGCGCGCCCGCACCTGCACCACCATGGCCGGCAGCTCCAGCCCCAGCGCGCCCCAGCAGTGCGGCAGCCGCAGCAGCAGCGTGCGCCGCTGCAGCCCGTGCACCGCCGCCGCCGCCGCCTGCAGCGACGACAGCTGCGCCGGCGTGTAGCCGCCGCCCGCCGCCGCCAGCACCGAGCCGCCGCCGCCGCCGCCACTGCCGCCGCCGTAGCCCGCCAGCGGGCCCTCCACCAGCCCCAGCGACCCAAACTGCGGCCCCACCAGCCCCTCATACGCCAGCAGCCCCGAAGACACGTTGCCCGCGGTGTTGCCGGAGCCGTCCCGGAAGCCGCGGCCCGGCGAGCCCATGCGGTGGCCGCCGCCGTCGGCCGCGCCGCCGCCGCCGACCCAGCCGCCGCCGGCTGTAGCCGCGCCCGCGCTGACGCTCCAGCTGCTGCGGTTGAGCGCGCCGCCGGCGCCTCCGAGTAGCGAGGCCTCGCGATCCCGAAGATCTCGATCCATCTCCGACAGATCCAGCGGCGCGACTGCTACTGCCGGCGGCGCGCCGCTACTGCCGCGCGCGGTGCGGCCGCCGCCGCCGCCGCCGCCGGCGCCGCCGCCGCCGGCGCCGCCGCCGGGCCCCGGGTAGGTGAGGGACATGGAGCTGGGGCCGCCGCCGCCCAGCCCATCATACTCGGCGTACGAGCCCTGCGCCGCAATGGGCGGCTGCCCGCCGCCGCCGCCGCCACCGCCGCCGTACGCCTGCTGCGGCTGCGGCGGCAGGTGGCCGGGCAGCGGCATCTGGATGGTGTAGTTGGCTTGCGGCCTGCGGGCGGTGGTATTGACGGCGTGTGTGGGTGGGGGGTAGTTTCTCGTGTGGGCGGGGGGGTGCGGGATCATGGCGAAGCAGCTGTGCAGGGTTGTCTCGCCGCGCCGGGAGCCAGCCGAGGTGCCAGCCGAGGTGCCAGCCGAGGTGCCAACCTAGCCAGCCGCCCCAATAACATGGGCCACAGCATGGGGCACGCACACTAACAGTAGCACGGTGTCAGCTGTCGGGGTGCACGTGCAAGTGCACCCCACCTCGTGCACGTGCACCCCACCTAAATTGCCGTCGCTCCCTGACCCCTGCACCAGCCCCCAGCCCGCCCACCTGTACCCGACCCCCTCCACACACGCACACACCTGTACAGCCCTGCCGACTCGGCCCAGGCGTGCTGCTGCGCCTCCCGCACATGCGCCCACGTGATGGCTTGCGCCTGGCCCGGCCCCGCCCCCGGTGCCGCGCCGCCGGGGCCGGCTGCTGCTGCTGCTGCTCCCGCCGCGGCCAGGGCGGAGAGCGAGGTGTCGCGCGGAGAGCGCGGCGCCGCGGGAGGACTGCGGCCGCCGCGCGCGGTCTGCGAGCGGAGAGCACAGACGGCCAGGCGTCAGACCATCAACACATACAGGTGGCCCCTTGCCTCCGGCTGTCTCCGACTCTGCGCCCCTACGCCTACGGCCTACGGCCTACGGCCTACGATACACGCACTTAAGGTTGACAGCGGAGCGCCCCACACGCACTGCCCCGCTGCTGGGCCGCAATCGCAGCCCGGGCCTCCGCCTGCGCCAGGGCCAGGACCCACCTGACCCACCTGTGCGGGGCTGCCGCCCGCCGCGCCGCCGTTCGGCTTGAAGTGCTGCGGCGACTGCCGCCGCGCCGTCCGCTCCCCGCCGCCGCCGCCGCCGCCTCCGAACGTGCCGCTGGCGTCTAGCCTGTGCACACACACACGGGCGCGCGCACACACACGGCATTAACACCATGCAGAATGATCACCAGCCAGCCAGCCAGCCAGCCAGCCAGCCAGCAGCGCAGCGCCGCCGGCAGGCCCAGCTTCACGCCACCCCCGGCCACACACGGCGCCTGCACCCAGGGGCACAGCGCTGGAAGCTGCAGCCGGCCGCCCGGGCCGCCGCCGCGGCCGCGCGCCCGTGCCCACGCCCGCGCCCGTCCCGACCCACCTAGGCAGGGGCGCCGTCGCCGCGCCCCACGCCATCCCCGGCAGCCCGCCGCCGCCGCTCGACCCGAGTCCGCCGCCCTCCTGCCAGGCGCCCGTGCCGCCGCCGCCACCGCCGCCGCCTCCCGGCCCCCGGGCGGCCTCGGGAAACAGCGAGCCCGTTGAAGCCGCTAACGCCGAGCGCCGCTGCCCGCCTGCGGTGTTTGCGTCCGAACGCGCACCAATGGCCAATGGGGAGTGAGGTTGCGCCAGTAATTGATCTCGCATCTGTGCATCACGCTAGGCGCACGGGGCGATTGGCTGCGGACGTGTTGGCGCTGCCCCCCCCCGACACACACGTACAGCCCCGGCCCAAAACTGATTGACATAGCTTTCGGAGCACAGGTCAGTTGAAATTGATGAGGCTGCACTCTCCCCAACGCACGCACACACGCACGCACCAGCCATCACGTAGGGCGACGTCGCCGCGCCCGGCCGGGGCACAGGCGGGAAGGGGCCGCCGCCGCCCATGCGGTGCACGGGCAGGGCGCGGGAGGGCGAGCCATTGGCAGCGCCAGCGCCATTGCCGTCGCTGGCGGTCCCCCGGCCGTGGCCCTGCGATTGGCCCGGACCGGCACCGGGCGACTGTTGCGTGTGGAGGCGTCGTCGACGCGGACAGGTTGGGCAGAGTGGGAGGTTAGTTCACTGGCAACAGTACAAAATCGGCTTGGGGCGCCGCCGGGTGTTGCAAACACGCAGGAGTATGACCGAGGGCCCAGCAGCCCGCTCGCCGCGTAGCTCGTCGCGCTCGAAGGCGCCCGCATTGGCTTGGGCATTTCCCACACCCGGAAGTACGCGCCCGCAGGCCCCAGCCCACCGCACCTGAGGCAGCTTGCCAGTATTGTTGCGCCGCTCGCTGAGGGGCGCGAGCGAGAGGTCGGTGACTCTGCTCATTGCGCGTCCTTCCGACGAACTAGCTCATTCTTAGTGTTATTTTAGTTCCAGCAGAAGAAATAACATTGCAGTTTGTGTAAGGTATGATGAGCCCTCAAACGCGCACTCCTAGAAAACAGTAGCTTCTCGTGCGCAATCCAAACGCTTGAAATGTATGGCGCTTATAATGTGCTCGCGACTATCATTGCACAACTGACTACATTTGTTGCATTGCGGCAAGGGCAAGCCGAATCCGTCGCATGCACTTCTTGGCGCAGAACTGCGGTCGCCAGTGTCAATGAATACTTTACTTATCTGTCGTTAATAACTGTAAGCTCGTTTCATTGCCTCAGAGCTCGCGCGCCGAGGTCGCATTTAGGCACGAATTCGGTGCAGCCGGCGTCCGTGCTTATTGCCACGGCCGTCATACAGCTCACAGCGGCGCAGGCAGCCGCACGTGGTGCGCTTTAGGGCGTGACGGGGACTGAGCGCGCCGCAACACAGGATTATGCCGCCGGCGGAGTGTCCGACCATGACACGCGGGGCGCACACCTTCCGGGGACTCCTGCCGCGCCCATGGTGAGAAAGGGCCAAACGGGTTGTGGAGGAGGTATAGTAATGGGCTACACGCCTGCATTATGCTATCTTGGCTGCACCAGGGCGCTCCTCATGTGGCCCCAGGTGGCCCTAAAGCTGGACCCTCACCGTCCCGCCCGAAAGCTTGGCGCTGCACCGTGAGGCGTGCGCGCTCATCTATCTGCAGGCGCGCCCACTTGTGGACTGGGCATGGCTGCATGGTGCATCACAGCAGTAGCAGCAACCGCCTTCTTGCTGGAGCGCCGGCGGCAGCCGCACCAGCCGCGGCAGCTACACCCGCTGCCGGCGGCTGCCGGCGGCGGCACCACGCCGCCGCCCGCGCTCTTGCGCCGCGCTCCTCTGGCGCCCCGACCCTGCCCGCCTCCTGGGGCCCAGGGTGGACGCTACAACCGCTACTAGCGGCCCAGCCTTCAGCCTCGCCAACACGGCCCGTGGCTTCAGCCGCTTCATCATCAACAGCACCATCAGCACCCGGGCCCGCACCCGCACCCGCGCCGCCGCCGGGCCAGCCGCTGGCCTCCACGCCGCAGCTGCCGCTGTGCCGGCGGCCGGCGGCGCACGTGGAGCCGCTGGCGGCGGTGACGCGGTGGCGGCAGGCGCAGGAGCAGCGCATCGCGGCGCTGGGCGACACCTGGGAGCAGCGGGACGGCGGGCCGGGCGCGGAGCTGCTGCTGGTGAGTGATGTGCTGCGTGGCCGTGTGGGGCTGCCGCATGAGGCGCCGGGGCCCACCACCTGCTTGTTTGCGCGCACACCAGGGAGGGTCCGTCCGCAATCGATGCAGGGGAGGCGATGGAGCAGGCGTGGTTTTGGCATGCTAAGGCTAGGCCCGCCGAGTCCGGTGCATCCCCCGTGTGCGCGCCGCACCCACCCACGCGCTGCCGCCTGCTTGGCCCTTGTGGGCCGCCCCGCAGCGGGAGCTGGACTGGGTGCTGGACGACGTCATTGAGGCGGTGCGGTACAGCCCGCCCGCCTCCGCTACAGCCACCGCCGCCGCCTCATCCTCCACCTCCTCTGCTACAGCCAGCAGCACCAGCAGCACCAGCAGCAGCACCAGCAGCACCAGCAGCACCAGCGCCCGGGAACCGGGTTGGGAGGAGACCAGCTGGCGGATGCTGGAGCCGGCGCTGCGGGCGGCGGCCACGCGGCGGCAGGACACGTCGGGCTGGCAGCTGCGGCTGCGCGAGCCCAGCGCGGTGCTGTGGGAGTGGTGGGAGCGGCGGCTGACGGTGAGTCAAGCTGGTGAGGGCTCGTGGGTAAGGGTGCTGGGCGGCTCAAAGTCATGAGTGGCGCAGAGCCATGGGCGGCTCACACGGCGCCGCGCGCGTTTCGTGCGGCCAGCAGGGCAGTGACGGTCAGCAAGCTCTCGGAGATTTCGGGTCCTCCGCCTACGGTCCGACTTGCGTGCCCACTGCCACCCCTGTTTCTGGCTACGCCGTCATCCTTAAAAATCATGAATGTAACCCACACCCAACACACAGGACCGCGTGCCGTTCCAGTACCTCATCTCCTCCGCGCACTGGCACACCTACGTGCTGGCGGTGGGGCCGGGCGTGCTGGTGCCGCGCCCCGAGACGGAGATCTTCCCGCGCCTGGTGGCGGAGGCGCTGGCCCAGCGGCCGGCCCTGGCGGCGGCGCCGTGGGCTGACTTGGGCACCGGCAGCGGCGCCATCGCCATTGCCGCCGCGGACGTGTTGCGCAAGAAGAACCAGGTGGGGAGCGAGCAGGGTGGGGGCGGAGCAGGGTGGGTGGGCGGAGCAGGGTGAGGACTGGGCAAGGCGGGTGGCCGGAGCGGCGCAGGGTGGGTGGAACATGAGCGGGCCGGCGGCTGAGGTGCTCGTTGGCGGCGAGCGAGCGTGTTGGAAGCGCTGGATGACTGAACGCGACGCGCGCTTTGTCGCGTCGCGTGCCGTGATGATTCCGCCCGCACGACTTCCGCGCCACGCGCCACACGCGCAGGCCGCCGAGGTGTGGGCTGTGGATCTGAGCCCCACCGCCGCCGCGTACGCAGCCTTCAACGCCGCCCTGGTGCTGGGCAGTGAGAGCAGCGACAGTGGCAGTAGCGGCAGTAGCGGGACCCATGCCAGCACCAGCAGTAACCCTAGCAATAGCAGCAATAGTAGCAGCAGCAACCCGGCTGCGCCGCGCCACGTGCGGGTGGCTGTGGGCAGCTGGTTCGCGCCGCTGCGGGCGGCGGGGCTGGCGGGGCGGCTGGGCGGGCTGCTGAGCAACCCGCCGTACATCCCGCGGCGGGAGATGCGCGGGCTGCAGGAGGAGGTGGGGCGGCACGAACCCGCCGGCGCGCTGGACGGCGGCGAGGGCCCCGGCCTGGACAGCCTGCAGGTGGGGGGGGGGGGGGAGGGGGAGGAGGCGGGTGGGTGAAATCGATAATTGATTCGTGTATTATTATGTACTGCAATTGGGGCTGCTTTGCCTCGCGCACCGGCCAATGCCCTTGAGATGCTCACGCAGCGAGCGCACCCCAGAGGGCTGCGGTGCTGGGGCTACTAGCGACTAGCTACTAGCTATTAGCAGATGAACCGCAAAGCCCACACGTTACGTGTGCGCGCGTGCTGCCGACAGGAGCTGTGTGACGGGGCGGCGGAGATGCTGGCGCCAGGCGGGCTAATCGCTTTCGAGGTGAGGGTGAGGGCGAGGGCTGCGTTGTGTGCCCGACGCATGCTGTGCCACCATCTGCTGCCTGTCAGCTTCCTATCACGCAACTTGGCTGCGAAACAACTCCCGCCGTGGCTCCCGCCTTGTGCGCAGACGGCCGGCGGCGAGCAGGCGGACCTGGTGGCGGGCCTGCTGCGGCGGCAGCAGGATGCCGGCGGCAGCAGCAACTCAGGACCAGGCGGGCCGGCTGCATCTGCGTTTGTGGACGTGGAGGTGTTGGAGGACTGCTTCGGCGTGAGGCGCTTCGTGCGCGGCTACCGGGCGGGCTGAGCAGCGAGCCGCCCAGATGCAACGCATGCGGGTGGGGCCGGGTCGCGGGGAATCGCCCGAATCGGTCCGATCTTCTTCTTTGCCTCGACTGTCGCCTCAAAATTATACCCAAAAGCAATTTGCGCAACCGGTAGGTCGGATCGCGATGGGGGAGATCTGTCTTGACCTGTGACCTGTTTTTGCCTAGTAGCCAGTAGGTATCCTCTCCTCATATTTCGACCAAAACAAAATTGCGCAGGCGAGAATGGCGACCTCACCGCAGCAGACGGCGGAGGCGCTTATGGTCGCTGCTCTGAGCGAGGCGTCGCAGCAGTCCGCGCGCGCAGCTGGCGACGCAGTGGCTGAGCTGCGCCACATTCACGGCATTGCGGATAAGCTGCTGGCGGGCCAGGCGACTGCCTCGGAGCAGCTCGCTGAGCAAACGTCCCTCTTGGATCACCAGCAGATGGGCCAGGAGGCGCTGCTGAGGGCGATGGAAGGGGTGAAGGCGGAGCTGGCGGCCCTGCGGCGCGCGGAGCGCGTGGCGTGCTTGCAGCGCGCTCGGGCATTCATTCAGTCCAAACACTCCCTTTACTTCGAGCTGGTGGACTGGATCCTGGCAAACCTGATTCGTGGACAGGCCACGTTGCCCCTGACTGGAGCGCCGGGCTCGTATTACGTCGGTCAGGATTCCATTCATCGCGTGCAGATTGTGGAGGAGCTGACAGGGCTGACCGGGCTGCGCTTCGGCCTTACGCAGAATGCCCGGGGGGAGTGGATCCTGACCGAGCAGCCGTAGGTTGGTGCTTGCCGTCATGTATGCTTGGGGATGAGGTGGCGGCGGCGGTCATTTTGCTGCAAGTGATGAGGCTGTACGGCACCGTGAGGTGGCGGGGAGCAGGCGACGGCGGGCGGAACGAGCCAGCCCGGCTTCCCGACGCCACCAAAGCCCCACTCCCGCTGTCGTGTGCGATGTGCGATGTGCGGGGATGGGCAGTGCTGCTGAGCGCGCGGGCCGTACTAGCCGTACCGTGACTGCACGTGTTACGTGAGGGCGAACACTTAATGAGGTTGTAGTGCCGTGTTGCGGAAACGGTGTTATGTCATCTGCAAACTAGTCCTTTTACTGAAAGGATAACACAGCACAACAGAGGTCGTCGTGTAAATGCAGCTTCAGGGCTTCATGTTTGCTGAGAGCCTCCGTGGCCCCGCCGTGTGCACCCTGGGAAGGGAGGGAGCGAGGCAGGGGCACTGCGGTACATTCTCTTCCGTCTGCATCTTTCTGCAACTAACAGCTGTGGAGCCGGGCGCCATTCATGTCCCGCTAATAAGCCGCAGTCGTCGCCTCAGTCAGGGGCAGGGGGCAGGGGCAGGGCCGCAGGGGGCAGGGCCGCAGGGGTCAGGGGCAGGGCCGCAGGGGCAGGGGTTAGGGGAGGGGTTGTAGCGGGAAGAGGCACTCGGCATGGGGCTTGGGTGGGAGTTGATTAGCGAAGTGCTTTCCCAACCCGAACACAGCAGCCGGTGCGCGCATCACACGGCGCCAATGCCAGTCCCGCTGCAATGCCAGTCCCGCTGCAATGCCAGTCCCGCTGCAATGCCAGTCCCGCTTTGCCACGCCCTGCGCCATGTCGGGCACCAGCGAGTGGTAGGCCAGCAGCGCGTAGCGCGCATACAGCTGTAGGTGTGGCGGGGCGGGGCGGGTAGGCGTGGGAAGGGTGTGTGGGTTGGTGGGAGTGGGAGGCTGGGTGGGTGGGAGTGGGAGGCGAATGAAGCGGTAGGCGGAATCGGGGCGGAAGGCGGGGCAGCCGGGGTAAGGCAAATGAGTGGCGAGGGTGTCAGCGAGCGTTGCACGCAACCAAGCAGTCACTCCGCCCCCCGCCCCCCGCCCCACCATCTTGGCCTGCATGGACAGGTACCTCGCCGCGATGGCCTGGTTGGCCGCCACCGCCGCCGCCACCGCCGCCGGGTCCGCCGCCGCGGTGGCCCGCGCCGCCGCCACCACCCCCAGCACGTCGTACGGGTCGGAGGCGTTGGACCAGAGCTCCAGGTAGTGGGAGCCGGGCGTCTGGGGGGTGCGGGCGGGGGTGTGGGGGCGATTGCATGAGGCTCGCGGGCACAAGCACAGCTGGCCATTCACGCGCACCCACACCCGGCAGCCTCTACGCACGCACCTGCAGCCGGCTGTAGTACTCGATGAAGGGCGGGCTCCTGCGCATAACAGCAATGAACGGTGTGCCACAAGCCAGGGATGAACGGGTGATGCGTGCCGAAACTACACCCTTTTCCGCGCTTCGCGCGCAGGGCGCCCCATAGCACCCCCTGCCCTGCCCCCATCCCGCCCGCACCTGCTCTTGAGGAGCACCGAGTCGGTAGTCATGAACAGCCCCATGCGCGACGAGCCCGCCAGCCCGTCCACGTTGAGCAGCCAGCGGTAGCGCGCGTGGTCGGGCATGGGCGTGGGCGGGTGCTGCGGGCCGGCGGCACGGCGCAGGGCGCGGCGCAAAGGGGCTGAGCCATACTGCGAAGCGGGCTCGCGGCGTGCCGTTGACCTGGGCAGCGTGCGCACGTACGTGCCACACATGACACACACGTGCTCACCCAGCTGCGATACTACCCCCAGCCGTAACGTACGTAGTAACGTAGTTCACCCACCGCGGGCAGCGTCACGTTGACGTCGAAGGGCCGCGCCGCGCCCAGCGGCTTGTGGCGGTACGGCCGCACCAGCCGCACGTCCAGGCAGCCCGCGGCGGCCGACACGGCTGGGTGCGGGTGCGGTGGACCCGGCGGCAGCGGCGTTAGGGGCTGGGCGGGCAGGGGGGGGGGTAGGAACAAACGTTTTTGACCCCATGCCACAAAACCTCCCGGACCCCCCGACCGACCGACCGACCGACAACTTTGGGGCCCCATAACTTTGCACCCAGAACCCCTTTTTCGATTTTGAAAGCGGATTCGTGGTTTTCTCGTTGAGCTCTATCTGTTTGAAGCATGTATGGGGTCTGTTTCGGAAGAATCTACCCCCCCTGGGGCGGGCGCGCCCTGGGTGGTGGTGGTGGTGGCGCCGGCGCCGGAAGGGCCCCCCGTGCGGCTGCTGCGGCTGCGGCTGCCGGCCACGTGGGAGAGGTGCGCCAGCAGCACGCGGGGGCAGGCGGCGTGGGGCGTGTCGTAGTCGGGGCAGTAGGGCACGCCGCTGAAGAAGGCTGCGCACAGGGCAGGGCGGCGGGGAATCGCGATGGCAGTCCGATCGTCTTGAGTTGTGTGTGTCGTGAGTTTCCTTTAAAATTTATTTTGCGCAACCGGTTGTGACCAGGATCGGATCGCGATGGGATCGGGACATGTGACATGGCTTGAAGTCCATAAAGCGGCCCCACTAACTCATTTTGAGTCCGTAAGGCGCGTTGGTAACCAAGCGAAAGGAAGTAGCTAGCGGTTGCGCAATTCACTGTAATACTCACTCACTGAAAATTCACTAGACCGAAGCGTCGTCACCGCGCGCAAGTAAGCGGCCAGCTTTTGCACCTCCGTGCTAAGCATAGCTCATTTCATATGTAGGGTTTTGACCTGTCTTGACCTGTGGACCAGGCCATGACAAGTTCTGATGTTTTTGCCTAGTAAGTATTCTCTCCCCATATTTAGACCAAAACAAAATTGCGCAGGCGAGAATGGCGACCTCGTCTCAGCTTGCGAAGACGGCGGAGGCGTCGCAGCAGTCCGCGCGCGCAGCTGGCGACGCAGTGGCTGAGCTGCGCCACATTCACGGCATTGCGGATAAGCTGCTGGCGGGCCAGGCGACCGCCTTGGAGCACTCGGAGGCGCTGCTGGCGGGCCAGGAGGAACTGCGTCGGGAAATGGGTGGGGTGAAGGCGGAGCTGGCGGCCCTGCGGCGCATGGAGCGCACGGCGTGCTTGCAGCGCGCTCGGGAGTACGCCGTCAAGTACGGCCACACCGACCGCCGGCTGATGGACTCGATCCTGGGAAACCTGATTCGTGGACACACCAAGCTTTCCCTGGCTGGCACGCTGAGCAGCAGCGACATGCACCGACTACAGGGTATCGTGGATGAGCTGGAGGGGTTGACGGGGCTGCGCTTCGTCCTTGATAAGGAGTATGTGCTGTCCGAGCAGCAGCAGTAGTGTCTTCCTTGGCGATGCGGTGGAGGGTGGCGGGCTGTCATGCTAGCGACTGCGTACGATGCACTCTGTCGCCTCGCTACAAGTGACGAAGCTGCTGTGCACTACGGCGACGTGGGCGGGTGAGGCGACTGCGCCCTTAGCATTTGTACATTTGGTAATGAGGCTTGACAGCTCCGTGAGGTGCGTGACGGGGAGAGGGTGACGGCGGGCGGGACGAGCCAGCCTGGCTTCCCCCTCCCCCTCCCCGCCGCCACCAACTTCAGGCCCACTGACGCTGACTTGTGCGATGCGCGTGTTTGGGGCTGGGCAGTGCGGATGAGAGCATGTGCTGGCGTACGTTGGGAAAGGCGGCGGGTGGGCGGGCGGTGTTGCAGCAGGCGTTGCCCTGTGCTGCATCCCACAAGTCGTTTGTTGCTGTTGGAGATGCTCCCTGCGTACGAGTTTCCTCCTGAGTGACTGCAGAATGCTCCTATGCAGTGCCCGTATCTTCCATCTACGCTGTGGAAATTTGCCCTAAATCCGCCGAAGGCGGAGAAATGTTTTGGGGTTTTGGGCCGCGCATCTACGGAGCGTAGACGGTTTGGACGGATTTGGCGGTAATGTAGACAGGGAGCGTAGATGGAATGAGGGTTTTGGGGGCGTGCCCCTAGGAAAACGTTTCGGGGTGTAGATGCCGCGGGAGGTTCATCTACGTTGTGTAGACGCTGGGGGCCTAAAGCCATCTACATATGATACGGGCACTGGCCGCCTCCGCGGAGGCGAACACATAACTGGGTCGTGTACGTCCTGGAATCTTGTTTGCTGAGAGCCCCGTGGTCCCGCCGTGTGCACCTTGCTTGATTGGGTTTGGGAGGGAGCCAGGGAGGGAGGCAGCCAGGCAGCCAGGCAGGCCATGAAGCAGACGAGGGAAGGGGCACCGGGGCTAAATGCGTCACCAGCCGTGGACATGGGACTGGGCGCCACTCATGCGGCGACAGTCGTGGCCTCACGCACAGACCCACAGCCTCAAGGACGGGGTTCTGCAGGACGGGGCAATGGGCCGCGGGGGATGGAGTTGGGCTGGTCCACAACCTAAGTTCAGGGCACGCCTGGTCGACGTTGCCCGATAGGCGATAGCCCGTCCAGATCAGGGCTCGTATCTTAATGATTTCAAGCTTTATTTGGCCATTTTGGCCGTTTTCCCAGCTTTCCATGTGGCCCCTAAAGCTCAGCTTCAAGCAATGTACGGCCTCCTCCGGAGGCGGCAAAGCTTGACCCCGCGGGGGAATATGGCCACAGACCCATAAGCCGGCGGCGGTTTTGGCGTGTTCTGGGCCCATACAGCTGCGTGTCTGCGTGTAGGATGGTTCTTTGGCCGTTTAGGCACCCGTTCGGCATGAAATGACCCGACTGACAGCCCCCGCAGAGTTTGCCCCCTTATCAAACTTTCGGGCTTTCAAGACTCGTAAAGCTTGGGCTGAGCTTTGCACCCAAAACAAGATACGAGCCCTGGTCCAGATCCCAGTGTGGAAGGAAACGCTTTGCAAGCGACCATGGTGCCGCGGCGCGTCTGCGCACTGCCCTCTTCATTCATTCTCAGCGGGCGCCAGCAGTCTGCGCGGCCACCCATGCGCATAGGATGGGGAGCTGCTCGAAGCGGCTGCGGCGGGGGCGGCGCTACAGGTCGGCCGAGCTGCTGAGCTGCTGAGCTGCGCCCAATGCACCTGGGCGTGGCGGGCGGAACTGGCCGCGAATCCGCGATCGACGCGGTGCAGACGAGGGTGCAGACTGATGCATAGCGCGAGGCCTGAATGCTGAGTCAGGACACGGTGCCTTGCAAGCGCTAGTCAGCATCATGCGGATTTTGGGGACAGTCCAAAGGGAAGCCAGTTACAGTTACAATGATCAGGGGAGGCATCCTTTAGTGTTCTCCTTACAATCCGAAGCGATGCAAGGACATGATTACAAGGTCTCCTTGGGTTTCAGCTGCACGTGTCGAACGCGGACCGTGCCTGCCTCTCCTCCACATTTCCCCCCGGATGGCTCTCTCTCCAGACTGCTACAGCCTCTGGAGACTGCTACAGCCGCCGGCTCAGCAGCGCCGCCGCCAGGTCCTCCACGCACTGCGCCATGTCGGGCACCAGCGAGTGGTAGGCCAGCAGCGCGGAGCGCGCGTACAGCTGCGGGTGTGGCGGGGCGGGGTGGGGGGTTACTGTGACCCAATCCCGTAGAGAAACAGAAGCGCTGCAGGAGAAGCTGACGCCGCAATTGCGAGCGGGGGGGGGGCGGGGCAGGGGTGGTGGTGGTGTGGGTGGTGGATAGGCGGGGCTGGGAGGCGGGGAGGGAGGCGGGGAGGCGGAATCGGGGCAATCGGGGTAAGGCAGATGCGAGAGTGCATGCAGCCAACATGTTACTCCGCCAGCTCCCCCCTAGCGAAGCGCCCCCCGTCCCCCGCCCCCGCCCCACCATCTTGGCCTGCATGGACAGGTACCTCGCCGCGATGGCCTGGTTGGCCGCCGCCGCCGCCGCCACCGCCGCCGGGTCCGCCGCCGCGGTGGCCCGCGCCGCCGCCACCACCCCCAGCACGTCGTACGGGTCGGAGGCGTTGGACCAGAACTCCAGGTAGTGGGAGCCGGGCGTCTGGGGGGTGGTGTGGGGGAGCGGGCGGGGGTGTGGGGGCGATCGAATGAGGCTTGCAGGCACGAGCACTGCTGGCCCTTCCACGCGCCCACACCCATGCCCCCCGTTATGCACTCACGCACCTGCAGCCGGCTGTAGTACTCGATGAAGGGGCTCCTGCGCATAACAGCAATGAACGGTGTGCCATAAGCGAGGGATGAACGGGTGATACGTGCCGAAGTCACACACTTTTCCGCGCTGCGCGCGCAGGGTCCCCCATAGCACCTCCTCACCTCCTGCCCTGCCACCCCTGCCCTCCCACCCGCACCTGCTCTTCAGGAGCACCGAGTCGGTGGTCATGAGCAGCCCCATGCGCGACGAGCCCGCCAGCCCGTCCACGTTGAGCAGCCAGCGGTAGCGCGCGTGGTCGGGTATGGGCGTGGGCGGGTGCTGCGGGCCGGCGGCACGGCGCAGGGCGCGGCGCAAAGGGGCTGAGCCATACTGCGAAGCGGGCTCGCGGCGTGCCGTTGCCCTGGGCAGCGTGCGCACGTACGTGCCACACACGTGCCGACCCAGTTGCGGCATAATCTCCAGCAGTACCGTACTTTCACCCACCGCGGGCAGCGTCACGTTGACGTCGAAGGGCCGCGCCGCGCCCAGCGGCTTGTGGCGGTATGGCCGCACCAGCCGCACGTCCAGGCAGCCCGCGGCGGCCGACACGGCGGCCGCAGGGTGCGGGTGCAGCGGGCCAGGCCGCAGGGGGTTTAGTGGCTGGGTGGTCGCGCCCTGGGTGGTGGTGGTGGTGCCGGCGGCGGCGCCGGAAGGGGCCCCCGTACGGCTGCGGTTGATGCTGCGGGCCACGTGGGAGAGGTGCGCCAGCAGCACGCGGGGGCAGGCGGCGTGCGGCGTGTCGTAGTCGGGGCAGTACGGCACGCCGCTGAAGAAAGCTGCGCACAGGGCAGGGCAGGGCGCAGACGGGTGGTGGACGTGGTTTGGAAGTGGGCGGGAAGCGGGCGGTTGAGGTGAAGGCTGAGGAGGCACGTCCGGACTTATTGGATGGGGCAAGCTGCCGCGCGGCGACACCCCGTGTCAACCTGGCCGACTCACCCACGTCCTTCTTCCTCCGCCAGGGGAAGAAGGCCAAGCTGCGAGCGGACTGGGGGGAAGGCGGGAGCACCCGGGGAGGCATGCCGTATTTTGATAAAGCGGATGCATGGGGCATGCTTGTCTTTCGTCCATTGCTCCTTTCAAGAAACTCGACCCATGCCCAGCTGCGTACCCGCTCAGCTCCGCCCACCGCCACCTGGTCACGCCGTACTCACG
The DNA here is from genome assembly GCA_016834605.1 of Chlamydomonas incerta. Taxonomy (NCBI): domain Eukaryota; kingdom Viridiplantae; phylum Chlorophyta; class Chlorophyceae; order Chlamydomonadales; family Chlamydomonadaceae; genus Chlamydomonas; species Chlamydomonas incerta. The sequence goes on from JAEHOC010000016.1 coordinate 1,444,027, forward strand.
AAGGCCATGGTGGGCAGCAGCAGGTCCATGTCGTACTCGGGCAGTGCAGTCGGCGGCGCCGTACCGTTGCTGCCGTACCGCGCCTCGCCGCCATCGCCGTCGGCGCTGTGCGGCGACGGTCGTGCTGGCAGCGGCGGGTTGGGAGGTGGTGGCGAGTGGAGCCGGTTGGGTGCCGTCACGCCCGGCGGCAGGTCGGGCGGGCGGCTGGCCACGAAGCGGCGGACCTGCGGCGCGGCCTTCCGGTCAATATTCCCTCGCGCACCTTCCGTGTGCGCCTCTCGTCCGTGCCACCCATTACCCACACATCGGTCCACGCACCATGGTCCACAGCGGGTCGGCGTCTGCCGCCTTGGGTGTTCCGCCACCGCTGCTGTCGCGGCTGCCGCCACTATCGCTACTGCCACCTCGACCGTCAATCCCAAAGCCGCGCAGCACAGCCTCCTCCACGTCGCTGCCCCTGACCGCCGCCGCTACAGCCGCCGCGACGTTGCCCGGCAGCGGCTGCGGCTGTAGCAGCGCGCCGCCGATGCGTCCGAGCGTGGCGGCGGGGGTAACAGAACCAGCGGCGTTCTCAGCTGAGCCGCTGCTACTGCCGCTACTGCCGCTGCTAGTGCTGCTGCTTCTACTACTACTGTTTGTCCACCAGGGCACTCGCCACCACTTCTGCAGGCCATGGGCAGATAGGTGCAGGCATGCACGATGATGGGCCAGAATGTGTGGAACGGGCCATTGACGTGAATATCATCAACCCATATCATCAACCCATTCCATCAACCGAACACGCAGCAGGTGCGCCCTACGCTCCCACCCAAGCACGCACCTGCACTGAAATGATGGGCGCCCGTGAGTGCAGCCCGTAGCGCTGCATGTTGTCTGCGTGCCGGGCGGGTTTTTGCCATCAGCACCACACGAATGGGACAGGGTCCTCGCCGCCGTAAATGCAAGTGCACGGACCGTGCACACGACGTGCGCGCCCGCCCGCCCCTCAGCCAGCAGCTCTCCCTTCCAACCCACCCGCCGTGTTGACCACGAAAACCATGTCCGGCAGGTCGTACTTCTTGGAGGCCCAGCGCGCGTGCAGCCGGCCCGAGATGGCGGCGTGCAGCGCCCGCAGCTGTACGGCAGCCGGGCGGGGCGGGGCGGGGCAGGGCAGGGGGATGTCACGTGCGGCAGGGCAGGGCAGGGGCGGCAAGAGGCAGGTGCCGTGGGGCCAGGCTGAACGCCACACAAGCCGCGAACGTGAGGACGCCGTCAGGCGAAGGCGACGAAACACACCTGGCCATGGCACGGCGAGGTGCATTCACCGAGGGGCTCAGCCACCAGCCGCGGCCAACGGTACCGCCGCCCCCCGCCTCCCTGCCAGCTACTGCCGCCACTGCTGCTACTACTGCCGACCGTGCCCGGGCCGCTGACACGCTCGCCCGCTGCGCCGCCCGCCAGGGCGGCGGCGGTTGCCGTCCAGGCGCCATCGCCTCCTCCGACGCCGTCGCCTCCTCCGACGCCGTCGCCTCCTCCGACGGCCGCGAGGTCGCGGGGGCGCCGGGCGGGCATCAGGAAGTGCCAGGTGTTGTTGCGGATGAGCACCACCCGCACGTTGTCCAGCGCACTGCATGCGGGGCGGGGGGGGGGAGGCCGTGCACATTGGCGGTGCGGCGGGGCCGGGCAGCTTCTGTCCAGTGAACCCCACAGGCTGACACCGGGCAGTCGCACTGACCTGCACAATGTGCCGCGTCCAGCGCCACGGGACACCAAATACACACACTCTTTCACTTTGATCTTTACACGCACATATCCAATCCTTGGGCCCCCCGCTCACACGCTGTGCAGGCGGGTGACGGTGTCGGCCACGTCCTCGCACGTGACGCCGCGTGTGCGCCAGTACGCCACCTCCGGCCCCAGGGCCGCCCTGTGGGTGGGTGGGGGCCAAGAGGGGAAGTGGCAGGCATGGGCCCCAGGGAGGTTCGCTGAAGCTCTGGTTGTGCCGCCCAGATGCCCGCTCGCCAGGCGCGTTGGTAGCCAGGCGCCGGCGGTGACCAACCCAACACCACGCTGACGCCCCTTGCCCATGCTGCAATGCCCACACGACCCTTCTCCTCCCATTCCCGGCTCACTCCATGATCCCCTCCATCAGCTCCTGCAGCTCGAAGAAGTTGTAGCGCGACAGCTTCGCCTCGAGCACGCGCGGCTGCTGCTGCGGGCCGTCGTGCCCCGAGCTGCCGCGTTCCGAGCCGCCCTTGGTGCGTGTCCGCTGGGCCCGCGAGCGGGTCCGGCCGGACGCTCCCCCTGCCGCGCCCGCGGGCGCTGCGACATTGACGAGCAGTACTAGGAGTGCGACGAGGGCAGCGACGAGCTTGCGCCAGCCGCGCGACGAAAGGCGACGACGCATGGGCACTGGCTGCTTCATGTTGAGCCGGGGCGCTACATTCTTTATCTCTTTATATGCGACAATGTCAAGCTTAAGCAGGCGCGTGCTAATCAGAGTACAAATCCGCGTGCAGTCTCAACATTTGCATTCAATACGTCGCTAGCAAGTTGGGTGCATGGTGTGGAATGATGAGCACAGTACAAAACATTGCTGATATAATAATCCATGAAAAAGAAGTGCCCGGCGACAGATGCATTTCGACACGCACTTGGATCCCGGCCGTGAAGCTCACGGCCAGCCCCCAGCCCCCCGCCCGATGGACCTGTCTCCCGGCTCTGCTGCGGTCCTTGAACATTTCTTACATTAATTTCAGTTAAGCGTTGGCAATGATATCTTACCTTACCCGCCGCACCTGCCCACGCCCGCTGCGCGCTGCCGGACTGCGCAACGCGCATCCGCACCGCGTGTCGCTGGCCGCCGTGAACCGCGGCGCTCAGCGCCCTGGTCCACGACTTGCGTCTCTTTCAAAGAAAGCGGAGGAGCTGATGCAGGCCGCGGTGTCTGAGGCGGCCCAAAAATCGGCCGCGACATCGCAGAAGGCCCTGGCGGAGCTGCGCCATATCCACAGCAGCGTGGATCGGGTGACATCTGACGTGTCCGTCCTGAGAGACGCCGCGCGTGTGCAGCAGCTGCAGATGGCACGCCTCGTGCTGGGGCCCAGCCTGGAGTATATCGACCGCTACGGACCCTACACGCGTTTCACGTACCCGCATCTGATGGATCACATTCTGGAGCTCATGCTGCGGGGCACCGAGCAGCCCATACAGCTCGACATGGACCGCTCCAAATGCCTTTTCTTTGACGCCGTAAAGCTCCAGTGTCAACTGGATGGGCTGACGGGTCTGACGTCAAAGGTGTTCCAGGTGGAGGGGAGCTGGTTTGTGCAGTTCGAGGATTAAAGCGCATCTCGCTTACGCGGCTGGGCCGCTGGGGGGATGGCCCGTGCCCTGTGATGGCAGCGCCTGTAGCCCAGGTGTGGTGTGCGCAGTACAGGAGCTGCAACAGAGTGTGCTCACATTGAGGCAAGGCGCGGACTCGGCATTGGTGTCCCTTCTCACTCGTGGGGGCGATTGGAAAGCTTGAGTCGTGGACAGCTGTGGGATTTTAGTGCACGTGAGATTGTGTGCGGTGCTTTGGCCCGTGACGCTGGGAGACTCATGGGCCTTTAGAGTGTAGACTCTTTGAGTTACAAGGAGGGCAGCACCACTGCTGCTGCCACAGCCTCTCAATCTGCTACTTCCTCTCTCCAGACTGCTACAGCCGCCGCTACTGCCGGCCCAGCGCCGCCGCCAGGTCCTCCACGCACTGCGCCATGTCGGGCACCAGCGAGTGGTAGGCCAGCAGCGCGGAGCGGGCGTACAGCTGCGGGCGGGTGGATGTGTGAGGCGTGTGGGGTGGGAGTGGTGGGTGGGGAGGCGGTAAGGGGAGGAGGTGAGGCAGAAGAGGCGGCCGGGGTTCTGCACGGATGGTGATGGCACGCGCATAGGGCGCGTGAGGTCTGAGCAGCAGTGAACAGCGACTGACAGCTACAGCTTGCCAACAAACAAGGCCGCACTCACCAGTTTGGGCTGCAGGGCGATGTACCTGCGGTGCGGTCGCACCGCAGGAGGGGGGTTTGTGAATACCAGCCCAAGCTAATCCAACTTGGCCCACGGGGCATCCGAAGGGACACCACTGCACGTATAGCCTTGCCATGCACAGACCTACATTGCGCATGCGCCCGAGCGCCTCACCTCGCTGCGATGGCCTGGTTGGCCGCCACCGCCGCCGCCACCGCCGCCGGGTCCGCCGCCGCGGTGGCCCGCGCCGCCGCCACCACCCCCAGCACGTCGTAGGGGTCGGAGGCGTTGGACCAGAACTCCAGGTAGTGGGAGCCGGGCGTCTGGGGGGAGGGGAGGAAGCGGGGGAAGCGGGCGGGGGGTGATCGCATGAGGCTTGCAGGCACGAGCACAGCTGGCCCTTCCGCGCGCCCACGCCTTCTCAATACACTCACCTGCAGCCGGCTGTAGTACTCGATGAAGGGGCTCCTGCGAATAACAGTGAACGGTGTGCCGCATTCATACCTTCTCCAATGCTGCGTGTCCCCTGTTCCCCCTGCCCGGCCAGCTCCGGCCGCACCTGCTCTTGAGCACGACCGAGTCGGTGGTCATGAGGAAGCCCATCCGTGTGCTCGCAGACAGCCCGTCCACGTTCAGCAGCCAGCGGTAGCGCGCGTGGTCGGGCATGGGCGTGGGCGGGTGCTGCGGCGCGCGCGCGAGGCGGCGGTGGACAACTTTCAAGGCACGGCTCAAGGACCGTAACTAACGCAGCGGGCGCAGGGGAAGGCAGGCACAGATAGCCAGACACGAGAGGCGCAGGCCGCCGGGAACGGATCCCCCTGGCTCGGGTTGACATTTCCGGCCTGCCACCAGCGCCGGCGCCCCGCGTTACCGGCTTGAGCGTGACGGGCCGCCGGAACACGCCCACGGCGCCCAGGCGCTTGTTGTTCCAGGGCCGCACCAGCCGCGCGTCCAGCACGTCGGGGCGCAGGCTGGAGAGGTTGGCCAGGAACACGCGCGGGCACACGCGGTGCGGGTCCACGTACAGCGGGCAGAACGGCACGCCGCTGAAGAATGCTGGAATGTAGTAAAGGGAGGAGGGGCGGGAGGGTTTGTCCAAGCCAAGCCGAACTAATAAGGACGGAGGCAGGGCGTTAGGGATGGGGTGGGGAGGTGGAAGGCGCGCGCATGTGTGAGCACGGAGGGGGCCTGCCATCGCTAGCGGAGGCCAAGCACGGCCCGGCCCCCGGGAGCAGCGCTCACCCACGTCCTTCTTCCGCTCCCACGGGAACATGACCAGTGTGCGGGGCACCTGCGGCGCAGCCCGGTGCACATAAGCACATGGCTCACCACGCGGGCGCGGTCAGCGCCTGGGTGCAGCACACACATGCACGCGCTTTCTGGCCGGACTCCGTTCAGAGCGCAACACGCCGTCCGTTCCACAGTCCCGCATGCACGCCTTTGTTGCCGTCGCTCCCAAGGCCCAGCACCCTGAAGCGCATTGCCACGCACTCACGAAGGCCATGGTGGGCAGCAGCAGGTCCATGTCGTAGGCCGGCTTCTTGGCGTGCAGCCCGCGGCCGCCGGGCGGCGGCGGGGCGTGCAGCCGGTTGGGGGTTTGCACGCCCGGCGGCAGGTCGGGCGGGCGGCTGGCCACGAAGCGGCGCACCTGGTGCCGCGGGGCGCGGCGTGGGCATGAACGTGGACGTGGAGGGCGTGTCAGTACATGTGCTGTGTTGCCGCGGTTGCGAGTGGCCTGCACTGTCGTGCACTGCCTAGCCTCACTGCTACATCGCAGAGGCTGGCATGCATGCGGGTGGTGTGGTGGGCACTCAGTGCTGAGCTCAGGCGCAAGTGTGGCTTGCACTTGAGCGCGGTGATCCCCGACCTCACCATGTCCCACAGCTTGTCGCCTCCGACGCCTTCACCGTCCGCCGCAGCTGCGCCACCTTCCGTGCCGGCGGCTGTGGCCGCGTCGAGCTGTCGCTGCCTTCTCCGCAAGCCGCGGCTACGCTCTGCGCTATGCGTCCCGAGCCCACTGCCACCAGCGCTGCCCGCCACGCCCTCTGCCCCTAGCGCCGAGGGCCGCCTGCTGCCACCCGGCCCCTCCAGCCGGCCCGCTGCCGCTGCCGCCTCCGCCTCACGCCGCGCCGCCTGCTGCATCGCCCGGCGCGCACTCGGCTTGCTTTTCTTCTTCCGCCGCTTCGACGACCGCCCGCTACCGGCCAGCCCGGCCGCGCCACCGCCGCCCAGACGGCCAGTTTTAACGGCACCGCCACCGGCCGCCCGTGACCTAGCCCCCCGGTCCTCCAGCCCCGCCGCCGCCGCGTTTGCCGGAGCGGCCGCCCCATCCAAGGCTTGCTGCACGCGGGATGGCAACGGCATCGCCGCCAACAGCTCGCCGCTGCTGGGGGAGCGGCCCAGGCTCGGCGCCGTGCTGTTGCTGCCCCACCACGGCACCTCCCAGCGCTTCTGCGTGCGGCGAGCAGGATGATGACGGCGGTGCATGCGTATTGAGGAAATGTTGTCGGGTGGTCAGAGCGCCACTCCTCAGCCCGTCCCTCGCCCCTCGGCGACGGCGCCCGTAACCGCGATGCCAGTGGCAACCCGCTGCGCACCAGGAGGGACAGCACGGGCGCCCGCGAGTACAGGCCGAAGCGCTGCATGTTGTCTGTTTGGTTCAGGGCCGGGGGGGCATCATGGGTTGGCAGCCGTCAAGCCAGTGCCGAACCCGACAAGCCAGTGCAGTGCACAGGACCGCTCGCCACGTCGCCGCGTTGCAGCGCGCACGCGGCGCCGGGACCCACCCACCCACCCATCCACCCACCCACCCACCCACCCACCCACCCACCCACCCACCCACCCACCCACCCAGGACCCCACCCAGCCACCCACCTGCCGCGTTCACCACGAACACCATGTCGGGCAGGTGGTACGGCGGGTCGGCGGCGCCCCGCGTGCGGTGCAGGCGCCGGGCCACCGTGTCGTATACGGCCTGGAGCTGCGGCACACCACAATACATCCCGGGTGCGTACGGCAACAGGCGGCACAAGGGTTACTTGCGGCCGGGGTCAGGCGGGCGTCGCACGCTGCTGCTCTTCCAGCTGGGCAGGTCGGAGGTCAGGCAGCATACCGTAGCAGGAAGCCGTGGTGAGGCCCCGACCGGCAGCGACGGGCCTTGCAATCACGCATGCGCCGCCGAGCAGCACCGCCCCGCCGCCCCTACCTGGGCCTGGCACGGCTGTGGGCACTCCCCAAAGGCAGTGGGCTCCAGCTCGGGCCAGTTGTACCTACTGGGCGTGGCGCCCGAGGAGCGCGCCCGCTTGCCCGCTCCCGGCCCGCTCGTCGCGCCTTGCCGGCTGGCGGGGTGCAGGAAGTGCCAGGTGTTGTTGCGGATGAGCACCACCTTGACGCTGTCCAGGAAGCTGGGAGAAGAAGAGGAGCAGAGTCGTGAGGAGGGTGATGGCGCATGCGCATTTGTTGCTGCAAACGCTGCGCAGACAGGCTCGCGCTAACGTGCTCATGCCGGCAGAAAAGCATGGACGGCCCTTCCTGGTTCCCCCGCTCACACGCTGTGCAGGCGGGTGACGGTGTCGACCACGTCCTCGCACGTGACGCCGCGTGTGCGCCAGTACGCCACCTCCGGCCCCAGGGCCGCCCTGTGCGTGTGTGTGTGCGGAGGGGGCAAGAGGGGAAGCCACGGCACGGGACTGCATGGCCCGATCACGGATACACAACTAATTGCTCAGCGCGCGGTTATCTTTTGGCTGTTTGAAGGCAGAGCAGTAACGACTCGTCTGCACTCACTCTAGCAGCCCCTCCAGGCTGTCGACCACCTCGCTCCATGCGTAGTGTGACAGTGGCACCTCTCGGACCGTGTCGCCGCTATCCGGCGTGCCCGGTGTGCCCGTCTCCCGCAACACCCTGCGGTCACCCCCGCTGGCGTGGACATAACGCAGCCCCGCATGACCCTCGCACAGGCTGTATAAGGACCATGTAAGTGCCAGCGCCAGCAACTTCGCGAGACGGTCAGCCATGTGCTCTTATGAAACCCGCGCGTTCAGCGCAAAGGGCGATGGTTTCGGGCAGGGCTACATGGTGAGATTGCGCTAATCTGCATATATTCATTCATGTAGCAGGCGGCAAAAGAGGCAAAGGCGTGAAGCCCAGGATTTTCGGCATGGACTGTGCATCGAACCCGCGCTGTCTGAGCGGGGACAAGAGTCTGTCCATGTTTGCCAGATCATTCAGAATTCTATCCTGTGCTGCGATACCTACCAGACTTGCTCTCTCGGTCCCCGTTGACCTCTGAAGTCGTCGAGATGGTCGTGCCTCAACCTAGTTGGCCTCGCAGGCTCGTGTAGGCAGGGCTTGCCTTAGTGTGCAGCAGGGGATAAGGTCGGCAAGCGGTCAAAATGTCAGCAACGGGGGGCCAAAATGAGAGCCATGTCGCTCAGCCTGAACCGATGTCGCTGGATACCCTAAATTTCGTCGTGAACTTCCTCCATTCGTCCGGGTTTCACAAGGCTCACAGCGCACTGCTCCAGGAGTTCAGCACGCGGCTGAACCCCACTGCGGAAGGAGCGCTCTTCGCAGCTGCGCGAACTTCGGTCAGCGCTTGTTCCGCTCCACCTTCCACGTCGGAGTATGTGGAGCGTGCGCTAGAAGCTCTTTCTCCACCTCGCAGCAAGTCTGCGCAGGCGGGACCGAGCTGGTGAGCGGGCCCTGAGCTGGAAGGCATGTTGTTTTGCCGAAACCCGGTCCCTCGACTTTCTGCTCACCCCCGATCTGGTGTGCGCTTGACAACTCGCAGGGAAGGATTTCCGGGACCGGCAGCGCAGCCAAAGGCGCAGTCCACAGCTGGTGCAGTTGAAAGTGCGCCAGCTCCCGCCCCGCCACCGCCCAGCAAGCCCGCTGCGCCTGCCAGCCCTCCGGCTGCGGCTCCTGCAACACGTGCTAAACGTCGCCAATCCAAACCCTCGGCTAACCGGCAGCGACGTGAGTTTTGGGGGGTCGATGCGTTATATGGCCGCTCCAGATGCTGTATTTACGCTGTTTTCGGCCCTTGCAGCTGCCTGGGACGGCGAGGTGGACGACTATGATGGCATGGACGACCCAGGCTACAGCCGGCGTGAGGTGCCGAACCCGTCGCGCTTCACGGAGATGGAGCTGGATGCCGCGAGCGACGAGGGCAGCGAGCGGCAGTACTTCATGCACCAGCCGGGCGACCTCAACTACGACGACATCGAGTCTGAGGTGTCAGCCTCGGACCCGGAGGGCATCACGGCGGCCAGCAGCGTGCAGTCGGGGAACTACACGGGGGGTGACACGCACGACGAAACCTGGGACTTCGGCCCCATAGACATTAAGTTCGCGGAGCCGGTCAGCACACCCAGCAAGAGCCCGGAGAAGCAGGAGGCGGAGGAGCGGCGGCCGGTGCTGTCGCGCGTGGAGTCGCTGAGCAGCTCGTTTAAGGACTTCGAGATGGAGCGGGGCTTTGAGGCGGACGGCGAGGGCGGGGGCCAGATCTCATCGAAGGTGTCGGAGGCGGAGTACGCCGCGGACCCGGAGGTGATCGATTTCCCCGTGCCGGTGCCGGTGGTGAACCACGAGGACGTGGAGCTTTTCCGCAACCAGCGGCGGCCCAGCCCCACGTCCTCGATGGACGTGGCCGCCGGCTCGCTGGCGCCGTCCATCGCGCCCTCGGAGCAACAGCCGTCGGAAAGTACGGGCAGCCAGGAGCGGCAGCGCAAGGGCGCGGGCAAGAGCACATCCCTGCTCAAGTCGCTGGCAGGGTGCGTGGCTGGCGGGCGCTTGACGTGGGGAGGGGGCTTGAGACGGGCGGGGCGCAGCAACGGGCGTGCGGCTGGGGGAGTTCAAGAAGGCTGGCATAGGGTGCGAGGTGAAGGCAGGGACAAACTGCAGCACTTGCTTGTTGTATTCTTTGGCACGCCTGACCAACAGTTGCGTGTTGGGCATTACGTGCACTCCTGCAGGCGGTCAGCGGATGCGCGTGACGGCGCCGGCCTGACGCTGGGCAGCAGCGCGCTCAGCAGCGGCGGCGCCAGCAGCTCCGCGGCGGCGCGCCCCAGCGCACCCACGGTGGGCGCCGGCGCCAATGCTGCCGGCGGTGGTGGTGGCTTTGGCGGCGGCGGCTTCGGCGGCGGCGGCTTTGGCGGCGGGTTCAGCTTCCCGGTGACGCCGCCCTCCGCGGACGAGCCGGACCAGCGGCTGTTCACGTCGTGGCCCTCGGTCCGCAGCAGCTGCACGTCGGAGCCAGTGGCCATGTCAGACGACGACAACGCGCTGCCGGCCGAGTACGCGGACGACGGTGAGCGCAGCGTTTTGTGATTATGCAGCACGGGCTGCGGGTGGCGGGGAGAGGGCCAGCGGCTGTGTGGCTGTGTCTCGGCGCAACGACGGACAGGACGGGTGCCATGCCACTTCGCCCCGGAGTAGGCTCAGCTGGCAAACTGCTTCGAACCTGCTCTTAACCTGCTGCTGGCCTACCCGTGCCTCGACACACAGAGTACTCCAAGTACCGGCTCAGCAGCCGCAGCACGTCCATGGCGGCGCAGGACCTCCCGGAGCGCAAAACCGGGGACGGTGAAGCCTCCGGCACGCTACCCAGCCCGGACGGCAACTCTGGGGCCGGGTCGGCCACGGCGCGGCAGGCCAGCGCCAGCGCGCCGGCCGCCGGCTCCAATGCGGACCTGGACGCTTCGTTGGAGTGGGAGTTCCGGCCGCCGCTCAGCCATGAGTCGCGTGAGCCGTCCCTGGAGTTTTCAACACCCAACACGGACGATGAGGGGTTGGGGACGCCGAAGGCGGTTGCGGCGGCAGCCGCCGCCGCCGCTGCCGCCGCCGCTGCGGCGGCGGCGAGCGAGGTCAGCGCGGTGCTCACACTGGAGTCGCCAGCGGGGTCAGCGAGCGCGGCGGTGGCCGCGCCGGAGGCTGCTGGGGCGGGCGCGGCGGCTGCGGCGGCGCAGGAGCGGGACGGCGAGGACGGCGAGGTGCTGGACACGCACAACGGGTCCGTGACGCTGGCGGGCGAGGTGGAGGCGGCGGCGGCGCAGCTGGTGCAGCTGATGCCGCAGCTGGCGCTCAGCGACGACGCGGACGCGAGCAGCAAGCCGGCCACGCCGTCGGACGCGCTGGAGCGGAAAGGTGGGGGCGTTGGGCTGTGGGGCTGAATGGTGGAGTACAGCAGGGACGTGGCCGAAGGCGAAATTGGGGTCATGGGACCTAGCCACGCGGACGTTGAAGGTTACAATTGATATGCAACGGAAGCGCAGTTCGGGGCACTGTACCGGAGGGGCAGGCGCTGAATAGGTCCGCGCGCAGGCAACGGAAGCGCCGCCGAACGCAGGACAGCTCCGCGGCCCCCGTGCGCCACGCGCGCTCACCTCCTCACACACTCTTCCCGAATCCCGACCCATGTTGCGCCTCCCGCCACGCCGCCGCACAGACTCCTCCCAAGTGATGGCGCACCGCATCAACTTCGAGTCGGAGGACCTGCACGACGCCCACTCCCACGACGGCGCCGCCTCCGTGCACTCCACGCCGCTCATCGACGCCGCCGCGCCCGACTCGCTCCACGAGCACGAGCGCGACGACCAGTCCAGCATCAGCGCCGCGCTCGCGGCGGCCGAGGCCGCCGCGGAGGCGGACGAGGAGGCGGCGGAGCTGGCGGAGCTGGGCGAAGACGCCGTCGCGGCGGCGGCGTCCTTCTCGGAGCCGGCGTCGTACGATGCGGACGACGCCGACGTGGACGAGCCGGAGCCGCTGTCGGGGCTGGCGGACGATGAGGAGCGGCTGGGCGGCGGCGAGGATGATGATGAGGACGACGAGGAGGAGGACGAGGACGACGAGGAGGACGAGGACGAGGCGGGGAGACGCAGCAGCGGCGGCGTGGTGGGCGTGGGCGCGGGCGGCGAGTGGGGCGATGAGCAGCTGCTGCGCGCGCCGGACGCCAAGGGTGAGTGTTTGTGGGGCGGGTGGGTGGATGGGTGGCATGAGTGCCGCGGTGAGGGCGTGTGCTGCATTGTGGCGGCACCGTGCGACCTGGATGCTGACCTTGAGCCCCACCCACCCGCTTTGGGTTCGGGCAGGCAGGCGCCGCGCCGCGCCACAACTCACTTGTGCCCTTGCACCCTCCTGCTCCCTCCTTTCCCCTGCACGCCCTTTTCCTGTGATGCTGCAGACATCGCCCGCGCGCGGCCCGAGTCCAGCCTGACGCCGCGCTACCACATGGACGAGCAGGGCAACGTGCTGTACGAGTACGACTCCGAGTACATCGACCGCAAGTACGAGGTGTTCGAGCTGCGCGTCATCCACCGCCGCCACCGCACCGGTTTCGAGGAGACCAAGGACTTCCCCATCCGCCTCAACGACCTCATAGCGGGCAGGTGCGTTGGTGCCCAGCCGCTGCCCGGGGCTGCAGCGCGGGGTGTGAGCGGACGCGGGCCGTGCGCCGTGTCTGCAGCAGGGCGTGTCAGGCTGTTGACCGGGGCCGCGCACCGCTACATGGTCCCCTGCGTGCACCTAGCTCGCCGCTACCCCGTTGACGCGGCTGTAGAGCATGACATGTAGAATTCTTTCCGCCGTGTCTTGCTGCCCCCCCGGTTTTGGCCTCGATTGGACTGGTATTCACAGCCCCTCCCCTTCCCTGCCCCGCACCGCGCCGCCCGCAGGTACCAGGTGATGGACTTCCTGGGCTCGGCCGCCTTCAGCCGCGCGGTGCAGGCGCTGGACGTCAAGACCGGGCAGCTGGTGTGCCTCAAGATCATCAAGGTGCGCAGCGGGCGGAGGGGCTCATGGGAGGGGGGGCGGCAGCAGCGGCGTCAGGCGGGCGTGGCCCGGGCGGGGGCGGGGCTTGCATGTGGACGCAAGCTGGCCCATCGACCACCGCGTTGCAGTTTAGCTCCGTACCCGACCGTGTTCAACCCGCTCTTACAGCTAACCCCCGCGCTCCCGGCTCACACGTGCCCACGCTATGCGCTGCACCCCGCCCCCACAGAACCACAAGGACTACTTCGACCAGTCGCTGGACGAGATCAAGCTGCTCAAGTACGTCAACACCATGGACCCCAACGACGAGTACGCCATCGTGCGCCTGTACGACTTCTTCTACTACAAGGTGTGTGTGTGTGTGGGGGGGGTAGTTTTTTCCAATTTTTAAGTCAACCGGGGGAATCGCTGGGGGGGAGGAGGGCGGTGCCGGTCGGGCTTTTTGGAGGCGGGCTGCGTGGGCAGGAACATGCATCAGTCCGCGGGGCGGAGCGTCTGGGCCGCCGCAGCTGCATCCGCACCCTTTCTTACCCCGAATGTGCACTCTAATTCACACACGTTTGATTTACATCCGCAGGAGCACCTGTTCCTGGTGTGCGAGCTGCTGCGCGCCAACCTGTACGAGTTCCAGAAGTACAACAAGGAGTCGGGCGACCCCGCCTACTTCACCAACGCGCGCATCCAGCGCATCGCGCGCCAGGCACTGCGCTCGCTGGCCTTCCTGCACTCGCTGGGCCTGATCCACTCCGACCTCAAGCCGGAGAACATCCTCATCAAGAGCTACAGCAGGTGCGTGTGTGGGTTGGCGCCTGTCCTGCCTGCGACTGGGTTGCGCTGCCAAAGTAATGCTGGGTTCGACCGCGCTCCTGGGTTGTGTTCGTCTTTGTCATTGTCGTCGCGGCGAGGCCTGCGCGGACCCGCCAGCCTTGACGTTTGACCCCCTGTGGGCCCTGCGCCCCCGCCTGCAGGTGTGAGGTCAAGGTGATCGACCTGGGCTCCTCCTGCTTCATCACCGACCAGCTCAGCAGCTACGTGCAGAGCCGCTCCTACCGCGCGCCGGAAGTCATCCTGGGCCTGCCCTACGACTACAAGGTGCGGCTGGGCTGTGGCGTTGTGGCCTTGTGGGCCTGTCGGGTAGGGGCTAGGGCACGGGGTTCCGGGGTTCAAGGCAGGGCACATCATACTTGACAGGTCCTGACCAAGTGGGACTGCGTGCCGGCTCGGCGCTAGCTCTTGACAAGGTCCAGCGCTGCGGGGCCCGCCTGCAGGTGGACGTGTGGTCGCTGGGCTGCATCCTGGCGGAGCTGTCCAGCAGCTTCGTTCTGTTCCAGGTTCGTGCGGCAAATGCAGCCCCGCTGCTGTTGTATGTGCTGGAGTGGGGTGGGGCTGTGCGGACGTGCGCGAGTGGGCGTGTGAGAGTGAAGGTGTCAAGAGGCGACCGGACCGGCCATCAGCGCTGCTGCAGTTAGCAACAATCAAACCTGGCACTCGGCAACGCGCGCCGCCGACCGTGCCGCGTCGCTCTGCCCTCTCGCTTCAGTGCATCCTGTACCGCTTTCCCAGCCATGTTTGCAAACCCCTCGTTCGCTTAGTTTAGCTTGGGCTGGGATTCACGTCCCCCTCTCCTCCATCCATCCCCCCCTCCCCCCAGAACGACTCACTGTCCACGCTGCTGGCGCGGCTGGAGGGCATCCTGGGCCCCGTGCCCGAGTGGATGCTGCACAAGGGCCGCTACGCGCACCGCTTCTACACCCGCAGCGGCATGCTGTACGAGCGCAACGCCACCAGCCAGAAGTACGAGATGCTGCTGCCCAAGCGCACCTCGCTGCGGCACAGGTGCGTGCGTGCGTGTGCGTGCCCCGGCGCCGCCGTGGCGGGCCCCGCGGTCGCTCCGTTCAACTTGCGTAGTCCCTGCGCACATGGCATGGGCCTCCTGGTCGGCATGCTCGTCACACACGCGCGCCTCTCAGCAGCATCAACCCGCATTCACCCAGTCTGACACGCGTTTGCACGCGACCCCTCGCCTGACACGCCCGACCCTGTGCTGCCGCCCGCCCACGCCGCAGGATGCCCGACGCGGACGAGGGGCTGCTGGAGTTCGTGGGCTACCTGCTGACGGTGGACCCGCGCAAGCGCCCCACCGCCGCGGAGGCGCTCAAGCACCCCTGGCTGCAGCAGGAGTACCCCTCGCTCGACAGCATGTAGGCGGACTGGCTGGCTGGCGGTGGGCGGCGGAGCCGCCGCTGCGGCGGCGCTGGGGAGGGTGGGCGGGTGGTGGCAGCAGAGCAGGGCGGAGGTCCAGGCTGGAGCCTGCGGCAGGAATGAACAATAAGCGCGGGCCTGCAGGGCTCGACGCCAAGCGTGTGCGTGTGTGTTTGCGTGTTGTGGGCTGGAGGAACTGCAGTATTGGGGGCCTTTGGGTGCAGGGTTATCGGTTTGGCTGGTATGAAAGGGGAAGCCGAGGGGATCATACATATTGTTAGTGCGGTCATGGGTGGCTTTCAGGCCAGAGCGGGGTTCATTTAGCGCATGACAACGTACGCAGAAGAAGGCAAAGGGGCGTGCATCTGGAGGCGTACTGCATCCGAAGCGGGCTGTAGGAACAGTCTGCTGTCCGCTTATGCAAATGTGGAAGGCGGGCCATTGTCGCATGTTGCACATGGGCTGGTACGGCCGTTTAGGGAGGCAAGACCGGAGCTTAAACGAGGCCGGGAGGCGGTCTCCCGAACATTGCAAGGAGGTCAGGAGGATCCTTGCGAATCCGTTGACCTCTATCCGGGTGGTGCATACCATCGACGCCGCAAGGGAAAGCCCTCGCGGCTGTGTCGTGCCTGCGCGCGCGCGCTTCCGTCTTTCAGACACTGTAGGTGCTGTTGCGGTCGCCGGCGCGGGTCTTTGCATTCAGATGACCTGGCCTGGCGTGCAGCTGTCGCGGGGGCGTGTGCGGAGGCACGGCCGCAGAGCAGAGCGGTTGCCAGGATACTGGGGTCTGCGACACGAAGGCAGCAAACATGTGTGGGTGTGCCACGGCTGGCTTGCGGGCGCGCTCGTGACCTTACTGCGAAGTGGTGCCTGTCTTTGTGCCTGTGTGGCGCACTTTGGTATGGCGTGTTACATCCACGAGAGCTAGCGAGCGCTGCCGGCGCCGCAGGCTGCATGGACAAAATGTGTGTGTGGGCAGATCAGGCACGGAGCGGGAGAGGCTGCGGCCCATTGAAACAGGGACGGTGCAGAGGAGGCAGGGTAGCTATAAGGGTCTCTGGGCAGGACTGGACCGATAGTCAGAGTGGCTGGAGAAACGGAGGCGACAGGTATCAGGGGGCTGGCCATGCGCCGGTGTGTAACACAATAATACCGTATCTGCGCGAGAGCCGCACACGTGCCATGCATGCACGGCCTGGCACACCGCCCTGCACAATCTGTGTCTTAATGCATCGGCTGCACTTGCAGACCGTATTCGAGTGCGATCTGCACGAGCGAACCAGGGCGTCCGGCGGCGCAACACAGCAGCACCACCCGCGCCCCACCACCACCGCATCGCAAACTGACTCCAGCTGCCGAGACGCGTCACAGACATGGCGTCCTGCGCATCGCGCCCCCTATCTGCTCTACGCCTCTACCGCTCCCCCCTGTTGATCACGTGCTGGACTCTGTATTGCAGCACACACGCGTGTACGGTTGTACACGTGTACCTCCCTCCGATGCGGGCCATCTCCCGCACAAGGCCACAACACGCCTCCCCCCCATGAATACAATACAACCAAAATAATCGCTTTCAGCCCGGACAAAGGGCATACCTTAGGGTACAAATCACAATGCGCGCCGCCTCCGCGTACCTGCTATCGAGCTCACTCCAGATCGGAATGCCGGCCCCACACCAAACAAAATGTCGGCACCAGCACACGGAGCATCATGCGCCGAGCTCAGACCGCCCACACACACTCACCGCAACCTCCAACCTAAACCCCGCGCTCCGACCACCGAGGGGTGCCTCACACGGCCGCGTCCTTCTGGCCGTCCGACGACACCAGCACCTCCGGCCCGCCTGCCCCCATGGCTGCCTTGCCGCTGCCGGCGGCGCCGCTGGCCCGGCGGTGCGCCGCCAGCTCCTCGCGGAACTGGTACACGCGGCGCTTCACCACGGGGCTCTCGCCGGGCGCCAGGATGGAGCTGGGCAGCACGAACTCCTGGCGGCGGAACGTCACGACTGCGGGGCGGCGCGAGGTGGAGCGAGGGTGTTCAGGGGTTGTGCCTTGTGGGTCGGGGCGGGGTGCCGCATGGGGGGCCACGGCACAGGTCAAGAGGCGCGCCGGCACGCGGCGCCACGCGGTCGCGGTGGCGCCCGGGTCTCCTTCGGGCCTGATGATGCTTGTGGGGCTCTGGGCGCGTCTGGGCGCCCCTATGCGCACCCGGACACCGGCCCGTGGGTGCCGTACTGAGCGTCTGCGCGCCGCGCCGCCGCACTCACCGTAGAACGCCAGCATCATGGTGAGCACGGCAATGCCGCTCAGCACGTGGATCACAATGGCGAACGGCAGCTTCTGGTTGTCGTACACCTGCGCGTGGCGAGGATTGCAAGGATAAACGTCATGCATACTTGATGACATCAGAACATGCCCAGCGACGCAGAGCCTGGGTGTCTGTGCTGCTGTGGTTTCCCCCTTTCCTTCTATTCCCGGGCCGACAGCGTGCCCCCGCCGCCGTTCGCCTCCTCTCACCGCCAAGTTGATGGAGACTGTTGCCGGGTGCACAGCGGTCGCCAAGGTACGCACGCCGCGTGAGAACGGTCCAGGGCACACGGGTCATATGAGGCCAAGGCACAGCAGCGCGCCGTGTGGAAGCCCAACACCACCACCGGCGACGGAAAGCTGGAAACAGCGCCAGCGAGCCACACATGCCCGACATGCCATCCAACACGGGGAGCCCACCCGACCGCTGCCCCCTCCTGACCCCTCACCAATGAATAGCACGGATGAGGCAATGGCCAGAAGCGCCACGTGCTGCATGAAGTGCTTGTAGCGGTTGAGGGCCACCAGGATCATCCTGCGTGCGGGCGTGAGAGGTGGGAGCGAGCTGGCTGGTACCGTACATTGAGGCCGGTGTGCGCAGGCAGGAGCGTGCGGGGCCGGTCCGAAGCAGGCAGGAGGGGGCTCCGCATGCATCAGCCCCAATCCAAGCGCCACAGTGGCGCACGCGCACACGCACACGCACACGCACACGCACACGCACACGCACACGCACACGCACACGCACACGCACACGCACACGCACACGCACACGCACACGCACACGCACACGCACACGCACACGCGCGCACGCACTTGGGCGGCTCGTGCTCCAGGAAGCGCAGGTATTCCACCACTGCGCACATGGTTGCATGTGCAGCAACAGCAGCAACGACAGCAAAGGTTCAGAGAACTTCACAAGGCGGTGGCATAAAGCCGATAACGACGGGGAAGGAGCGCATTACAACTTCCAAGGCACCGCGCCGAGCCTCCGTCCTGTTTCGTGCCTCTGCCCGCGTTCCGTCGCCCCCAGACATCTTAGCTAGCCATCGCGGAACCTGTGCATCCGGGTAAAGCCGCTGCCTACCCGCCACGCAGCAGCAGGCGGACAGCGCGGACAGGATGAGGCCCATGACCAGCAGGAACGAGCTCCACTCCAGCACGGGGTTGGGCTCCTCGCCGCCGCCGTCGCCGCCGAATTGCAGGCCCACGAACTGGAAGCCGGCCAGGAAGGTCGCAAAGGTGAGGATGGAGCTGTAGTTCTCACGCAGGATGACCGTCACCGGGGACACCTGCGGATTAAGGGCAGGTAGATGCGCGGGCGCGGAAGCATGGGGGGCAGGTGTTGAAAAGGTGGTCAGGGCCATGCCCAGTGTTTGTGCGTGGAGAGGGGGGCCGCGCTGGCTGGCTGTCAGCGTAAGGTTGATGTCCCCACGGCCGCCCCCGCATTGGACCGTAAGGCGGCGAAGCCGCAGGCGAAGCCGAAGGCGGCGAAGCCGCAGCTGCTGCGCGCCCACGCCGCCGCCCACGTGCGCGTGCCAGGGATCCATGCAAACTCGCCTTATGCTCGCGGCTCCATGTGTTGAAGGTGATAATGTCGATGTAGCTGGTGCCCTTGAACAGTTTGTCGTACAGGTCGGGGTCAAACTCCTGAACGGGGCAGGGCGACCAGGAACAGGCGGCAGGGGAGGGGGTGACACCACGGGGGTGTGGCCGCGCGAACGCAGCCTGTGCCAAAGAGTGGGGACTCGCGGGCAGCGAGTAGGCTGCCCTTGCGCCATGAACCAATGACAACTGCGCGCGCCACCCAGCGCACCAGCTGATCGGGGTCGGCGCCGGGGCCGACCTCATTCAGGATGCTCAGCTCATACTGACGAGTCTGCTCTCTATGCCGCTCCTTGTCGGATTTAGTTGTTCGATCAATGTTTGGCTTGACCACTGTGTGGTGGTGAAGCGCGCTGACCTGCTGCGCGGCGACCAGTTGCGTGGGCCTTGGCGACATTTGCTGGCGCGCCTGCCTCCACCATTCGTCTACACACTTGAGCAATATAGGCCTACACACTTGAGCAATATAGGCTACTAGTGCTACCCGTCAGAATGTTAAACATTATCATCGCCTGCGCAATTTCATACCTCATTTTCTGGGCTTGGGCTTGGTCGCCGCCGCGCAGCCAAGCCAAGCGCCGTTCTAGGACGGTCGTCAACGTGACGGCGGACACCCGCATGCAGTCGGGGAAGACGGAGTCGGGGAAGTGGCCGCGAGGCAACACGTCCAACACCAAGCTGACCAACAAGCAGAAAAAACACCTGGAGAAGGCGCGAAAGAATGCAAGCGCAGTAGAAGTATGAAAACCCCAGAGCAGACGGCGCTGTCAGGGCGTGGCCGCCTCGGTCGCAAGCCAGGCTACTCGCGCCTCGCCTCGGTTGTAATTCTCCTTTCTCTATACAATGGCACACAAGAGGTGAGAGTAATAATTGTGCCTAATTGTCTCGCACTCGCACTCGCACTCGCACTCGCGGTCACTGTTTCGGTATTGACGTGCATTGCGCCGCTGCTGCCTGCTGTCAGGAAGAATGATGGTTCCTGGAGAATGTCAGTCCCCAAGCCGCAGTCTAGGACGGGGTTGTCAGAGATGTGTGCCCCAATTTCGGTCACAGTTGCAGGGCGCATTCGTTCGGGACGCCCCTATATCTCCGATAGCACGAAGGTCGGCTGCCCGCGTAATTCCGGGGAGAGAGACCAGGTCGGGGTAGACCCAGAGGAAGCGGGTGACGCATTGTAGAGCGCAGGTGGAGCGCGGCCTACAAGAGTTACAGCAGTCGCTTAGTTACGCGGACGTTTATTTATATTGTGAAATAGGCTGGGTTAGCCAATTCACGGCGCGCATTCCATCCGATTTCAGCGCATGGTTTCTGGCAGCGCACATTTCGCCAGATCCTGAAGACGCGAACGAAACTAGACAGCTCCAAAGACCATCACAGTCCATAGCATGGTTGAAGTGCAGCAGGGCCCGCCTGTCGCCCGCCCGTGCACCGCACACCGCTTCGCGGCGCTGCAGCGCAACGGGCAGCCGAAGCGCGCGGGCCCGGCCACGACCATCCTCGTGGGCCTAGCAGCAGTCAAAGCAACATGTATGGCGCATACTCTGGCAAATCACACCTGACTGGGTGCCCCAGCCGCACTTCACAATCATCCTCAGCGCCGTGGCACTACTTCGTCATTGCGCCCCTCACTTTCAGCATTGCCCAGGAACGCCGACCTGACTACAGCCGAAGTGTGCTCTCAAAATGTGCTCTGTAAGTGTCGCCCTGGCTCCTTGCCTGGCTCCCAGGCTCCCACACAGGCCCGCACACCCCAGCACACGCCGCGCCCCCCGCTGCCGCCGCCACGGCACACGCACCCTCGCAAATGCGGTCTTCGGTGCCTGGCCTCTCGGTGCCTGGCCTCTGGCCTCTCGGCCGGGGGTGGGGGCGTGTGGGGACGTGTCTGCGCCGTTGCCTTCGGTTTAACCAGTCGTGCCTTGTGCCTCCGGGGAGCTCCTTGTGAGCCCGGCGGGTTCCTCAGATGCATCACCACAAGTACCCAAGGCAGCTACACGGATGGGCAGCTACGCCGCGTCTGGCGTCCACAGCCGGGGGTCAACTCCCACGTCAGTTGCAGACTGCGTCGAACTCGCATCGCCTTCTCCACCTGACGTCAGCGCCGATGACTTCTTGCTACCGTTTTCGCAGCCGCAGTAAACCTCCACCGAAAACATGTCGCAACCATCGCCTCCGTTTTAGGGCGCGCGTTCTGTCTTCCTCCGAACTTCAGCTCCGGCCTCCTCTCCCGTCAGCCGCGCGTCCTCGCCTCCGGTTGTGTTGTGTTGTTGGCGTGTTTGCACCGCATTCGCTTCGCCCATCACTGTCGTACTCGCGGGCTCCCTTATCTGCCTTGCCGCGTCTTGTTGTGGCCCCTGCTTGTCACTCAGCGCCCGGCCATTGCTTTGTTGCACACTGTTCGCATTACGACCGGTCTCCGTCTACGGCGCTCATCCGTGGACGCTGGTCGCATGCTTGCAGGTGGGAAGCTTCACGCGTTTTGTGGCGTCGTGCTCTGTCTGTGTGGTGCTATCGCCTGGCCGGGCGCCCGGAGCGTGAGGACTGCGCGTCAGGAAATGATACAGCCTCCAGCGCGCTTCAATTCGGTACAGTAATCGCGTCGATTCCGCCGCAGCTTCTGTCTCTGTTCTCGCGCACAGGCCTGCTGGGTACGGGCTATCATCTGCCACAACTGGGGCATGCCAATTCTTATCCCTTATCCTGGTCCTACCAACGCACCCTCGCAAATGGTCAGGCCCCTCATGGCCATGCTGTCAAGTGTGAACATCACCCGCTACGTACGCTACCACCACTTGCGGCACATCGTGTCGTACATATCCTGACCTGTGTCGGCCAGCCTAGGCCAGCAGTGACCAGCGCGCCGCCCCAGTCCAGCTGGCGGCAGTAGCACAGACCCCTGCCCGCCAGGCCGCCGCCACGCACAGAGCCGCCACCTACCTGTACGTACCGCCGCCGTCGGTGCAGCCGCCACCGCCACATCATCCGCTGCCATCTCTACTTTGCTCCTGCTGTGTGCGTACGTCCCGCAGCAGCGCCGCCACGCGCCAGCAGGGGACGTCACCGCAGCAGCATGAAAGGGCGGTCTCCCCTGCGCGGTCTGCTAGGTACAGCAGCACAGCAGCAGCCGTACAGTCAGCCGCGCCGGCGCCGCGCCCGGCGCGCTCTGCAGCTGCTACTGCTGTACCACGCGCCGCTCCCCCGACGGCTCCAGCAACTGCTGCTATCATGGCTTTGTTGCTGCTGTTCGTTGCTGCAGCTTGCCCATGCAAATGCTCCTCGGGCCGCCGACGCCGCCAGCTGCGCGACTCAGCATATCTGGCGGAGGGGGGGGGGGGAATGAGGAGGCTCCAAGGAGGGGAAACACTGCCATGGCTGCGGCACACCGACTCTCCTGCTGACCTGCAGCGCCCCTGTGTGAGCCGGGGCGGCGCACAGCACGAAGCCCGTACGCATGCCGCTGGTGGACAGGGGCGTGACTGACTTGCGTCCACCGCACGGTACTTATGGCGGGGTCATCCACCTTCGAGTGGCAGAGGACCGCCAGCGGTGTAGAGCAAGGGAGTCGGAGCCTTCCGCCAAGTCGGTCAATTCCGCGCGCAGGGTTCGTGGCGTGTGTGCGATTGCTTGGCCCAAGCCTGGGTCCCAGCTTCATTTTGCACGGAATCAAAGTCGAAGCACCCGACTCGAGAATTACCACCTAGTACAATAAGACTTTGACGACTTTGACGTTCTGTTTTGCTTTCTCAAACGCGTTTGTTGCTTAAACCACTGAGGTCTGCAATACAAATTGTATTTTCATTTTGACGGTGTAACAACTAGAGTTAGGACGGAGCGAGGAGCGAGGAGCGCAGGTTCAGCAGCGCGGGAAAGCCCTTCCCGCAGTCATGGCGCAGCCGATGGACCTGGATCCCAAGCCCCCGGAAGAGACGGCGACAAAGGCTGGATACGACCTGCCATGGGTGAGCGCAGAGCTCGTTCCAAAAGTTCGCGCCCGAATAGAGCATCCGACCCCAACTCGCTCGCGCCTGCCCTCCCGCAGCTGGAAAAGTACCGCCCTCAGTACATCAATGAAATCGTGGGCAACACGGAGGCTGTCGCGCGGCTGCAAGTCATCGCCGAGGAGGGCAACATGCCCAACGTCATCCTTGCGGTGCGTGCAATGCCGGCCCCCTGCTCACCTGTTCCGGGCACGCGGGAAGCTCCCTGCGAACCCCAAACACGTCGTGGGCACGGAATGCCAGGCGCCCGTGGCCTTTGGGGGGCTCGTGTCTGGGGTCTTTGAGTGGCAGCGTGGGGTGTGCGTGCGGTGTCCGCGTGCACGGTTTGGCAGGGCCACCAGAGTCGCACCGCCTCCACGACCCTCCGCATCCATGCCCATCCCACCCACCCATCCTTAATCGCCGCCTGATATCCCCGGTCTGCTGCATGCCCGGTCGCCTCCTCGTTCTTCCTCGCCGCCTGCAGGGCCCTCCGGGCACGGGTAAGACCACCAGCATCCTGTGCCTGGCGCACCAGCTGCTGGGCCCCAACTACAAGGAGGCCGTGCTCGAGCTGAACGCCTCAGACGACCGGCAAGTCTTGTGTGTGGTGGTGGTGTGTGGTGGTGGTGTGTGGTGGTGTGTGGGGAGGTCCAGATGCGGCTTGGCAGCTGGCGCAAGGGGATGCAAGGGCATGCCTCGAATGGCCGGGAATGGAGGATACGGAGCCCAGGGTGGGGAGGTGTCGTCGTGCGTTTTCTGTGGCGGTAGCGGTTCATGGGATGGGCAATACGGTACGGTACTGCTGCGGGCTGTTGGAGCCGCTCCGCCGTCCCTTTCTCATCCACTGCCTACCCGACCTGACATCTTGATGAAATTTGGATGGCGCGCAGTGGTATCGATGTGGTGCGCAACAAGATCAAGATGTTTGCGCAGAAGAAGGTGACGCTGCCGCCGGGCCGCCACAAGATCGTGATTCTGGACGAGGCGGACAGGTGGGTGGCTGAAGCCCACGCGCTTGCGTGGCTGGTGCGGAGGTGGGGCTGGGGAGCTGACGGCTGACAACCCAACCCGCCTGCTTGCTGCCATCCGATTCGGGTACACCGCATGCGTCGCAGCTCCGCGCATGTGACCGCGGCCCCCAACTGCACGCCCGCCCACTTCCTGGGCCGCCGCCCGCCCGCCCGCCCGCCGCCCCCTCCCTCGCAGCATGACCTCGGGCGCGCAGCAGGCGCTGCGCCGCACCATGGAGATCTACAGCAACTCCACGCGCTTCGCGCTGGCCTGCAACCAGAGCTCCAAGATCATCGAGCCCATCCAGTCGCGCTGCGCCATCGTGCGCTACGCGCGCATCCCCGATGAGGACATCCTGTCGCGCATGCGGCTGGTGGCGGAGAAGGAGGGGGTGAGCGCGTGCGCACGTGGGCTGGCGCCGGGCGTGGGAGCGTAGGAGCGTGGGAGTGGGATTGGAAGTGGGGGCGTGGGAGGGGGGGGTGAGGGAGTGGGTATGAGAGTGGGCAGGGGCCTGGGCTGGAGCGGGGGCTGCGGCTGTGGCTGCAGCGCGGTGTGCGCGACTTCATGCGGTGGGGACTGCCGGGCAGGGGTGTGCAGCCAGGCGTGGGGGTCGAGGACGGTGCTCCTGTTCCTGTCGCGCGCCGCATTGCGCCCACCTGGCTGCCGGCCGCCATGCGTCCTGCGCTGCGCCGCCCCCTGCCGTCCCCTGGCGCTCTCAGCCACCCTGCCTGCCGCCCTGCATGTCGTCCCACGCTGCCGCCCTCCCTGCCTGCCGGTCAGGTGACGTACAACGAGGCGGGCATGGAGGCGATCATCTTCACGGCGGACGGCGACATGCGCCAGGCGCTCAACAACATGCAGGTGCGGGGGGCAGTCGGGCGCCGCGAAGCCATTGCAGTCAGCATTGCAGTGCCTGCAGTCTTATCCACCTCGTCTCCCGTCCTCCTACCTCCCCCACCCCGCTTACCATCTTTGCAACCCCAACCCACCCCACAACGTTTCCTCACGGGATTTGTTCAAAGTTAACCCCACCCCACCACCACCGCCACCGCGCCTGTCGCAGGCTACCCACAGCGGCTTCGGCTTCATCAGCCAGGAGAACGTGTTCAAGGTGTGCGACCAGCCGCACCCCAAGCTGGTCATGGGCATCATCGCCAAGTGCAAGGCGGGCGACCTGGACGCGGCTTACGCGGGCATGAAGGTGCGGCAGGTGTGCGGCTGCTGCTGCTGCACCGGGCGGCGTGCCGGAACACGGTAGTGCAGGTGCTAGCAGTCGGTGCAAGGAACAAGTATGGAGGCCGCAGGGCCGCCCGGGCGTGGAGTTGCCGTGATGACATGGACTTGCGCATTGGCTGCCCTGCACCCAACACACGCGCCACCATCTCGTCCAGCCCCACCCGTTCGTGTCCCATGGACGGCTACCCACCAGCCCCACCCCCAGTCACCAGTGGCTTCGCCACTAACACATGTAGCTCGCAAGTTACCCACCACCCCCACCACCCCCTGGGCGCTGATGTTCTTGCTGATGTCTTACGGGATTGGTTCCGACTTCCGAGTTAACCCCCACCCCCGCCGCCACGCCCGCAGGAGCTGCAGGACATGGGCTACAGCCCCATGGACATCATCACCACCGTGTTCCGGGTGGTGCGCAACGCCGACATCCCCGAGTTCCTCAAGCTCGAGTACCTCAAGGTGCGGCAGCAGGCGTGCCACCCAGTCGCACGTCGTGTGCAGTGCCGTGCCCCCGCTCTCAGGGGGGTTGCACGGCAGGACGTGTCGGCAGCTGCCCGCAAGCGGCCGGCCTGTCCAGT
The DNA here is from genome assembly GCA_016834605.1 of Chlamydomonas incerta. Taxonomy (NCBI): domain Eukaryota; kingdom Viridiplantae; phylum Chlorophyta; class Chlorophyceae; order Chlamydomonadales; family Chlamydomonadaceae; genus Chlamydomonas; species Chlamydomonas incerta. Next base: position 1,469,689 of record JAEHOC010000016.1, read on the forward strand.
GCCGCCGCGGTGCATTCTCGCCTGGTGGCTGACTTGCACGGCCCCCGGTGCCTGCCCGCAGGAGATCGGCTTCTGCCACATGCGCGTGTCGGAGGGAGTCAACTCGCGGCTGCAGCTGAGCGGCCTGCTGGCCAAGCTGTGCTCCAAGACCCTCATCGCGGCACGGTAGCTTCTTAGGACAGCGCGGGGCGGGGCATGCAGGATGCAGCATGGGCGATTGGATTGTTGGTGCGGGGAGCCGTTGGAGTATTTTGCGAGCAGGTTGAGGGGGCTCGAGCCCTAGGAGGCCAAGCAGGGGGCTGCATGCGGAGGGGCAGGCACGGTTTGCTGCCAGCGCTGGCCGGCATGAGCCAATCCAAACAAGCCTTTTCATGTAAAGCTTTTAACTGCATAACATGTTGGATGCTTTATAGCGCAAATGATCACCTCGTCGAACTAGCCTGTCGCGCTGTCCACGCTCAAACTCCAAAATGGTGCCTGCCGCGCCCCCGGTCGCCCCGCCGTGTTTTGACCGTGCATTTATTCTGCTCGAAGAAGAAGTGCGCGAACTGCTGTCCTCAACAGCGGCGTTGGAAGCGGACCTGAACAATGTCGAGAGGCAGGTCGCGGACGCTGAAAGTCGCAGGGCCGAAGCGGCAGCCCGACGAAAGGACGCGGAGGCGGCTCACGAGCGTCACATCCTGGAGCTGAACGAGTATCAGGAGGAGCTGCGCGCGGGAACATGGCAGCCCGCAGCCGGTGCGCCTCCAGCTGCGGACGCGGCGGAGCCTCTACCCTTGGCGATAGCCGGGGCACCGGTCTCCGGCGGCACGACGAGCATCGTTTCGGGGGCTTCGACAGCCTCGGAAGCGCCGTCAGCGCGAGGAGGCGCAGCGTCAGGGGATGCGTCTGGGTCCGCTGCCGCCGCCGGCGATTTGACACCGGCGCAAGCTGGCTTGCCGCCGCAGCCATTGACACAGCGCCTGGTGAATGAGCGATGTCGACACGTCCTGCGCATACTGCGAGACATCAGCGAGGTGGGTGATCCTGCAAGGTAACGGTGCTTTACGTTCATTTGACTGGCGGCGCATACCGCCATACGTATCCGCAGCGGGGAAAGCAACCGACGCCCCGCACATGCCCCGCACATGCGCAATACCTTCCAGTTCTTGCCGCCACGCTTCTCCTGCTCACACTGCAATATCCTCCCAAACAACCAACTTCAACATGACAGGCTAGCCGCTCCATGCCGGACCGGGACGACGGCTTTACCGCGCTGCTGCGTGACTCGTACAAGGACCTCTTGACCGCCCTCAAAGCCGCCATCCCGCCCAGCAGCGCGGCGGCGGCAGCAGGCGGCGGAGGGGGCGGGGCAAGCGCTAGCCGTCAAGGGCCTGCGGTGCGCGCCCAGGCCAGGAGTCCAGCCGGCGGTGGCGCGGTAACCGCTGCCGCCACAGGAGGAGGCGCAGCACGGCGGGCGGCGTCGCTCGCAGACGCTGCTGGGGCCCAGCCCGAACTGGGCACCAGCAATACCAACGGCAGTGCCACGGCGGCGCTCAACCGGGACCTGCTGCAGCGGGCTGTGGCAGCCAAGCGGCTGTACCAGCAGCAGCAACAGCTGCCGCGGGTGGGTGGCGCTTGTGTGAAAGCGCAGGGGTTTGGTCAGGTGCAAAAAGGAGAACCGAGTAGGACATTGGGGCGGCGCTGGGGTCACCGCGCTGCTAGCCTATGAAGCTTCGCCCGCGCATCTCAACCTGCATTGGTCCTCATGTTGCCCCTTGCGCGCCCCCCATCTGCGCAGGCCGTGCGCTCCCGGTCTGCCTCCCCGCCGCCTGGTCCCGGCGCGGCGCTCTACTCTGGACTGCCGCCGCTGCGCGTGGCGCCTGGTGGGCAGGCGGCAGCGCCGTCTGCGGAGACGCCGACGGCAGGCCAGCCCGGAGCTGAGGGAGACCGCTCCCGGGCGGCTGCTACCGAGCGGCCACAGCCACAGCGGCAGCACCAGCCGCAGGCGTCAGGCTTGCACGCGGCTGGGGCGGGGCGCCCATCTGGGTCGGGGGCCGGGCCAGGAGCTGGCGTGCGTCGCGGCAGCGGCCAGGGTGATGGAGCCGCATCACAGCTGCTGTACGAGGCCGCGCGCGGGCCAGCAGGTGTGTGAAGGCCAAGGACTTTGTTGGGGTGTAAGGAGAGAACTGGGTAGGAGCCACCATCACTGTCCACGCAGCTTTGTGTCGCTCCATAAAACGTTATGGCTGCCCACGTCTGTCTGCTCCCACAGGCACGGCAATGGCGCGGAGCCTGCTGCAGCCACTCTTGCAGCCTGATCCCGAGGAGGAGGCCGACTGGGACTGGCACTGGCAGGAGCCCCAGGCGGAGGCTGTGCACGAGGAAGGCGCATGACGGTGGGAGACACCAACAGTCGGCTGAAGCGGACGCGAGGATCCCAGCAGGCGGTCTAGCAGCTAGTGGAGGAGCTCAAGTCCCGCCCTTGGGCTGTGTCGAGTCCGTGGAGTGAGGACACCTAAGTCATGCGGAGGGTTGGACTGAGTGGAGGATGCGCGCGCATGTAGTATAGAAGCGGCGCGGCACGTCACCGCTGAGTAGGCGCCACACGCGTGGTCGCGGTTGGTTCTCGGGGCGACACCGCGGCGCGCATCCCTAACGCCGACCTTGTTTGGATCATTGTTGTGTAGCGCTGAGCAGGCAACTTTGGGCGTGACCTTGCGCTGCGGAAAGCTGGCGTCAACCTTGCGACATGTTGCCGAGCCTGGTAGTCTTGAGCAGCCGCGTCTTGTTTTGGGCGCGATGTGTTCGCTTATGCTCTCTGTGTATTTTGAAACGATTTCCGTCCGAACGCGTCAGCGTGGTGTGAGCCGCTTTCATCGCTGACTCGGGCTGACGCTGATGACCCCCGGCCCATTTAACCTCCCCACGCCTCTGGGCCCTTATAACTATTCCCAAGCTCTACACAGTCAACTCAAATTAATTTCCAGCAGCTGCTATTATCATCCGGTTCACTAACTTTGAGCGGCCAGTCGACTTCCTGCACCTCCATTGGCCTTCCTCGCCGTCGCCCGACGCCTCGCGAAGCGCTCTGACTCCGGAACTAGACCTTCTACCTCGAGCAATCAACCCGGCCGAGCAAGCTTTCAGCTTTCGCCTTTCTTCTGTTCATCGCGCGTCAACACATTCCAAATGGCGACCAAGGCGATTATGGAGGTGGCAGTCGACGCCGCGCTGATTGGGCGGGTAAGCTCGGGTGCAGCTCGCTGCTGCACCTGTTGCAGACCGCCAGGCCACCAGCGATGATTCTGACTGCTGACGCTTTGAATTCCTGCTGACGTCAAGCCCCCATACGTGTCGCCTTTCCGTTTCGCAGTACTTCGGCCGGGTTGCTGCTGCGGCCACGGCGACGCGCGCTGCTGCGGCCATAAACATGTCGACCAGTGCGGCAACCCGAGCTTCCTCGACGGGCCCCGTCACCGAGGGTAAGCCCTGACGTGGACTGGGGCTTAGCGGGGATGGCTGTCGGGACTAGTCAAGACGAAGATGCGTTCAAAGTTGCGTAGCTAGGGTTTCTGTCGCCGATTGACTGCGCGCTTTCCGGTTGCTTCGCCACGCGGCGTGCGGGGTGCAGCTAGATATCAGGCCGCGGCTCTCTCACAGCTAGCGCACTATCGGTGCGGCCCAACGCGGCTCAGCACGGCTGTTGCGTGCGAAGCCGGCGACTAGCTTGGCCTGGCGCCTGTAAAGATGGAATATGGTGCTTTGTGGCACACACACGGCGGTACCATGGACTCACCCGCACCCCGCACCGTCCCACCCGCTTGCATCTGCCCGCAGGTGACGGTCCTGGTGTGCGCATTGGCAGCATCCCATCGGCTGTGGGCGCCCTGAACCCTGCCACCAGCACCGCTGCCAGCGCCAGCTCCGTCCGCTTCATGAGCATGTTCGGCGGCCACCGCGCGACGGATCCCCTCACGGCGGAAGCCATTTCCAAGTACTTCTAAGCTAATAGCGCCCCTTACAAGGCATGGCTCAGAGACATTGCCTCTTGATGACAGCGCCGCGCCTAGCGCATGAGGTGGCTTCAGCATGCATCTTGCGCATGTGGGTCGGAGGTGCACGAGGCGTGTGCGTTGGTGTGGAACCCCAGCCACCCGCGAACTGCAAGCATAGGGCGATTCTTTGAAGGGGGACGGCAGCTTACCCAGCAAATAGACGGGCTTATTCTTCTCATAGCGTGTGCCCGCGCCCATGTTCAGGCATGCGGTTGTATGTTAGGACCAGGATAGGACAAAGGTTTGTCCCGGCTAAGAACGCGCATTTGGTGTTCGCCGTTACGTCCTGCTTGTTTAATGGTGAGGAGTGTTACGTGATTGGTAAGGGCCGCCCAGTGGGTCTGTTAGTGTTGCTGAGAGAAACGATTGGGTGGGAGAGAGACTTGCAAAGTGAAGACTGTGGTGAGACGGACCTGCACGTGTTGTGGCGGGCATGTATGGGGGATTCGGAGATACCGTAGGCGCGCTCGTGGGGTGTTTGGGGGAGGCAATACGAATCCGGCGCGCCCCGAGGAGTGGAGTCCTAAGGTTGCACGACTGAACACACGGTGGAGGATGACATTGTATTTCCCAAGTGTATGATAGTGACATGACGGTAACCGACATGGGCTGCAAGTGCACTAGCATAGGTGTTCTGAATTCATCATGTGGGGGGTGGGTGTATTGGCAAGACCCGATTCATGTGTGGCCTTCTTCCTAGTGTTAGAAAGCAATTCTTCTAGAGTGGATATGTGTTGCAACAGCGATATGCAAGGTTGACGAGACTTCCGGTTGGAGTATGTCACCACGAGCGGTGACGTGCTCGTACATCGTCAGGAACCAAGCTGTAATCTCTTGGACCAGAAGTCGAGGCCGCAAACCAGGTCCACGTGATACTAATGATCGCGAGGTACAAAAGAGGACAGAACGCGGGGCGGCATAACCGGCCGTACGGCGTGCGGGAGAAACTTGCGGCGGCCAACATGGGGTTGGGATGAGACGCTGGCGGCCGGAAGCTGTCGGCACGAGTCGAGGCAAGGCGGCAGCCGGGAAGCTGGCGCGCAGCGCTGTCGGCGCGCGCTATGTGTATGTCCGCAGCAAACTGCACGCCGCACACAGATACGAGGTCTGCCGCTGCGAGTAAATTAGTAGGATTCTCGACTGCATGTCCAACGACCAACTCGCAAAATCTATCCACGTCCATTGCTTCCTGGCGCCATCGACCTAAGAACCTTGCGGGTGCTCCGTTATGAATAGAACTCGCGACGCCGCGGGCCGCCTAAAACGCAAGATCCTGGCGCCCATCCACAATCGCACTTCCCCGCGCTTCGCGTTCCGTCTCCGCGCTCCTGTCATGGGGCTTTGCGTCTGCGGTCTGGCGTTCGCAACGCTGGCCTTGCTCACCGGGCACGCCACTTGCACGGTCCTGCCACCGCGGTCCTACACTCTCGGCGACTTGGCGCTCGGCTTCCCCACGCAAAAACGCAGCTACCCGCTCATCTCTGAATCACGCCCCTGACGGCGCGGCGTCCGCACCCACATTGTGAGCTTACAGCAGAAAGGGGTGGGCGGTGAAACGTGCATGCGGGTGGTTCGGCGGAAATGCCTGCCCGTGCCGGCCAACCACCCGGCGCATGTGGCAATTGGCCACCCATCCCAGGGGTGACCCAGCCTGACTCGCCCCCCCCCACACACACTGCCAGGTGGTGGAGCCCAACGCGGACCTCGCCACCCTCCACATGTTGGGTGGGTGCATGGGTGCATGGGCTTCCTTGCTTTGGTGCGCGCGTCCGCCGCCATCCCCTGACGTACATGCCGCACGCCCTGCTTCGTAAAACCACCAACGTGTTCGTGCTGTCTGTTTACGGGCCAGCCAGCCGCATTGTGCCCACGCACACTCCCACAACGCAACTTGGCCCTTGCAAGTGTCCGCTGACTAGCACACAAACACCTGACGCGCATCACCTTACTCGCCTCGACACGATCTGCAGGTGCGCCCTACGACGAGACATACTCGGTCGCGCCACCGCTGCCCGGCCACCCTCCCACCATGAGCCACGCGCTGACGCCCCTGCTCGCATTTGAGGCGCTGGGCGGCGCCAAGCACAGCAACTTCAGCTGGATACTGGTACGTACGCAGGAAGGGCATTGTGGGACTCGTGCCCGCACGCCGCAAAACCGCCGTGAACGACACACCCTGGCCCATGCATGAGATGGGCGCGCGTGCGTGTGCATATACATGTATGTGCGCCGTGCCCAACTGCCTGCCTGCCTGCCTGCCTGCCGCCTGCCTGCCTGACTGACACCCTGCAGGTGGGCGACGATGACACGGTGTGGTCGCTGCCGGCGGTGCTGCGCCTGCTCAACGAGCGCGGGCTGAGGGCGGAGGACCCCCACCTGATCAGCGACTACCAGTACCACTGCGTGCAGGAGCAACACGGCTGCAGTGGCCCAGTGGCTGGTGCGTGACAGCGTGAGCGCACCATGGTCGGCATCTGCTTCCGCTCCAAATGGACGAATCCTGTTGCATGGGCGGACGTTTGGCGGGGTTCGCACCTGTCGCGCGTGTACGTACGTGTACACGGCGGCACGTTTTCGGAGTGTCCCTGAGGCGCCCAACCTCCTCCTGTGCCTGATGTCTTATCTCTCTCTCCCTGCTGCGCCGATCCAGTGGACCCGAGGTGCGCACCCTGCCCGCCCGGCGTGGCGTACTGCCCATGCCGCCTCCCGCCCGGCTGCACCCAACGCGGCTGGAACTACAGCGCCTGCCCCAACAAGCTGCGTGTGGCGCCCTACGGCGGCGCTGGCGTCATCTTCAGCCGAGGTGCGCGCTGCTGGGGCTACAGCTGACAGCCTCACACCTCCCATACGCAGTCTATCGCACTTTTGTGCGGGTACATGTGTGAGAGGATGCAGCAGGGTGCGGCCAGCAGCAGCGCCAAACTTGACCCGGTGCCTCCAAGCACGCGCTTCCACCTTGTTTGTCCTGCGCACGACCTGCTGCGCCATGTCTTTACCTACTCATTCAGGCATGCTCCTGCTGCTGACGCGGGACCCGCACCACTACCTGCCGCTAGCCATGGACACCGTGGTGCCGGAGGCGCCGGCGGGAGGTGCGACAGGGCGTGAGGGGGCCGGTGGGGCAGTGGGCGGGGTGGGGTACGAGGCGTGGGCCAAACGCCGTGGCCCATGGGGCTGCTGGGGGCCGCCCTGCTGGTGCTAGCGACATCTCTTGTAGTCTAGTTGGCATTGGGTTGGCCGCCGGCATGTCGTGCCAGGACATGGCGGCAGCAGCAAATCAACTTGCGGGGGGCGCTAGCTTGGCATCAGGGCCATCTCCCCTGCTTGGCGGCGTGAGTTGTGGTTGTTACCGAAGTGCGCTGTTGGGTGATGCAGACGTGGTATTGGCGGACGCGCCGCGGCTTCTGGGCTACGGCTTCACGCGACTGCAGCCGGCGGCGGAGGCGGCAGGGAGCCCGGCGCCGCGGCCCGGCCGCCGCTTCTTCGCGTCCCACTGCCAGTTCAACGACCTGCGCAGCCCCCAGGTCAGCGGGGTTGCCAACCGAATGGCGGCGGTCAGGGCGGCGGTCGTGCGACTGTACCGTCTGTACGGTATGCGAGGGCCATGCATGCCATCACGTTGTTTAGGGCAGCACTGGCGCTCGATGGGGGCAGCACTGGCGCTCGCTGGGGGCAGCCGGTCCGGCAGCCGAGCTGCAGGGCCCGGCAGCCCGAGTGGCACCCTCCGCCCCACCCCACCCCAGTCCATCCCATCCCACCCTACTCGATTCGCTCGCTCGCCGCTCGCCACGCGTGCCGTACACGCAGACACACTTCCAGGACCTCAAGGCGCTGGCGGCGTCGGACCCCGCCGCCTTCCGGACCATGGTGTCCGTACACGTACGGCAGCGGTACGGCGACCAGTATTACAACCTCATGCGGGACTACCTGCCGCCGTACCGCCGGCTGGTGGAGCTGCTGCTGCGGGTGGAGGAGCGGGAGGAGGCGAAGCGGAAGGCGGCGGCTGGGCCGGGGCAGGGGACGAGGGACGACCACGGGAGGGGCGGCACGGCTCCGCCTACCTCCAAAGCCAGTGTCGCACGAGGGTAGCGGGAGTGGTCCCACCGAGAGCGAGCGGGAATGCCGAATGCTGGATCTACGGTGTTTGCGAACTCGGACGAGTGTGGCTTGTAGAGAGTAGACACACGGGAAGCAGAGGCCATGAAAGCACTTCGCGATGATGTACAGGCAGGTTACACAGGCGCTGCACCACCAGCGGCTGCTAGATAGGTGCCACAGCCATCACCACACCATACCACGCGAACCCGCGCCGCACCACAGCCGCACCACACCACACCACGCCATGGCACCGCCTCAGCAGTTGGTGTGGTACAGCGCCACCAGCTGCTGCAGCGCCACTGGCGCGCGGCACAGCGGGCACTCGGGCTTCTCGCCGCACCTGCGCGCGGCAGCAGCAGCAGCGGCGCGGCAGCGCGGCGTGTAAGTGGATGGATGGGCAACACGCAAGGGGGCGGCACGCAGGCTTAAAGTGCCCGGAGCACACGCATGAAAAAAGAGGAGTTGACGCAGCCAGTGGTGAGCCTTCCGATGCCTACACACGCAAGCCGTGGCCTGCCCCCGTGCAACCCTCCTGGCGTGAACGCCTATGGGGCTGGCGAGCATCCCCCCTTCCCGCAAACCGGCCACCACAGCTTTAATGCAGCCCTGGCAAAGCCCTGTCCACAGCCAACCCGCCCCAGGCCCGACCCGCGCACGCACCACGTTGCGATGCAGCTCCAGCAGAAGGTGTGCCCGCACGGCGTGCTGGCGGGGTGGCTCTTGGGCGACAGGCACAGCGGGCACTGCCGCAGCGAGGTCAGCACCGGCATCACCGCCGCAGCCGCCGGCGCTCCTGCTGCTGCTACTGCTGTTGCTGCTGCTGCTACTGCTGCTGCTGCTGCTGCTGGTGATGCCGAGGGCACGGCTGCTGCGTCCGCCGTCGCTTCCTTGGGCTGTCCAGCACCCGCACGAACGTCCGCCGGCAGCGACGGAGCAGCGGACTCAACCCCAGGGCGCTTCACCCCAAACAGGTCAGCCTCCCAGCCGCCGCCGCCGCCGCCGCCAATGACTGCGCCGCCAGCCCCCGCCCCACTTGCCGCCTCCTCCGGCTCCTCAGACGGCAGCGCCTCACTTGCATCCACCCGCTCCCAGCCCTCGCCACCGCCGCCACCGCCGCCGCCGCCACTCCCCGTGGAGCGCCCGCCGCTGCTGCCCCCCGCCGCCGCAAGGCCCCGCGCCGCCTCCGCCGCCTCCGCTGCTGCCCCCGCGCGCCCCGCCTGCCCCTCGCCTTGCGCCGCTGCACCGCCGCTTTTCAAGCCGCCCGCCGCCGCTGACGTCCCGTCCTGCTCGTCCTGCTGCTGCTGCTGCTGCTGCTCGTCCTCGCCATCATCACCATCATCGTATCCATCCAGGAATACGGCAGGCTCGTCCTCGTCGGCGTAGCGCTGCCGTACGCCCGCGCCGCCGCCGGCGCCGCCGTCGGCCTCACCCGGGAGGCCCTGCTGCTGCCGCCGCCGGGCCGCGGCCGCCGCCAGCGTGCGTTTCACGGCCGCCCGCGCCTACGCCGGCACGTGTTGCAGGACGGGCGTGTGGCTCAGGCGGATGGCACGGGCAGCGCATCCCTAGCCCAACTATGCCCGTGCATACGCACACCCACAACTCGCAGCCACCAATCAACACCCCATAGCAGCAATGCGCCCGCCGGTTCCCACTTCCCATTGGCTGAGGTTCGCAATGCTTGGGCACGAGCTAAACCCCACGGCTGAACCCCCCAGCCCGAAACCCCAGCCCCTCCCCAACCCACCTGCACCGCCGCCGTCACTCCCAGCTGCAGCCCCAGCAGCAGCCCCAGCACCCGGTACGAGGAGCGGCTGCGGGTGGTAGCCGAGTGGCGGAGTGGAGGTGTTGGGGGCACTCAGGGCAGGCGGCCGGCAGCTGAGAGACCACATGTTGACATGGGCCCCGGCGATCACCAATTCTCACCCCCACGGCCCACGCCCCACGCCACGCCCCACGCCACCAGCAGGAATAGGTCCCCTCGCCAGGCCCCTCCCTCATCCCTGCTCCCCTCCCCTTCTAGGCTGGTTTAGCTGGGGCCGGTATTCACAACCTCCCGTTCCCCCTCTCCGCCTTCTCACCCCACCCCCTCTTCCCTCACCCCTCCCGCCGCTCACCCCGCCGCCGGCCGCATGTTGGCGCTGTAGCGCACGCCCGCCAGCCGGTGCGCCAGGCTGTAGTAGGCCCCCGCGCCGTAGAACAGCGCCAGGTGCAGGCGGCCCAGGTACAGCAGCAGCGGCCTGGGTGGCGGGGAGGGGCGCGGGGGGGTTTACATTCATCATTAGTTAAGACGTGAAGGCGTAGCGGGCGGGGTTGTGAACACCATCCCAAGCTAAATCCAACCAAGCCAAACCAACGCGTGGGGGGAGGAGCGGGCAGCGGCGAGTCGGGCGATGGGGCGTGGTGCGCAACGATGGGTGTGATGCACGGACGGGATGGGCTGATCATGATTCGAGTCGTGGCGGGCTGGTCATGATTCGAGTGGTGGTGGTGGTGGTGGTGGTGGTGGTGGTGGTGGTGGTGGTGGTCTCAGGCAGCATTCCCATCGCTGGCGGGTAACGCGGCTGGCGGGTGTGCAGGCTGGCGTGCCGCACCGCGCGAGCGCCACCCCCCCGCGCAAGCCTAATGACGCTTCCACTCCCGCCCCCCTACCTGGCTCGGGGCCCGCCCCCCTACCTGGCTCGGGGCCACGCCAGCATCAGCGCCCGCCACCAGCGCGCCCACCGCGCCGCCGCCGCCGCCGTCAGCAGTCGTAGCCACGAGCCGCCTCCTCTCCCCGCGTGTCGCCAGCCTGTCCCAGCCGCACCCGCCGCCTCGTGACACCGCCGATCCAGCGCTGAACCCGGGCCCGGGCCCGCGCCCTCCGCCGCCGCGCACCGCCGCGCCTCCGCAGCTGCCTCCGCTTCCTCCGCCTCGTCCGCTGCACCGACACCCGCAGACGCGTGCGACCAGGGCTCGGAACCTGCGGCCGCTGCCTGCGTGCCTGAAGTGCCTGCCCCGGCCTCCCCAGCCTCCGCCGCTGTAGCCGCCGCCGTCGATGCTGCTGAAGCCGCGGCCGCCGCCGCTGCTGCTGCCTCCATCTCCTCGGCCATCGCCGCGTCCTCGGCGGCGCTGTCTAGCTTGCCTGCGGCGGCGAGCGGCATCACACATTCCATTGCGTGCCCTTGAGCTGGCTGGAAAATCAAGCCGCCTGAGCACACTCGGTACAACCACGACCCGGACGTACGCCGTTTAGGTCTGTCCCCCGTGTCTTCCGCCCCCCCCCCCGTGTCTTTCCCCGCCGGGCCTACCCGCCAGTCGGTCTGCGGCGTAGGGCCCCGCGCTGAGGAGCGCCGCCAGCAGCAGCCGCCGGGGCAGGCCCGGCGCACGCCCGTCAGCTGCAGGCGGGCAGGCGGGCAAGGGGGCCAAGGGAAAGATGGTAAAAAGAAGTGTAGCAGGGAAGACAGCATGCGTAGGGGCGCGCCAAGTGGGGAGGCGGTGGAGCGGTATTGTCCATTCGGGCGAGTGGGCAATTGCGCGTCAAGGTGGGCGGTGGGGGCACAGCCGGTGCACCGCAGCGGCACTGCTCCAGCAGCCCGCCCCGTGCCATCGCTCCCCGGGGTGCCGCAGCCGCAGGCCCAAACCCACCCAGCCCCACAGCAACACGCCTAGGCCGGAGCGCCTGCCCTCCGGCGACGCCGCCCCCAGCCCCGCCCCTGCCGCTGTCGCCGCCGCCGCCGCCGCGCCCGACCAGCACTCACCCGCCGCCACCTGGTCAATGCCGCAGTACTCCTCGCCCAGCGTGGGCCGGCCCAGGCCCGTGGTGAGGCCGTGATACAGCGCGGCCGACAGCAGCTTCACCTCCCTGACAGACAGGGGGACGCGGCACACACAGGGATTAGAGGAGGTTCATAGTCACTCACGCACCCTCCTGGGACCGTGGGCCGGCCGCTAGGCGATACCCCCGTCCCGCGTCTACCCGTCGCCGCGGCTCGCTTCACCACCCCATGTGCCACCCACACTCCCTGGCTCTCCTGCCCCCACCTGGCGTACTGCAGCGCCCGGAAGGGCCCCACCAGCCGCCGAGCCACCTCCCGGGTTGCCTCCAGAAACTGCTCAGCATAGGTGTCGTCCTGCGCGGGCGGGCGGTCGAGGCACCATTCCAGGTCGGCATCCCCCGGCACAGGCATCCCCCGAAGCCCGGTCGCCCGTGCGACGGGAGCTGCCGCTTACTTTTTGACTCGCTCGGACCATGTCTGGTTGTGATGCCGCCAGCAGCGATAGCGCAGCTGCTGGCGGGGGCTGCGCCGAGGGCGGAGCTGGCGCGGTCGCCATTTGTGCACACGTTGGCGAGTTACAGTATACTTATTAGCTACACAACATTACTATACAATTAAAGGAAACGGCAAGGACAAGCGCGATGGGAATGTCGTCCGACGTCATGGCAACGCAGGCCAGCGCCCTTTCTCGAAAACCTATAGCAGAAACGTTATAACTGCGCCCGCAAACAATAAACAGACAATGCGGGGCCGTGCCCGCGCTGAGGCAGCATAATCGTCGGTTTGGCGCGTCACCCGCCCTCGACCTTTGCTGCTGCGAGTCACCCATAGATGGGCGGCGTTGCGGATATTGCGAGACACTTTGGCCTCAAAGCGGTCTACGTCCTGGTGAGCCGGGGGGGGCGGGGCAGTAATAGGGCTTCGGCGCAACACCCGTCGCTGTCGACCTGCCCCATGCCCTTCGCGCTTTACCGCTGTTCCCTTGCGCTTTCAACCGCTCCACAACGCCCTCACGTATCCGCCGCGCTCCTCGCACACACATGACACAAGGTCGCATGGGGCGTGACACGCGTGCTGGAGGAAGGCCGCAAGCGCTTCATGCGGCGGAGGCGCCGGCGCAGCGAGGAGACCGGGGCGGACCCGGCAGAGGCGGCCGCGCAGCCGGCGGCAGAAGCTGCGGCCAGCGGCGGTGAGTCTGGCGCGTGCATGGCAGGTCAGCAGGGCCTTCGGAACCGCTTTCCTGGCCTCTTCGCCGTTCGTGCCGTTCGTGTGTCTGGTCGCCAACCCACAGATGTTGGGCGCTGCCGATGCCCTGCGCCCCACGCCGCACGCGCCTGTCCGCCTTCTCAGCTGCAGGCGCGCCTGCTCCGGGCCGGAGGGACGGCGGCGGCGGCGGCGGGCGGTACCGGCTGTACCGCCGGGCCCTGGCTGAGTACACGCCCAGCAACCCGGGGTGGGTGACGTGCGCGGCTGCGGGGGCACCGTATTGCGTCGCGGCCCGGTAGCGTGTCACGTGCGCTGTCCCGGGGCTCGGCGGGTCCACGACATTTGACACGCCAGGAGCCAACTCGCACGCATGCCGCACGTGACCGGACAAAGACATGAAGTGTAGCGTGCAACCGCCCACGTGCCCCGCCCCTGTGTGCGCGCTGCCCACCCGCCCGCAGCTGGCTGCGCGAGGCTGTGGGCTACGACGCCGCCGCCCTGGCCACCGACATGTCCTGGCAGTGCCCGCTGCTCATCCAGTTCCTGGTGGGGGTGGGGGGGGCGGGTGGGGCGGTCGCCTTGGAAGGGGGGCGTGCCGGCCTCCCGCAGCACTTCAAACACGCACCGTTCGCATGGACGGCTCCCCGCCCCCCCCCTGCTGCAGCGACCTGTCAACATCATCTTATCTTATTTAATCATGCGGGAACCCCCCTCCCCGCCCCCCCGGCAGGCCAAGATGGCTGGGCAGCCGGGCGGCCCGCCGCTGACGCAGGCGGTGCGGCCTGCGGTCGCGGCGTCGGCGCCCGCGACGGGGGCGGCGGCGGGGCCGCTGGGCATCACGCTGGGCAAGCAGGTGCGCCGGCACGCGACACTTTGGGCACTGTGGGCTTGGACGCATCTGGTTTGGGCGCTTGTCCTTCAATTCTGTGCTCACACGCATGCATATTGCACACGCCCGCATCTGTAAGTAACTCTGACGCGTTCATGGGCGACTTGGCTCCGTCACCTCCTCAACACACGCACACGTCCCTTGTTTGCTTATCGTTTTCTCTTGTGCTCTATAACACACACTCGCACACGGCGCGGTGGGCTGCAGGCTCGCAAGCAGCTGTTTGCGCTGGAGCCCGAGGTGACCTACCTCAACCACGGCAGCTACGGGGCCGCATTCAGGTGCGGGTGGCAGCTGTTGGAGGTGGTAGTTGCTGGGTGGGGGCCTTATCAATTCCAATTCCCGAATCAACCATTGCCAACCATTGGGGGATACGCGACCTCCGCGCAGCAGCGTCGGTACGTGTGTGTTGGATGTGCTGTTGCGGTGGCCACCGCCGCGTATCGCCCACCGCACCTCGCGTCCGCACCGCACCGCGCCGGCGCGCTGCAGGCTGGCTCTGGAGGTGCAGCAGTGGTACCAGCAGCAGCTGGAGGCGCAGCCGGTGCGCTTCATGGAGACTGTGGCGCTAAAGGGTGAGGGCGGCGGGGGGCGTGGGTCGTGGGGTCGTGGGGGCGTGGGGCGTGGCGCATGGCGGCGGCCGTGCCAGGGGTGGTTGCAATGATATGGGAAAGCGGTGGGGTGGGGTGGGGGGTTAATGTGAATACCAGCCCAAGCTCAACCGAGTCTTACTAGACAGGGGACAGGCAAATGCAATAGCAGCAGGGGGGAAGGGAGCAGTGGAGGGAGGGATCGGGAGGGGCGCGCGAAGCGCGGAAGGTAGGGGCGTCGGCTCTGGACTGCGGCAGCAGGTTTCTTGTGGTGCGCTCGTGGTGGAGTGGTGGAATGGAGGGTAATTTTCGGGTTTCAGGTCGACTCCTGAGGCCCCTCCGGCCGTTGACTCCTGCACGCACATCCCGCCTGCAGCGCTGGTGGCGGCGGTGGCGGATGCGGCGCGCTTCGTGGGCGCCTCGCCCGCTGACGTGGTGCCGGTGGGTGTGGGCGTGGGCTTGGATGTGGATGTGGGCCACCGCTGCGGGAAGCGCGGTGGAGCAGGTGCGGACTGCGCGACTGTCTGTGGTCGTATGTCATACACACAGCCGTTCGCCTCCCATTGAAGTTTGGTGTGGTGCAGGTCCCCCCCAAGCCCTGCTTTTCCCCCTCCATCCATTCACATGGACCGCTACGCCTCTCTACGACACACCGCCCGCCACGCGACGCGAACCCCAACCCCATGTGCCGGCCCGCCGCGCAGGTGACCAACGCCACCACGGCCGTCAACGCGGTGCTGGCCGCGGTGCCGCTGCGGCGCGGCGACTGGGTGCTCATGTTCAACACCACCTACCCCGCGGTCAGTGGGTGGGACGCCTGGGCCTTTGGATCTTGCAGCGCTGCCTGCGTTCCCTGCCCAGCCCTGTGCAGCAGCCCGGGGCGTGGTGTGGGCGGCAGCTGCGCGCGGCCTTGCGTGCTTGGTGTTGGCGTGCTGACAAGCTTGCCGCATGCGCGCGTGTGTTCGGGATGCAATCAAATGCGACGGAAGACGCGCGTGTGCCATTACACGCGTCAACACACGCGTCACTTGCGTGCGCAGGTCAAGAGCACCATCGCGCGGGTGGCGGCGGCGGCCGGGGCCAGCGTCATCGAGGTGGGGGCGGGTGACGTCATGCGGTGTCGGTGGCCGCTTGCTGGGTGGTTCCTCCGGGGTCTAGGTCACTCCCGGGGAGGGGACACGGGCGGGCGCACGCGACTTGCTAATGGCACGACAACTGCGGCAAATCAGTGTGGCAGCAGTGACGAGCGCCCCCTGGAGGGCTCGATGTGCATATCCCCCTCCCTCTACCTGCCAACGTCGTCTTATCTTAATTAATCATGCATGGAACTCCCCCTTGTAGGTCACCCTGGGTATGGAGGAGCTCCAGCGGCCGGCGCTGGCGGTGGGGGCCATGCAGGTGAGTTGGGGCCGGGCGGGGGGCGCCGCGGTCAGCTGCGTGCGCGTTGTGGCAGGCGGCGCGGCGCCATGCGCGCAGCTGCGTATCACACCTTGAAGGGGGGATGAGGCACCCGCCGCTGTTGGGGGTGGGTGTTGGGCACAGCGGGGGGCATCTGGGGGCATCTGGCACTCCAGCACGCCCCCTCCGACCTGCGCCCGCCAGTCGGCGCTGGCGGCGCTGGGCGGCGGCGGGCGGCGTGTGCGGCTGGCGGTGCTGGACCACGTGGCCTCCTTCCCGCCGCTGGTGATGCCCGTGGCGGCCATGACCGCCGTGCTCAAGCAGGTGGGCGGGGGGTGGGGGTTTGTGAACACCAGCTTAGGCTAAACGGGGGAGTGCAGCACTAAGCACTAAGCACTGCAGCAGCAGCACTAAGCACTAAGCACTAAGCACTGCAGCAGCATGGCTGCGTGGGCTCCGTGGCTGCGGGATGTTTGTTGTTCAGCTCCGCGAGCCGAGGCTCGCACGAAACACGATATAAAACGCGAACCCGCCGCGCGCAGGTGGGCGCCACGGTGTTGGTGGACGGCGCGCACGCGGTGGGCAACGTGCCCGGCCTGCAGGTACGATACGTGCGGGCGCGGACCCACAAGTGGTCCTGTTGCCGGCTTGCAGCGGTTGGCGGTCGTGCTCAGTAGTGCTTGGGCGGTGCTGGGCGCCCGAGCCCGCACACAACAGTGAAGTCGGCGGTGCGGGGCTGCGCCACGTTGCGGCGCGGGGCCAGGCCGCTGACGAGCCATTCAAAGCGGTCTGCAACACCCCCCTGTCTAGTCAGGCTTGGTTGAGCTTGGGCATTGGGCTGGTGTTCACAACGCGCCCCCCAGGTGCCGGCGCTGGGCTGTGACTACTACACCACCAACCTGCACAAGTGGGGCTGCAGCCCCAAGGGGGCGGCGCTGCTGTGGGCGGCGCCCGGGCCGGGGCCGGGCGGCAGCGAGCGGCAGGCGGCGCTGCGGCCGCTGGTCACGTCACACGGGTTCGGCCTGGTGCGTGGAGTTACTGGATGATGTGCTGGGGGCGTGTGGGCTACGGGCGGCTGGCGGCAGGGAAGGAGCGGCGGCACCGAGGGTTGCCGCTTGGGGCTGTAGGGGGCGCTGTCGATACCGGGGCTAGCCTCATGCCGTGGCGCCGCGACTAGCACCTGGCCGCTCCTGCGCGTCCAAGGCGCGGGCCAGTGGCGAGGGCGCGGCAGCCATCGAAGACACACCGACTCGGGTGCGGCATTTTCCTTCTGAGTTGAACACGGATCAGACAAACCGGAGAATGGTCTGAAGTGCGGAGTTTTCGTGTGCGTGTGTGTCTTGCTGGCCACAGGGCTTCCGCGGCGAGTGGCTGTGGCAGGGCACCTCCGACATGTCGTCATGGCTGGCGGTGCCCGCGGCGCTGGCCGTGCTGCGCGGACTGGGCGGCCCGGAGCGCCTCACAGCACGCAACGCAGCCCTGGTGGCGGACGCCGCCGCCGCGATGCGGCGGCGCTGGCAGGCCGCGGCCGCCGCCGCGAGGGCAACGGCGCCCGGCACCGCCACAGCGGCGCCCGCGACTCGAGCGCGCGTCAGCGGCAACGGGTCTGCTGCTGCCGCGGCGGCGGCTGTAGCAGGGCCGCATCCGGACGAGCTGCTGCAGCTGGGCGGCGGCGGCGACTGGGCGGCGGGCGGCGGCGCGCCGTGCATGCTGGCGGTGCAGGTGCCGGAGCCGCTGAGGGGCTACGTCGGGTGCGGGGCGGCGGAGGCGGTGGCGCTGCAGCGCTGGCTGCGCTACGAGCGAGGCATCGAGGTGGGTTCGGGACTTGAGGTTGCGGCGGCCCGACGTGGCATGCGCATACCGGCATACCGTATGCCATGTGGCGGAAGCGCCCCGGGATTGGGCCGCCCTGCTGAGGCTGGCCCGCTTTGGGGCAGTGGCTGCGCGCGTGGCCACTCCGCCCTGCCTGCCTCTGCGCTCACCCCTCGACCGGCCGGCCGCAGGTGCCGGTGGTGGCCGCCATGGGCCGGCTGTGGGTGCGGCTGTCGGCGGCGGCGTACAACGAGCCGGCGGACTACGAGGCGCTGGCGGCGGCGGTGGAGGAACTGGTGCGGCCGCAGGGCGGCGGCGGCGGCGTGGCGGCGGCGGCAGTCGCGGCCACCTAGCGGCCGGCTGCACGCGTTGTTCTTGGTTCTTGGCCGGGCGGGTGGGTGGCGCGGCTTTGCGGGGGGGGGGGGGGGGAGGTGCAGCCGCGTGGATGCAGTAAGGAGTGATCTGGTGGGGAGAGCTGGAGTTGCGGTGTTGATACAAGGGCGAGCGCAATGCAGGGTCGTATCATCGTATGGCTTGGAGGGCAGTGTGTGTAGGGGCACTGAGGTCTGAGGGGCATCGGGCCTCGCCGCCATGTCACCGCACCAGCGGTTGGCGCGCTGGCGGCGCGGGTCCGCGTCCGGCCGGGCGTCGGCCGGCGTGAGCCACCACCTGCCGGTTTTGTAAAAGACTAAGTCCGGCTGGCTGTCGTTGTCGCGTAAGGTATCGTGTGGTCACGCGCCATCAGATGGCGGGCGAGCACCCCTGGTACTCGCATGCAAGACAGGCATACTGAGAGCAAGAGCGGCGAGAGCACCCGCCGGCACCCGGCGGGTGCGTGCGCGCGTGAGGCACGTTTGCATGCCCGGCCCCATTTCCCCGGCTCGCCCAAGGTCTAGCATCCATTTACACCACCCCAACTCGACCGACACGTGCTCCCGGGCGGCCGGGCCAACAAAAGGTGTTCGCTTCCGGCACCATCCCGATGCATGGGGTCACAATAGAGCGCCCTTTGGCGGGTCTCAACTTATAAATGTAAAGGCGCTTCCGAGTGTCATGAATGAAGAAGCGGGCTCTTTGCAAGCGCGCAAGACGGGTTTCGGAGACAGCACGCCTGTCGACAGCTCGGCGCGCGCCCAAGCAATGTTTTGCCAAAATAGCAGTGTTGGGCAATAGAGCCAGATGATCCCTACTAGTTTCTGCTGCGCATCCGTGGAAATGCGGGCGCCTCGCAAAGCCCCGATGCAGGAATTGCATGTTGCATTTTCGGTTCAAGTCCGTCGCAGGCCTCCCGACAACCGTCTACTTAAAGAGCTAGTCACTGTCATTGCATACCCGTGTTGCCTTGATAGCTGCAGCTCGAGACCCCGGAGTTTGACCTGAAGTCCGCAAACACACTGCCGAGAGCGAGCCCTGGGCTCAGCGTTCAGCATGGCTTACCGTCAGCTTCAGGGTACCAACCGGGGCTTCTCTACCGGCGCCCCGGTGGCCTACAGCCGCCCCATGCCCGGCCGGGTGGGACGCTCGGCACTTCGTGTGCAGGCTGTTGCCGAGGCTGAGCGCCCCACTGCCGCCAAGGCCTCTGGCTTCGAGGAGGTGGTCACCACCGACATCACCTCAAAGCTCAAGTACCTGTTCGGCCGGAACGGCGACTACACCAACGCCGATGCGTACCAGGGCACTGCCTGGAGCGTCCGTGAGAAGCTCATTGACTCGTTCAACAAGACCCACGAGCACTGGAAGTGAGCACGGTGACCCAGGGGCGGCAGACGGAACGAGGGCGTCGAGCGTTTATGCGTGCTCCGCGATTGTGCCATCGGCAGCGAATTCAATGTCGTGCGCCGGCCAGTTGTGCATGCACTAGCATCACCTATTGCAGACAGGGCTGGTCAGCGCAGTGGGGGGCGGTTTAGGGCTCTGGGGTATCACGATCTTTGACATCGCGCCCTTCGCAGGAAGGAGGACCCCAAGTTCATCTACTACCTGTCGGCCGAGTTCCTGATGGGCCGCTCGCTGACCAACACCGTCTACAACCTGGGCCTGGAGGGCGAGTACGGCGAGGCTCTGCGTGAGATGGGCTACCACATGGAGAAGGTCGCGGACGCCGAGCGCGACGCTGCCCTGGGCAACGGTGGCCTGGGCCGCCTGGCCGCCTGCTTCCTGGACTCGATGGCCACGCTGGACCTGCCGGGCTGGGGCTATGGCATCCGTTACAAGTACGGCATGTTCAAGCAGGTCCGTGGGAGTAACGCCTGCGGGTTGGGGGTGGGGGTTGGCGCTGCTGGGCTGCGCCCCAGTCCGCACCGTGGCGAGATCGCGTGACGATGAGAGGCACGCCTGCTGCAACACGTCCTAACGGCGACGCAAGCAATTGCGGTATTGCGGTGCCGGTTCCTGCCTTCGGGTCTGGCGGTTGAAGTGTCGGTTAGCGTTGGCGTGGCTGCACCGCCGCCCTTCCACGCCACGCTCCAGCCTCCGCGCCCCCGCACGCCCGCGCGACCCAAATGCGCCAATACGACGCCCACACCGTGTACACGAGCACAACTGCGCTGCGCGCCCCTACGAATCCACAATGCTCCAGCTCGAGCCGTCTGCACCCGCAACCGTCCTTGGTTCTCACCAGCCCTGACCGTTGGCCTCCCCCCTCCTGACCCGACCCGAAACCCCCACAGGGCCTGAAGGACGGCTACCAGGTCGAGATGCCCGACATCTGGCTGACCAAGGGCAACCCCTGGGAGGTCAAGCGCGACGACGTCAAGTTCGAGGTGCGCGAGCGGGCGTGCGGGCGTGAGGCGCGGGTGTGGGGAGTGAGGAGGATCGCGGGTTACGGGCGTGTGCGCGCTTGTGTGTGTGTTCGCCGCACGTTGTGGCGACACAGAAGGAGGTGGCTACCCTGCAGCCCCCCAGCGGGCTTACCGGGCGTACTGGACAGCAGCGGTGTACTCCCTAGCGCTGAGGCTGGTGCACACCACCTGTCGTGACACCTGCACACCACCTGTCGTGACACCCCGGGACGCAGGTGGGCTTCGGCGGCCGTGTGGAGCGCAAGAAGGTGAACGGCAAGGAGATGTCGGTGTGGACGCCCTCGGAGAAGGTGCGTGCGGTTTGGGCCAGAAGGCGGCGGCGGGCGGGCGGGTACGAATAGTGCACATGTGGCGCAGTCGGGGCAGGGTTTTCAGGTTTCGTCGGGGCGTCGTTGCCTGTCAGTAGGCGGCTCAGGCAGCCACCAGGGTCCAGGAAGCGGCTGGGAAGCAACAAAGTAAACGTGCCTCATCATTCACCCGTGCATGGAGAGCGGCCTACCCACGCCCTCCTCATTCACGTCGCCCCAAGCACGCGTGGACCTGCACTCTCAACCGTGCTCCAGACCTCCGGGTTGGAGCCTCAAAAGCGCCGCTGCGCCTACCACCCACCCCGTCCTGCACCCCACAGGTCATCGCCCAGGGCTACGACAACCCCATCCCCGGCTACGCCACCCCCACCACCTCCAACCTGCGCCTGTGGGACGCGGTGCCGGTGCACGAGTTCGACCTCAGCGCCTTCAACGCCGGTGACTACGACCGGGTGAGGCTGCAGGCGGCGGCGGAGGGAGGGAGGGGGTGTTGCGTGGGGATCTGGATTGCGGGTCGCATCAGCTCAAATTGGGCTTTCGGGAAGTGCGTGTGCAGCCGGGACTGTGAGTGGTGGGGGAGGCGTGTCAGGGTATTGTGGCCCATCCTCATGGCCTGGGTGCGGAGAGCAACCAACAGACCATTTACAATTGAGGTGCTTGCATCGGAGCTCGTGGGTCCAGTTGTCGTCCTGAATTACGTCTTGGCAGTGGAGCGGGTGTTGCTAATGCTAAGCGCTGGAGACGCCGGCGGCGTTCGTGCGGGCTGCTTCATCTGGGCGGTCCGGTTTTGAAACGGCGGGGCCGGCGGGGCTTTGAGCCATCCCAGCGAACAGTACAACAACTAGAAGCTGCACGTGCCCATCCCCATCGCGCACGTAATGACGACGCGGCCCCAACCTCCCCCACTGCACCGCGCCAGGCCATGCTGGAGCGCGAGCGCGCCGAGGGCATCAGCGCCGTGCTGTACCCCAACGACTCGACGCCCGAGGGCAAGGAGCTGCGCCTCAAGCAGCAGTACTTCTTCGTGTGCGCCTCGCTGCAGGTGCGGCAGGGGGGGCGGCGCGGGATTTCGGGGAAGGGAAACAGCAGCGGCGGGACTTGCGCAGGAGTGGGTGGGCGAACGCGGACGGGGCAGGGCGGGGGGCAGTGCGTGCAAGCAAGAGGCATTGGGCATGCGGGGTGGGTGTGGTGGCACGGTCGCAACGTGTTCCACCAGCAGCGATGTAACATTACCCCGATCCCGATCTCGTGTCGCCCTCATGACCCCTCCTGCCCCGCCCCGCACGCCCGCCCTACCGGCCGCAGGACGTGATGTCGCGCTTCCGCGCGGTGCACGGCGCCAACTGGGAGGCGCTGCCGGAGAAGGCGTGCTTCCAGCTGAACGACACGCACCCCACCATCGCGGTGGCGGAGCTGATGCGCCTGCTGGTGGACGTGGAGGGCCTGGAGTGGGACGCCGCCTGGACCATCACCACCAAGGTGCGGCCGGGGCACGGTGTGGCGGCGGTGTCAAACCCGTAGTCAAGGCGGGGAGACGGTGACGGGAGGGACATCCAAGTTTGGGGGAAATGGGTCGGGGATGCCAGCAAGTTGTGCATTGAACAGCAGGGTGGGGAGAGGTGACCAGAACTAGATGGGCGAACAGGAAGGAGAGGGCACCGACGGGGACGGATGAGGGAGCTCATGGAGGGAAGAAAGCGGCATGCGGTGGGCGGATGGGCACTGCTGTAACGGGTGGCGGGTTTGGAGGCGGGTCAGGGAAGGGAGGGAGCGGGCGCTTCGTGGCAGTGGCACAGCAAGTCTGCGCGTGCGCCACGTGCCATCACACCCATCGCAGCGATCCCTACCATGGCCCACCCCTCAACTGCCCACCTGCACGCCGCCGCCGCCTCCCGCAGTGCCTGAACTACACCAACCACACCGTCATGCCCGAGGCGCTGGAGAAGTGGCCCGTCAAGGTGATGGCCAAGATGCTGCCGCGCCACATGGAGATCATCGAGGTGAGGGAGGGGCGGTGGGCATGGCGGGGCTTTTCGCGGTTTCGTCGGGAGGCGAGGGAAGTGGACGCGCGCAGCAGCTGGGCGGTCAGGGATGCGTTCGTCGGGGGGGGTGCAGGTGCCGTCGGTGCAGGTGCCATCGCTCCCGCGATATGGGCTGGGGCCGGGCACCAGCCATCCCAGGCTACTGGCCGCCCCCCTGACCGGCCCTCCTCAATTTCCCCTGCCCCGCGGCTCCCAGGTGATCAACGAGGGCTGGACCAAGTGGCTGGGCGTGCACCTGAAGGACCTGAAGTCCGAGGAGCGCGCCAAGAAGATCGCCGCCATGTCCATCATCCACGCCAACCCCTGGAACGCCGATGAGATGTGAGTGCGCACTGCGCAGGCCGCAGTTTCGACCTGGATGTGCTGCCCCAAACGCAAAAATCCAACATCTGAAGAATGAGTGTTTTAGCTCTGGAATGCTAGCGCGCATGCCGGCAGGTCTGAAACGGTGTCTTCTGATGCCGCCCCCTTCCCAACACCCCTCACAACCTGTCCTCTGGTGCCGCCCCTTTCCAACACCGCTCACAACCTGTCTGGTCGCGCCCCTGTGCCCCCGCCCCCGCAGGCTGGTGAACATGGCCTACCTGGCCGTGGTGGGCTCCTCCGCCGTCAACGGTGTGGCCGCCATCCACTCCAACATCGTCAAGGACGAGATCCTGAACGACTTCTACGAGGTGCGTCTGTGGGCCAATGGGCCATGCGGGGCATGCGCCCAATTCCGAGGGCACCGGCGCCCAAAGCAGTACGGGCCCGTGCTGCTTGCCTCTCCCGCTTATCCCTCCACCCTCACCGCCTTTCCCGCCCTCCGCCTCCTCAGATCTTCCCCTCCAAGTTCCAGAACAAGACCAACGGCGTGACCCCCCGCCGCTGGCTGGCCTGGTGCAACCCCGAGCTGGCGCACCTCATCACCGAGGCCCTGGGCACCAGCGAGTGGTGGGTGGTCAGGGGGGCGGGGCGCGGCGGGGCGCGCGGGGCTAGCGCCGGCGGCCTTGAGGGCGCGCTGCGGGTTGCGGCGACATGCTTCACGGGGGAATCGGGGATAGGTAACAGTCGTTGTGGAAACGGCAAGACTCCCCGCGATTCTCCGCAGCCGGCTCCTCCGCGCGCTCCCCTTCTCACTGTTCTCACTGGCGCTGCACAGGATCAACGACACCGAGAAGCTGGCCGGCCTGCGCGCCTTCGCCACCGACCCCGCCTTCCAGGCCAAGTGGGCGGCCGTGAAGAAGACCAAGAAGGCCAAGCTGGCGGAGCTGATCAAGAAGATCCACGGCGACGACGTCAACCAGAACGCCATGTTCGACATCCAGGTGAGTGAGCCCGATGCACACGATAGCTGTAGCCCGTGCAGCTATAGCTGAGCTACGTGACAAGGAGATGCGGGCGGAAACACACGCATGTTGACCGTGAACGTTCAGTGTGTGGGGCTTCATACCGCATGGTGCCTGCTGCGTGCCTGCGTCTTCTCATCTGCCCACCCTCGCCCGACCGCCGCGCAGATCAAGCGCATCCACGAGTACAAGCGCCAGTACCTGAACGTGCTGTCCATCATCTGGCGCTACAAGCAGCTGAAGAAGATGACGCCCGAGGAGCGCAAGGCCGCCGTGCCGCGCGTGTGCATCATCGGCGGCAAGGCCGCGTCCGCCTACGACATGGCCAAGCGCATCATCCGCCTCGTCACCGCCGTGGGCGACGTCATCAACAAGTGAGCAAGCCGCCTGGGTTGCTGCAGCTGCTTCCACTGCCGTCGCCGCTGCTTGCAGCGAATTCTGGGGCCGCTGCGTTTCCATGTCCCTGCTGTGTGCCCGAGTCGTTTGTGACGGCACAACGATGCCCTACCTCACCGAGCATCACACTGACAATCTTTTCCCAACCACGCCGCTCCGCGCCTGTCCAGGGACCCCGAGACCAAGGACTACCTGCGCCTGTACTTCCTGCCCGACTACAACGTGACGCTGGCCGAGACCATCATCCCCGCCGCCGAGCTGTCGCAGCACATCTCCACCGCGGGTGAGCGCGCGCGTGACTGTGGGGAGCGCTGGGACGTTTACTGCTGGCGGCTGGCACGCGGGGTGTCGTACTGCCGTCAGTGGCGGGCGTGGCGGCCAGCCAGGGTGCATGTGGGGATGGGGTGACACACTGATGATACAGTGTTTCGCTGTGGACGGCTAAATAAGCGCGTCTTGCATTCAGAGCTTCACACAACCGCGCTGGAACCCCATCCCCTCCACACACAGGCACTGAGGCGTCGGGCACGTCCAACATGAAGTTCCAGATGAACGGCTGCCTGATCATGGGCACCTGGGACGGCGCCAACATCGAGATCGCGGAGGAGACGGGCGTGGAGAATGTGTTCGTGTTCGGCGTGCGCGCCGAGGAGATCAACCAGCTGCGCAAGGACCGCAAGAGCTTCAAGACTGACCCCCGGTGAGGCAGGCTGCAAATGTGCCGTCACCGGGGCGCCAGGGGCAGTCACAGGGGTGGAATGGTCGGGGCTTCGTGCACAGGCATAGCCCCTTGCCGTCGCAACCCGGGCAGTCCTCACGTGTACACGCAATGTGGGCCGGCCGGCACCGACAGGTGGGACGAGCTGATGAAGGACATTGAGGGCGGCATGTTCGGTGACAAGGACTACTTCAAGCCGCTGGTGGACAGCGTCAACAACATGAAGGTGGGGAGGAGGGGATGTTTTATACACCTTCACAAACTGAGAACACGCAAAGCAAGCGAACCTGGGGTCAGCCATCATCCATGCGGACCCTGTATGCCCGCCGTTACACGACAGGCGACACACGGCTTTCCCAACCATCACGCCACGCCACCCAGCCTGCCCTGGCGTGTGCTTTACGCTTAATCTTACGCGCCCGGCCCCGCTGATACGATCACACGCGCAGGTGGGCAACGACTGGTTCCTGCTGGCCAACGACTTCGCCGGCTACCTGGCGGCGCAGGAGGAGGTGGACGCCACCTACAAGGACCAGTCCGAGTGGCTGCGCCGGTGGGTTTGTGGGGACGTGGAGGCCGGGTTTGGTGGCGCAGGCAGGCTCGCAGGATGGAAGGCTGGACAGTGTGATGTGATACGGTATGTGATAAAGTGTGGCCGCTGGGCCCGACCAGGAGCCCTACAGCTTTTCCGTGCCGGGTGCGCACAGTCGCCGCGTGACACCCTAGCAACGCGCATGGCACCACGTTCCACCCCCGCTGACCCTGTCTCCTGTGGCCCCTTCCCGCTTCGCAGGTCGATCATGTACACGGCCGGCAGCGGCAAGTTCTCCAGCGACCGCACCATTCGCGAGTACGCTGAGGACATCTGGCACGTGAAGCCCGCCCGCCCCTCGGCGTAAGCGGAGCCTGCGGCCCACCGGGCCTGAGCGATGAGGCCCGTAACGGTCTGGCGTAAAGGCGCGACACCCGCCGACAGCATTTGCCGGCGGCAAGCCGCTGAGGCGGAGTCTTGCGCGGCACGCAGACAGATGAGGAGGAGGAGCGAAGCAGCAACGGCGGCGGCGGCTAGTGGCAAGCGGGTTGACGTGGGGATGCGTGTCCGCGCAGCGCAGGCCCTTCCATGGTTGATAGGCACCGCCCAGGCCGGGGATCGTGTTGTGGTGGCTGCTGTGCGGGCGGTAATTCCTTGGTAGCTAAGTGCATGATGCTGTGCGATATCTTTGTGTGTACTTTGCTAGACCCGAAGAAGCAGGCATGTGTGCACGGACTGATTTGGAGGCTTGCACGAGGTATTAGTAGTGATGCAGCGCACGACTGCATCGACGCAGGCCGAAACGCGCGCTTACGCACGTAGCTTTAGCTGGTCTTGTGGGGAGCAGTGTTGAGGCGCAAATTGCGCCGTGTGTTGGTGGGTGCGTTGGGGGGTCACGGCCCCCGCTAGATTCTTTTAATGTGAGCATCGCCGGGGCCACCCGTGGGGCGTGGTCACGGTGAGAACCTAAAAGAATGTAACCTAAACTTGTGTCGCCTGTGTCCGCGGGAGCCAGGTGATACGGACAGACCGCTTCCACTTCCGCTACTGCAGGATACGGCACGGCAGCGCCCATGCGGCCCCTCGCCAGTAGGCGGCGACTCGATGGCCCGAGAGCCCTGCTTAGAGCCCACAGCCCATGGCTCGCCCGAGGTGAGCCGACCGAACGTCTTGCCGGCCGGCAGCCCCTTCTTTGGCGACTCGTCCTCCTCCCCAGCTGGAGCGCCGTCCTCGGGAAGTGGCGCCAGTCCGCCTGCCAGCTGTCCTGCCGGGAGGTTGCGAACCAGCCCAGGGCTGCTGCTGCGGCGCTAAATGGGCGGCGGCTGGTTAACCTCCAGGCTCCAGCGCCCCGCTGTTCTTATTGGTAAGCGTGCATCCACTGGGCCACGAAGTCCGACTTGTTGGCTGCGCGGCTGTGCAGCTTGGCCTGGCCCTGCGCCTCCAGGTCCCTTGGAGTGCTCGCTGTCAGTGGCGCAGCAAGCCCGCGACCCCGCGTGCGCGCCGTCCGCAGGCGCGTCGTCACACTGACCAGGGTCTGCCGTGTGCCGGCGGGGTTCTCTGCAGGTGGCGGCCTATGGCGGTACGTGGCTGTGACGGTTTCCCGGCGCCCGCTGCTGATGCCGGAAAAGGGCCGCTTGGGCCGCCGGAAGTCGGAAATGCGGTTGAGAGAGAGTTCATTGTTACATGGGTATGGGTTGCAGTTGGCTTGACCCAAGCCACCGCCGTGCGGGGCTGCATATGAAACCTACTCAACAGTCTTCGATTTGCATGCTCCGCTGTAACCCGGCTGCCATTTCTTTGTCCACACGTGCTCTTGCAGCGGAGCCCGCACAAAATTAAGTATGCACTGCTATGTATGCACGTGCTCTACCCCCCCCCCCCTGCGCCGAACCAAGGACGCGTTGAGCAACTTTGATCGTCATAATGTCCAACCGCAGTTGCGCACCACACGTGACTCATGTCTTGTGTTGGACAACACACGGAAACCAAACCCGCCCGTCTTGTGGCGGCCATCACAATCAGCCGTTCTATTGTCAGGTCATATCAAGGCATATACGGTATGTGTAAGCCGCCGGCCAAACCAGCCACCAGTCGGACCGGTCAAGCCCGAAAATGAATGCCAGCGGCACCTGCGACACCTGCCCCCCACCAACCGGCAGCAGCATGTTCTGCTCCACTGCTCGGCTATTGCGTACGGCACGGCACGACTACGTATACTTCCCTGGAGTCAGAAATCAATGAATCCACTTAATCATCATCGTCAGCGTCACTGCCCCGGTGTCAGTTCACGCAGTCAATCGCACACTCAGCGCAACAAGGCAGCCAACTTTGCGGGGTGCCCCCAGGCCCTGCCGCCTGTGACTAGCAACATCGGGCAACATATTGGTATAGAAATGCCCATCAATCATGCGCGGCCATGCGTTGTAAATATAGAACCTCTCCCCTGATGGTCTCCCCTGATAAGGTTGGAGCCAGCATCCGGTGTCGTGCGCCTTTTGCCTTTGGGGGGGGGGGGCACCCTCATCGCAACCTCGGCACGAAGAACCGGGCGCCAGGTGTTGTAAACGGCCGCAAGGGCAACCATAAGCCATGCACAAGCAGCAAACATTCAGGCACCGCCAAAAACCTAGATTCAAAAAAGAGACAGTCAGCGCCAAGTGATAGCGCGGACGCGCAGGCAGTGCACACCATTGGGAATTTCTGAAGTGTGGGAATTTCTGAAGTTTGACCACCAACCGCAACCGCAACCCCATCCCACGGACAGCCTGCACTTCGGCAGCGACGCAGGTTAGAACGCACGCCTCATTCCAATAAAAACGGTCGCAGGTGCTCAGCGCTCACAGAAGTCAGTCACACAAGCACACGTTCCTCAGCTCAGGGAAAACCACCGAGACTCTAGCTGCGGTTTGCAAGCGCAAAAACCCCGTTCGGTCGGAAGGAGTCCTGCGAAGCCACCACAACAATTGCAGCCAGCAAGCTTCCATTCCGGGCATGCTCGTTCTATTTTGCCCGCATCTGTGTCAAGAGCCAACACGTGCATGCTCCGGTCTGGCCTACTAACCACCTACTAAGGAGCCAGGGGTTCATCCTACTAAGTTTGCTCAAGGCCATTAAAAGCGCGCTTGAGTCACGCTGGCTATACCCTATAAACATTCTGCCGCATGTGCCGCCCGCTCAGCGCACCGACCTGTGGAAACCACCTACTAACGCTAACTCGCCTGCAAAACAGACGATTATGCTTCGAGTGCAATCAAGGCAAAGCGCACGCCGAGCCTTGTCTGATGCAGTTTCTCATTTTGGACGTCAGGGCCCCAAAGACCAAGGCCGGTATGTGTGCGTGTGCGGGTTTCCAGACCTCCGAACCCTGCACACTATGCTTGCACTCTCAGCGATTTCGCTGTAGTGCCGCTTGCGGGCGCGTTCGTCCCCAAACCACGGCGTCATGCATAAAATGGCGAGCGCGGAATCTTTTAATCCGCCTTCGCACCCTTGATTCTCCTGACCGTGATTGTTACCGTGACGTCGTCGTCCGCGTCTTCCGCAACGCCCAGCAACTCGCCGCCCACCAGGGTCAGGCCGCCGAACGCCGTGGTGGCACTGTGGCAAACGCAGCAAGATTGGCGGGCCAACGTAGCAGGGTTGGCGGGCGAATTTTGAAGAAGCACCCCAAATCGGCCGCGTTGGGAAGGGTAACCGCACAAGAATTACGACATGTACGACGCCCCCCCCCCTCGCATTGCAAACTCACGCGTTGGGGTCAAGCAGGAGCCAGCCGGAGCTGTCCACGGAGCTGGTCTTGGTCCCAGCCTCGGAGCCGGGCGAGGACCGACCGCTTCCACTCCCGCTACTGCAGCTGCGCAGGATGCGGCACGGCTGCGGCTCAGAGATGCAGTGGCGCAGCAAGCCCGCGTGCGCGCCGTCCGCCGAGCTGGTGGTAGGCGCGTCGTCACACTGTCCAGGGGATTGCGGGAGGGGGTCTCAGCAGGTGGCGGCCTGTGGCTGTGACGGGCTCCAGGCGCCCGGCGCCAGCTCCTGCTGCTGCAACAGGCCGGGCGAGGCACTCACCTTCTCTTTACTGCTGCCGGCGCTGTGCTCGTCAATCGGAATGCCCACCAGCTCGCCGCCGACCAGCGTTGTGCCTCCGAGTGCCCGTTCGCCCGCCCAGGCTCTGCGTGTCACATACATGCATGACGGCAGGTGCGACGGGGGGGGGGCAGAGGTAGGGTAAGGAGCCTGCAGGAGCGGTTGGCCACAGGTTTCGCACCCCACCACGGACAGCCGCTGCGAAGCCCCTAGCATGCATCGTGTTCACACGCTTACGTCTGCATGAACGACGCCAGGAAGCCCGGCAGCCCGATCACCTGCAGAGGCAAAGGCATGGTCGCAAATAACTGCGGTTGGAGTGCCCAGTTGCGCTCGTGGGGTATGCGGACAGCACCAGGTGTCAAAGCGTTATCACACGTTGTGAGAGGCAGAGGCGAAGGCGCCTTGCACAAATACTGGACAACTTGCGACAGCGACTGCAACGGCGCGCGTTCTCAGCCAGCTCGCGCACTACGGCCCAGATCAATCCTGAAAACTCACCGAATATTGCATGTTGGCTTGGTCGTCACAGGGCGCCTTTGGATTGCCGGAGACGTTAGCGGAGTCCACGTCGGCGCAGGACACCCCCTTGCCGCGGCTGCTGGTCCACCCTTGCCACGCCCCTTGTGCGTTGCTATAGCTATGGCTCTGAGTCCAGGTCAAAAGGCAACGCGGAGAAACACAGGGTAAAGGAAACGACCAAAACGACTGGGAAAGAGCGGGAATGCGACGTCGACCATTCGGTGCAGCAGACAATATGGGTATGTTCCTGTACACAATAGTTGTGTTGCGTAATTACCTTGGGGTTCGCCTGTGCGACGATGTGACACCACGCGGTGCTAGCCAGCGGCTCGGCGCCGAGTTCCATTCCAATGCCAGCCAATCAATATAGTTTCAAATTTCCACAGCAATGCTTAGGCTTGCACAGCGCGCGAGAGGGCAAGGAGTAATTTGCTCCCGAAATGCGTGGGCGCGGGATCGCGGCCCGTCGCCGATAGTTCCTACTTCGTGTTAATAGTACGCAAGCTATATGCACTGACGATGCGTGCTGGTCAACGCCGGCGTTTTCCAAAACTGGTCACGGTCAATTCGTGCCATCGGCGATTTTGAAGCCTCACTGAGTGCGGCGCGGTCTTCGACGCTTGTGTACTGGTAGGCGAGAACATCGACATTCAAAACTTGCGGCCGGAATTCGACGAAAGGACCTTAATGGCCGGCGCTGCAAGAACCTACAGAAACCGGTCGGCACTTGCGGCTAGGTTCCTGGTCCAGTTGGGCAAGCGCACCGTTATCGGTCGCGGAAGCTGTGAGCACATATACCTGTTGCATTATCCGCCGTCGGCAGCGCTGCGTTATTATAATGCCTTCCCCCGCACAAGCAACGCGGCGCAACCACCTCCTACCACGTTACCGACATCCTCTCCCGAAACTGACACCACCGACGCCGAAGCTCACCGCCGCTCAATCCACATCAGTGACCACACAGTAATCGCAATCATTACCACTACGCTGCTGAATTGCCATCCAGTGGCCTGCTACCTCCCTGGCCCGGAGGCCCAAACATCGACACGCGCGAACAGTTCCACCGCGTCGCCGGATAACCCTTTTGAGGCAGTCGAGCCCCTGGCCATGCATGGCCCCGCTGGACTTGCCCGAGCCGAAGGTTAGGGGCATGGCCACCCGCAAGGGTATCTTGGCCATTGTGCTAGCACGTCCACGAACGCCCCCTAACAACAACCATCGGTCGTTCGGCAAACTTGAATGGACAGCGCCGTTAGCTCCCGCATGCCCACTGCTTTCCGCCGGGCAGCCGCACCCGGTACGCACCACCCACCTTGCCACCCACATCTGGCATTCCACAAGCACGTTATGCGCCAAGGTTACCCCCTCCCCCGGTGCCCCCAAATGAGAGTTACCATTTGCGGCCTGCCGCCAGATTGCGGCCCGTAACCTAAGCAGGCATCGCCTGCCAGCGCCCGCCGGCACCCAGCCCCAAGGTGGCACCTGGCCCCACGGCCCGCCCATGCCCCCAGAGTCCCAACATTCACAGCGGCCCTTGCATGACCCTGCGATGATGTGCCGTGCCGCGCCGGTGCATGCGGCATGCGCGTGTCACTCTCGCCGACGGCAGATGGTTACGATGCGCGGCACATTATTCGCCACGCCGGCACGACCCCGCGAAACCATAACGCGTTCACACCCCACATACCCTACACACATCCTCGGCCCTCACAGCCCCTGTCCGCCGCCCTCTTCACAGCTCCTTATCTGCCGCTTCCGCCGGCGCCCCCGCCGACCCCGCTGTTTCTGCGTCCGCTGCAGCAGCCGCCTCCGCCGCGGCCGTGAGCGCCTCCGCCGCCGCCACGAACTGGTCATACAGCGGCTGGCCGAACAGCACGAAGCGCACCTCCCGCACGCTGCAGCCCTCGCCCGCCGCCACCAGCGCCTCCTGCACCGACTCCAGCGCCACCTGCAGCAGCAGCAACAGCAGCAGTAGCAACAGCAGCGGCAGCGGCAGCCGGTGCATGCACCGTGGTCAAGGCCGCCTGCAAGACGGCCTGCCAGCACAGCGTTGGAGCCGTGCTCCACTGCTTTTGCCCGTGCCGGTGCAAGCCAGCCCGGCGCCCGGCCTGCCCTTCCCCGCAGCGCACGCACCTTGGCGGCTTTGTCCCAAGGGTAGCCGAAGACGCCCGTGCTGATGCCAGGGAAGGACAGGGAGGCGAGTCCGTGCTGCGCCGCCAGCTCCACGGAGCTCCTGGCGGCGGCGGTGTGAGAGGGGTGGTGGCGGAACGGCTCGGCCAGCGTCACATGAGCAGGCGGTGGGTGTGCTGTGTGCGGCCTCGCGGGCCAGTCGCGACAGCGCCGTTTTCAAAGGGGGGGAGGTCCCGTCATGTGCGCCCCTTCCCTCACCTGTATGCGCTGGCGAGCAGAGGCGCCGACACCCGGTCGTTGTGGTAGATGGGGCCCTGCGGCATGCGGCGTGCGGCATGGAGGTCAGCGTACGGTACGGTACTGTGCACACGTGGCGTGTGGAACCAACACCATGGCCTCATGTAGAAGCGTCCTCCTTCACTGCACTCGCGCAGTGCCGACCTCGCCACATCTGACGTGCTCCGCACAACTGCCGGGTGCACATGCTGCACTGGGCCCATCTCCCCGGCTCCAGAGCAAGCACCCCACACCCTGCCTGCAGCGCCCCCTGAGCTGCAGCTGCCCCTACACGGGACACCTCAACTCCAGTCCACACGCAACCCACCACTGTGTGAATGACGTTCCGGGCCTTCAGGTGGAAGCCACTGGGGGGATAGGAAAGAAGGGACCGGCATGTGGCGATCTTGCCCCATGTTTGGGGTCTTGAGGTTGCACGCATGCCCCCGCCCATTCGCCGATCGGCGGCATTCCACCCGTGCAGCGCAGCGCGGCGCAGTGCACTCCAGTCCACCGCAGTAGCATGACATATTTTCCCGGTTCTCCCAGTGTCTGCCTGTTGTGTGTGTCGACCTGGCACTCACGGCGTGATCCGGGCCTCGCCAGTTGGGCAGCGCACGCCGGGAGACACCTCCGGCACCTCCGCGCACGCGCGCACCAGCTGTGGCCCCGCTGCCCTGTGGATTGCGCCGTCCACGCCGCCGCCGCCCAGCATGCGCTCATTTGCTGCGGGTGGAAGGAAGCATTTCAGGAGGCGGCGGTGCATTGACAGGCTCGCGGCCGCACGGCGCTAGGTAGCGCTACAGGCCCCTCCCCATGTAAGTGCCCGGCGACGGACTCCGCAGTTCATCAGTCGCAAAGGCTCGCACCTGCATTGACAATGGCATCCACGTCCTCTACCGTGATGTCTCCCTGCTTGATGACCAGTTTGGCGCCATGTAGCGGGAACGTCCGCTGCGGAGACATGCTTGCGGAGCTCCCCGCCAAACTCGCAAGGCTGCGAAATGGAATGCGGCTTCAGCACACAAACAATTATGTACTGGTGTTTTTTACGATGCACAAACTTACACTATGAGCGCGTACCTAAGTCGGGAGCACGGAGAACGTCTCGCTAGCGAAAGCGCAGGCGCTGTGCGGGTCAGCATGTGCGAGGAGAAAATGAAGGTATAATTGTTACGTTCCCATAACGGCGAGCGCGCTGCTATTAATGCCCTGAGAGGGGTCAGCCAGCCCCATGCAGCGCTCCGGATCCGCGGGTGGGCGGGTCCTCGGTCTGGTCGCACCAGGTCGCACAAGGGCCCCTGGCCCCCTGCGGCCGCGCACACTGCAGTCCACTGGCATCCATGGAATGAGCTTGGATGTCAGGAGGCGAGCGCGGGGCTAGTGTACTTCCGTGCCAGCGTGCCAGCAAGCTGCAGATGCGGCGATGCACCCTTCAAGATGCCAGGGCGTGGAGTCGCCGAACACGACGCGGCCACGGTCCGACGGGTTTCCATTGCAGTGAGGAAAGGCCAGTGCAGGCCTGCCGCAGTCTGTCCCTGTCTGCATACTTTTAACCTTAGCACGTGGTGGCCAGTAGCCAACCCACCAAGTCCTGCCACCGACGCAGAGTAAGCCGCCGCTTCCCAGGGCTTCCCGCACCCCGGGTGTTGTAGCCACCACTCTTTCCCAAGCCCCTCCCACCACGCCACCACAATATTCCACCACGCTTTCCGCCGTACGGGATTAGCTCACGGCACGCCGCCGCCATGCCACCCCAAGATACGTAGGTAGGCAGACACGCAACATGCCAGGCCAGCACGGCATCTGCACGGGGTGCCAAACGCGCCGAATGGACCCCTGGCAGCGCATCCTCTTGCCTGGACAGCATCACCGTACTGCAGCAATCCACATTGCACCCGCTCCTAGGGTGTAGGTGCACCATATTCATCCATGCCTAACCAGTTCGAAAGGCCTTCCAGCCGTGTCCTGTTCTCTGAGCGCACCTGATCTGTCACCAAGGTAGCGCTGGCTCCCCCGCTTCTACCGTAATCCACCAGCCGGGACCGCAGTCAATGCACCCTTCACACCAGCCCCCCCTACTACCCCCACCAGCCCTCCCCTCTTCCCGCCCCTCCTCCTTCTTTCCTCCCCCTTCACGGCCCGCCGCCCACGCCGCCGCCCGCCGCCGCGCCCGCCACCTGGCTGGCCACCGCCGCCGCCACGCCGCCGCCGCCGCCCGCCGCCACCAGCGGGCAGTGGCGGCTGCCCAGCATCATGAGCGTCAGCGCGATGAGGTGCAGCGCCACCACATACGTCAGCGCGCCCAGCCGCAGCGTGGGCCGGCTGGTCAGCCAGCGGCCGGCGAACACGGACGCGCGGTCCACCCACGTGGCCGCCTGGCGCACGTGCGGGTGCGCGCTGCGCATGAGCGGCACCGACAGCAGCGGCCTGAAGTCCAGGGCCAGGCGGCGCGCGCTGCCGGCGGCGTAGCTGGCGGCGCCGTCGTCGGCGTCCGAGTCGTGCGGCGCGTAGTAGGGGTCGGAGGCGGAGGTGGAGGTGGGGATGCCGGCGGCGCCGGCGGCCGCGGCGGCGCCGGCGGCGCCGCCGTCGGTCGCGCCGTCACCGGGGCCCCAGCCCGCCTCGATGTCGAACTGGGAGGACCGGTGCCGCGTGGCCGCCGCCTGCGGGGGGGAAGGTGCGGGAGGACGGGAGGACGGGCGCGAGGTCATTAGGACAGGCGTGCAGGAGTGCAGGGGCCCGCTCGCCGTCGCAGGCGATATGCACACCCACAAACAATCACGTTTGCTGCAGCACAGCGCGATGGATGGAGGGCTTGACAGCGGCGCGAGACGGCAGCTTCCACTCACCGGCCGGCTCCCGCCCGCCGCCGGGCCGCCGATACGCGGCAGAACCGTCACCGCCTCATCGCCGCCGCCGCCGCTGCTGCCGGACAGCCCGCCCGCGCCCGCCGCGGCGCCCGCCCCCCCGGCTGCGGTGACTGCGCTCACCGCCACCTGCGCCGCCACCTCGCAGCGCCGCAGCTCCTGCTGCAGCGAGGCGTTCTGCGCCTCCAGCTGCGCGGCGCGGGCCGCCATGTGGGACAGCTGCGTCAGCTGCTCCGCCTGCGGGGTGGGCGGGCAGGCGTCCGTGTGAGTTGGGGTGGGGGCAAGTGTGGCCTTCATCCATGCGCATGCCAAAAAGCACGCAACCTCTTCAAACGTTCATGTACACGCGCCCCTGCCCAGCAAGTTTGGGTCAGATTGGTCAGCTTGGGCTGATACTCAACATCAACACCCCTTGCCCACCCACAAACCCAAACACACCTTGGCGTGCAGCTCCTGCTGCTGCTGGTTCACGCCCGCCTCCAGCACCACCATCACGCTGTCCAGGCCCATCGCCGCAGCCAGCACGTCCGCGAACTCGGGCAGCTGCGAGGAGCCGGAGCCGGCGGTGGTGGCCTGTGCACAGCGCGCGCGTCATGGGACACGCGTTGCGGGTGGCGTTCGTGTGAGCGGTGTGGTCCGCGATGTGAGGCGAGCCGTGACCACGACTGCGACCGGGAACCGACCCAGGCGCGCCCCAAGCAGCTAGCGTCGTAAATACACGTACACACGTGCACGCACACCCCGGTGCCGGATGGGACCGCACGACACACGGCACACGAGCACCCGCTCACCAGCTCAATCTCCGCCATGAGGCTGTGCGAGCGGCTCAGCCGGGCCGCCAGCGCCAGCACCCGCTCGTGCGCGCCCGCCAGGATGGAGCTCACGGCGCGCGCGTCGTCGCGGGCGGCGCGGCGGACCGCGTCCGCGCTGCCGCCGGGCGCAGCGGCACCGGCGGCCGCCGCCGCCACGGCCGCCGCAGCGGCCGCAGCCGAGGGCGAGCGCTCGGTGGAGGAGCCCTCACGAGACAGGCTCGGCCCCAGAACCGCGTTCAGCTCTGGCCCAACGTCGCGCGACGTGCGGCGAGCCAGCGGCGGCCGCGACAGCGCAGTGCCGCCGCTGGTGCCAGCTTCACTGCCGCGCCGGCTGCGGATTGGCCCAGCGGCGGTGGCCTCAGCTGCCTCCCCGGCAAGCTGCGCGCACCGGCGCTCTGCCGCCGTGGCCGCGGCGGCGGACTTGCGAGCCTCCTCCTGCGCCGCCACCAGCTCTCGCCGGAGGCCCTCCAGCGCCGCCTCCGCCTCCGCTGCCGCCTCCGCGGCCGACGCCACCGCGTCCGCCGTCTCGCCCTCCAGAACCACCAGCGCGACGCGCGCCTCCGCCACCTCCGCCTCCGCCGCCGCAAGCCGGCCCGCCAGCGCCGCCACTTCTTCCCGTGCCGCCGCCAGCGCGCTCTCCGCCGCCGCCAGGCGCTCGGCGTCCGCCGCCGCCGCGGCGCCAGCCGTCGCCGTCGCCGCGGCGCGGAGCGCCAGGTTGCCCGCCGCCACGTCCGCCAGCGGCTCGGGATCCGCCAGGCCCGACCGCACCAGCTCCTGCTGCCGGTGCAGCGCCGCCAGCGCCGCCTCCAGCTGCCCATTCGCCGCCGCCAGCGCCGCCACCTGCGCGCCCAGCTCCTCCAGCTTGGCCCCGGCTGCCGCCTTGTCCGCCTGCATGCGGCTCAGCGTGTCGCGCGCCCGGGCCAGCTTTGCGGCGTCCGCCGCCGCGGCCTCCTCCAGCTCGGCCGCGCGAGCGCGCACCGCCGACGCCTCCGCGGACGCCGCGGCCGCGCCGTCGGCGGCCGCGCGCGCCACCGCCAGCTGGCCCTGGAGCGACTCGACCTCCGCCGTCAGCGCCGCCAGCCGCTCGGAGGCGCCGCTGCCGGCGGCCTGGGCCGCCGCCAGGGCGCTCGCCTGCGCCGCCTCCGCCGCCACCAGCGCCGCGCCGGCCTTGGCGGCGCTCGCCTCCGCCGCCTCCGCCCGCATGCGGCAGCCAATCAGCTCGCCCTGCAGCTCGTCGGCCTGCGCCTCCGCCTCCGCCAGCTTGCGCTCCAGCTCCGCCGCGTGCTCCTGCGCGGCGGCGCGCGCGGCGGCGGCCGACTGGGCTGCGGCGGACGCCTCTGCCAAGCCGCCCAGCTGCTCCGCCGCCAGCTCCAGTTTGGCGTCCAGCTCCGCCGCCCGCTGCCGCGCCGCCGCCAGCTCGGCCTTGGCGGTGCCGGCGCGCTGCTCCGCCTCCGCCAGCTCCTCCTGCAGCTCGTGCTCCGTCTCCTCGGCGGCGGCCAGGCGCTCTGCGGGTGCAAAGCAACCGCGAGGGGAGGACAAGATGGATGTGGGCGTTGCGGAGTCTGGTTGGGGAGAGGGAGAGCGCAAGCAGTTCGGACACGCTGGTACGAGCACGCACTGGCATACCGGTGCGGGCGGCAAACGCTGGCAGGAGCAAACCACACCTGCAAGCGACTCCCGCAGCCGACGCTGCTCATCCGCGTGCTGCCGCACCGCCGCGAGCTCCGCACGCGCCGCGTCCAGCTGCGCGCCGCCCAGCGCCGCCGCCTCGGCCGCCTCCGACTCCGCCTGCGCCGCCGCCTCCTGCGCGCGGGAGAGCGCCGAGCGCTCCTCCTCCAGCGCTCCCTCCAGCCGAGCCACCTGCGCAGAGCACGCGACCGCACACGCACACGGGCTTTACATGCCGCGAGCATGCCTCTGGACTCCATGTGCGATGTATGGTATTGCGGTGCTCCGAATACAGCTGACGCTTGCGAGCTTCCTGCCCACCTGTGATGTGAGGCGGGTGACCTCCGAGTCGCGCATGAGCACTTGCGTCTCCAGCTCGCCCAGCTGCGCCCGCAGCGACTCCGCCTCGGCCGCC
This sequence comes from Chlamydomonas incerta, assembly GCA_016834605.1. Taxonomy (NCBI): domain Eukaryota; kingdom Viridiplantae; phylum Chlorophyta; class Chlorophyceae; order Chlamydomonadales; family Chlamydomonadaceae; genus Chlamydomonas; species Chlamydomonas incerta. The sequence continues at coordinate 1,508,372 of JAEHOC010000016.1, forward strand.
GCCGACTCTGCGCCCTCCGCTGCCGCGGCGTCCGCGGCGTCCGCAGCGGCCGCCTCCGCCCGCCGCCGCGCCTCCTTGGCCACCTCTTCCAGACTGGCCTTCTGGATCTGTCGGGACAGCGAATAGCCAAACAAGGAGCCCTCAGTACATTGCGTAGCCAATGGAGGCCGACCGGCCTCGTTCACCCAGCACGAGCCAACCACGCCTCCACATACGAGGGCCAAAGGCCGAAGCAGCAGCCTATGAGCGCCAGCTCGCGCTGCTTTCCGCCGCGCACCTCCAGCGCCCGCAGCGCCGCCAGCGCGTCCTCCAGCTGGCTCTCCAGCGCCGCCGCCTTCTCCGCCGCGCCCGCCTCCGCCGCCACCGCGCGCGCCTCCGCCACCGCCAGCTCCGCCTCCAGCTCCTCCACCCGGCCGCGCAGCTCCGCGGCCGCCTCCTCCTCCGCCGACGCGGCGGCGCGGGCGGCGGCCAGGTCGGCCGACAGCTGGTCGCTGCGGGAGCTGAGCTCCTCCACCAGCGTGCTCATGCTGGCGGTCAGTGACAGCTGCGGGGCGGGTGGGCGAGGCAGCGGGGTGCATACCGTAAAAGAAGCGCTTACGGTAGTCCGGCTCGCTGAATCCGCGCGCACGCAAGTGTGTACATGGATGAGGCGGTCAAGCGAGCGTGCCATTACGGGCCGGGCCGGGCCGGCATGCCCAAAAGCATCAAAGCCTAGGGCGCCTCACCTTCTTGGTGGCCGCCGCCACCTGCTCCTCCAGCTCCGTCACACGCGACCGCAGCCCCTGCATCTCCTCCGCCGCCAACGCGGCTGACGACGCCGCCTTGGCCAGCGCCGCCTTGGCCTCCGCCAGCTCCGCCGCCGCAGCCGCCGCGGCCGCGGCCGCCTCCTCCGCCTCCGCGGGTGCGCTGCGGGAGGCCACGGCGTGCACCTCGGCCTTGGCCTCGGCGGTGGCCTCCGCGGCGGCGGCGGCGGCGGCCGCCTCCGCCAGCTGCTCCTCCAGGCGCTTGCCCTTCTTGATCGCAGACTTGAGCTTAGCCTTCAGGTCCTCGCAGCGCTGCGCCGCCTCCGCCGCCTCCGCGGCGCTCCTCGCCGCCTCCTCCCTGGCTGCGTCCAGCGCCGCCTGCGCGCCCGACAGCTGCTGCCGGACAGCCTCCAGCTCAGCAGCCGCGCCCGCCGCCGCGCCGGACTCCTCTTCCCGCTCCGACACGTCCACCGCCAGCGCGGCTGCCGCCGCCGCCGCCGCAGCGGCCGCCTCGGCCGCCTGCAGCTTGGAGCGCAGGTCCGCCACCTCCGCCTCCGCCGCCTCCAGCTCCTCCACCCGGGAGCGCAGGCCCGCCGCCTCCGCCTCCGCAGCCGCCGCCTCGGCGGCCTTGGCCTTTAGCGCCTCCACCGCGGCACGCCGCGCGGCGTCGGCGGCCGTCTCCGCCTCCGCCACCGCCGACGTCAGCGCGGCGGCGCGGCCGGAAGCGTGCTCCGCATCATCCTCCGCGTCCGCCAGGCGGTCCTGCAGCTCCGCCACGCGCGCCTCCAGCACCGCAGCCGCCGCCTCGCGCTCGCCCGCCGCCGCCTCCAGCGCCACCACGCGCGCCGCCGCCTCCGCCACCGCGGCCTCTCCAAGCTCGCGGCCCTGCTCGCCGGCGGCGCGCGCCGCCGCCAGCTCCTCACGCGCCGCCGCCAGCTGCGCCTCCAGCTCCGCCGCGCGCGCCTCTGCCGCCTCCGCGCGCTGCGCTGCAGTGGCGGCAGCCGCCGTCGCCTCGACGTCCACGACGGAGGCGCTGCGGGAGGTCGTCTCCACCTCCGCCGGGGCGCTGGCAGCAGCGGCGGCGGCTGCCTGCAGCTCCGCCACCTGCTGCTCCAGCGCCGCGCGCGCCTGGTCAATCGTCTTGCCCTTGCGCACCGCCGCCCGCAGCTTCTGGCGCAGGTCCTCCACCTCGGCGGCCGCCGCCTCCGCCGCCGCCTTGGCCTCGGCGGCCGCCGCCGCTGCGGCCTTGGCCGCCTCCAGCTCCTGCCTCGCCTGCGCCAGCTCGGCCTGGACCTGTGGAGGCAAGCCGCAGGCCATCATTCAATCCACCAGGTGCACCAGGATGTACGCGCGTGTCAAACCGGGCACCAGTCCCCGTACCCAACTCCGCCTCCATTCCTTGCCCCCACACACTCCACACGGACGACCATCCCTCTCAGCGCCATCCACCCGCCACCCCCGGCCCCCCTGGGCCCCACCTGCTCCAGCTGCTCCTGCGAGTCCTTGGCCGCGCCGCTGTCCTCCAGCAGCGTGGCCTCCATGGCGCGCAGCTGGCCCTGCATCTGCGACAGCCGGCTGTGGCCCTCCGCCGCGTCCGCCTGCGCCGCCTCGGCCTGCTGCCCCACCTCCAGCAGCTCCGCCTCGCGGCTGGCCAGCTCCTCCTGCGGGGCGGCCCAACACAGTGGGGGGTGCACCAGCAGGCGGCGTCAGCGATGCAGACACGCACACGGTTATGTCGTGAGCCACTATGCTCAAGGCAAGCGGTGGTCAGAACCCCCTACAACGTATGCACTAATGCACAGGTTTGGTTTAGCTTGGGCGGGTAACCCCCACCCCACCCCACCCCTCCCACCCCCACCGCCGCACCTGCGCGCCCGCCAGCTCGCCCTGCAGCGCCTCCACCTGCGCCGTCAGCTCATTGACGCGGCGCACCAGGTCCTCCACCGCCGCGCCGGCGCTGTCGCGCATGCCCGCCGCGTCCGCCTCCGCCGCCGCCCGGGCCGTCGCCACCTCGCCGCGCAGGCGCTCTGCCTCCTCCTCCGCCGCCTCCTTGGTCGCGACCAGCTCCGCACGCAGCGCGTCCGCCTCGGCCGCCGCCGCGGCGGCGGCTGCCTGGTCCGCGGCCAGCTGCGCCTGCAGCTCCCGCTGCGCCGCCTCCGCCGCCTCCAGCTCCCTGCGCAGCTCCGCCACAGTGGCCTCGGCGGCGGCGGCCTGCGTCGCCAGCGCCGCCTCGGCGCCCTGCGCCGCCGCCAGCTGCGCCTGAAGGCCGTCCGCCGCCGCCTGTTCCGCGTCCAGCTGCGCGCGCAGGTCGGACTCCGCCGCCTGCGCCGCCCCGACCTGCGCCAGCAGCGCGGCCTCGGCGCCCTGCGTGGCCTCCAGCTGCGACTGCAGCCGCGCCTGCGCCTCCGATGACGACGCCAGCTCGGCCTGGAGCGTGGCCTCCGCCGCCACCGCCGCCGCCAGCTGCGCGCGCAGCTCAGCCGCCGCCGAGGCCTCGGCGACCGCCGCCTTGGCCTCCGCCAGCGACGCCTCTGCGCCCGCCAGCTTCGCCTCCGTCGCCGCAACCTGGGACTCGAGGTCCGCGTTCGCCGCCGCCAGCGCCTCCGCGCGGGCCTGTGCCGCCGCCAGCTGCGCGCCCGCGGCGGCGCCCGCGGAGGCGGCTTGCGTCAGCTCCAGCTCCAGCGCCGCGGCCGAGCGCTTGGCGGCGGCCTCCGCCTCCGCCACGGCGTGCAGCGCGGCGTCCAGCGCCTCACGCCGCGCCTCCACCTGGGCACCGAGCTCACCCAGCCGGGCCTCCAGCTGCGCCTTCTCGGCGCCCGAAGCCGCCAGTCGGCTCTCTGCCTCGGCCAGCGCGCTGCGCACGCCCGCCTCCGCCTCGGAGCGGGCGGAGCTGGAGGCGGCCAGCTGCGCCTCCGCGTCCGCCAGCTTCGCGGCAGCGGCGTCGCGCTCCGCCTCAGCGGCCGCGCGGGCGTCAGCAAACTCCGCGGCGTGCGCCTCATCCGCAGCCAGCTTGGCCACAGCCGCGTCGCGGGCCGCCTCGGCGGCCTCGGCTGCCAAAGTCGCCTCGGCAGCCTTCGCCGCCGCCGCGTCCCGAGCAGCCTCCGCGGCTTCGCGCTCGGCGGTCGCCTCCGCCAGCTTGGCCTGCGCCTCGTCACGGGCGGCCTCCGCCTCCGCCAACTTGGCGGCGGCCTCGGCGTGCGCCTCCGTGAGCTTGGTGTGCTCGTTCTTCAGCGCCGCGCCCTTGTGCTTGATCTGCTTTAGCTGCTTCTCCAGCGTCTCGTGGGCCGTCTCCAGCGCCGCGTGCTTCTCCGTCAGCTCAGCCAGCTTGGCGGACTCGGCGGCAGCGGCGTCGCCTTGGGCCGCGCGAGCCGCCGCCAGCGCCTCTTCCGTGCGGCTGAGCGCGGCCTCCAGCTCAGCAACACGCGCGGCGGAGGCCTCTGCAGAAGTGCGGGCCTCGGCCAGCGCCGCCGCTGCGGCCTCGGCGTCGCCGCGCGCCGCAGCAAGGTCGGCGGCGGCGGCTTCCGCGGCGGTCGACGCGGCACGCTGCTGCTCCTCAGCGGCCGCCGCCGCCGCCGCCAGCTCCTTGCGAAGCGACTCGAGCTGCTCGTCTGCCTGCAGGCGCGCCGCCGCCGCAGCCTCCTCGGCCTGCTGCGCCCGGGCCTCCAGATCCGCGATGGACGCCGCGGCTGAAGCATCCCGCTCCGCAGCTGCGCGCTCGACTGCGGCAAGCTTCTCCTCAAGCTCGGCCTGGGCCTGACGCAGCGAGCTGAGAGCCTCGGCCGCCTCATCGGCCGCCCGCTGCGCCGCCAGTGCCTCTGTCTGGGCGGCCGCCGCGGCGGCCTGTGCCTCTGCCAGCTCCGCTGCCCGGGAGGACTCGGCGGACTGTGCCACCTCGCCAGCGCGCGCCTCGGCCGCGGCGGCGCGGCTCTCGGCTGCGGCAAGCTCGGCCTGCAGGGCCTCCAGCGCAGACTGCACCGTGGCGCGACATGCCGTCAGCTGCCCCGCCTCAGCCGTCCACGCTACCGCCTGCTCACGCTGGCGCTCCAGCGCGCGCGTTTCCTCATCCGCCGACTCCTCCAGCAAGGCCTGCACCGCCGCCAGGGTCGCGCCCTGCGCCGCCAGCTCCGACCGCAGCGCCACCGCGGCCGCCTCCGCGTCGGCCGCCGCGGCGCGCGCGGTCGCCACCGCGGTGCCAGCCTTGCCCGCCGCCTCCTCCGATGCCTCCTCCAGCGCGACCACCCGCGCCGCCGCCTCCGCCAGCTCGCCCGTCGCCGCCTCCAGCTGCGCCTCTGCCGCCGCCGCCTGCGCCGCCGCGGCCGCAGCGGCCGCCGCCGCCGCTGCCAGCTCCCGCTCGCTCGCCTCGTGCGCCGACGCCAGCGTGGCCTGCGCCGCGTCCAGCGCGTGCTGCAGCTCGCCCGCGCGCTCCGTCTCCGCGGCGGCGGCCGCCGCCGCGCCCTGCTCCGCCGCGCGCAGCGAGTCCAGCTGCGCCTCCAGCTCCAGCACGCGGTCCTCAGCGCCCGACATGCGGCCCACCATGGAGGCCTGCAGCTCCGCCACCTGTTCCTCCGCCGCGTCCAGCCGCCCGCGCAGGTCCAGCGCGCGCTCCTCCGCCGCCGCCTGCGACGCCTGCGCGGCCTCCGCCTGCTCGCGCGCCTCCGCCGCCGCCGCCTCGGCCTCCGCCAGCTTGGGCTCGAGCTCGGCGGCGCGCGCCTCCGCCGCGGCGGCGGCGGCGCGCTGCTGCTCGGCGGCTGCGCCGGCGGCGTCCAGCCGCTCGCGCGCCTCCGCTGCCGCTGCAGCAGCCTGGTCCTCTCCCGCCGCGAGGGCGGCCTGCAGGTCCGCCAGCTGCGCCTCCGCCGCCACGGCCTTGGCGCCAGCGGCCTCCGCCGCCTCCTGCGCGGCGGCCAGCTGCTCCTGCAGCTCCGCGGCGCGCGCCTCCGCTGCCGCGGCCTTGGCGCCCTGCTCGTCTGCGGCCGCCTGTGCCGCGGCCAGCGCAGCCGACAGCTCCTCGCATTGCGTCGCTGACGCTGCTGCTTTGGCGCCGCTGGCTTCCGCTGTCGCCTCCGCCTCCGCCAGCTTGGCCTGCAGCTCCTGCACCTGCGCCTCCGCTGCAGCTGCCTTGGCGGCCTCCGCCTCCGCCTCCACCCGCGCGCTCTGCAGCTGCTCCTGCAGGCCGCCCACCAGCTCCTCAGTGGAGGCAGCCCGGCTGCCGTGCTGCTCAGCGGCTGTGTGCGCAGCCTCCAACTTTTCCCGCAGCGCGTCGGTCTCCTGCGCGGCCGCCTCCAGGCGCGCCGCTGCCTCGGCGGCGGCGGTCTCCGCCGCCGCTTTCGCGTCTGCCAGCGCCTGCTCCGCTGCTGCTACTCGCTCCGATGCGGCCTGTGCCTCTGCCTGCGCCTGCGACGATGCCGCCTGAGCCTCCTGCAGGCTAGCCTCGAGCTCGGCCACGCGAGCCTCTGCTGCCGTGGCGGACGTGGCGCTGGCGGTGGTAGCAGCGTCGCGAGCTGCTGCCGCGGCCTCTGCTTCCTGCTTCACCTCCGACAGCTGCGCCTCCAGCTGCGCCACCCGCTCATTGAGCTCATCCTTGGCAGCATGCGCCGCCGAGGCCACGGCGGAAGCCTCCGCCGCCTCGGAACGCGCCGCCTCTGCTGCGGCCGTGAGCTCAGCAGCGCGAGCGTCCGCGGCCGCCAGCTGCGCCGCCAGGCCATCGGCACGCTCCGCCGACACCGCCAGCGCCGCCTCGAGCTGAGCCTGCAGCTCCAGACTGCGGCGGTTGGCATCATCATGGGCCGCGTCCAGCGCCGCCGCGGCCGCCGCGGCCGCCGCCAGCCGCGCCTCCATGGCGGCGATGCGCTGCTCCGCGGCGTCACCGTCGCCGCGCGCCGCCGCCAGCTCGTCAGCCACACGGCGCGCCTCCGCCTCCGCGGCCTCTGCGCGCGACGCGGCCGCCGCCGCCTCGGCCTCCGCCGCCGCCACGCGCTCCACGGCGCCGGCCCGTGCAGCCTCCACCTGCTCCACCTCGGCCGCCAGTGCCGCGCGCACCTCCGACACTTCCGCCAGCTGCCCCTCCGCCGCCGCCTTCGCCGCCTCCAGCTCCGCCACGCGCGCCCGCAGCCCCTCCGCCTCCTCTGTCGCGCGCTCCTGCGACGTGGAGCCCTCGGCCCGCGCCGCCACCAGCTCCTCCGCCTGCTTGGCCGCCGCCGCCTCCGCCTCCGCCCGCGCCGCCTCGACCTCGGCCAGCCTGGTCTCCAGCTCGGCCTTGGCTGCCGCCAGCTCCGCCACCTGCGCCTCTAGGCTGGCCTTGCCATCCGCCAGCACCTTGCCCTTCTTCACTGCGCTGCGCAGCTTCTCGCGCGCCTCCTCCGCCTCGCGCGCGTGCCGCTCCGCCGCCTCGCCCGCATCCGCCAGCTCCTTGCGCAGCGCCGCCTCCGCCTCCGCGCCCAGGCCCGGCGCCGCCGCCGGCGGCTGCTCGCCCGCCGACGACGACGTGCGCGGGCCGGCAGCAGCAGCCGCAGCCGCCGGCGGCGGCACCGGCTTGCCGGCTTTGGCCAGCTGCGCCTCCAGCGCAGCGATGCGATCGCGCGCCGCCGCCAGGTCCACGTCCAGGCGGGTGGCGTGCTCCATCACGCCCTTGAGCTGGCTGCGCGCGTTCTCTAGCTCGCCGGTCAGCGTGGCCGCGTCGGCGGCGGCGTCGCCCTCGGCCGACGTGATGCTGGCCTGCCGCGCGGCCGCGGCGGCGGCGGCGGCGGCGGCGCCGCCGCCCGAGGTGGCCGGGTCGCCGCCGCCGCTGGGGAAGGAGCGGAGCGGCGTGCCGCCGCTGCCGGCGTCGCCGCCGCCCTGGTCGGCGGGCGCGAAGCGGCGCAGGCGCGACTCGTGCGCCTTGGGCGGCTTGTCGGGCACGCCCTCCTGCGGTGGTGGGGCGCAGGCGCAGCGCATCCACACGCAAACATATCCGTTAGCAGGCCCATGCCCTCCTTGCACCACTCATGACCTGTCCCCAGCGACCCTTCCACACCCCGCTTCCCCGCTTCCCCACCCCCGACACCGCCGCTGCACCCGCCGCCGCCGCCGCTCACCGCTAGGCGGCGCTCCGTCTCCTCCAGCTTCTGCGACAGCTTGGCTGCCTCCTCCGTGGCCTGCACCAGCTTGGCAGCCAGCTCCTTGCTGCTCTGGCCACCGCCGCCGCCGCCCGCGCCCACCGCGCCCTGCTCCTCGATCCAGCCCTGCGCCAACAACGCCGCAACTCGTCAGGCAGCAGTGCAGCACACCAAGGCAACCTCGAGGGCTCACGCAACCCTGTTACCCTCCCGACACTCAAGCGGCCCGATGCGGCTCCCGTGCCCACCTGCATGCGGCGCCGGAACTGCCTCGCCGCCGCCACCTCCGTCTGCGCCTGCTCCAGCTCGCCCTCCACCACGTTGACGCGCTGCGAGGCCACCGCCAGCTGCATCTCCAGCGTCTGGGCGCGCGCGCGCAGCTTGGCCACGTCGCTCTGGGCCGTCAGCTCCTGCAAGGTGTCAGGTGCGGGCAGGTGGCCGGCCGGAGAGGGGATTGCAAAGATGTGGGAAAGCGGGGGGTTGCAAGGATGTAGGAAAAGCGGTACAGGGGGGAGGGTAACCACCAAAACGGGTCAAGAGTGCAACGGGTCGCGTGCCCGAGTCAGGGCAAGGTCACCCGGATATCGATTGCTGGGCTTGAAGCACGGCTCGCAGTCCAAAGTAGCACACGAAGCGTGCAATTGGGCGGATTGGCACCCTGTCCACAGCCGCATCCAACGGTCCACAGTCGCGCCCAGACAGGCGCCGCACAGCCCAGCCACCGCGCCGCTTGGTGCCTCCCGCTCCCGCGCGCGCCCCCACCTTGAGCTGGCCCTTGGCGGCCTTGGCTCCCTCCAGAGCCGCCGCCAGCTGCTCCTTCAGCGCCGTCACCTGCTCCTTGTCCGCCGCGCCCGCCGCGTGCGCCTGCGCCGCCGCCAGCCGCTCCGCGTCACGCGCCGCCAGCGCCTCCGCCACCTGGGCGCGGACCTGTGATCCCAGCCGCGTGCATGCTTAGTTAAATCACTTGACAGGCAAGGTAAGGTAGTGTGCAGAAAGAATGTAGTCGCGCTGATCACCGAAGCAAGCACACCGCGCCGCGAGGTTGAGAGCTGAGCCGCTGCCCCACGCACCTCCGCCAGCTGCTGCTCCAGCTCCGCCGAGCGCGCCCGCTCCTCCTCCAGCGCCGCCGCGCCCGCGGCGCCCGCCGCATCCGCGCCCTCCTGCCGCGCCGCCAGCTGCGCCTCCAGCTCCGCCACGCGCGCCGCCGCCGCGGCGCCCGCCGCCGCCTCAGCCGCCGCCGAATCCGCCGCCGCCTTGGCGGCCTGCAGCTGCTGCTCCAGGTCCTCCAGCCGGTCATTGGCGGTATTGAGGTCGTCCACGTTTGATGTGGCGTACTCGCGCACCGCCGACAGCTTGGCCTCCGCCTCGTCGGCGGCGGCCTTGGACTCCGCCAGCGCCTCCTCCAGCGCGGCAACCTGCGTGCGCGCACACAGGCAAGCCAGCAGCAGCCGAGGGCGGCGGGCTCACGACCTCGCCCAACAGCCTCCCACCGCTACCTATTCGCCTCGCGCGCGCCGCCACCACCACACGGGCACAGCCCGGCCCCCGAGCCGCCGAGTCCTGCAGCCCCCGCCGCCGCCCGCGTCCACCGCACCTTGTCCCGCGCCTCGCCCAGCTCCCGCTGCGTGTTGCGGTCCAGCTCCTCCACCCGCGCCTGCAGCGCCGCCGCCAGCTGCGTGGCCTGCGCCACCTCCGCCTCCACGCGCTCCGCCCGCGCGCGCTCCTGGTCCGCCTCCTCCTCCAGCAGCGCGATGCGGTGCTGCGGGCGGCCGGTGAGTGCACATGGGGGTTCGGTTCAATGCGGGCGCGGGTCAAATTGTTAGCTTCCCACCACCAATCACCCACCGCTCAACACCCGCACGCATGGCAGCCGCGTGTGGTACGTGCTTGCGTGTGTGTGCACATTGGGGCTCCGCTCAATGGGGCAGCGGGCAGCCCACGACGCCGTGCGGTTCTAGTTGCGACCCCGGGTGGCAACCCCAAAGCTGCCCCGCCGCGCCACACCGCCGCGCCTCGTCGGTCGTCCCGCCCACCCCCGCGCCTCCCCGCCCCGCCCCACCTCGCCCCGCCGCCCGCCTCCCCACCTGCGCCTCCACCAGCCGCTTGGCCGCCAGCTCCATCTCCTTGCGGTGCTGCGCCTGGCCCGCCGCCAGCTGGTGCTGCGCGTCGGCGGCGCCGCCCTGTATGGACTCCACCTTGTCCTGCGCGGCATGCACACCCCACTATGTGCGCTTGCGTGCATGTGTGCGTGTGTGTGCGGGGAAGGAGGCACAACCGCGCTTGCTGGCATCACGTGCCGAACACACAAACCCGTGCGCCCGGGCCAGCATCCCGCATATGCACGCCCGCACACAGAAGCACACACGGCCGGGCGCGGCCCCGCACCTGCAGGCGCTGGCACCTCATCTCCGCGTCCCGCAGCTGGTTGACGGCACTCTCCGTCTGCCGCTGCGCCGCGTCCAGCTGCCGCGCCAGGTCTCGCTGCGCCGCCTCCATGCGCTCCCGCTCCTGGTTGGCAACCTGCACACCGCAGGCCCACCAACGAAAGTACCGTGTGTGAGCCCCACAGCAGTTTTGGCGCAGCGTGATCCCCGTGCCCAACCCCTCCGCCCCGTATGTACACAGGCTCTTGCCCCATGCAGCTGTCCACAGCTTGCCGCGCCGTGCGCAGAACTCCTGTTCCTGGTCACTTCCCTCCAGTCCCTGCCCCGCCCCGCCTCACCCTTCCCACACACCCACACACCCACCCCACACACACCTTCAGCGCCTCCTCCAGCCCCGCCAGCGCCGCGTCCGCCGCCGCTCCGCCCGCCACCACCGCCGCCTTGGCCGCCGCGGCGGGCGTCATGGCCCGCACCGCGCTCAGCTGGGCCTGGACAGCCGGGGTGCCCACACACACGGGGTGCGGTTGCTGCCGTCGCTTTACCTAGCGGGGCGAAGGCCCAGGGCCTTGGTTACACCACTCCTGCTTGCGCAGCCCTCCCCCCCCCTCAGCAATGCGGCGGGCCGCTGAAGCCTTGAAGCTACCCCGTGCAGTGCCCCGGCCTGCCCCGCAATCGCAGCGCCCCCGGCCGGCGCACCTCGACGGCCGAGGCGCGCGCCTCCGCCTCCTTGGTCTTCGCCTCCGCCTGCGACACCCGCAGCCGGTACTGCGCCAGCTCCTTGTTCAGCAGGTCCATGGCTGACGATGAGGAGCCCGCACCGGCGGCGCCGGGCGGCGGCGGGATGCCGGAGGAGACCGGCGTGCTGAGGTCGATGGGTGGGCGGCGGGGAAGGAAGGAAGGAGGGGATTGCGACGTGTGCATTGCATGGAGCGTTGCCTGTTGCAGGGACATGGCGGGACGGCAGCTGCTATGTTGAACAATGCGGGGCTCGTCGCACCTGGATCCACTAGTGGATGCGTTGGTGGATCGACCCGACTTGCGCGGGGTGGCGCCTGAGGGGCCGGGGCCTGCCGGGACGCGAGGGGGGAAATGCGCGGAAGGCTCGGGCACCGTGCAAGGCAACGGCTTTTGCCGCTAGCAGCGGTTAGGTTTGCCCCACCCGCACCACGGCACCCGCATGGTCCAGCGCGTAAAGGGGGGTTCTATCACGGGAACGCACTGCCCCTTGCAGCCCCCCGCCAGTCGGCTGCGCCGGGGCTGCCCGCCGGCGCTTGCAATAGTGCGCTAGGACGAACCCAGCGCAAAGTGTGCACACCTCCGCCGACCACCATGGACGCCGCCGCCGTGACCAGTGCCTATAAACAGTATTACATGGGGAGTGATTCATGTCATCGGGGCGAAGGCAACGATCCACCGATGCACCCCAACTTACCTCGTTCACCGCTTGCGAAGCGGCAGGGCTTGGTGCCGCAGATTGCACTGCTGAGCCTGCATCCGCTGACCGCTGCCCGCGAGCCTTCTTGAACTCCTCGAGCTGCGCGACAAAACAGGTCAGCAAGTTCCAACTTGCCCGCCCCGCCAGCTGCCCGCGACGCACCCGTTGACGCCCAACGCGTTGCAGCTCCTCCTGCTTCTTCCGGTCCATAGTTTGCCGCCCAGGACGACCCGCTCACTCCATGTTAGACGTTAGTCGCTGGTTTCAGACAAAGTCGGTCAATCACTTGGCTTCAGATAGTGCAGAGGTATCATGAGCCTAAGATAATCACACTGCAGTATTCAAGCTTCCGATCTGCACCGACGACCAGCTCGCGCCAATCAGACCGGACTCGCGAGTCTGCAATCGCTCTGCGGCGTTCAGTTTTGCATTTCATATACAATTCAATAGCAGCTTAATGCAATATGATATACTAGGGCCGGCGCGAGCTGCGCGTGCACATTTACTTTCGGCGGCAACGCCCGTATGTTTAGTGTAACGGCTGCCGTGTAGAGGTTTCGGACACGTGTGCTAGGAACATTCCCGCCTGACCCATGTTGTCCGGAGCGGGCCAGCAAACTTTGGCACCGCACTCTGCCGGCCGCTGGCCCCCAGCTGTCGCCGGGCCCCTGCCCACAGCGGCGTCGCATTATAGGTTGTCCGGCGCCGCCACCTACAGCTGTGCATGCCTCAGTGCTGAGGCTTGGGTACCCTCCACAGTATGGCGGCGCAGCCGAGTGGCTGAGGGCAGTGGGCGCTGCGAAGCCTCCGGCCCAAATGGCGCCCCGACTGCCCGGCAGCACGGCTACAAGGGCTTGCCGGGCCTGAACAGTCGTTGCAGTAGTTCCCATGGGCCCAAGGCAGCTGGTGTTCAGGGTCGCGGCAGCAGTGGAGCTAGCAGTGCCGGTAACGGGAGCGGCGACGGCGACGGCAGCAGCAGCAGCAACGGAAACCTGCAGCCGCCGCTGCCGGCGGTTGGCCCGTTGGCCCCACATGAAAAGGAAGCCAGCCATGGCAGCAGTGGTGTGGGTGGCAGCAGCTCCGACAGTGGCAATGTATCGAGAGGAAGTCACCGCGATGCAGCGGCGAATGACCGGGAAGGTGGCGCCCGGGCGGCCGCGCCTGCGCTGGACTCCCCGCCCGCACGCTGGGCCGCTCTGCTGCAGCTGCCGCCCGCCGTGTGGGGCTTCGCATGGTAGGCCGCCGCACTCGTCGCGAGCACTGCTGCACGGCACACGGCTCCATACATGACGGCATAGGCACTCTGGCGCCTTGTTTGCTTGCCTTGACGTTCATGATTTGATCATAATGTACCGCAGGCTCGTGACGGCAGGGCCGGTCAGCGTTGCGTACGCATGCCTAGCTGCCGCCGCCGCAATCGCGGCGACAGCATTCAGCGGTCTGGTGCCGGGTCCGGCCGCGGCGGCGGCTGGGTCAACAGCAGCAGCGGCAGGGACAGCAGGGGTGGCAGGAGCGGCGGCCGCCGCCACAGCTGCTGGCGCGGCGGCGGTGGCGGCGGTGGACTGGCTCGATGTGGCGCTGCGGACAGCCAACGGCCTGGAAGCTGGCGGCGCGGCGCGGGACCAGGTGCTGCAGACTCTGCAGGTAATTTGCTTGTTTGCTTGTTTGCGTGTGGGGAGATTCGCGCTCACCTATCAGTCGCTGATAGCTGGGATTGACTCCGCGGCTACCATATCCACGATGCCTCAATCCCGGATCGGCCATCGATACAACTGCGCAGGAGGCGGGCGCGGGCTCGCTGCAGAGCTGGGCGGTGCAGGCGCTGCTGCCGGCGCTGTGCGGCGCGGCGTCGGGCGCCCGCGGGCTCGCTGTGGCGCTGCAGCCGGCCGACCCGCTGCTGGGCGCCCTGTCGCAGCTGGGCTCGGTGGCGGCGGGGCTGGGCGTGCTGCTGCTCATGGCGCTGCCGCTGCGGCCGTATCTGGCGCCGCTGCTGCCGCTGCTGCCGCGCGGACGGTGAGGCGCAGGCTAGAGCACCTAGAGCTAGGCTTTGGGGGAGGGCGCTGAGCGGCAGGGAATTGCTTTTGCAGCTGTATTGGTTCTGCGGCCCCGGGCAGGTCCAACTGTGTCATCCGCGGCTTCTTGTACGGTACTGGCTGCGCGCAGGCCCTCACCCGCGACGATGGCTGCGCTGCGGGCGGGCGGCGTGGTGTGCATGGTGGCGGTGCTCACTGGGCTGCAGGTGCGTGCGGGCCTGGCATGTACGTCCACGCGTGCGGCATGCCTGCATGGCGGCCACTAACGGTGCGGTGCATTGCGTATGCAGGCGGCGGAGGTGACCGCCCCCGAGCTGGGCCGCAGCGTGCGCAGCGCCACCGCAGCAGCGGCGGCCGGCGTGCCGCTGCTGGCCCAGATGCAGGCGTGCCTGTACGGCGCCTTTGCGGTGGCGGCTGATGTGTTGGTGCCGGCGGCAACGACGGTCGTGGCGGCGCGGTCAGCGGCGGCGCTGCTACGGGGTGGGGGTGCAGCCAGCAGCAGCGGCAGCAGCAGCAGCAGCAGTAGCAGCAGCAGTAGCAGCAGCAGTAGCAGCAGCAGCAGCAGCAGCAGCACTGTGCAGGGTGTGCCGCAGGGCAGCCTCGGGTTGAAGGCTGAGGTAGCGGAGGTAGAGGTGGCGGAAAGCGTGCGGCTGCCGAGCGCGCTGGCAGGCGCACGGTGGCTGGGCGCGGGGCGGCTGGCGCTGGATGTGCTGCTGCTGGCGGCAGTGGCCTGTGGCAGCTTGAACGCTCACTTGTCAGGTGAGGGTGGAGAAACAATTCCCTGCCTAGCTGACAGTTTTAAACGCATTTCTGCCCCGGGCTTTGAGCTTCACAACTAACTCCTTCATGTGCCATGGTGCCCCCTGCCTTGCCCTCTCGACGCAGCTGTAACGGTGTTGGGCATGCTTTGGCTGTTCCAAACAGCCCGGCAAGTGGCGCTGTGAGGATGTGCTTGGCACAGCTCGTGGTCGGCGAGGGCACTACAGGGGGCTGCAGGAGTGCACGGGGATGTCGGGCTGATCACATGATGATACAGATTACTAGCGTAGAGCCTGCCAGCCTACCCATGGCCCTACCTTGATACAGATCACGCGTCTGCCAGCCTACCCAGGCTACTATGGGTACAAATCTAGGTGCACCAGCCGCGCACTGGCGTTGTGTTCACAGGGCTGCCGGCTTACCGTTGTAAGAGGCTGGTGCTAGGTGCATTGCTCACTCGTCCCATTCCACGTGCGGTACGCCGTGCGGACTCTAGCGTAAGATCGATGGTACGGATCAACATTTTCCAGCGGTCCACCCAGAGCCACGGCATCAGCTCACGAAGTAGTGCGACGCACGCATGGGGCGACAGTCACACCCAGGGCAAACGAACCCTAATGCCCGCACGACTAGCCCGTACTCAGGTTGCCGCGCCCTCGCTCCTTGCGGCCTGCCGTAACCACAGCGCGCAAAGCCTCCACGCCGAAACGCCGCCTCTTCGCGACCCGCTCATCGCCTTCGCCAGCCACACGCCCGCCGCCAACCCCAGCACCAGCACCGCCAGCGCTGCCCCCGCTCGCGCCTCCGCCGCCCGCAGCCGCCGCAACCACAGCCTCCCGCGCAGCGCGCCTGCGCCCCAGCACCGCGCGCAGTGAGGGCAGGTGCACCAGCGGCGCCGCGGTGGGGCGGCCGTGGGCGCACTGCGTCCACAGCGCGGTGGCGCGCAGCGCTGCCAGCAGCCGGCCACACTGCGAGCTGCTGAGCGGGTCGCCGAACATGACTGCGGTGCGGCAGGACCGGCTGCGCAGCAGGCGCAGGACGGCCGGCGGCGGCAGCCGCGAGCCGCCCGTCTCGCGCAGCTGGCCCAAGTACACCTGCGGGCGGCAGCGGTAGCAGCATGGGCGCGGGGTTGCACAGCGGGCAGCTCAGCAGGTGTTAAGGGCGCGGAGCTTGATACGGCATTTGATTGGCATGAGCGGTGACCGCATTCATGTCGGCCCGTCAATGCCACAACGGCTGCGGTCAATGTGCAAGCCACGCCACTTACGCGCAGATCTGTTGGCGTCAGCGCTGCGCCGCAAACCACGGGCACCGCAAGCATCAGCTGGTGTGTCTCCTCCTGCGGCGCCAGCACTGCCGCGGTCGGCGGCACGAAAGCCCCGCCCCCGGCTGGGGCCGACGGAGCTAGCGCGGCAGGTGCCAGCTGCCAGCCCCACTCTGCCAGCACCTGCAGGTGCTGGTCCGCCGTCGCCGCCTCCTGCACCGACAGCCGCACCGGCACCGCCGGTGACAGCTGCTGCGAGAACAGGAGCGCCGCGTCGTCCGCCGCCGGCAGCACCGCGTGGGCCTGGCCCGCCGGCGCGCTGCCAGGTAGGCTTGCGGGGGCTGCTCCCGGCCAAAGCGCGTCCACTCGAGCGATGCGCTCAGCTGCGGAGGCCGCAGGTCCCTGCTGGGCGGGCCCGCTGCTGCCGGTGCGCAGCCGCCCTGCGCTGCCGGCGCCCGACTCCCGGGCGAGCGCAAGAGCCTGGGTGAGCTGCTCTAGCCGCACGCGCTCGTGGGCGGCGTGCTGGTCGACGACCAGTAGACAGCCGTCTTTGCCCACGGCGGGGATGAACTTGCCCTCGACCTGAGGCAAGGCATATTCACAATTATGCATGCACAAGACACCGGTGGCAGCTACCCGGCTAGTCCCCTGCCGCACACGACTATGTACCCTTAACCCAGATTGCACGACGCACGACCGCACCTGACGCAGCGCGCCGCCAGTGGCTCCGGCCGCCAGGCCGCTACGCGTCACCTCTGGCGGCACCAGTTGCTCACGCGGCGCCTGCAGCCGCAGCAGGTCCCGCTCCAGGTCCAGGATGGGCTCCTCAGGCCGCGCTCCGGGCGCCGGCGCCGGCACCAGCGGCTGCGACTGCGGCACCTGCGCTGAGGCTGGTGCGTGGTAAGCAGGCAGGGCCAAGCCCGCGGACGCATGCACCGAGCGCCCCGCATCGTCCGCAGTAGCTGCGGCCGCCGCTAGAGGCTGCTGGCTAGTGCTGCTGGACATCGCGGCTGCGGCGATTGTAGCGGCTGCCGCGAAGGGAGAGGAAGCGTGAGCAGAGGCGAGCGAGGGCACTGGTGGCGTCGCCGCCTGCGGCGCAAGCATCGCCGCAGCGGCGGCGGCAGCCCGCGCGAAGGGTGATGCGCTGCGTAACGCCTGCTGTAGCTGCAGCTGCGGCGCACTGCTGGTCGGCGCAACGCTGGCGGTTGTCGGCAGGCTGCTGACCAGCCCACTGAGCCCGAGCGCGCTGGGCAGTAGTGCCGCCACGGATGATGCAGGCGGCACGGACACATCAGGGGCAGCGCCCGGGGCTACGGACGAGGCTGCCGCCGCCGATGCCGCGACCGCCGCGTCATGCTCCGGCAGCAGCGTGTACCCAGCGCCCGCGCCACCAACCAGCCCGCGGCCTGCAGGCCGCAGGCCATGGTGAAGGGAGGCCGCAGACACCAGCGGGCCCCCACCGGCTGTACTCGCCAGGCTGCCCGCCGCAGTAGGCACCCGCCGGTGCTTCATGTGCAGGACCACCGGTAGCGCAGCGCCGTTGTCGTGGCTATCCCCAGTGCCGGCACCGGAGTCTGCGGCAGCTGGCGGCGACGGCGGCAGGCTCCATCGGACGCGCTTGGCCGGTCGCGCCGCCTCCTGCGGCTGCACCTGGGCCGCTTCCTCACAAGGCCCACCCGGTGATATGGGCGACTTGACGGAAGGCGGTGTAGGCCGGAGCTTCTTTAGGATGCTGCGGGGAGCGTTCGCCGGCGGCAGCCGCGCTGCGCGCTGGGTGGTGGCTGGCCCTTGCTGCGCGGCGCTTGAACCTGCCGTCGGGCTGAGAGTGCCCGCTGCGCTGCTGCCATCCGGCCGACTCCCACGCGACACCTGCCGGGATAGCATGACGCCTGTGCCGTTGGCTGCAAGCGCTGCGACCGCAAGCGCTGCGGTGCCCGGGGTCCCGCGCCCGTCGCCGCCATTGGCTAAATCCTGCTGCTGTACGGCGAGGCGCTTCACCTTGAGTGGGGCTGGCGACGCCGAAGGCGGTGCCTGTGGCGGCACATGGCCGTTATCTCCACCGCATGCAGACGGCCCAGGCCTGGGAGCTGATGCGGTGCTCTCCGCATGGGACACGTCCACACATGGCGCAACCATGACACCCGCTATACCATGGCTGCGCTTCTGTCCCAGCTGCACTGGCTGCTCGCGCGCTTGTAGCCTGTGATCAGCCGCCTGAGTGTGCACTGCGACTTCCTCAGCATCCGGGCGGCAAACTGCTGGCTGCGCGCCTGCAGCCTGGCGGCGGCCGGCGGCGGCGGGGCCGCGGAAGAAGGTGCAGACCGGCTGCGGCGCACCTGGCTTCAGCGCTGCGGCAATCATGTGCGGCGCGGCGGCTGCGGGCGCAGCGGGCAAGGCGGCGGCAGGTTGGGTTGCGGTGGTCGGGACGGCTGCTGCAGTGGAGCCGCCAACTGCCGATACAGTACGCGAGGCCGGTGAGGTGCATGTCGGTGCCGAGGCGTCTGCACCAGCTGCCCTGCCCGTCACTGCTGCGGCCAGAGCCTGGAGTCCACCGGTACCCGCCGCAGCTGTCGTTCCATGTGTGCCCGTGGTAGGGCAGGCCGAGGCGAGGCTGGCTCCCGGGTTGCCGTGCACCGAGCGTGCACGCTTCTTGGCATGCGGCGGCGCGCTCTGCACCAGCCGCCGCGAGGGCGAGCGCTGCGGACGGGAACTGGGCGTGACGCATCCACGCGGGGCCAGCAGCTTCAGGCCCGACGCAGCGTCTGCGTGGACAGCGGCAGCGACGGGACCTCCTCCTGCCGTCGCGGCCGCTGAGCAGCCCGCGGCAGTTCTGGTCGCGATGGGCGATGGCGGAGCTGTGTGTTCGTGAGAGGCCTCCGAGGGCAACGGCCCCAGGCATGGTACCGGCGCCGGCGGCTGCTCTGCAGGTGAGGGCGGTGGTGTGGTCGCCATGCCCGTGACATTGCCGAAGCTGAGGAAGCGAGCCAGTGGTGACAACGAGTCCGCCACCTCGCTCTGCTGGTCGTGCGCGGCCTCCGCTGGCGGGAGTCCCGTGTCTGCGTCCTGTGGAATGCTCCCGAGAGCACGCTGCGGCTTTGCTGGGTTGCCCGCCTGGGCGCCACCGGTAGCAGCGGTGGCGTGCCCACCAGCGGGCTTGGCTGCTGGTGGCTGGTCCTGAGGTGAAGGGGCTATGGGCACGCCGACGAGGACGGGCATCTGCTGCCGTTGCTGCTGATCCCTCCTCTCCTCTGGCGGCTTGGCACTGTGAGCCGCCCCATCGGTGGCTGGCTTGCACAGAGAGGGACCAGGCGCGGCGTTGGCTGCAGGGCCATGGCCGCATCGACCAACACGCCGAATGGCAGCGGCCGCGTGGCCCTTGCTGCTGCCTGCTGCAGACGCGAGCTCCGGCTGCTCGCAAAGGCTGCGCAGGAATCCGCCCATGTCGCCACCAGCGCCCAGAACCGGCCGAGCTTGCGGTCGCAGAGCACTGGCATCAGCATCCGCCGCCGTATCCGCCCCCACAGCTTGACGCTCCTCCCAGCTACCGCTGCCGCCCAGGTCGTCGTCATCGACAGGGAAAGCAGCGTCAAGGGTGTGTCGCACGTCCGAGGGAGTAAGACTGTAAGGAGCGGCGCCATTGCTGCGTGGAAGGCCGCCGACGTCAAGGCTCGGGCCGCCGCTGTCAAGGCTCGCGGTGCTTCTGCTGTCGGTGCCGCGGGCCCAGCCCATGGCATCCTGCATACCCTCGCCAGTCGGCGTGCCCACAGCCGTGCTCCGAAAGCAAGATGCCTCTGCTGCCTCCATGTCCGCCTGGGGCGCCCGGCCCTCATCCCAGTCAGGGTCGTGCTGCGCGGGACCTGCCCACTGGCGGCCATCTTCGCCACCTCTGCCCGTTAAGCGCTCTGCAGCTGCTTGGCACGGCGCATGACGCGCTACGGCATCGGCCCTGCTGCTGGCCGGCGGCTGGCTAGATGTTGGCGATTCCAGCGCACCGTAGCGCCACGCAAGCGGCGAGACGTACGCACGCCGTGGTGGACTGCTGCCGCTCGCGCCAGGGCCGCCAGCGCCAGCCCAGCGGCCAGCGTCATGCTCCATGCATTCCTCCGCCTGCCACGGGCCTTCGCTCCCCGTGCTACCGCTGCCGCAGTCGTCCGCCACCGGAGAGCCAAATGCGTCATACTCGCTCCCAGAAGTGTAAAGCGATCTGGGTCGGGCGCTTGCCACAATGCGAATGAGGTTGTCAACGTCAAGATAGGTGTCGAAGTCGCTGTCGGAGTCTGCCGCCTGCGAGCCGCCGGCCCCGCCGTTGGGGCTTGTCAGACCAGCATGCAACCGCACGGACGCCATGCCGTCATCGCAGCGGGCATCGGCGAGTTCCGATGGCAAGCCAGGACTGAAGTCCGGCAAGGGGCTGGAGTCGGGGTTGGCCAGGTGTGCTGTTGGGTGCTGCTGGCATGCCACCACTTGCTGCTCATGGTCAATGTCGCTGGGACTGGCATCCAGCGAACTGCCGCCTAGACCGCCATTGGTGTCATAGGGCCCGACGCGAACGCCAGCTGCTGCCGCGAGGCCCACCCGCAGTGGCGGAGTCCTGTCCGCGGGATCGCCACGTGCAGCCACTGCCGAGCCGCCATGGACGCCCTCTCCACTGCCACAGATTCTCGAGCCGCCAGGCGCCAAGGAATGGTGTGGCGGTGCTGCTGTGATCCCGGGGCCCGTCGTGGGAATCTCATGTGTCGGGCGTGGCTCGCGTGCCTCTGCCGCCAGTGCACCCACCGCCGCTACGCTTAGGCTCTTGGACTGCATGCCCACAACCGCGGCCCGCCCCAGTGACTGCAGGTGCAGCAGCCCACGCAGCGGTCCGTCCGCGGCGCCGGATGCGCCTGGCTGCTTCACGCCCCCGTTTGCCGTCACTGACGCTGCAGCTGCGTCGCTGCGAGCGGCTCCCGTAGATGCCCTGAGCGCGGCGAGCTCGGCGCTCAGCGTCGGGGACGTTCCCTCCGCCAGCAAATCGGCGGCGTCCGCATCATCGCCCGCCAATCCCCCAAACGCTGCGCCGCCTAGCTTTGCCTGCCGCTGATCACGCGCGGAGCACGTCCCCTTGCCGTCCCCTGTGGTCCGTACTGGCGCTGCGCTGCCGCTGCCTGCTGCGGCGGGGCCCTGCTTGACACCGTTGCAGCAAGCGGCAGCGTCACCTCCGCGCTCTGCCTCCCTCTCCGCCGCACCTCCCCTCGCGCCGTCGGCGCCACCGCCGCCGTCACTGCCGCCCCACGCCTGGCCAGCCAAGTGGCGCAGCAGGCCGCTCACCAGGTGCAGGTGCCGGAACACCAGGTCGCTCTTGTCCGGCTCCGACGTCACGTCGTAGTGAGAGGCAGAGCACTCGATGCACACCACGAAGGCGGGCAGGGCACGCACGCTGCTGGTTCGGACGGGGCCGCCGGCGCCAGCCGCGGCACCTGCGCCCGCGCCGGCGCCGGCGCCACTGCCGTTGTCGCCAGCAGCGCCACCGTTGCGCAGCAGGTGGTGGCCAGCCTTTAGGTGCGCGCGCAGGAAGTGCGCGTTGAGCAGCGCAGCCAGCTGCGGGTGCCGCACGTGGCGGCGGTTGACGTACACGTACTGGTGGTGCGGGTGCGGGTAGGCGGCCGCAGGGCTGCCCAGCAGCGCGCGAACGGTGTAGCTGCTGCCGCTGCTGGCACTGCTGCCGCTGCCAGCCGAGGCGGTGGCGGTGGCAGTGGCAGCCGAGGTGCGGACAGGGGCGTTTGCTGCTGCTGCTGCTGACGCGACACTGACGCCGGACGGCGGCGCAGGCGCCGAGGCGGTCAGCCAGGGCAGCGCGGCGGCCGGCTGCTCGGGGCACAACTGCAAGAACAGCGCCCGCATGTCCCGGCCCTGTCCACAGGGTGCAACACGTACACAACGATTGTAAGTAGCTGCGACACGTTGCTGTGCGGGCTTTTCCGTTTTCTCCGCAACACAACGATTGTGCGGGGGAAGGGCTGGTCAGTGCCGGTGTGTGGCGCCGCAGGCACCGCGCCCCGTGGTGGCGTCCGACCGCGCCATCAATGCCCGGCATCCAGGCTCTGAAACACACCGGGCGCCCATCCGCTCACCTTGGGCAGGTGCAGCAGTACCTGGCCGGAGGGCTCGCGAAGCAGCGTGACAGCGGTGGCGGTGAACGGCAGCGCAGTGCGGAGCACCGCCTGGATGGTCTCCGCCTCCGTCTCCCTGTATGTGCAGGAGCGCGACATTCGGGGACGTGCGTGATGCCCGAAGCCATACCGGACGAGCAGTTCTCCTCGACCAGTCCGACCCAGTTCCTTGTTCTAGCCATGCGATTTGTGCATGCGCTCACCGGGGCTGCGCAGCCAGCTGGCGGTGCCTGACCGGTTGGTTGAACAACAGCCGCTTCGCCACCACAACGGTGCCGCAGTGCGTCAGCGCCACAGCGCTCGGTCCGCTGCGCGCCTCTGCCCCGCCGTTGCGCAGCACCTTGCTCAGAGTCTCAAAGCGGCCCCGCGCACGCGTCGTGACGGCCAGCTCAGCAGCGATGCGGACCAGGCCGCTGGTGGCCTCGCCACGGAATCCCAACGTCAGGATGCCCGCCGCGAAGTCGGTGAGGCTCCGGAGCTTTGACGTGTGATATCGCGTGCCCACCAGCTCCAAGTCTTCGCTGCACATGCCACAGCCATCATCTTCTACCGTGAAGGATAGGGACCCCGCGTTCAGCTTGATGAGCACCGTGCGCGCCTCGGCATCCAGCGCGTTGCAGAGCAGCTCCACCACCGCTTGCGGCACCGTATTAAGGGTGACTCCCGTGCGAATCTTTTCAACCAGAGCCTTGGGGAGAGGCCTTAGGTTTGGCGGCATGTTTCTAGAATTTGGGCAGCTTCAGACAGCCCGCGCGATGTAAAGAAAGCTTGCGCCTTAATGTAAATGCTATTGGGATGAACTGCGATTACCAAGGAACTGCACGGGCTGGAAGGCGGTGTGCACAAAGCTAGATCCGGGGTTGTCGCTTTTGGTCGGCCGCGAGCCTGCGCCACGTTTACTTGTAAATTCGTTCACGATTCAAACTCAGTCACTTATGGCTATCGACAGTCTCGACGGCACCTGTTGGGAGGGCTGAGGGAAAGCGGTCGCCAGAGGCGGCAGACGGAGCTGCGCGCCGGGGCCTTGGCTAGGACCAGCTGGGACCTTCGCTCGCCTCCCAAGCATGCACCTACGGCCTCTGTAACGGGGCTAGATGCCCCTGCCTATCTTGGTGGCGATGCAGCATGTGCGCGCCTGGGCTTGCGCAGGCAGCGGCTGCCGCCAGCTGCGGCCTGGGCCAGGCTGGGCCTTGTCACGGGCCGGTCAGTAGCGCTTGCAAGGGACGGCGTTAGCTTTGGGTCGGCGCAGCAGCTTGCGCTTTGGTCGGCACTTGCGAAGCGGGCTTCTAAGCCCATGGAAGCACCGTGGCCTAGTGGTAATTGTGGCTTCGATATAAATCATCACAGAGCTAGCGCGGGAATGGCGCCTCTCAGGCCTCTCGTTTGCCCAGGGATGCCCGGCGACATGCTAAAATCGTGCGCACTTCAGTGCCACCTAATGCCTCATGCTTTTCAACCGCCCTGCATCTGACCATGGAGTGTCTGTATACACAAGTGAATTGCGCCCGGCCTGGGGTCCCCATGTGCCGCGGTCTGCAAACCCGGGTGGTTGACACGCGTGCCGACACTCCAGCCAATGGCCTCGCGCTGGGCCACTCCAGTGCAACGCACACACGTGCGCGCCGCAGCACTTACACCACAATTAGTGTCTATATATGCTCAGAAAGTTGCGTCCTCGGGCGCACAACCAGGTAACCGGCGCACGGCACCAGACATGCCGACATCCACACACACACGCGCGCGTGGGACCCCCAACCATGTGCAACCGGCCGGCACCAGCGTAGCCTAGCCGCATGGCCGCCACTTGCTCGCCGTCCATAAATATGCTTGACAACGAGCTGAATGCTAGGAGCCCAGCCGCTGGCTTCAAGTCCAGCACATGGCAGAAAGCAATATGTTACCCGTTCAGGGCGTACGTACGCCCGCTCAAGGGGGCCCTGCCGCCCACAAGCCCGCTCAAGCCACCCCATCCTCACTCCACGATCTCCACGTCGCTGTCACTCTTCTCCGCCCCAGCCTCGGCGGCGGGCCGCCGTGGACCTGGCGCTCGCCAGGTAAACGCCGAGCATCATGATGGCCATCAGCAGACCGGCGATCATGGCATACTGCAGTTTTCACATGAAAGCACGTTGGCAACGGATATATGATGATCTTATCATCATTATCGCTTATCATGCCCTTTCAAATGCAGGACCGCTACGCCTTTACCTTTCGCGCTGTCCAGAGGATCGCTGCCTGCTGCGCTTTAGCCCTTTCCTGCATAAGACGACGGCGCTCGTGCAGCTCCTTCAAGTGATCCAGCGATTCAAGCGGCGCATCCGCCATGCCTGCGCACAGTTGCCCGTATCAACCTTGACAAGCAAAATACGTCCCCTGACCCACCATAAAGTAATTAACCACGCCGCTTTCCGGCGCTGGCCGGCACGCCTAGCGGTAGCGACCTCAATCTGAGGAAACACCAAGCGCGATCCGCAACCTTCTCCGGGCAAGCGAGCTCTTTCAAGAGGCTTACAATGTCGCGACTGCGGGACGGGCTGGGCGAAGCAAACCAGTCTCAAGCAGCGACGCCAGACCGCGCGGAAGCTTTTCCTCGAATTCTTTTATGTCAGCTAGGAGCGGGTCCCCACAGCGCGATCGCCTAGGCGGTGGGGAGCGCTTGAGCGCCGGGTTCTCCGCTGGGTGGGGAGTTCCCACCAAGTTATATAATATATTGTAAATATGAATCTGGACACCAATGACTTCTACAGCTCAATAATAGTGCCCTTGAGCCATCGCACGAGTCTCCCCCGCCCTAAGGCCCCCGCCCGTCCCCATTCGCACCTGCGGCCAGCCCATCATGCGCGTGAGCTGCTTCAATAGTATTTATCTGGCATAAACTGACTAGTGCATGCTTTCTTGCAACTACTAGCGCCCCGCACAGTCCAAATGCTCTACCATGTCCAACTTCTCTTACGCTGGGAAGTACGCCAACAAGAAGAACATACCTAGGGCACTGCGGCTTACTGAGGAGGAAGAGGAAGAATTAAAACAACTTGGACTTAGGCAGAGGCGCCAAACTAGTTCTTCGGCGGCGGCATCGCGCAAACGAGCCCCAGACGGACGCTTCGCCTCAGCTGCGGAGGATCCCCACCCAGTTGACGATGCTGCCGAAGTGGACGGCGCCGCCTATGGCGGTGACGAGGGCCCGGACGCTAGCGGCACGCAAGGCGGCACGCGTGGAGCAGCAGCGCGCATTGACCGCGCACCTGACCGCGAGCAGTCGGTCGCCCAGTCTCCCGACCTCACGACAACTTTCCTTCGGGATCTCGCAGACTCCCAGTCTGCACGTCAGCTGGTGCTCCAATCTCAAGCAACCGCAATCCGCAGTCTGGTGGCGGCGAGGAGTGGCGTGTGTCCCGAGTGCAGCAGGGAGTGCAACCCGACGCACCACGTGCGTGTCGTGGTTGTCACCTGGGAGCAGCCCGTCCTCGTAGAGGTGCCCGTGCTGTACTGCGAAGGCTGCATGCAGAACGTTAGCATGCGGCCGACGGTCGTGGACTGCCTGCCGTGGACTGCCTGCCGTGGAATCTGCCCAAACACTTGGATGGGACCACGGTGTTGTGGTGGCAAGCAACCACGCTCCAGCAGTTCTCCCGCGCCTGCTACTACAGCCGCCACGAGAGCTCGGAGGCATTTGCTGCTTCCATGATAGAAGTGTGGAGGCTCAACGGCACTTGGCCAGTCAGCTCGCCCGCAGCCCCTAAGCTCAGCCGGGACTTGTTGCGGCAGCGTATGCGCTTCGCGCTGAACGCCTACTACCACCTGGACGGTGTTGTCCGCGACTATCCAGAGGGCTTGGAGGGCTGGCCAGCTGCGGGGGCGCTAAACGCGTGCCCCTGCTGTGGAGACTGCAGTCACTCATCAGCAAGGAGCTGCGGCGGCAGTGACGTGCAGGGGCAGGGCGCCGAGCCTACCGCAGGCACGACCGCAGTCACGACGGCTGCGGGCACAGCAGCGGAGCCTTCGCCAATTCCAGCAGCAGCAGCAGCAATAGCTGGGGCTGTGGCGGGGACAGCAGCAGATGGCGGCGAGCAGCAGCACGGCGAGGAGGCACGGACAGCAATAGCAGGACCCAGCGGGCAGCAGCAGGGCGAGCAGCAGCAGGGCGAGGAGGCAGGGACAGCAGTAGCAGGACCGAGCGGCCAGGGAGGCGGCCAGGCAGGGACCAGCGCGCCAGGGGGGTGGCGGAGTGCAAGGGCCACGGCAGAGCTGCACGGAGGTGCAGCTGCGGCAGCGTGCGCAGCTGCGGCAGCTAGCCCTGTGTTGCTGGGCTTACCCATTCCAACACGACGGCCGGCGGGGGGTTTGCTACCGCTTCCCACCCGCTGTACCCGCTGGCTGTGCGTGGAAGACGTGCGGGCAGGGCCTAAGTGGTTTCACTCACTGCACTTTGACGGCTGCTTCAAGCTGAACCTTCTGTCCCGGGGGGTATACCGGGACAAACAGTACGTGCAGTGGGGTGGTCGGCGTTTCTTCTTGAGCAACAGGGCGGTTCAGGACCTGGACGAGACATGGGCGTCGGACAATGGCCCCAGCCGGTGTTCATCATTCCACGCCGATCGTGTGTTTGCCACAGAGCACGGCAAGGTGCGATGCTGAAAGATATGGCGCTGTATTGCAATGAAATGTAGTTGTGTTCCTTACTTCTTAAATTTCTGTCGCAGAATCTGATCACGGGAGCAGGCGTGGTGCTGTGTCGGCACGGCATGCTGATGCGCCTGGTCAACTTCTTCACCGGCGAGCGGCATATCTATGCCATTGCCGCCATACACTCACTCCTCTTCGCAGGCACAGCCGTCCAGTTCTGGTGGTATGATATCGCATGCCGCTGGAGCAAGTCCCTTGCAAAGTGGCTTGACGCCCCAGGCCAGACTCCTGACCTGGTGGCCCTGGGCCGCGCAGTGACTTGTCTCATTCAGCCGTGGCATCGTTATGCGCACAAGTAAGTAGGCGCGTTAGTTAGGTCAATATGGAAACGCGACTAGCAGTGCTATCCGCGTGCAGCTTCGCCTGTCAGCAGGAGTTTGGACATACGCAGCAGCCGGGGGCAGGCCGGGGCACAGGAGAGCCCGCGGAGGTGTTCAACAGTGTAGTGGGGCCGCATGGAGCCGCGACGCGGTACATGGCACCCGCCAATCGTGAGGCCCACCTGGAGCATATCTCGCGCCTCTACAGCGACCAGGTAGAGTGCACGGGGGAGCGAGCTCATAGTTAATAATGGTGCATGCGTCTGCGCCTCCTAGCGTCACGCCCCAACCAACTTCCCTAACATTTGGGTGGCGTTGCCTCATGCACGCAGGTGCTGCTCGGGCTGCCTGCGCGCCTGTGGCGTGCCAGGCGCAAAGCGGACCTGATAGCCTCCGCCATGCGCGACCGCATCAAGCGGATAGAAGGCGGGCTAGGCAGCAAGGCCGCTGAGGTGTGCGGGAGTGCTCACGGACTCTGATTGTCAGGTCGCATGATGTCAAGTCGCCCTGAACGTTCACGCTGCCCTTTGCTTGCGTGTGCACAGGTGCAGGCTGACGTGGAGTCGCTCATGGCACGGGGCCCACGGGCTCCTGAGGCGCCGCTTCCATCGGAGCCCCTCCCTGCCCGCGCGCAGTATGTACGCAGCCGTGCGGTTGTGGAGAAGCTGTCGCGCCCAGACGCGCTGGACGCCTCAGGGGAGGTACCGCTGGATCTGCTGTATGGAGGGGGCGACGACCTGACCGTGCGGCAACGCCCGCAAGTAGTCAAGGCCATGAAGGAGCAGGTGTGTTGAAGGGAGAGGGGGGCTGTGCACGCATGGACGGGTGACGAGCGGCTGCCCGTGCGTGTGTAAACACAGTGCCTCGATTGCTGCCCCTATTGCAGGTCCAGCGTTATGAGGCCGAGAACCCCGCTTGGAAAATGTGGACTCCCGATTCACCTGACTTCGTTGCAGGCCTGCACGAGGTTGCTGCTAGCAGCCTGCAAGAGCTGTACGTGGAGATTGAGGTGAGCTGGTTGGTCATGGGTGGGAGCGGCGCGGCAAGGACGCGGGGGCGGGTGTGGCAAAGGAGGCACGGGCGGACAGGGTGGGCGCAGCAAAGAAGTTGAAGGCTGGGGAGGGTGGTGTTTGACGACGTGTTGCCCAGGATGGCGACAGAGGCTCAGGTGGGGGAGGGCGGGGCGGGAGGGGAAGCCGCTGGATCACGGGGTGCCGGCGGGCGAAGGGTCTGCCGACACTCCATTTCCAAAGCTTTGCCGCTGTCTCCGCCATTCAGGCCGCAGTGCTGGACTACTACTGCTTAGAGCAGCTGCTAGCGTCGCTGCTCTCGCGGAAAAAGGAACGAGATCTGGTCAAGAAGGAGAAGGAGAAGGCGCTCGCGAGGATTCGTGGCGCCTGGGACAAGGTGGTGCGGTGGAGTAGGTGGTGCCTCGCACATCCTGCTGGCTTGCGCACCCAAGCGGAGGCGACTGTGTTGCGCAAGATTGTGGGGCAAGACACAGACCGTGAGGGTCTGCCGGGTGGTGCGGGACAGAAGGGCACTGGGCACAGCGACGCATTCAGCGCCGTTCTGCGCCAGCAATTCCCATGGGACCCTAGTGTAGGGGAGGGCGCAGGGCCGCGCATTGTGGCCACGCTGCTGAGATGCAGTCACGAGCTGGCCAGGTGCACAGAAGAGCTAGAGCTAATAGAGCGGGAGGGAGAGTGTGCGAGGATTTATTATGAGAAGCGAGTGGTGTGCTTGAAGCGTCACGTGCTTCAGGCTGCGGAAGGCTCTTCCCACGCTCTTATTCTCCGTGCACACCTGTACATGTACGAGACCATGCTGTCGGCATGGGAGGGCTTCACCTCTGGTCAGGAGCCTCCAATTGACCGCAGCTACCTTGACTTCAATGATGACGCGTGAAGCTGTACATATTGACCCCTGTATTATATGTTGTGCATTTGGTGAGCTGCACGCTGGAACACGCGTGTCGTGTTGAACCCACTTGTCATGCTCATCCGTCTTTGCATCCACGCGATCAATGCGTGCCAGTTACATGTGGGGGACGGTTTCAGTTGTCTGTTGATGGCGCAAGGTGCGAGCTACGGGGGGGGTCGTCAAGGGCGGCACATTGAGTAATGTAACATCTGCGCACAGCTGAGCCGGACTGCGGGTCCAACCAGCGGATGGATGGGATCACGGCGCATGCATGCGTACGTTGGCTTGCCCCTTCCCCCCCAGGGGGAGGGGCGGAAGCCATTGCGGTCGCATCGAGTTTTGAGTCGCCGTCACCAAGAATGGCTGTCAGGAATGTCAGACAGCAGGGGAACAATGGGATCACGGTGAATGCAGGCGCACGCTTTTAGTTTATCACAAATGGGGCATGCCAGTTCTCGTCCATGCCTTGTCCTACCAGCGCACACTTCCACACTTTGAGCCGCCGGCAGCAAGCCTTGCGTTTAACTGTGTGGCTACAATGCAGCTCAACTCTATTATCGGGTCCTCGCGCTTCCCACACTACCTGACACTTGCTGCACCGCTGGCCACACCACTGGCCACAACTGCCAACCGTTTACCTATGCTTTGATCGACATTATCAACCTGGCCGCGGCGGCATTGACATACACCGAACATTTGACGCCAGTTTAAAGCCTTCCCTTGACTGCTGCAAGCAAGGGCACCATGCGCGCCCCAGCGCCAGCTCGTGCTGACCGGCGAGGTGGTCCTGCGCTGGGAGGGCTACCAGGGGCGGCGGCGCCAGCCCCGTCGGCGGCGCTGCTCGCCTCGCCGTCACCACCGGCACCACGCCCGCCGCGGCCGCGCCCGTTGCCCCTCCCCCCGCGACCCCGCTGCCCCTCCCCCTGGACCCTAGTTGCTGCAGGCTGCGTCAACGCCGCCCCTGTTGCCGGTCCTGAGCTGGGAGGGCTACCAGGGGCGGCGGCGCCCGCCCCGTCGGCGGCGCTGCTAGCCTCGCCGTCACCACCGTCACCACGCCCGCCACCACCTCGCCCACTGCCCCTCCCCCCGCGACCCCTGCTGCCCCAGCCGCCCCGCCCCCTTGCTGCGGCAGGCTGCACGACTTGCTGATCTGCACTCCCCTCACTGCCACTCCCCTCGCTCTCCTCGTCCTCCTCCTCGTCCTCCACGTCCTCCCCCTCGTCCTCCTCCTCGTCGTCGTCCCCATAAGCGAAGATGTCCTCAGACGAAGCTGCGCCATCCTCCTGCTCATCCTCGTCGGATGAAGCAGGGTCCGCATGTTGGCGTCGCCCTTGACCAGGCGCTCTGCCACGAGGGTCTGTTGTGGTGATGGGAGTAATGGGCACGTCAATAGTTCAGGCAACAACGGGGAAGGGTCAGGGCAGTTTGTTGTTGTGGCAGCGGGTTTGTTGTCGGGGCACCACGTTACTCCTCACGTTACTCATTATACGTCGTACGTATCGACTGACCTGCCTCCCACACGCCCGCCGCCTTCACCGCCTTGATCAGCTTGTTGTCCGGCCAATTCTCGCCCAGCTCCGCTCTGATAGCAGGCCAGATCTGCTTGTTCCGCTCCCGTGCCGCCCTCTTCTCCCGGTACGCCGCGACAACTTGCTCCTCCTGTGATAACAAGTCAGCACGAACACAACAGATAATTGCCCTCAGACCCCCGCCCCGCAGCCCCTGCGCCGCCCATCCCTCAAAAGTCGACGGTCGCCGTTCTGGCTGCAAACTCGCCAACCGCATGCATATGATGTGCGTACTATGTGGTTAAGAGGGCGCGCCTGGATTCGGAGTCTTGGCCAGCCCGCCCACCCCTCCGGCGCCGCGGTGGGCCGCCGGCTGCCCTCAGACCCCCGCCCCGCAGCCCCTGCGCCGCCCACCCGTCAAAAGTCGACGGTCGCCGTTCTGGCTGCAAACTCGCCAACCGCATGCATATGATGTGCGTACTATGTGGTTAAGAGGGCGCGCCTGAATTCGGAGTCTTGGCCAGCCCACCCACCCCTCCGGCGCCGCGGTGGGCCGCCGGCTGCCCTCAGACCCCCGCCCCGCAGCCCCTGCGCCGCCCACCCCTCAGAAGTCGACGGTCGCCGTTCTGGCTGCAAACTCGCCAACCGCATGCATATGATGTGCGTACTATGTGGTTAAGAGGGCGCGCCTGGATTCGGAGTCTTGGCCAGCCCACCCACCCCTCCGGCGCCGCGGTGGGCCGCCGGCTGCCCTCAGACCCCCGCCCCGCAGCCCCTGCGCCGCCCACCCGTCAAAAGTCGACGGTCGCCGTTCTGGCTGCAAACTCGCCAACCGCATGCATATGATGTGCGTACTATGTGGTTAAGAGGGCGCGCCTGAATTCGGAGTCTTGGCCAGCCCGCCCACCCCTCCGGCGCCGCGGTGGGCCGCCGGCTGCCCTCAGACCCCCGCCCCGCAGCCCCTGCGCCGCCCACCCCTCAGAAGTCGACGGTCGCCGTTCTGGCTGCAAACTCGCCAACCGCATGCATATGATGTGCGTACTATGTGGTTAAGAGGGCGCGCCTGGATTCGGAGTCTTGGCCAGCCCACCCACCCCTCCGGCGCCGCGGTGGGCCGCCGGCTGCCCTCAGACCCCCGCCCCGCAGCCCCTGCGCCGCCCACCCGTCAAAAGTCGACGGTCGCCGTTCTGGCTGCAAACTCGCCAACCGCATGCATATGATGTGCGTACTATGTGGTTAAGAGGGCGCGCCTGGATTCGGAGTCTTGGCCAGCCCGCCCACCCCTCCGGCGCCGCGGTGGGCCGCCGGCTGCCCTCAGACCCCCGCCCCGCAGCCCCTGCGCCGCCCACCCGTCAAAAGTCGACGGTCGCCGTTCTGGCTGCAAACTCGCCAACCGCATGCATATGATGTGCGTACTATGTGGTTAAGAGGGCGCGCCTGGATTCGGAGTCTTGGCCAGCCCACCCACCCCTCCGGCGCCGCGGTGGGCCGCCGGCTGCCCTCAGACCCCCGCCCCGCAGCCCCTGCGCCGCCCACCCGTCAAAAGTCGACGGTCGCCGTTCTGGCTGCAAACTCGCCAACCGCATGCATATGATGTGCGTACTATGTGGTTAAGAGGGCGCGCCTGGATTCGGAGTCTTGGCCAGCCCGCCCACCCCTCCGGCGCCGCGGTGGGCCGCCGGCTGCCCTCAGACCCCCGCCCTGCAGCCCCTGCACCACAGACCACGCGCCAAAAGCAATGGCCTTGCGCCGACCCACCCACCTGCGCTGGTGTCAGCTTCTTGCTGCTCTCGCTGCGTCGCTTGGGTTGCTTGCGGTGCACGCGCGGTCCTACAGAGGAAAGGATAAGATTGGCCAAGTACTGAGGCCCCAATCTGATCTACTCAGCCTACCTGCTTGGGGGTCGTCCTCGTCGTCATGGCTGTCAGCGACCACAGCACGCACAGCTGCAGCTCGCCGCTCGCCTGCAGAAGCCTTCTTTGGCGCAGTGTTGCCCTGCAACACAAAGCACAACATATGTATACTCGACAACCGCGCATCAGACCGCGTAACACCCTGTGTACCTGCTTGGCTGCGTCCCGGGCGGCCACCTCCCTGCAAGCAAGTGACGGCGCCCGGTCAGTTCAGTACGATGCAGTACGTGCATGCAAGTAACACCTTGCGTACCCGTTGTACTCGGCTTTAAAGCCGGAGTCGTAGTCACACGCCCACGTGATGACGCCAAGGTGGAGCGTGTTGTTGCCGTCCACCTTGCGGCTGCCGTAGTCCACCAGCGGGACATTGGCCGGCCAGCGAAGGTGTGCTCGAGCAGCGTGGCAAGCACCACCACACTTGCAACGCCCGTTAGTTAGCTGCCAGGTCTTCCACTTCTTTGAGACCAGGTAGCCGTCGCAGCACAGGAGGCCAGCAATCGACCCCCCAAACGGCCCGAACTTCACCTCACCCTCGCCCCCCTCGCCTACTGCGCCCTCGCCCGCCGCGCCCTCCACGTCATCCGTGGCCTCGACCGCGGCGCCCTTGCCCGCCGTGCCCTCGCCCGCCGCACCCTCGCCCGCCGCGCCCTCGCCCGCGGCGCCCTCGCCCGCCTCGCCCTCGCCCGCCGTGCCCTCGTCCGCCGCGCCCTCCTCGCCATCATCAGCCTCCACCTCAACTGCTACAGCGCCAGCTGCCAGGCCACCTTCGTTCACGGCACCACCACCAGCCGCCTCACCAGCAGCTGACGGCCGCCACACACGCAGGGCCATTTTCATGACGCCCGCAGCCCGCCTGGCCATGCGCCGATAGAACGTGCTGGGAGCCTCCGTTGTAGCGAGATCTGCGACTTTGAGCGAAGCAACGATGGCCTTGTACCGCGGAAACTTCAGCGCCTTGATGCCGTTGAGCCCCTCCAAGAACTGGTAGACGACCTGCTTCACCTGCGGTAAATGCACGGGTTTGTCGGGCCATGCGGCTATTACCACTGCACCCCCATGACACCGGCGTTTTGAAGTCCAGATGATTGTTATCCATGCAGGTGCAGGTGTGGGCGGGGTGGAGAAGGTTGGCAAGCAAGTCCGCCGCACCAGCGCCGCACCGTGCGTCCCCCCCTCCCACTGGCCCCACCCCAGCCTGCGCCCCGGACGCACCCCGCATCCCAACGCACCGGTGCGCAGTTAAGCCATCCGCGCAGCGACACCTGCAGGTTCGCGTTGGTCGGCCACGTCGTGATGACCAGGCTGGCAGGGGGAAGGCGGCCCTCATCCTCCTGCGTGCGCTCGCTGTCGAACTCCCTGATCTCCTGCTTAACAGTCTTCTCCAGCAGTTTCACTTTGTTCCTGACGCGCCTGCTCGTGTCCTTTGCCAGCTGAGACGCTGCCACCTGCGAGACAGTGGCGCGTGATGGCCCCACTGAAGTGCCCCCGCCTGTACGCCTAGTACCGCCAGTAGACTCACCATGTTGTTGTGACTCAGTAAGGAAGGTAGGATGGCTAAGATGCGCAAGGGCGGAGGTCTTGACGCGGACTTTCAATCGACACCGAGCTCGTTCAGTGGGCGACTTTACTATGCACTTCAAGCGTATTGGATCATTGTGCAGTGTTTGCTTTCATATATATACTTTTGTGGAGACTCCCCACTGACCCGAGGATCGGCCCCTTTGCGGCTCCCCACCCCCCCGAATGTTGCCGATGGGGAGCGCCTCAGACCTCTTTATGTTCAGCTTTAAACGTGAAATTGCAATGTCGGTACAGTGGTTTATATATAATGTGGCCCGGCCGTAAACAACAAAAGCCGCGATGAATTTGCCATCCTGGAATTTGCCACCGCAGCCACCCTATGGAAAAATCTCTGGCTCCAAGGGGGATGCCGCTGCCTTGTGGGAATGTGGAAGCACTTAATATACAAGGAAACAAATTGGCACATTTCAAAGCTTGAAGTAAAAACTTACGCGCAGTCTGGTATCGCTGCTTCAGGCTGGCTCGCTTCGCCCAGTTGTCACGGACCCTGCAAACTTGCAGGTAATCAATTTTCAGGAGCTCGCTTGCCCGACGAAACTTGCTGACCGCGCCTGGGTGCGCGCAGATTGATGGATCCGCCAGCGCTAGGCGTGCCGGCTAGAGCATCTTTGCCGGAAATCGGCGTGGGTTGAATACTGCCAGGTGGGTCAGGGTGTGTGCTCTGCTTGTCCAGGTTGATTTAGGGGCGTTGTGCGCAGGCATGGCGGATGCGCCGCCTGAACACATGGCGGTCGCAGCGGAGGAAGGCAACAGTGTGCCTGCCATGCAAGCTGATCTTGCTGGCAAGGTGAGGGAAGGGGTTTTCGTGTTAGCCAGTTAGCGATAAGACACACGGCGGTTCACGGCGTAGCACGCGCAGCAGGACTTGTCCTGAAATGGAGGAGGCGGAAGAGAAGGGAGAGGAACAAGCCGTAGACGGGGGGAAGAAACCGGAGGAGAAGGGCGCCCCCCCGCACGGCATGCCCCTGCACGCAGTGAGGGTACCACCGAGCAAGCCGGCCAGTGGAGCCGGGGCCAGTGTGAAGGCGGCCGCGGGCGGCAGCACCACACAGTCGGAGAAGACCGACCGCCCCGGCCCCCCGGCGAAGAGCCCGGACAACAACAGCAACAGCAGCAACAGCGCGAGCACCAACACCAGCACCAGCGCCCCCGCCAATGCTAGCACCGGAGCTGGCGGTGACGGCGGTGACGCCAACACCAGCGCGGGCGCAAGCACCAGCACAAACGTCAATGCCAACACCACCGCCGGCGCCAGCACCAGTGCCAACGCCAATGCTGGCGGCAACGGCACCAGGGCCAGCGTGGGCACTAGCACCAGCACCACGGGCGACACGGAGGTGAGCGGTAACGGGAGCGAACGCCGGCACCGCGGCGCCATAGCTAAAACAGCAGCTGCGATGGCGGAGAACGCCAAGAACAGACAGAGAGGGGACGGACACGCAGCGGGGGGCGAAGCGACCACTAGCCAACCACAGACGGAGCCCGATCCGCAGCACAGAACACCACAGGCACCACGCGTGAACCGCCGCAAGATGAACGGCAACACCCCCCCGCCGATCAAACTGGTGGTGGAGGGCAGCGCAACAGGCGCAGACGACAACAGCAGCAATGGATACGCATCCATGGACGAGGAGGGCGACCCCCCCGCCCTGGCGCTCTCAGATGAGACGCAATTCCCGGCCCTTGGGGCATAATGCGTAAACGTAGGCAAGAAGGCCGTGAGTCGCTGCGGCCGCTACGGATAGCGACGCACAACGTACGTGGCCTCCTATCGCACCGGGGTGGAAGCCCTGATGCGAAACGCCTTATTGCACTTATGAAATCCTGGGAGGCAGCACAGCTAGATATTATCTGCCTACAGGAAACGCGAGTTACAGCGGACTGCATCGACACAGCCAGAAAACAGATATTTATAGCAGCGTCAGCAATCAGAGGCAGCGAATACATTTCCTTCTGGGGTCCAGCTGGTACAGGGCCGAACGGAAGCCCAGCTGGGGGAGTTGCCATTCTGATCAGAACCTCGCTTGCAGAGCAGCTTACAGCAACAGACACGACAGAATGCAGCATATCAGAGGACAGCCGGATGTTACAGCTTCCGTTGGAATGGGGTGGCCACAGCTTTAACCTAGTATGCACGTACCTTCCGTCTGGCAGCCCAACAGGCCAACGTAATCTCATCCAGCAACAGCTAGCCCTCCTTTCGAGCAATGGCAAGCAGAGTATTATTTGCGGAGATTTCAACTTTGTCATGGACCCGCAACTTGACTGCACCAACCCCGATGCCCGTACAGCTGATAGCATCACGGCCAGCCAATTTACGTCAGCATGCCCTGGTCTAGTGGACGTGTTTCGTCATCTACATCCAGCATTGCGCTCCTTTACGTATTTTTACCGTACAGCAAGCTCCGCTGGGGCATCTCGCTTGGACCGCATTATGGCATCCGCATCTATCAGCGAAAATATGATTTCATGCCGAGTGGAGAATGGCGCGCCATCAGATCACCGAATGGTGATATCTCGCCTAGCCCCCTCACCCTCGGCCGCTATGCAGCATCAACCAGGTAAAGGCTTGAGGCGATGTAAGCTATACTTCATGGATTATGGGGATCTACGCCAGCACTTTAAGGAATGGATTGACACTAACGCTGCCACCATACCATCCAGCCCAGCAGCAATTATTGATTGGTGGCCGCTTTTTAAATCAGCAATGATTACTTCCATCCATACACTCAATACGGAGTCAGTGCGAAGGCATCACACAGCGACAGAACAGCTAGCGCAGGCAAACAGATCTGCCACCCAAGCTTTTGCATCAGTGGAAAGGGCGGCCACTAGGGGGCAACCACTGCACGATCTGGCGAACAATGCAGTATCAGCAAGAGCAGCGGTAGCTAAAGCAGCAGTAGAAGCCAGCGTATCAACAGAAAGGCGCACTCGACACACATGGCTACGGATGGGGGAGCAACCGAACCCCGTTATGACTAAACTCCTTCGCCCCCCGGCGACATCACGACGTATACAGGCGCTGAAATGCAGTGATGGCGCCACCACGTCTGACCCGGTTAAGTTGGCGCAGGAAATGATCACCTTTTGGAGCGGCATCAGCAACATGGCGACAACCAACCCTGAGGCCCGCGCAACTGTCCTAGAGGCGCTACGGGCGGCAGGACGACGCTGCCCCCCAGCCCTAGCAGCAGAGATGGGTAGCCTTGTAGTGTCGAGTGAGGAGGTGGCCAAAGCGCTGTCTGCAGCGCCAGCCGGAAGGGCGCCCGGCGCGGACGGTATTCCAGCGGACCTATATAAACGCTTCAGCGACAAATTCTCAGCCATTCTTGCCTCAGTACTCTCAGCAGCAGCCCAGCAACAACGTCTACCAAAGGGTTTCCTGGATGGAGTTATTTGCTGCTTGCATAAAGCGGGGGACCCTACGGTGATTGCTAACTACAGGCCTATCACCCTACTTGACACAGACTACCGGACCCTTGCAAGAATCCTTGCTACTAGGGTATCAAAAGCTTTCAGTCAGACTATCAGCCCCGAACAGACAGCCTTCCTACCACTAAGACGGATTGCTGACAATATTGCACTTCTACAGCTGGCACCGCACATCCTGAAAGGGGCAGAGGAAACCGGCGTGGTAGCTTTTTTGGACTTCCACAAGGCGTACGACACTGTTAATCGCGAATTCATGTTTGAATGTTTACAAGCACTTGGGGTTGGCGATGGTTTCCTTGACTGGGTACGTATGCTACAAAACGGCACGCGTGCTGCAGCACTGGTCAACGGACATCTGTCACAATTCATGGAACTTACAGCTGGCGTACGGCAAGGCTGCCCACTTGCTCCACTGTTATATCTTGCAATCGCTCAAGCGCTTCTCTCATGGCTCAATAGCAAGGGGTTTGGTATTGACGTGCATAAACTAAAAGCCTCACAATATGCAGATGATTATTCACAATTCCTACGCAAATTGGCTGAGATACCAACGTTCATTGACGCTATGGTAACGTTTGGCAAGGCCTCAGGGCAGCAGCTGAATATTACAAAATCTGAGGCTATTACTATTGGCGCCACATACTCGACTGCCAATCCCACAGCGGCAGCAACGCAGCCTCAATCAGCACTACGACTGGTTGCGTCGGCGAAGACGCTTGGCATACACTTCAACAATAATGCAGGACCACCACCAGCGCTTAATATGGCACCGACACTAGAAAAAGCGAATGCTTGTATGAACCGCATTGCAGGGATGTCGCTCACTACCTTCGGCAGGGCAGCAGCGGTGTCAGGATATGCACTGAGCAAGACACTGTACAAATTGGAGTTTGATGGCATACCAAATGATGGATCACTGGAAAAAATCATTAGCAATGCTGCAGCACTGGTGGACCGGGGAATCTCACCAGCGGCATACAGAAATAATCCACATGCACGATTACCCGGGGTCAGCAACACAATTCTAAGTTTACCTGTCAAGTGCGGGGGATTTGGTATGTTACCGGCTATACAACATGTGCGGGCTCGCCATGCGCTACTAGGAATCAGAGGTATAGCGGGAGGTGGACGCACGATGCTGAAATTTAACCCCCCATGGTCGCACAACCTGAAAAATGCAGTCTGTCTACACCACCCAGCAGCGCAGCCCCTGGCGCTCCTGACGGCACGTAAGCACCCCACAACGGGGAGGCCGATCGTGTTGGGGAAAGTGGTAGACACGGGCTGTGCACTGATTGAGCGAGTGTGCTCCGCGCTCATGAACCTACCGGAACTTGTGATACTCGATGCCAATCTACTTCAAGCGGGGCCATGGGTTTCGCAAGCACCGTTGTGGGGCAACCCAACCTTGACTTTTAGACAGAGAAATGGTGTGAATGTATCTTTGGAAGGGGGCTTCTCGGATATTGTTGCACTAGGCTCAATTACCACAGTCGGAGACGCAGTGAGGGCTATTGATACGTTTGCACGGGTTAAGGAGAAATTGCAAGACGTGCCGGCCAATACCAGAGCCCCACCCCGGATACGGAGTGAATGCACACGCGCTTACAAGGAAGATGTGATTGATGCGGGAATTTTTGGAGGACTAGGGATAGATTTGATGCCGAGGCCCCTGAGGAATGGGATAGATGCATTTCGACGCATGCAAAACTTGATTAACCACCTGCCTGCGGGATGGACAGAAGCGGCACGAACAGGCATGGGACTAAACCAGGATCAAGCATACACGGAAATGATTGACCATATAGTGGGGTGCCTTGGATGGAAGATGAACAATCAACCAATTCCACTGGCGACCGTTTCGGTGAAGCAGGCCACGTACCTGCAGATGCGTGAAGCGTTTGGGAAACTAGCAGAAAAACATGCTGATTTTGTCCACGAGGCTAAGGGTGGTAACGTAGGTGATATAGTGATGGCGATAGAGGACAAGGAACGCATCTCGAGCACATATGAACGCTTGTGGAAGCTTAAATGGGAAGCAGAGCAGAAAGAAGCCTTCTGGAGGCTAGCAGTGGATGGATTCCCAGGCTTCTCGATGCACAGAGGGCAAGGTCATAAATGCCCATGTGGGGTGACGGATGCGCAGTCTGACCGCGCACACCATTTCAGCACGTGCACAATTGCTAGCACGCTACGGCTGCATATTCAGGAAGCGACAGACATAGGTGATGAGGATCACATAATTGAGTTGATAGTGGAGCGTAAGAATCTGTGGCTAGTAATACCGCCACACGAGGCTATCCAGCAACCCATCTGGGACGTTGTATGCCTGGCTGCGATCTCTGCCATGGAGTACGGTAGGAGGCTATTGTTTGCCTCCAGAGGGGAACAAGGCAAGGTAGAAGAAACAGCGATTAGCAGGATTAAAACGCAAGTTATAGCAGACTTTTGGGAGCGTTTGCAGACGTATGTGAGCCTGGGCATCAAGCCAAGGGGGTGGGACGAAATCCCACCAGGCCACCCTTGGATTGAAAGAAGGGAAGACGGGAGTATGTGGATCAATAAGCCGACTTTCATTACAGTTGAAGAGGAAGGAGATTGAGTTTAGAAGATGGTGGCGCTCCCATGGGAGCAAGGCCTATTAGCCCAAGGCGCAGAGTAGGCTGTCGGCGCTGCAGGTGGCGCGCCCCTGAGGTCTAGAGCAGGGCGTCCGTACTAGTACGTGCTCGCTGGCTCGTGAGCTGCGTCAGCAGGTCCCTCCTGTAACCAATGCAATCTGAGCTGACGCTCATCCCGCGTCGCAGTGCAATGTATGATTCTGCCCTACGCCGACGCCTGCTTACAGATGATGCGGCGCCTGGAACTGGCGGCGTTGTGGCTGCTGATCACCTTGGCGATGGCCTTCGTGCTGCAGGGGCCTAGCTACCCCGAGATGCTGGGCTGGGTGTCGATGTTTGAGTTCGCGCAACAGCTGACTGCTTTGCTGGAGCTGGCTCAGATCATGGTCGGCGGCCCGCTGATCATTCGCTGGCTGTCAGGGCCAGTTTTGGCTAGCGGCGCTGTCCGTGCACTGACTGGGCCTCAAGGGGGGTCAAGCCCTCCGCACTTGTGAAGGGAGCTGGGATGCAGTTTGTGGGGCACGGCTTGTTTGGGAACGCATATGGTGTACGGCGTATGTCGTGTGCTAATCCCATTTGGCTGTGCGTGGGGCCGATATTGGCGGGTAGAAGTAGAATGAGCAGGCGGGGCGGTCGGGCTGACTCATCTGACACACGGCTTTTTCTGGGGGCTCGCGGCATGGTCGCCTGCGTTGTGCTGTGAGGACGTGGCGGTCGAGGCGTTTGCCTGCACTTTGGCGTGATCGTTGGAAGTTGGTCAGAAGTTAGAGAGTCACTAAGAACGTGTCAAACGGACTCAGGCTGAGCCGCTAGCAAGGTTAGAGTAGTTAGAGGGGGCCCCGCAAGAATGACCTCTTCTCCAGTTTCGGGGGAGTTTCGTGCAAAGTTACTGCCGAGTTCCGAGCTGCCCCTGCCCCTGCTCCCGGTCCACACGTGCCCCCCAGAGCCTGAGGCATCCCAGGAGTGTTTTACGCTTACAGTGCCGCCGCGCAGTGCAGCTTCAGCCCAGAATGGCAGCCATATAGCTGTATTCACTGACATGCTTACAACGTGGCAAAACGACGGCCTTCACGCACAGCGACCATTCGAAGGCCAGGCAACGTGGTGGTCCTTTTGCCGTGCGCTGACACTTTATTTCATGCACCTTGATTGCAAGCCCCACGAGCGTTGAATCCGTCGGGCCTCTTCTCCTTCATCTTCACATTTCGCACAATGGTACAGTCAGGTCGCTTCCGAGCAGCGCAACATACAAATACCTGCTCACACTCGCGCAGCTGCCGACTCCCCAGTCAACTCCAGTATGGCTGAGGGTGGTGGGGGTGCCGTACGGTCGGGCGGCTGAGCATAGCGGACAGTGGCGCGCAGTGAGCTGCTCAGCGCAAAAGCAGCCAACCTGCGTGTTTGGCAGGCTGTCGCATCGCGGTTGGCTGCTTTTGCGCTGAGAGCTTGCGGTTGTTTGCTCTGACGCTATTAGCTTGGCAAATCCGGTGCAGACCATGATCAAGTGTGGCATGACGCTGCGTCCCTTCAGTGTTACAGGCGTCTGTCTTCACCTGATCAGCCTTACTGACGTGCGTGAATCTGGACCGGTGCTGGTTTCACTGGAGTGTTGATGAAGTTGGCAGGACTGGTATGAGCAATTGGGACGGTCATGGTGGCGCCTGCAGCCCACACAAGCCTTTGCCGGGCGCGTCAGGCTGGGGGGACCGTCTCGTGTGGGCCCCATGTTGCTGGAAGAAGTGGTGCAATAGAAGGGCCTCTAGTTAGTGACGGCAGGTTGATCAGGGGGGACCGCGGAGCGCGGTCCGCAAGTGTGGTTTGGTCAGTCACACCCTGAGGTCCAACCTTGGGACTGCAGGTTTTTGTCCCTTCGGTTGTGGGGGGAAGTGGTGTGACTGGTGGCGGCGCCGAACAAAGCCGGCAGATGGAAGTGTTCGCCGGCTCAGGGCGTGTACGATTGCGCTTGGGAGTGAGTGAGCCAGCGGGAGCGCGAAGGTGCGGGTGAGCCACGGGGCGGTGCCTTGGCCTGAAAGCTGGCGTGTGTGCTCGTGTGCGGGTGGGGCGTGAGAGGGCCCCCATGCGGTGTGCCTTTAGGATTCACCGTTGGCCACGTCGGTGCGGTGGCGGTTGCGCCATCCCTGCTCGTCGTCCTGTGGGGGTTGGTGCACGCGTGGGCTGGTTGGACGCGATCGTGAAGGAACAAGGGGCAGGACACAGCTTTGGAGCTTTGGAGCTTTGGAGCTTTGGAGATTCCGGGGTCGACCCACACTTCGGGGGGGCTGCGACGGCAGTCCATTAGTCCCTGGTATTCAGTCCTGTCTTGCGACTCGTCCAGCTGTGAAGCGCCTGCACCCAACCAGCTATGCCATGTCTATGCACAGTCTGGGATAACAAGGGTAGCCTCGCCAGCGCGCCACCATGGTGGTCAGGTGGTGGTGCTTGACAAATCATGTTTTGTCCGCCAGGGCAAAGCTGCCAGCGGGCAGCTTGTACTGGTTGCAACTCGGTACTGGCCCACCAAGCATGCACAGCACAGGCGGCGGTCGTGTTGGCTTGCCCCTCCGGAGCCCTTGCGGTCGCATCCAGTTCCAGGGTGGACCCTTGTCGGTTGCCAACCTCCAGAGCCATACTGAGCCCTTCAGAGCCCGCCAGAGCCCTTCAGAGCCCGCCAGAGCCCCTCAGAGCCCGCCAGAGCCCTTCAGAGCCCGCCAGAGCCCCTCAGAGCCCGCCAGAGCCCCTCAGAGCCCGCCAGAGCCCCTCAGAGCCCGCCAGAGCCCCTCAGAGCCTGCCAGAGCCCCTCAAGAGCCCGCCAGAGCCCTTCAGAGCCCGCCAGAGCCCCTCAGAGCCCACCAGAGCCCTTCAGAGCCCGCCAGAGCCCCTCAGAGCCCGCCAGAGCCCTTCAGAGCCCGCCAGAGCCCTTCAGAGCCCTTCAGAGCCCGCCAGAGCCCGCCAGAGCCCGCCAGAGCCCTCCAGAGGCCTATGCAGATCCCTCCAAAGGCTGAAACAGCCTGTGTCACAAATGCCAAACCACCCTAAAACCAGCAGGAAGCGTGGACGCGCTGGAAAGGGAGGCGCTGGAAACAAGGGCGTGTCAGCTTTATACAGCTGGAAAATGGGCTGAGCCCTGAAAGAAAGCATGGAATGGGAGGCTTTCTTAAGCACCATGAAACTTGGATGGCCCCGCGCCTGCCCGCAAGGCATCAGCTCGGGGCTAAGACTGACCGCAGCACGCGTGTGTGGCACTGTCCACAGCCTGTAAAGCCCAACAACGCGCATTCGAAGTTAAGTTTTGGTGTTTACGCTGCTTACGATGGGGGCAATCTCGTGGTACTTTCGGGCCCCGGGTCACGGAGAAATCATTTCACAAAAAAATCGAGTAGAGCCAGGTGCGGCGCGTTGCTCGCGCTCTTGCGACCACTCAGCAGCAGGCCACGCGCGCATTTGAATCATAAGAGCTACCCGCCGCGCCGGCGTCCGCGAAGAAGCCTGCGGGGGGCAAGCGCGGCGGCAACAGGAATTGGGCAAGCGCGAGCAGGTGCGTGGCGAAACACACTTCGAGGTATTACGCTTCGAGGCGACCACAAGTACGTTGGTGGCAAGCTACAGTTTTTAGTGATATTCAAAGCGGAATGGCTGCCTGCGAGGAGGACCTGAGCCCGCGCGCTGCGCAAGGCGATGAAAGTAACCTAATGCATCCATGTTATGTATCTCGCAAACAATATCAAATTCTGCAATTATTTTGCCGCTGTCGCAGCCTGGTGCGACTCCCGAGTTTTGCCCAAGTTTTGCGCGAGTTTTGCATGAATTCCCCGTCAGTTTTTTCCGAGTTTCCGCCGAGTTCTCCCCGCGCCCCGCCCGCGCGTGCCCCCCAGCGACTTTCA
This sequence comes from Chlamydomonas incerta, assembly GCA_016834605.1. Classification (NCBI taxonomy): domain Eukaryota; kingdom Viridiplantae; phylum Chlorophyta; class Chlorophyceae; order Chlamydomonadales; family Chlamydomonadaceae; genus Chlamydomonas; species Chlamydomonas incerta. Next base: position 1,552,095 of record JAEHOC010000016.1, read on the forward strand.
TGCATTCCAGCGAGTCCCGCCCGCGCTGCAGCCCAACTGTCAACCGTGTGAAACCGTGTGCGCTCAGAGGCAGCTTATGGAAACCAGGTCAGCCACATGCGTCGCTCTGAGTTTACACGCAGCTCACACATGCAGCTTCCCTGACGGCGCGCACACGACTATGCAGTCCCACTCGCGCGCCGCGCCAACCGCCACACCCGCCATGCTCCACCGTGCTCAGACGCAGCTTCCCACACGCGTGCGCGCTCAACTGCCAGCTCCCACTCGCGCGCCTGCCGACTAGCACCAACTGTCCGTGTGCATCACTACAGTCAGGTAGCTTCCGAGTCGAGCCGCTGTACAACTACCTGCTCAGACTCGCGCAGCTGCCGACTGCCACGCTACCTCCTGTACGGCTGAGGGGGTTTGGGGTGCCGTACACGTGTTAGTTGGGGGTTAGTCGGAGCTGTCCTAGAAATACATTATACTATTTTTTAAGGTACACGACGCCATGTGATTGACCGTAACCACGAGGCAAAGCAGGCCAATTAATTAACCAGTACTGTTGCGTGACTGGCGTGAGCATGGCGGGGGTGAGCGGGGCGCAGAGGTGGTGCGAACTGCGAAGACGTGCGGAGGACGTCGCTATGGCGTGTGTTGTTGTGTGGCCGAGTAGACTGAGGCAGGGGGAGGCCTTCTCCTGAGCTTCGATAGGCCATAGGCGTGAAGAGTGGGCGGGTAGGTGGCCTACCGTATACAGCAAGCCTGGCTCTGCGCGGGCCGGACTCTTCTCATCTTCTGGTCCTTCCGCCGGCGAAAGCCTTGTATTCCGCGTGTGAAATAACCAAGGGAGGTACCATAACTTTACTGGTGTTCCTTCTTATGTGCGACCTGGGGGGATCAGGCTCATGGTGAGAATACGCCAGGGTCAAAGGATTGGGCACCGGGGCCACTGGGGGCGCGCTGACGGGGCCCGCACCCGCACGCACCCGCACACGCTTGCGAACACCCGCCCGCGGTGTGCACTCTGCAAAACTTACACTTGACGTGACGTGACGTGACCGCTGGAGGCCTGTATCTATTAATTCTGGTGCCACGCCACCGACGCACTGGCACATCGCGATCGTTAACCGCAGCATGGAGTTAGTGCCGTGCATGGCAGGGGCCGGGATTAAGCTGTACTTAATATAGTACATGCTTGCGTCAGCTCTCTCTGTTCGGATAGCATTTTGGGCACCTGGCGCTGCCGCTCTGTCGGGCTGTTGCCCCAAACTTTAGACTACTCGCATTTTGCAGCAGGGCGTGCGTATTGCTCAAGCACATTCTAAAGTTGGCAAGCTTGAGTATCTCTATTCTGCTAGCCAGCACGTTACGCGCATGATCCGGGAGAACATTTGCTGAAAACTCACGGCGCCCGCCCCGGAAGGGGCCGGTTGACTTGCTGACATGTACTCAAAGTTTGGTCCTAGGGGGCGAGCAGGATGGCAGCGGCTTGTGAGCACAAGGGGCGCGCGCCTGCTGCTCATCAGCATGGGCGCGCTGGCGCTGCTTATCTACGTGTGGATCGTCTTCGTGCTGCACCCTGCGCGCGTTGCGGACGCGGTGGCACAAGGCGGGATTGACGGAGGCGAGCGCATCGGCCGACGGTTCAACGCCGGGGGGGCGACTGGGCAGGACCTCAGCGTCAGCGGGCAGGCGTCTGGCAACCTAGGCGCCACGGGCGCGCAGACCTCTAGTAGCGGCGGCAGCAGCAGCGGTGTGAGCAGTAGCGCTAGCCCGGCAGCCATGACAGGAGCGCTGGGCCACCTGAGTATCGGCTACGGCCGGGGCCTGGGCGGGGGGTTGCTGCGCCGCGGCGCCGGCAGCAGCGCTGCCGGGGGCGGGGGCGCCAGCGGCGCCCCCTCCGGCACCGCGTCCACCACCGGTAACCAGCACAACTTCTTCCGGACGCCCAGCCACCCATCGAAGCCGCAGAGGGCCGCAGTAGTCAAAGCCAAGTCGTCGCCGCCTCCGCCTCCGCCGCCAGAGGAGGAGGACACGGTGCCGGAGGGCCCGCACCCGATGCGGCACCACCCGTTCCAGGACGCCAAGTACCGCATCTGGAGCCTGGCTAAGGAGGACGTGAGCCCGCGCTGCAAGGCCTCGGGCATCTGCGACGGAAACTACGAGTGCGGCGCGGACGGCATGGGCTGCATCACGGACGCGCTCAAGCGCAAGATGAAGGTCCGCGATGCTGCGGCGTGGACGTGGAAGGGCTACAGGTGCGTGTAGGCCTGGCGCTGGTGGTCGGGACGACTGGCGCCGGGCTGGGGAAGGCGCTGGCTGCGTGCTCGGGCGTGAGGGCCCAGGGCGCAGTGCCATGGGCAGGGCGGTCATCCCGGACCGCGCCGCCAGCAGTCGCAACCCGTACTGCGCGGGCTCAGTGCGCGGCGCCGCGGCCGTCCGCTGAAGCCGCCCATCCGCAAGCCGCCGCCTGCCCGCACCCGTTCACACCGCTGGCGTGCTTCTCTCGTCTGCAGGCAGTACGCGTGGGGCCACGACGAGCTGAACGCGGGCAGCCGCAACAGCCGCGAGTGGTTCAACATGGGCCTCACCATCGTGGACAGCCTGGACACACTGCAGGTGCGCGGCGGGGCTTGTAGGTTGTAGGCGCTGGAGCGGGGCAGGCAGGGCCACATGGCAGCTCCCCTCCGCAGAGCTGCTGCAGCTGGCGTGCCTGGGGGAAGGCAATCAAGGCATGGCGCGGCAGGTGGGACGCGGCCTGAACGGAACGGCGCCACGATCATCACGCCTGGTCGCGGTGTGCACGGTAACAGCGCCCGCGACCCGCGCCCGTCCACACCACAGATCCTGGGCCTGCTGGAGGAATACTCGGAGGCGCGCTACTGGGTGGTCAACCACCTGGACCTCAACCAGGGCGACGTGTCGGTGAGCGACGCACACCGGGGCCGTGCGCTGCGGTGGGATGGACAGGCCATGAGGCCACATGTAGCGAACCGGTGTGGGGCGGACATGGGCGCGTGTGTGACGCTGCAGGGCTGCGTGCAGGAAGGCAGAAGCGCGGCCGTATGAACCATGGACCCCGAGCTGTACCACACCAACCAACCAACCAACTTGCCGACAGGTGTTCGAGACCACCATCCGCATTCTGGGCGGCCTGTCGGCGGCCTTCTACCACAGCGGCGGCGACGAGGCGTTTCTCATCAAGGCCGTGGAGTTCGCTGACAGGTGGGCGAATCAGCGTGGGGAGAAGTGGGCGGGCTGCAGAGATGCATCACTAACCCAAACCGAACAAGACCGCACCCTGCCGCCGACCTCTCGTCCAACTGTCAATCACAACCCTTTCAACATTGCATCCCTTCCTTGCCCGCTCCTGCCCACCCAGGCTGATGCCGGCCTTCAACACCAGCAGCGGCCTGCCGCAGCCCCACTTCAGCGTGCACGACAAGAACGTGGCCACCTACCGCGGCTCGGCCGGCAGCAGCTGTCTGGCGGAGGTCGGCACCCTGTCCATGGAGTTCACCGCCGTCAGCAGGCTGTCGGGTGCGTGGTGCTGAGCAGACGGGCGGCAGTGCGCAGGAACCTGCAGATGGAGGTTTGGGCGGTACCAATGCACTGGCCAGCGCTGGGCCGGGAGGGCGGTCGAGGCTGGACGGCTTGGGAGCGGGGCGCGACGGGCCAAGCGAGGTTTCGGCCCCGACCCACATGGGTCCGCACACTCGGCGCGCCGCGCCGCGCCGCGCGGTGCCGCGGGCTTGCTGCTGTGTGGGGGCGGGGCTCCTGCTGGCCACCACGTGCCTAACTAACCGCCGCCCCGCCCCGCCTCGCCCCAACCCCACGCCAGGCCGGCCCGAGTTCCGGGAGACGGCCATGAAGACGTGGCCCATCATCAAGTCCATGCCCTCCATGGACGGCCTGTACTGCACCATGCTCAACGCGGACATGCTGTCCTGCAACGGCAACCACTACACCTTCGGCGCCGCCGCGGACTCCACGTACGAGTACATGCTCAAGCAATGGGTGCTCACGAACGGCACCGACGAGGTGGGCGCGGGCTGGGGCAGGGGGAGCGGGTGGCGGTCGGCGGTCGGCGTGGGAGGAGGCGCAGGGCGTGGGCAAGGGCCATGCTGCGACTTGCGCCCTGTTTCCCGGAATGGGCTGCAATTTGTGAATGCACATGGTGACAGAAGATGGCGACGTTGCAGGCAGGCAGCTGTGTCCGCTCGACTCAGCCACCCGGATCACCATTCACCAGGGTCCGGCGCTGTGTGTTGCCCCTAACTCGCCACGCCTGCTACCCCGCCACGCGCCGCAGATGTGCCTGGAGATGTACAAGAAGGCTCTGGGCGGCATGCGGCGCCACATGCTGACGGAGCTGTGGATGGGGCCCGACATCGGCGAGATCTGGATCGCGGCGGAGAACGACGCCGGCGCCAGCCGCAACCTGGTGCTGGAGCACCTCACCTGCTTCCTGCCCGGGACGATGGCGCTGGGTGGGTGGCGGCGCTCGCGCGGTGGTGGGGGTGGGGGTGAAGGGCGGCTGGCGTGCGTGCGGGGGACAGGAAAGCGGCGGGGTAGTGGCCGCGACCCGTGTTGGCGGTGTTTTGAAATGCTGGCGCAGCAAGCGCCCACGTCAGGCGCGGGATCGACTTGCAAAGACACGTGGAAAATGCGCTCGCTGCCGCCATGACGCAGGCTACATGTACGGCGTGAACACGGGCGGCCCCGGCGAGGACAACGACCTGACCGTGGCCGTCAAGCTGATGAAGGGCTGCTACGAGCTGTACCACCAGACCGCCAGCGGCGTCGCCTGGGACTCGGTCCACTTCGTGCCCCGCTACTCGCCGCCGCCCTCGCCCAACCCGCCGCCGCCGCAGCCGCCCTCGCCGCCGCCCGCGGCGTCGCCCCCGCCGCCGCCGCCGCGCCCCTCGACCATCGACGCAGCCGGCGCCGGCTACAGCGCTGGCGGTGTTGCGCGGACGCAGCGGCGGCTGCTGGAGCAGGAGGGGCAGGGGCGCCAGGGCGCTGCGCAGGACGATGAGGACGATGGCGAGGACGAGCCCGTGGAGGTCAGCTCCGCGCGGGAGGCCGGCTTCATCGACGGCGACGGCGATGACGGCGCCGACGGCCTGGGCTACGTCATCCGCAACACCGAGGCGCAGCAGCACCAGCAGCACGCGGAGGAGCGGCGGCACCTCATGGGCGAGGCGACCAGCGGTGGCGCTACCGCCGCGCCGCCGCCGGGCTGGGGCAAGGTCAAGTACGAGATCGTGCCCCGCTCCCGCGAGAACTTCCTGCGGCCCGAGGTGGCGGAGTCGCTGTTCTACCTGTGGCGCGCGACAGGTGCGGCGCGACGGGGGAACGCGCGGGGGGGGGGAGCGCAAGCCAGGCAAGGGACGACGCGGGGCGGTCGCTGCGGCGGGGTTGAAAGGAAGCGCAAGGTCAGACTGATTATACTGACGACAGTTTTTCTGGGCTATGTCCTTGCTTTTTAACCGCTCGCAGGCGACCCCATCTACCGCGAGTGGGGCTGGAACATGTTCCGCGCGTACGAGCGCTGGTGCCGCGTGTCCACCGGCGGCTACCAGGTGCGTGTGTGCGTTTGCGTTTGCGTGTGTAGTGCAGTACGTTGGCAGTACGTTGGCGAAAGAGTGATGTGTGTAACAGGCTCCGGCCCACGACCCACATCCATGCTCTACACACGCTCCGCGCCTGCGCGTGCTTCCGCCGACGCCGCTGCCCGCCGCCCGCACCAGGTGATCACCAACGTGGAGGCGGTGCCGCCCAGCCCCGGCAACAAGATGGAGTCGTTCTGGATGGCGGAGACGCTCAAATACTTCTACCTGCTCTTCAGCGACGACACCAAGGAGGTGCGCGCGTGGCAGTTGCGCAGGGCTGGACAGGGCTGGGCATGTCTCTGCTCCTGCCTGACCGGAGAAAGATCAATTGGAGGTGCTGGTGCGCCGATTGCCGTTCATCTCTCGACTCACCGGCTCTGTTGCCCCGCCCTCCTGCGCCCGCGCACCTGCCCCCCGCACTCCCCAGGTCCCGCTGGACGAGTTCGTGTTCAACACGGAGGCGCACCCGCTCGCCATATGGGGCTCGGCCACGGACCGCAAGCTGCGCAAGGTCCTGGAAAAGTACCATGGCGCGCCGCCGCCGCCCTCGCCGCCGCCGCCCTCTCCTTCGCCGCCGCCGCCGCTGTCTCCTGTGGCCGGCGATGCCACCGGTGCGGCTTCGGGCACGGGCCAGCAGCAGCAGCAGGCGCTGAACCGAGTGAGCGAGGTGGTGCACAGGGCCCGGCAGCTGCTGGCGCAGCAGGAGGCCGAGGAGCGGGCGCAGCAGCGGCGCAGCGGCGGTGGTGCCGTTGAGGCAGCGGGCGAGTCGCTCATGGACGCGCTGACGGCGGCCCGGAGACGCGCGGCGGGGCACCGGCTGAGCGGTGCAACGCTGGCGGCGGACACGTCCGGGGAGCGCCGGCGGAGATGAGAGGCACGCATAGACGCATAGTGCATGTGGTGTTTTGTACGTGCAGTGTGTGAACCTTTTTGTGTAGATCAGTGACGTGCGATGGCGGCGGTCTGGCAAGTGGCCGGGTGTTTTTGGGGTTTTGGTGGCATGAACGGAACCGCCTCGGCGCAGCTGAAGGGCTCCGGTGAATGCGAATGAAGCACTACCGTGGAACTGAGATAGGCAGATAGCCTGTGTGATGCGGGCGCGCGTACATCTATTTACAGAAGCAGATGTGAAGGCGTTCGTGGTGAGGAGGTGAATGCTTATTAAGCGAGCGTGTGTTCAACTGGGGCCACGAAGAATGAGCACGGTGACGGGGCGGCGGTTTGGACCTGAGGGGAAGCACACTTGTCAAGTCAGGCAGACCATGGCGGAGGCAACCCCGCACCCAGCGTGGTGCGATACCCCACCTCATGGTGGGCTGCCTGTATGTGTCGATGTGCACGCGCGTGACTGGCGAGTATGCCTGAGACCTGCGGACGTAGGCCAGACCTGGCGCAAAGCAGTGTGGTGTGGGGGATCATCACCACATGTGGGCTGCATGTCATGGTGATAAGCCCGAGCTGGCACAGCGTCAGCGGTGCGCACGCGGCATTAGGGGCAGTGGGAGGCTGAGACCCCTCGCACTTTGTCACGTGTACAGTTACCGGGATAGCATTTGACCTCCCCTGCCCGGCTGACCTCCCGGCACCCCTGCCTCCCGGCGTGCGTCACCGTGGCTACCCGCACCGCTTGAGGCCGCCACAGCCGCTTGACGTCCTGGTCTGCAGCGCCGTACGGAGAAGGGTCCGCCACATGGCCTTGCGCATGGGCATAGCGCCAATCAGGGGACAACATGCGTCCGTGGTAAGAGAGCACTCCGGTAACAAAATGTCTCCGGCACTCGACTCAGGGCTGCTGGTGCAGGTGCTGTGATGCTAGCGCTGGTGATGGGGAATCCACATCGCCGGTGGTGCGGGGGTGCAGGGGTGCGGGCGGACTTCTTGCGCATGCCATCGCCCTGGACACTGCCGCTGCGCGCGTGCTGGCTGGTGTGGCAACCGCTCAGCGCCAAGCTCGACAGCGGCAAGCCCGATCCAGACTCAGCTTATTGGAACTGATGACAGGACAAGTGACGAGTGTGGAGCAGAGCCACGCACGCAGATGAAGAATGAGGGGGCGTCAAGTGAGGAGTGTGCGTTGCGCGCCGTGTGCAAGGGCAGTTGCTGCCAGGTGGCAGCAGCAGAGGTGACAGACTCATGGCGAGCCTTGCATGCGCACTGGCATGCCGCCTGTGCCCTCGCGAGAGGTTATGAGGCATGGTACGCCTGGACCGTTTGCGGGATGTGCACTGCGGGGTCGTCTGGTAAGGGGCAGGCTAGGGGAGACCTGGGGCGACCCCTGTTGCAGCCGCAGAAGCGCGGCTTGTCAGCAGGTGGGGGGAGGGCGGCTCCCGCGGGCCGCGCCCAAGGTGGGCCTGTAGCGCGCACGACCGTCAGGGCGCAAAAGACATACACACGAGTAAAATTTTCGTTTTCCTGCGCTTGTCTGAGGGTGCCCAAGGATCGGGAAAGCTCCTTCTAACGCTGGTATGAGGACCGGGCGCTAGGGTAGGCCAAGCACGGCAACCACCGGTGTGTGTGAGGGCCTGCTGTATGCGAGCGCTGCTCACGAAGTAGGGTTCGGAAGCGTGTAAGCTGAAGCTATCAACGGGTGCGGAAGCGTTGACTGATCGAGATGCGGAAGCGTCAGCTGGAAAGCTGTAACGGGTGAGGGCCTAGCACGGGATCCACCAGCGCGTGTCAACCGCCGACACGACCACCTAAGTCCTAGCCTTCTTTGAGCCCAAGGGAGGAGGAGGAGTGGAGGGGAGCCTTGGGACTAGCAGGGGTCCAGGGCCTGCGCACGGACTCAGGGAACAGGGGGGGCCTCGCGCTGCCGTCGACGGTCTTAGGCGCTCAGGAGGCGGCGCGCTCGGTGCAGAGGGGCACGAGGGGACAACTCAAGCAACGCTCGTGTATTACAGCACGCCCTATCGACAGGGCTCGGGACAGTGGCCCGGATACTAGAGGAGAGAGGGGAGAGCGCAGGTCTTATGGCCTAGGTGTGGTCTTACTGCCTGGTCTCCCCCATCCTAGCCCAAACTCCACCTTTTATACTCAGGGAAAGCTCGTCCCACCACGTACGACTCATCCCCACAGCTCCAGGGGTGGTCCCTCGACTCCAGGGATGGCCCTTACGCAACCCCCTTACGTTATCACCACTGATTGGGTAATCCTTGCATGTCTGACCGGTGAGGTAATCCCCTTAGGTAATCCCCCTTAGGTAATCCCCTTGGCGCCTTTCCACTCCCAGCAAGCCACTTTGCAGGGCACTTCACACCAGCATGTGCGGTAATGCAAATGCCATCTTAGTTTGTCCTTCGTTCTCTGGCAAATGCGCACAACAGAGCGAGCACAGTCGTGTCTGGCAAAACACACACGCCACGCACGTTTACCCGTCCTGACACCCCGAGATCCCGACCAAGCAAACGCGTCCTGACGCTCAGCGGGTGTCCCACCGCTTTGCTCACCACAGGCCGGTGCGGGTCGCAGAGGCCTTCCTGGCAGAAGAGCACGGATTGCAGTCGGAAAAGCGGTGGCCCCGAGCGCGTGACTCCCCTTGCCTCCACATCCGCAATTAACACGCAAATGTTTGCTGCTGCGCACCAGTCGCGGCAGGCCTGCATGTCCTCGCGGCAAGCCAACGCCACCGCCCCAGCTTCTACGGACCCGGCGGGTCGCCTCAACGCATTTTACGCACAGCAATCACGAAAAACCATAGCAAAAGGATGCTGCGCGGCTTGGGTGCGCTGCCTGGACCAGCACAACTCGCTCCGCTCGTCCTTTCAGCCCGCAGCGCTCACGCATGATGTTTAGGACGGTTGCTGGCCTTTGTACACAAAACTTGCTGCTAGCCCAGACGCATCCAAGCTGCCAGCAGAGCTTTCAGCTGCTCTCATAAGCAAGCGCACCGTTTCCTTGCACCGGTCCACGCTTGGGCAGCATAAGACATGGGTTGTGGGCGCTGAAATGGGAGAATCGCCAGAAGGAGGCTTTGTGGCGGGTGGCTGCCAATGCGTGTTGGGCCTTCCCGAAAAATGCCGATCGTCGTGCGTCCGGCATCCGGATGCCCCTGTGTCGTGCCTGTGAGGTGGATATGTGTGACGGGGACCGTCGACACCGTTTTTGGGATTGCGTGGTGGCGCGGGCACTGCGGGAGAACATGGCTTTGGCTATGGGTGCCGTGCCCGGGTCTGGTGAGGAGTGTTTTACGCGTGTTGACCTGTGGTTGGTGCAGCCGCCTGCTGGGCTGGCGCCGCCGGTGTGGGATGTGGTCTGCCTTGCTGCGCTGTCCGCCCTGGATCTGGGCCGGCAGCTGGTGGTCATGGCCGGGCTGCGTGCGGGTCGGGCTTTGTCTTCGGCCCATGTCATGGGCATTAGTGTGTCGGTTGTTTCTGATTTCTGGGGTCGGCTGCAGTCCTTTGTTAGCCTGGGAGTTCGCCCAAAAGACTGGGATACGGTGCCGTCTGTGCATCCGTTCCTTGCCCGGGGTGCTGGGGACTGCCTGGTCCTGGTCTTGCCTGATGATGTGGACTCCCCGCCCCCCTCCCCTTGACCCCGCGTCTGGGGTGTGGGCGGCGGGCGCTTGTGCGTTGGGTTTCCGGTGCCTTTTCTTCTGCGGTGCTGGTGTTTGATTGGGCGTCGCCGGACTATATGCCTGGCGTGCCTGGTTTTGCGTCTGGTGCTGTAGACAGCGCTTTGTGCGCAGACACGGTTTGCTACACTTTGTGGGGCTTTGGCGGGCTTACGCTTGGCTTCGACTTGCGAGGTTAGCAGCTGAGACATGGACCTAATGCACGTGTCGGTGGAAGGTCGGCAGACAGCTGGGGGGAGGGTGGTTTCCCTTCGGGCCGGAGATGGTCCCTCCCGACCTGGGTGCGGGGCACCCTTGCTTGGTCGGACTGTCCCTTCTTTGTAATGTCGCATTCATAAGACATGCCTGGCCTCAGCTACAGCCGTGGTAGGCTGGTAGCAACAACTTCAGCGTTAGTTTGTGGGAAGAAACAGCACAGAGCTGCGGTTGTCCCTCCGCAGCTTGTGGCCAGCGCGCTCCCGAAGTTTGTTTGTGCTGTGAGTAAAACGAAGCTTGTGTCCTGCAGTCTGGGGAAGGCAGACAGCTGTCTGTGCGGAGGAAAAGCGGGCCAAACCCGGTTCCGCAAAAGGTTCGGCCTCCGCCCAGGCAGCTGGAGCTGAGCCAAGGCCACGGTGATAAAGCCATATGGGAAGCAGGGTGCTGAGCAAACAGAAAGCGCAGGTTGCCAGGTTCCAAGCCGGCATGGGGAAGCCCCATGCAGCCGGGAGTCCTTGGAGCTCTTTGCCGCTACTGGCCGGGCGCGAGTCACTTGCGCACATCCAGCAATCCAGTCAACGCAAAACACACAGACGCACTTCCAAGCACCACGCACAGCAACCTATGCTGCGTGCCCCGCCCGAAAGTAACCGACTTTGCGAGCGCAACTGCGTCGCGACGCACTCGAGTCCCTCGCAACCAACCTGCACACATAACATGGCGGCTGAAATGCGGCCCATGGCTGATGGTGACGTCGCCCAGGAGCGCGAGTGAGTGCGGGACCGGGGTTACTGGCGGGGCCTCGGTTTGTTGCGCAGCCTTCGAGTCACTGTCGCGAGCATGGCACTGCTCGCCTTTCCTGTTTTGGAGCACGCACTGACCATCTCCATGGCCGTGCAGGACCGAGCTCCTCGTGGTGGAGATGGTGGACCACCTGCTCGAGGATGCGCAAGGCGATGCGCAGCCTTTCGCCACACCCGCGCAGGGAACAACGGCGGTTCTTGCGCGTCCGCTACTACCCAAGAAGTGAGTGACTTGCTAACGAAGGGAGCTTCATGCATAGGGAGCTGCTGCTCGGGGTTCACCCGTTTCGCGACTGGGCATCGTCCGTCGGCACGCCGTTGTGCCCTTAGTACTTTGCTTCCCGTAACGCCGCGGCGTCGCGGCTTTTGTTGCGAACCCGAGGCATAGGTTCGTGCGGTGGGATGGTGTCTGAGCCCAGCGCGGTCCCTTTGTGCGAGTCAGTTGTCTGTTATGAAGGCGCGTTAACTTCGACCGCCTTACAGCCCCTCCCTTTCCCTTTCTGACCTGCACCTCTCCCTGCTTATTCGCAATGTGCAACCTTGCAGATTTCCCTACAGCATCCTGCCGCGCCCGTCGAGCAGCCCTGCACGCGATGGCGACCTCGTTCACCAGCCACCCGACGTTCAGCCATCCGACGATACCGTCGACATGACGTGAGCACCCCGGGCTTCTTAAGGGGCTGGCTGGCTAATGCCGGCGGAGTTGTGAAGGGTTGTCATGCCCGGTATCAGATACCGTAGAGCACTGCAGCTTGACATGCACATTCATACACCGGGGCCTGCCGTGCACTATAACAACGGGAAACCGCGTCCGGGCGCGTCTGGGCCGCGTCTGACCTGTGAGACGCGGTGTCAGACGCGCCGAGACGCTGCGCGTTAAGGGGGAAACGCGGGGGAGACGCGGGGGAGACGCGATGGGGACGCAGCCAGAAACAGTGAAGCGGGGCACCATTGCAGATAGCGCGTTTCACTGCGTCTGCGAGACGCAATGGAACGCGAGTCGTGACGCGGTACAATTGCATGGAGAGCGCGTCTTAGCTAACGCGATGCGTCACACCAGACGCTAGCCTGATACCCTAGACGCGCCGCGTCTCACACACACGCGATGCACGAGACGCACTGCGTCTTGAGACGCGATTCGAAAACAGAAACACGGGGGTACCGTACAATCCACGGAGAAACACATGAAACTCTTCATTCCAGAGCACGTTACATGCCTCTATCCCACATCTGCGGCGGACACATCTGCGGCTGCACACATGTTTCAGGATTACCTGAACCGACCATCTCACTCACTTTCCACGCAACTACTATCTGCAAGGGTTTCCATTTGAAGGCGCCTCCATTGCACCCATCACCGCAATGCAATTCAGTTGCAGTTGCATTCTAAACAATCCCCCATCACCGCAATGCAATTCAGTTGCAGTCTAAACAATCAACGTGCTTGTACAGCACCATCCCAGTCACACATATCGACCTCTCCACGAATCTCCTGACACTCTCCTTGTTCAGTCACAAATCGTCTTGCTAATAAGACACCTGCATGCTGTCGTCGTTCTGGCTTGTATGCAAGTCGCTGCGCATGCCGCTCAAGGTGGCCGCCACGAAGATGCTACATGCCGTCCACCAGTTCACCTGAACAGGGGCGCCAGGGGAGAATGGAATACGTGAAGCTCATTGCAAGCCTACTGCCGGGCGGCACGGCTAGTATGCCTCCGTCTGCGTCAATGCTAGTATTGCTGATGTGGGGTACAGCGAATACGGTTTGGGGCACGCGGCGGGGCCCCTTCACGGTCGGCTCGCGTCGCAGTTCGCGTCCAAGCCATCGCGTCACGAAACGAGGCCTGACGCACCCTGACGCACCCTGACGCGCCCAAACGCGCGGAGACGCGCCCAGACGCGAGTTTCCCGTCGTTACAGTGTGGTGCGCTTGTGTGTGCCCATGCCACAAATGCATGACCACGCCCCATGCCACGTTCCAAGTCATGCACGCTGCTACACATCACCTGACCCAGCCGCCTCCCCCCCCCTTGCTGTATCTTGCCCACAGGCCGGCCGAGGCCGCCGCCTTCTACCCCGGACTCACCTACTTGCACCAGTTTGACCGGCTGGACATGGTGGTGCGCATTACCCCCCGCAAGAACGACCGCGCGCGCAACCTGCAAGGAGCCTTTGACGTTGCGGCTGTCACCAGCGCCGCCGAAGACACCGGCGCATGGGGCGCAGCTTCCGCACCGGACAAGCAATCGGCCGGCGTGCTCGTGCGCAAGGTTTTCAAGCCATGGCCGTGGGGCTGCTGGGAGCTGCAGCAGCCGCCACTACCGTCCTCAAGCTCGGGCGCCGCGTCGCGGCGGCCTGCTGCCGCCGCCGCCGGTAATGACCGCAGCAGCCGCTTCCGCGCGGCTGTGCGGGTGGCGCGCACGTGGTGGTGGCAGGGAGAGTCCCACACGGTTTTCGTGGCGCTGCTGCTTGAGCGGCTGCAGTTGTGGGCGGAGGAGGCCGCGCGCCTGCAGCAGTTCGCCGAAGAGATGGCGGCTCTGGCGGTGCTGGCGGCGGCGGCTGAGCAGCAGGAGGCGCTGCAGGCGATGGCATGGCCGCTGCCCCAGCAGGAGATCGAGCCGCCGCCGCCGCCGCAGCAGCAGCAGCAGCAGTGGCTGCCTCAGCAGCAGCAGCAGCAGCAGCAGCAGCAGCAGCAGTGGCTGCCTCAGCAGCAGCAATGGCTGCCGAGCGCGCAGGACATGCCGCAGGCGCTTCCGTTCTCGCACTTCGTTGGCCCTTCAGCGGAGCCCACTCATCAGCAGGAGCAGTGGGCGGGCCTGCAGCTGGTTGTGCCGCTCGCGCCGTTTTACCCGCCACTGCCGATTCAGCAAGATCACATGCCCAGCCAGGCGAGCGGGTGGCAGGGCTGCCTGCAGTCAGCGCCTGTGGCACAGCAGCCGCTGCCGTCATTCGCGCTGTGGGAGGGCGAGCAGCCCGACCAGCAGCCCCTGCTGCAGCAGGCGTTGCAGGCGGGAGGCGAGGACCAGCCGCTGCAGGAGCCGCGCCGGCTGTTGTTCATGGTAGCGCTGGCGGGGACCGCGTCTGCGCAGCAGCAAGAGCGGCAGCAGGCCGAGCACGAGATGGTGGCGGCGGCGGCGGCGAATGCGGCGGCGGCGGCGCGCCGAAAGCAGGCGCGCAAGGAGGAGCGGTGGCGCCAATACCTGGCGCAGGCTCAGCCTCAGCCCCTGCCTCAGGCCCAGCTTCCGTATGCGGAGCAGCCTGCCGCTTGCTGCGCTGCGCCCTGGTCTGGGTGTGGTAGCAGTGACAACGTGGGCGGAAGCGGCAGCAGTGCGGCGGGCGAGGATGGCACCGAACGGTCGCCCAACGCGACGACTCCGCCGCAGCAGTACGAGCCAAGTACCGTCCAGCTGGCGTCGACACCGCAAGAGCCGCGCCCCCAGCCACAGTGCCAGAGCCGGCACCGGCACCGCTGCGGCCGCCGTGTTGCCGCGCGGCACCAAATGCGGCAGCGACAGCAGGAACAGGAGCAGGAGCGGGAGCATGAGGGGCAGTGTGAGGAACGGGCGCAGCAAAGCAAGCGGCATCGCGGTCGCCGGGGCGGCGCAAAGGAGCAGAATCGCCGGACCCGCAAATGGCAGGGCCAGCAGCAGGAGCAACAGGGCGGCTCACGCGGCGCCACTGCCAGCCCGCCACTAGCTGCGAGCCGGCCCGGCGGTGCGCTGCCCAAGACGCCGCCGCACCTCACCGCCCTCATCGCGCTGCTGCTGGCTCGCCAGCAGGCGGGCGAGTGGCAGTAGCTGTTAGGATGGCTGGCTGGCAGTAGCATTCAATAGGAGCTGAGCGTGACACTACTTACTGGTAGCCTTACTTTGGAGAAAGCAGGGTACTAATTGTTACACGCCAACTCGCCAAGGTAGACATTCATACTGTTGACAAATGCATCTCAAGCGGCGTTTGAAGGTCATATGACTCGACGAGGAAGCGCCCCCCGTACTCACATCGTCTTGTGCTCCGTAGGATCGGGGGGACTCTGTGTGCCTGAATATCCGCCGCATGCCCGCAAAGGGCACATCAAGTGAAACTTGAAATTGGCATCATTGATGCCTAATGAGAACGTGGAAACTAGCCAGGCCTCGCCATGTAAAATTAAGAGCAGAAGTCGCGCCCGTAGCCCAGCACCGTATCTTCAGAAGCGACTAAACACCATGCCTACGCGCTACTCTTGCCACGTTTCGCCCGCTTCTTGACGGTCCCACCACCCCCGCCCGTTTTCCGCACCGCCTTCACTGCGCCCACAGCGACACCGGCCTCGGCAGCCGCAGCCGCCGCCGCCCTTAGCCTCTCCCCACGCTGCCGAGCCGCCTCCATCATGCGCCCATACACAGCCGCTAGTTGCTCGTCACGCGCCGCAGGCGCCAGCGCCAGCCACGGCTCCACTCGCAGCGCCGCCACCAGCCAGCCGCGCAGCCGCAGCAGCCGCACCGGCAGGGAGCCCGCCGCCAGAGGCGCAGGCGCCAGCGCGGGCGCAGGCCGCGGCGCCACCGCGGCACCATCGCCATCTGCACCCCGTGCCGCGCCATTGGCAGCGCCGCGAGCAGCAGCGGGACGGCCCGCTGGCGGCGGCGCCGCCGCACCCTGTGCCGCCGCCGACACCGCCACCTCGTGCCAGGGCGCAACCAGCACGACGGCGAAGGCGGCGCGGCGGCCCAGCTGCATCACGGCGTGCCGGTCGCCCGCGAAGCTGCTGCGCCACATGATGGGCAGCTCGCGCGCCTCGGCCGCCGCCTCCAGGGACGCCTGCAGGCGTTTCCCACGATCGTCAACCAAACGCGTTTCAAGGGCCAGCAAGTGCGAAGCAAGCCCCCACAAAAGCAGGCTTTCAAAGTGACATGCGTTCAAAAGCTGCATGCGGACTCTCTCGCCGAGTAGCTCGCTCACCTGTGCGCGCAGCAGCTGCCGTACCATGCCGGGCGGCTGCACCGCCAGCAGCTCCGCCGCCGACAGCCGCCACCGCGCGCCCGCCTCCTGGCTCCGCCGCCAGCGGCTGCTGAGCCGCAGCCGGCGCCAGGTGGAGGGCCGCTGCCGCGCCGCCAGCGCCCGCACCTCCACCAGCGCGCGCAGCAGCGCCGGCCGCCCCTCCAGCGGCGCCGTGGAGCGCAGGCCCAGCAGGCGTGCCGCCGTGTACCTGCGAGTCAGGCCCACAGCTTAACAGCAGCCACAACCACGATAAAATGCCAGAAGAAAACCACCACTCAATGCACACACACGCTTTGCGTTGTGCGTGGCCCGTACGCGCCTCACTGAGCCCGGGGACGAGCGCCGCAGTAGCGCCGCAGCCGCCTCACCTGAACAGCCGTGGCGTGTACATGCGCGCCGCGCACATGGCCCACGCCGCCCGCACCAGGCTCTCCAGCGTCAGCACCTCGGTCCGCTCCACACACAGCCGCCGCGACAGCAGCGCCAGGCAGCGCCGCAGCAGCGCGTGGCTGCCCGCCGCCTCCGGCCCCACTTGCTGCCGCGGAGGGTAGATGGGCGCCACAGTCGCCGCTAGCGGCGTCGGGGCCGTCGGCGCGGCCGGCACAGCCGCCGCACCCGCCGCCGCCGCCGCCGCCGCCGCGCCCTCAGACACGCTGCTCCGCTTCTGTGGCGCGGTACGCTTGCTGGACGCGCCCGCCGCGGCCGCATTCGCGGCCGTGGCTGTGTCCCGGCTGACCTGGCGCCGCGCCGCGGCCGCCGCCGCATTCGCGGCTGCGGTGCGCACGGTCGCGCGCTGCAGCAGCTCGGCGCGCGGCCGCAATCGGAATAGCCGCTCGCCGGGCGGCAGGCGCAGCGGCCACAGCTGCAGCGGCAACGACGGCATGGGCGGCAGAGCTGCGCTCGCGAGCGCAGCGGCCGCGTCAGCGGCGCTGAAGTCGCCAGCAACTGCTGCTGCGGTTGGAATCAAAACGGAATCATCGCCAGTCTCCAGTTGGTAGCCGCCCGCAGCCCTTGCCAGCCGCCGGCGCTGTGCCGCCGCCGCTGCAGGCGCATACCGCCGCTGCGGCAGGCGAATGGGCAGCGCAATCGCTGGGGACTGACCAGCCGGCTTGTCGATGGCCGGTGCCGTTGCGGGAGCGGCGCCGCCATCCACCGCTGCTGGCAAAGCCCGACGGGTGGCTCGCACACGAGCTCGCACTCGTCGCCTGACACGGTCCGCAACCACCACAGCACCCGCTCCAGCCTGCGCCGCATCCACAGCCCCCAGCCGCGCAACATCCTCCGGCGTGAGCACAGCGTCTGCGCCCCCCGCCGCAGCCGGCGCCTCCACGGGCGCGGCTCGCCTGGTGCCGCGCGCGGACCGGTGCAGCAGCTGCGCCACTGCCGCCCACAGCTCGTCCCGCGGGCCAGCCGCCTCCAGACCGGCTGGCAGCTGCTGCGGCTGTTCTGGCTGCTGCTGCTGCTGCTGCTGCTGCTGCTGCTGCTGCAGCAGCTGCGTTTCGCTCGGCGGCGCCAGCTCCATGACATCCCACGCCTGAGCAGCCTCGGCCTCTTCATCATCCAGGTCCGTGACACCAGCAGCTGGCGCCGCGCCCTCCACAGCCGCCGTCGAGCTGCTGGGCCGGGTCCGCGGCCCCAAGGGCAGCATCGCGTGCGCACCCAGGTCCCACGCACCGCCGCCGCCGCCACCACCTCCAGGGCGCACAGGCGGCGTCAGCATGGTCACGGCCCACGCCACCTCGCACAGGGTGTGGGAGGCCAGGCCGGGCGCCAGCGGCAGCAGCAGCGCGCAGGCGGCCTGCAGCACCGCGGGCGCCGGGCGGTGGCGCTGCTCCACACAGGCGCTGAGGAACATGGACAGCAGCCCCCCGTCCAGCTGCTGCCGCTGCGGCTGCGGCTCCGGCTGCGGCTCCGGCTGCGGCTCCGGCTTATTCGTGCTGGTGCTGGTGCTGGTGCTGGTGCTGGTGCTGGTGCTGGCGGTGCTGCTGCAGCCGGCGTCGGCGCGTATGGCTGCCTCCACCACCGCCGCCAGCCCCTCCACGATTGCCGGCGGCAGCACAACGCCTGCGTGGCTCGCACTGGCGCCATTGGGAACCAATGCCTGCCGCGATGACGGCTGCGCTTCCACGTCCACGTGCTCGCGTGGAGGCGCAGTCGGTGGCGCCGGAGTGTGCGGCGGGCCACGCGCCATCGCCCCTAAGCCCCACAGCAGCGGCACCGCCTCCGCAGCCGCCAAGCGCCGCCGCAAGCGTCCTGGCGCCACGCGCCGCCGCTGCATTTGCTGCAGTGGGCCCGGCTGGTCCTCGGCCTGAGCGGGCAGCAGGTGCGGCACCCGTGCGCACACCAGCTGGAGGAAGGCGTTGTCCGCGACGCCGAGGCGGCCCAGCGAGCACACCACACTCGGCAGCCACACCGCCTCGTCATCCGGCTGCGCGAATGAGTATTGCTGCCCTGCCGGCGAACGAGGCGCCGCGTCCCTGCTACCGCCGCCGCTGCTGCTGCTGCCGCGCCCGCTCCTGGCGGCGCCCACACCGCGGACCGCCGCAGCCTCAGCGGCCTCAGCCTCCGACATGCGAGCTGCCGCCGCCGCCAGCAGCGCACGCGTCAGGCGCGCGTGGCGGCAGCGGAAGTGCGCCATAGCCGCTCCCACCATGGCCAGGCCGCGGCCGGGCAGCCCGGGTGCCAGCGCCGCGGCGCGCTCCCACAGCGCCGCCAGCGCAGCGTCCCCAGGGTTGAGCTGCGCGGCGGCGTAGGCCCACGCCACCATCGCCACTCCCTGTTGGGGGCAACGGGCATGCGGCGGCAGGTTGGCGGGTGTCTGCCCATCAGCAGCCCAGGAAGCCGGGGCCAACGTTGCAAGTACAAAGCGCAAGGACGCAAGGACAACAACGCAGCGGCATTGCAAACACGCTCGGGCTTGCGCCTGCGCACCTGCGGCCCCAGGCGCGGCAAAGCCGCCAGCAGCGCGCCTCGGGACCCGTTGAACAGGCGGAGGCACTGCATGCCCGCGCCCCCGCCGCCCGAGCCCGAGCCCGACTCCATCAGCCGCGCGACGCTCCACAGCGCCATCGCCAGCTGCCCCGGCGTCAGCGCCGCCGCCGCCCCCGCCGCCACCCCCGCAGCCGCCGGCGGCGCCGCCAGCAGTGACGCGAGGCGGCCGGCTGCGGCGTCCAGCGCCGCCGCCGCGCCCGCCGCGCGGCCGCCGCCCAGCACCGCCAGCGCCCACGTGGCCATCAGCAGCGACTGGGTGTCGTACTGCGGCAGCCGCGCCGCCACGGCGTCGCACAGCCGCTGCAGCGCCGCCGCCGACAGGGGCGGCGCCGCCGGGCGCCGCTGGCCGGCAGCCGTAGCGGTGCGGGAGCCGGTGCCGGTGCGGGCGCCGCCGTCCGCCGACAGGCTCAGGCGCGCGAGCGCCCATGCGAATTTCGCCATCTGCTGCGGCGGCATGTCGGCTGCTGCCAGGCTGCTGCCGCTGCCGGCGGCGGCCGGCAGCGGCTGCAGGTCCGCCACGAAAGCCGGCACAGGGGCTGTCGGCGCCGCACCGCCCTCGCTGCCGGCGGCCAGGCCGGCGGCCACCGCCTCCACCAGCCGCTGGGCGGGGTAGCGCAGCCGCGCAAACGCCCACAGGCAGGTGCCCAGCGGGTAGCCACGCATCTGCATCTGCGTCTGCACCTGTTGCCGGCCGCCGCCGCCGCCGCCCGCCCCAACAGGAAGCAGCTCCAGGCAGCGGCCCTCCAGGGCCCCCAGCAGCGGCCACAGCCGCGTTCCCACCCCTGCGTCATCCCCGCCCTCCGCCTCCGCCTCCGCAGCGGCACCCGGGCCGTCGCTGGCGCCAGCCGCCGGCACAGCCACGTCAGCGCCGTCGTCCCCCTGCTGCTCGTATGGCTCGTCCTCAGCCGCACTGCCGTACACGCTGCCATACACGTACAGCAGCTCGGCCACATCCTGCGGGCCCAGGTCGTACAGCCGCGCGCCGACGTACTGCCTGCTCGCGACCAGCAGACGCCGGGCGGCGGCTGCAGCCGCTGCGGGTGCAGCCGCTCCCGCAGCTGGGGCTGCAGCCGGCGCAGCCGCTGCAGGGTCTGTGAAGGCGCCGCCCGTGACGCTGACGCCGTCAAAGGCCCCCAGCGCCGTCAGGCCGCCAAGCAGGTTGGCGAGCTCTCGCGGTTTGAACGCCCGCAGCTGCGCCTCCGCCGCGACCGCCAGCCCCTCCACTGCTGCCGCCTGCGCCGCGGCAGCCGCCGCGGCGGCAGCGCCGGCGACGGCGCTGCCGGCAGGCGCAGTCCCCGCCTGCCCCACCGCCGCGCGAGCGCCCGGCAGCTGCTGCATAGTGCTCGCTGGTGCTGTTGGTGGCGGCTGCAGCTGGGAGTGCACTGGTCGGCGCGACAGCGCCGCCCCAGGGCCCGCCGGAGCTTTGCTCGCGCCGGCGGAGCCAGCCGGAGCTGCGGCTGCAGCTGCGGCGCCCGCGGCCGCGAGCCCCAGTGCGACTGCAGGTACCGGGTGCGGTGGCAGTGTGCGCGACAGCCCCCAGGCCATGTTGGCCAGGGCCTGTGGTGCGCAGCCGCCGCTGCGGGCAGCGCCCGCCACCGCCTCGCACACCGCCCGCCGTACCTCCACGTCGCTGTACGGCAGCCCCATCTTGCCCATGCCGTACACCACCATGGACAGCCCCACCGGCGCCATGCCGCGAAGCAGCCCCGGCTCCGCCAGCCGCGCCGCCAGCGCCGCCGCCAGCGCGCGCAGCGCGCCCGCCGCCCCCGCCGCCCCAGCGCCGCCACCCGCGCCGTCCCTTGCCCCGCCGGCGGACCCCAACGCCGCCCCGCTGCTGCTGCTGCTGCTGCTGCTGCTGCTGCTGCTGTTGCTGCTGCCAGGTGAGGCGAGTGAGGAGGAGGCGGCCACCGCGCTGCCCAACACCTTGCCCAACGCCCACACCAGGTCCTGAAGCTCGCGGGGCTCCAGGCCGCACACCGCGGGCAGCACCAGCAGCTGCGACCGCGACTGGGGCTGAGGCTGCGGCTGGGGCTGCTGACTGTGCGGTTGCAGGCGCTGGTGCTGCCCGGCCGCCGAGGAGGTGGCATGCACCGCCAGTGCCTCCGCCAGCAATACGCCTCCGCTGCTCCTCCTACCACCGCCGCCGCCGCCGCCTCCATCGCCCAGCTTGGCCAGGTTGTGCAGGAGCAGGGCGCCCGAGCGGAAGGCGCTGCCCTGACCCCGGCCCGTGGACCGAGCGGCCGCCGCCGGCAGGCCCGCGCTGTCGCCTTGCCCCTGGCCCTCCACGTGCTCCGTGTCGGGCTGTGGTTTCGACAGGTGCAGGTGGCGCGCGCCCGCCTCCCCAATCGCCTCCAGCAGCCCCGCGAGAGCCGCCTCCACGCCCTGGTCGCCCTGCCCCCGGCGCGGCCCCGCCGCGAGCGCCGGCCGCATCCGCAGCAGCAGCCGCGTCACCTTCACCAGGTCGAGCAGCGTCAGCGCGCCGGCACCATTGCTGCCGTTGCCGCCGGCGTTGCGACTGGTATTGTCGCTTGTGCTGCTATAGTTGCTGCTGCTGTCGCTACTGCAGCTGCAGTGCCAGGTAAGGGCGCTGAGCACGTGACTCAGCTCGGGGCCCATACCAGTGCCGGCGGCTGAGGGGCCGCTATGGCTGCCGCTGCTGCCACCGGCAGCCCCTCCGGCATTGCCGTTGCCCCAAACTCCCCCTCCCACGGAAGCTGCGAGCCCTCCCAGAACGTTCAGACAAGATGCCTGTTGGGTGGGGGGGCAAGCAATGATCGGGGGTGAGCGAAATTCTACTGGCGCTGCAGCCCCATGAGGACGTCAACACATCACCGTAACTCATCATACTAAAGAAACCGCAAGTCATACCTTGTCCATTGAGGGCGCTGTGGTTGCTGCGGCCGCCGCAGCTTGTCGTCTAGCGGCGCCACCGATGCCGACGGCGTGCGGGTGAGGCGCTGCGCGTCCGGCGGTGGCGGCAGCGGCGCTTGCGGCATGCTGTGCGGCACCAGCGCGTGCACGTGTGGCGCCGCTAGCATACAACTCGGGTTCCTTTGCATCTGCATCAGCAACCTCTCCACGAGCACTAGATCGCTGGTGGTGTGCAGGGGCAGGCG
Organism: Chlamydomonas incerta; assembly: GCA_016834605.1. NCBI lineage: Eukaryota > Viridiplantae > Chlorophyta > Chlorophyceae > Chlamydomonadales > Chlamydomonadaceae > Chlamydomonas > Chlamydomonas incerta. The sequence continues at coordinate 1,574,344 of JAEHOC010000016.1, forward strand.
GCGTGTTGCTCCCCCCCTGGCGGGGCCGCTCCACTCGTCGCGGCCGCAGAAGGCGAGCGGCCGGTCGGCCCCCCACAACATCGGCCCCAGCAGGCAGTGTGGCCATAGCCTCATCATTTAAAGCGTCTGGACGCGCAATTGCGTGCCGAGCTGCTGTGTGGCGGCCTGTGGCGGAAGCATGTGTGGCTGCGCCGCTGCCAAATACCAAGCGCGACGTGCTTTCGGCTCGGGCTCTTGCACTGCTCCATTGGTTCGTGCTGGAGCAAAGCTTGTTATGCATTTTGCGGCTGTTAAGCGCGACACAACACCCAGACAATTCTCGCGTTTTGCCCAGGACCTTCTTGCATTTTCAATTGAACCGCACTCGAGTACACCAGGCAGACTTCAAGCTGGAGGACACAAGCTGGCTGCAAAAGTCATGCACTCGCGGAATGAGGCGTTGAATTCCAGTTCTTCTTTGAGGGGCTCCACAATTCCTATCACACAATTGCCTAAATCCACAAAGCCAATCTTTCTGCCAATCAACTCTTCGCTTCCGTGTCCTGGTGGCCCACAACCTGACCAAAAATGCAAGCGTGCATGCGTGTTCCCAGTAGTGCCGCCCCCATCAAGCGGATGAGCAGCAAGCTGGTTGTGCGCGCGCAGGCTGTATCGGGTAAGCGGAGTTCCGGCGAGGGGCCAGCCGCGACAATTGGGTGTCGGGAGAGGAAGCGATATCGACACGCGCGGCGAATGCGGCGTAGTCATGGTGGTGTGGAATGCATAACGCGACTACAGTGGAATAGGGCCTGCAACGCGGTCGGCCGCGCTGCGTCGTCATCTCGCATGGTCATCGGCCGACCAGACACGCGAGCCGCTTACTCGGGCTTGGATAGCGCCGCAACGCCCAACATCGCGGCTTGTGTAGCAAGTGCCCGCAATTAAGCTGTTCGCGACGCGGGGCATGCGTTGAATAAGCGGCAGGAGACGCCGGGGTGCACGCCGGCACGGCTGGCCTGGCGCCGGGCAGCTCGGCGCGGGGCCCTTCCGGGTGACCCGGACCAAGCCTTCCTACGCGACCACACGCGTCGCTTGTCTTGGCACTTGTTATCATGCGCCTGGGCCGCTTGGTTACCTGTCTGCGCCTCTCACGCCATGCTTCTTGCTGCTGACACCGCGTCCATTTGCACTCTGCAGAGGCGTCCTCTGCGTCGTTCAAGCTCCCGACTAAGGCGCCCCTGCCCAAGGATGCGGCGGGCGTCAAGGCCATGATCGCCAAGTCGCATGAGATCCACGGCCAGGTGCGCGTTACGTGCACGTTAATGCACGTGGAGGGCCACGTCTGCAGGGGTTGGCGCTTTGGCTGTTGCGCCGCCTGAGGCGGCGGTGGGTGGGTGGGTGGGAGGCACACAGACGGCTTTTGAGTGTTTACCACCCAAACTCAAGCATCGGTGCCCTACGGTGTTGCAGCCTTTGCGAACCGGTGTTGCTCCTACGCGCCACGCTGCACGGCCGCCTCATCCCACACCCCGCTGCACCGCACCGCAGGGTCGCTCCATGTGGTTCAGCCTCAGCGGCGCCGGCAAGCGCGGCTCCGCGGGGACGTACCTGGCGCACGCGGACACCATTGACTGGCAAGCCATCTCCAGCGGCTCCATTGACTCGTACAACATCTACAGCTAGACGTCTAGGAGCAGGTGATCTCATAGCATAGATGCGGGATACCGGTACGACTGTAGAAGCCTGATGCTCTTCGGGACCTTGGGCCTGGCGGAGATGGGGCGATTAGGGCGAGTGGCGGGAGTGGCGGCATGACAAAGAGGCAGCAATGCGTTTGGTGCATGGTGTCAGGTCCAATGAGTGGGGCGTGAGGTTTTGAGGCTGTGTTTGCGCAAGCGTGTAAGCACGCATCCAGATGCATACGGTATTGCCAGCGCAGTGTAGGCTAGGCTAGGGAGAGCGGAGCTTAGAGCGGGCATGGCCCGCGTTGTTGTGTTCTCGTGCAACCCGGAACACAATGGACACGGTTGGAGCGCGTAACCCTTGTGTAAGGCAGCATTTACGTGCGCACATCGGGATCCTGGTGGTCATGGCGCGCCAGCATAGACGCTGTGCGCTCGGCGATGCGATACGAGGAACGTGTGCAACCGTAATTGATGAAGGCTGAAGTATGGAGCAGAGTATCCCATGCATACCGGTGCGGTAGTCGGTAGATACTCGACGATATCGGCCCCAAGGAGCAGCGGGCCGCGACGTTGGGTCAGGATTCTCAGGAATTACATCAAGGCAGTACGGCTGCACGCTCGTACGTGTGCACTGTCCTCGCAGCACCTGGCTCACCTGGCATCACAGTGGCTCACCTGCCGCCACAGCGGCACGCACCCGGCACAGCCAGCGCACGACCACGCGCCCCACCATCCCACACCGCGCCCTCACATGAGCCACGGCGCGGAGCTGTGCCCCATGCGCTCCAGCGGCGTCTTGCGGCTGTACACCGCCCTGTCGTATTCCTCCACCAGCTCCACCAGCTCCGTCAGCACCTCCGCCTCGGACTGGCCGCACGGCAGTAGCGCGCCCGGCTGCTGCTGCGGCTGCTGCTGCTGCTGCGGCGGCGGCGGCGCGGTGGGCTGCGGCGGGGCGGCGACCGCGTCCGCGGGAGCCGGCGCCGGTGCCGGTGCGGCGCGGCCCTGCCCCGGCCGCCAGCGCGCCTTCACCGCCGAGTCGCTGCCAGAGCCACTGCTGGCACTGCTGCTTGTGCCTGCGCTTGCGCTTGTGCTTTCGCTTGTGCTGGTGGCTGCGCTGGCGGCATCGGGGGCGGCGCCGGCGGTCTGTCCGCTGAGTGCGGCCAGGCGGGCGCGGATGGCCGACGTCAGCGCCTCGGGGCTGGTGACCACGAAGGACGGCTTGCCACCCTCAGCCTCGGGCGGGATCTGCGTGGCGTGTGGAAGGGGTGGACCATTCGAGTGCACATGCAGTCACGAGGACAGGGCGCACTACAGTTGGCTGGTTCGCCGCTTGCCGCCGCCGCCGCAGTCGCCGCCGCGGTCGCATCCCACCAAGCTGCGGCCGGCCCACCTGCAGGCCCGGCGGCGCGAATGCGTCCGGCATGAAGGTGGCGCGCTCCTCGGTGCTGCCCATGCCGTGCAGCAGCGTCCGCAGCACCACCTGCGCCGCGCTGGGCCCCGCGCCGCCCTCGCCGCCCTCGCCGCCGCCGCTGGCGTCGTCTTGGTAGCCCATCAGCCGCGCGCGCACGCGCGCCATGGCGCCTGCCGCCAAGTCCGCGTACGCCTTGTTGTGCTGCAGACACACACACGCGGCGACAGGGGTCGCGTTTGCTGCACCGCACGCACAGTCTTCGTTGTTGTTTCCCCCTTGTGCGTTAACACAAGCGGCGACAGGGGGTGGCGGCGCGCGTGGGCGTGCGGGTGTGCGGAGGCGGCGATCTGCGGGCCCGCAGGCGGCCATTGCCGGTGCACAGCGGGACGCAGGCGGCACGCACCGCTGAACCCACACACCTTGGTGAACTCTTCGATGGCGCTGCGGGTCGCCGGCCCCTTGCGGGGCCCTGAGCCGAAGCCGCCCGTCCCACCCGCCAGCGACTCGCGCAGCTTCTTCTCCTCCTGCAGCGCCCCAGGCCACATCATGTCCAGATGTTGTAGGCACATGCCGAGTGACTGCCGTCGGCCTGTGCGCACCAACCTGTTGTGTGCCAGCAACCACCTGCGCCCAGCGCCATCCACCCACCTCCTCGCCCAGCCGGTAGAGCTGGTCCAGGTCCACGCCCTTGGCCACCTGCGCGAAGTAGCGTGCGGCGGCGGTGGCACAGAGCGACAGACGGGAGGTATGCGGCAGCACTGGATAAGTTTAGTCGCCACGGCATAACGACTTGGCTGGTGACCACGACCCCTGCCAACTGCAACGCCGCCCCTGCACTTTGATTGAAATGCCCACCCACCTGCGGTGCTTGCTTGCCGGTCTCTACGCGCCACTGTTTCAGGTTGGAGTAGGCTAGGCTGCTCGCCAGGCTGGGAAGCAGCTTGCGGTTGGCTTGCTCCTCTGTTTGCCAGGGCATGCGCGGGTGGACAGGGCGGAGGTTAGGTCACCTTGCACATGCAGCATGCGGTACGCGGCATGCGAGACCGTGACATGGTGGACGGACCCGCATACCTCGAAAACCCTTCGCGCCTTCAGGCCCGGCCAGTCGCATGCTCGTCACTGCGCCACTCACCGACCCACTCGCGCATCAGCGTGAGCTCCTGACCCAGCCGCGCCGCCGCCTCCCGCAGCTCCGCACTGCCCAGCGGCTGCCCCTGCCCCGGCGCGCCGGGCATGCCCGGCAGGCCCGCCCGCCGCTCCTGGTCTCGAAGCCAAAAAAGGAAGCGGCTGTCGAGCAGCTCGTCGGAGCGGGCCGCAGCCGCCTGCCGCAGCTGTTGCGCGCTCAGACTCGCCAGCTCCGAAACAAGGGCCTGTGGAGTCACAGGGTCGTGTGATAAAGCTGATGAGCCTAATTGTGCTGATTGATAGGTAGCTACTGCAAGCCGGGGACCGGGGAAGGGAGGTTGCAAGCTGGGGACCGGGTGCGGCCACGGGTTGCGGACTCATAGAGCCACCGCCCTTAGATGTGCATCAGTGCATGTGAAGTCGGGGAGGGGGGATGCGAGGTGTGGTGCGGTGCGGTGCGGTGCGGTGCGGTGCGGTGCGGTGCGGTGCGGTGCGGTGCGGTGCGGTGCGGTGCGGTGCGGTGCGGCTCGTGACTGACCTGATAGCGCTGGACGTCCGCGGGAGAGGGAGCAGTGGCGTCTGGTGCTGCGCCGCTCGGCCTGGTGGCTTGGCAGCGGTGCAGCCTTGCCCGTATGCAGCCGCGGCCACCACGCTGGACCACCCGGGCATGGCTGCTAGTAAGGGGCGGTGGCACAGACTCGCCTCGCCCCGAAGTGGAGCAGCTGGCCGCGCCGGGCGAGCAGGTGGCCCGCCCAACGCTGAGGGGCATCGCCGCGACACGCCGAGCGAAGGTGCCACAGCCCCGCCTGCCCGCCCGCTCCTGTGCGTGGCCCATATTTACGCTTCTTCTGTCGATTAATGTTGTCGTCATTCCGTATTTAGAAAACAGCAAAAGCCGGCGCTGTGCCAGGAGATGTTGGGCGATTAGACGCTGAGAATACGCCGCAGATGTAGATTTATGATGATACGGGCACCTTCAAAGATAACAGCCAATAGCCCAGCAAATTTAATGTTCTGGGCCCATGCACTGCCATTAGGCATCGGGACTCGGCTGCTGACGGCACGATAAGGGGATTGATTTCAAACCAAAGGAGCGCCTCGGACTCAGCTGGAAGAGGGGCGGCAGGCATTCAGGCAACTGCGTGCCGGAGGAGGGCGCGGGGGCAGGCGGGGGCTGCCGGGGGGGCTGCTGGGGGCTGCCTGGGGGGCGGCTGGGGCGGGCTCACGGGCGGGCTGGGGGCACGGATAGCCTCCGAGGAAGCCACCACGCATTCCACCTCCACCACGCACACACGCTGGCCATGTAACCCAAGTATTGTCACAGCTGCGTGCTCCCACGACCTTAGTCCTGGGCAAACTTGCAGCCCGCGACGCAACCCGGGCGCGGTGCACGTGCGAGGCTTGATGGCGGCTTGCATGGCAGCACCATCGACTACATAGGCTCACAGCTTCATTGCCATTCCTCCTACAGAGGTTGGACATCTTCAGACACTGGCCTACGTTGATCGCGGAAAGCAAGCGCGACGCCGCATGCTTCGCTAGAATCAGTGCCCCTCTCTTGCTCCAGCATTAATAGACCTTGCACGCAAAGGATCGGCACTAGACAAAATGCAGCTGGTCACTATCAAAGACTCCGCGCCAGCGGTGCTCGATCATCCAAACCTGTATGTCAAGGGCCTCCCGCAGAACATGAACCAGACCGACGTGGAAGCATTATTTAGGCCGTTCGGTCCAGTCACGGGCTGCAAGTTCTTCCGCACCGCCACGGTGCCCTACGCATTCCTTCGGCTCGGCACGCCCGAGCAGGCGCAGGAGGCGATCAACAAGATGAACAACAGCAACGTGGCGGGCAAAGTGTTAGTAGTGAAGGCCGCGGACGTGGATGCGGTATACGACGAGCCAAATGAGAACCTTTACGTGCGCGGGGTGAGACTTCAGCACGCAGACGCCCGGGGGCCGGCAGCAGCGGCGACACCGGCCTCGCCCAGCCTGCTCTGAGCGTTGTTTTCGCAGTTGCTTGGGTGGGATTCATCCGCAGGGCTCGGGCCTCGGGGTACCTAGGGACTGCGTGGGGCCTGGGGAAGTAACTGTCAGCCCCAATGCAGTGGGGACCTGTTTTCCATCCCCGGCCTGTGAACAGTTGCCGTTCATTGCCCATGCAGCTGCCTCTCCATTGGACGGAAGAGAGCGTGCGCGGCTACTTCGAATCGTTCGGGCCGCTGATCAGCGTCCGCATCCTGCCGGCCAGCAACTCGGGCGGGGTAACGCCCCCGGGGCAGGCAAGTCCGCGTGGTTGCTGTGGGTTCGGGGGCCTTGTGTGGGCTTGCACCCCTGCACGTCCCGCTTTCTTTGCTTTCCTCCTGCCGCGTTCTCAGCAAGCCGTTGCAGTCAGCGCTGACCAAGCCCGTTACGCCAGTGCCACACCAACAACCACGCCCAAACCCGCCACCATAGCACGCCGACACTGCACCTCACACCGCGCCCTGCACCGCCCCCCACCCCCACCCACACATGCAACTGCCCCTCACGCTGCACGCGCAGGTGGCCATGGTGCGGTTCCAGAACCTGGAGCACGCCACGGCCGCGCGCGACAGCGCCAACGCCATGCCGCCGCCCGGCGAGCCGGCCGGCACGACGCCGCTGAACGTCAAGTACGCGGACACACACGAGGAGAAGCAGCGCAAGGCCCTCAGCAGGGGCGGCACGATGGGCGGACCCGGGCCCATGGGCGGCCCCATGGGCCGCGGGCCGGGGCCCATGGGCGGCCCCATGGGCGGGCCCATGGGCGGCCCCATGGGCGGGCCCATGGGCGGCCCCATGGGCGGGCCCATGGGGGGCCCCATGGGCATGGGGCCTATGGACGGCGGCATGGGGCCCATGGGCCCGTTGGATGGCGGGATGGGCATGGGGCCGTTGGATGGTGGGATGGGCGGTGCCGGCGGCCCCATGCACAGGCGGGGCGGCGGACCGGGGCCGGCCATGCGGTTCGCGCCCTATCCCATCAGCGCGGGCGGCCCCATGGGCGGTCCCATGGGCGGCCCCATGGGCGGCCCTATGGGCGGCCCCGGCGGCCCCGGCGGCCCCGGCGGCCCCGGCGGCTTCGGGCCCATAGTCAGCCCCCCGCCGCCGCCGCCTCCCCGGCGGCAGCAGCAGCCCGACATGCACCAGCAGCCTGCGCAGGGGATGGGGATGGGCGGCGGGCCGCAGGCCATGATGAACGGCCCCGGCCCTGCGGGCGGCATGCCTGGCCCGCAGATGGGTGGCCCGCAGCAGCCCATGCAGCAGCAGCCCATGCAGCAGTCCTACGGGATGCCGCCGCAGCAACAGCAGCCGCCGGGGCTGGGGCCGGGGCCTATGCAGAACCAGCCGCCAGGGCTCGGCATGGTCCCGCCAGGCCTAGGTGGTCCCGGCCCGGGACCCATGCAGCAGCCCATGCAGCAGCAGCCTATGCAGCAGCAACCCATGCAGCAGCAGCCTATGCAGCAGCAGCCCATGCAGCAGCAGCCTATGCAGCAGCAGCCTATGCAGCAGCAGCCCATGCAGCAGCCCATGCAGCCGCCTGCGCAGGGCGCGCCCCACATGCAGCAGCCGCAGATGGGCATCGGCATGCCGCCGCCCCAACACCAGCAGCAGCAGCAGCAGCAGCCGGTGTCGTACGGCGGGATGCTGCAGCCACCCATGCAACAACAGCAGCCCATGCAGCAGCAACAGCAGCAGCAGCCCATGATGCAGCAACCCATGCAGGGCCCGCCCGGGCCGATGGGGCAGCCAGCGCCGGCGCCGTACCCGGGTGCCCAACAGCCCATGCCGCAGCAGCCGCAGCCCTACGCAGTGGCGCCGCAGCAGCAGATGCCGCCCCAGCAAATGCCGGCGCCGGCGCCAGCCGGGCCCGGGATGTATGGGGCGCAGCCGCCCGCCGCCACTGCGCCGCCAGCCAATCCCTACGCGGCAATGTACGGCGCAGCCCCAGCCCAGTCTGCGCCTCAGCCCCAGCCCGCACAGGCCTACGGCGCTGCTCCAGGGGCGTACGGCCAGCCGCAGCAGCAGCCGGCACAGCAGCAGCCCACCGCAGCCGCCACCTCCGCCTATCAGTACAGTTCGTATGAGGAGTACATGAAGCATTATGCGGCCTACTACGGCTATGCGCCCGCCGGCACGGCAGCGGCGGCGGGCACCGGCGCCGCGGCGGCTCCGCAAGACGCCGCGGCGGCTTACGCGGCATACAGCAACTATTATGCAGCCTACCAGCAGCAGCAGGCCGCGGCTGCGGCGGCGGCGGCGGCGGCGGCGGCGCCAGCTGCGACGGCCACTGCGGAGGCTGGCAAGCCGACGGCCGCGGCTACAGGTGCCGCGTCGGCTGCATCGACTGCCACTGCCACGTCGAGTGCGCACATCTCCAAGCAAGCGACTGTTGGTGGAGCCGCGGCATCGGCTGCGACTGCCGCGAACAGCAGCTACAACCCCCGCGCCCGGATCCTGGTGCACGGCCTGCCTGCCTCGGTGCGTGCGGCGTCCTCTCTTTTGCGGCGCTCCGATGGCAGCCCCGGCGCCTGCTCGCTTGTTGGTGCAGCCCGCGTCCTCGTGCTCCCTGTCGCTGGCCCTGCGGTGCCCATTGTGACCAACGCGCTGCCCGCCATGCCCGCCGTACCGCCCGCCCCCGCCCCCGCCTCCGCCCACCGACCCGCAGGCCGGCAAGCTGGAGGTGTACGAGGCGTTCGCGCGGTACGGCGCCACCATGGGCGTCAGCGTGTCGGGCGGCCACTGTGTCGTACAGTACGGCGACCGGGATGCGGCGCAGCGCGCCGTGGCGGCTGCGAACGGGACTACGGTTTGCGGCGCCGCCGTGCGCGTCTCGCTGTCTGAGCCGTAAAACCCTACTACTTTGTCCTACCATCATTACTGCAAGCGTTGCACGTATCGGGCTTCCACTACTGCTAGCTTTGCACGTATTCTAGGGAGTAACTCACTATATGGTATCGGAGTAAGCTAGGTGCCGCCGCGGGGCGAGTCAGGGGCGAGTCAGCGGCGACTCAGGGGATTGGGAGGGGCAACGGGCAGGGTTCGATGGTGCAGAGTGAACGGGGCGACGGGGAGGGTGACGCTATTACATTGGGTGCTTGGGAGTGAGGGTTGGGGCTCAGTCTTGCCATTCGTGTGTGGGCTAGATGCGGGCTAGACGTAGTAGCTTGCCTGTGCGCTCGGGTGCAACCAGCCCATGGCTTATAGTAGCTGTGTTGCGCAAAGCTTAACGTGCAACGATACGCATGTGACTTCGCCAGCTCTCCCCTGCACGGAGTATTGGAAGTGTACGGGTTGTGCCCGTTCACACAACCCTTACCATCATCACATAGCGGGCCTCTCCCCTGGCCTCTATTGGAGCTAGCTTCAGCATACGATTGACTGCACGTCGCCGTCACCATCTTGTGTACTATGCGTGCCTACAAGTGGCTTCAGGGATACTCGATTACGTGTTAGCAATGCATGATTGCACGCAGAGGAGGATAGCACGGGCATCGCAGCAGCGTGCTAGCGCATGCGGTTGCTGTGCATGCCGGGTCAGGGGTATGGTCTGCGCAATCCTTAACATCATCCCTTAACATCACTGCGTCCTCTAGCCGGCTGCCCAGCGGCGTGCCCAGCGGCTGCTCGGCTGCCAGGATTCGGCTGTGGCGGTACATGGCGGTACAGCACTGGGCTGCGCTGTCGGCTTCTGAGCGCATATGGAACCGTATGCCAGCGGCAGCATGAGTCAGCTTCAGCTTGCACCGTGTACGCAGTCATGACACCGGAACTCTGTCTTAGAGCTGCCAGTTGGAGTGCCGCCGAAGGGACTGGGAGCGTAGGGGGTCTGGCTTCTCGTTTTCTCACGGGCCACATAAGTACGGTAGCTACGGTACACAACCCCGCCTGCAAAGCAATCGCTGTCGTATGCGGAAGCAATGTGTGGTTGAGAGGGCGTTCGGTTGCACTCGCTGCGCACACCATGCATAGCGGACAGTCTTGCAGGCCCAGGCAGCCCCCGCGTTGCACCGGCACCATGGGTACTGCCTATAGTACTGCCTATAGTGTCGGCGCTGCAGGTGGCGTGCCCCTGAGGTCTAGAGCAGGGCGTCCGTACTAGTACGTGCTCGCTGGCTCGTGAGCTGCGTCAGCAGGTCCCTCCTGTAACCAATGCAATCTGCCTATCCGCAAGCGTGGAGCGAGTCAAGGGTGGGATAGGCATGGGGCGCATAGGCGTGGCAGGGTGCGGGAATGGGATGATGGTGAAGCACGGCAGGGGAGGTTTGCAGCCGGGGGCGGCAGGTTGCGGGCAGGGAGCGGGCCCAGAGGGGCCTGAGGGGCTATCTTGCGTTGCCGGGCGCCAGGGCCGCCCACAGTAGGGGACGAGCCAACGAGCCGTTCCGCATGCCTTGCGTCGCGACCTCCATGCGATCGCTGTCGTGCGTTCTCGGTTGCCCCTAGCATGAGGCCGTGAGCAACCCTGGGGTCGGGCGGGCGGGCCTGGGGTGTAGAGTCAATGCATGAAGGGCAGGGGTGGGCAGGGTCAGGCACGGTGGGCGGGGGCCGCATTGGCGTCACGCGATTTTCGCATGCGCCTTCCATGTCTACAATTACAAGACATTTATTGTCTGTGACACATATTCAGTGTGTTACTACCCGCTGCTTTTAAGCGGCTCGCAATATCGGACTCTAGACCGGACTCGCAACAGAACAAGAATGTAAAGCTACCCTTTTAATCTAGTGTATATCCTCATAGCATGGCAAATTTTGGAGAGACGCGCCGGTCGGCGTTCGGGCGCGCGCAAGCGGCGCAGCATTACGCGACGACGTTGCTAGGTCTTAACGCGGCTGACCGACACCGCAAGCTAGTGAACGACTACCTAACATACTACGCCCGAGGCGCACCAGGGCAGCCGGGGGGCCCTCCAGCAGAGGAACCCAGGACGGTTCGGTCGGATGCAGATGCGCTGCGTGAGCACCACCGCTTCATCCGGACGGACCAGGATGACGGCGACCACGGCTGGGAGGCGCGCCTGGCGAAACGCTACTATGACCGGTTGTTCAAGGTGCGGGGCGGGCGCCGGCGCACATTGGGGAGGAGGGCAGAGGGAGGAGGGGGCCAACCAGGGGGCCAGGGGGTTCGTGTCCGGGTTCGTGGCAGGTCGGCTGCGCCTCGCAACAACTTTAAGTTGTTGCTCATGCGTTGCGCGCGCAGGAGTACGCCATCGTGGACTTGAGCTTCTACAAGGAGAGCCGGCTGGGCATGCGGTGGCGCACGCAGAAGGAGGTGGTGTCGGGCAAGGGCCAGTTCGTGTGCGGCGCCAAGGGCTGCGAGGCCGCCGACGGGCTGTGCAGCTACGAGGTCAACTTCGCCTACCAGGTGCGGCGGGGGTATGTTGTATATTCCCTCACCCCCCAAGAAAAACTAGTAGAGGGGGATAGGCAGGGGAGAAAGGGGAGAAAGGGGGTGCCGCCTGTATAGTAGGAGAGCAGCGTGGGCGCTGCGGGCAGCAGGCGCAGGCAAGAGATGATGGCTGCAGGTTGCAGATGCACACACGCACACGGACGCGTCCGCAAGTCCCCAGCCTGCTCCCCGAACCTCCGCTCACAGGAGGCGGGCGAGCGCAAGCAGGCGCTGGTCAAGCTGCGGGTGTGCCCCGCTTGCGCCTTCAAGCTCAATTACAGGTGAGCGCCGCGCATCCGGACGCGTCGCACGCAAGCCGCCTGCCCCGTGGGCTGCCTCCTTACCTGCAGCCGCAGCGTATCTCTCCCTCCCCCCGACCCGTGTTCCCAATCCTCTGCCCACTGCTGACCCCTCCGGTCCGCCCCACAGGAAGGAGAAGCAGCTGCAGAAGGCTGTGGACGCGGCGGCGGCGCGCAAGCGCAAGCGCGAGCGCGAGGAGGCCGCGGCCCTGGAGACGGCGGACCCCCTGGTCCGGGAGGCGCTGCAGTACGTTAAGCGATACACGGCCGGCGACACGGCGGCGGGCGAGGGCGCGGCGGGAGAGGGCGGGCTGGGCGAAGAGGACCTTCTGCGGGCAGCCCGAGACGTGGCGCCGCCGCCCGCGGCCGCGGGCGGGGGCGGGGGGTCCTCCGGGGCCGGCGGCGCGGCGGGGGCCGGCGGCGCGGCGGGGTCGGGTCCGGCGCCGGCCATCATCACGCTGCCGGCGGACAACAGCGTGTGGGAGAGCAAGCCGGCGCAGGAGACCGCCACAGCGGAGGAGGAGATGGACGCCTACTTCGAGGGGCTGTTCATGTGAGGGGGAGGGGGAGGGGTGGTGCGGCGTGTGCAGGCACGCAACTTTGGGCTGGCGGGGGCTGCGCGGCGGTGGTCACAGCTGCCTGGCACCGCGTATGCGTCACACAGGCTTTAGTGCCAAATTCGTGTGCATCACTCAACCAGAATACCGGCAGTGCGGGTGTTGCAAGGTCTGTGTGTGTGGTGGTTGGCGGGGAGGTTTTCTCCTGGCATGACCCCTGTAGCTGTCCTGGCGCGTGCATTGGCGATTGAAGTCAAGGCGACAAGCCGACGAATTGACGATACTGGTACTCAATGTGTTATGTATTCACAGAGACGAGGGGAGGGGGGGCGGGGCCCGTTGTGTGTGTGGGGGGGGGGGGGCGTTGCCGACTGGGTGCGTCACCCGCGATAGCGTTCAGCAGGGCATTCTGCGTTCTGGCTTTCTGTCGCGATGCGGCGGGAACTCGATTCCGAGCGGAAGGCTCCTTGTGTAAATCATCTACGCTTTGCCTGGCGGCTAGAGCACGCGAGTCCCTGCGCTACCATATCCCTGGGGATGTTGTCATGATGGGCAAGCTCTTGGGAAAATGGACACCGGACAGCACTAGTAGCTCGCTACTGGAGGCCTATCAGCAGCCCGAGCAGATAATCGCTTGGGCCCAGCTTCCCGCGGATGTCTCGCGGCACATCTCTTCCGAGTCCCTTGCCAGCAGGTGCGTTGGAGCCAGCAAGCTACGCGTTGCGCAATCGGTAGCACGATACATCGAGTAAATGAGACGAGCATGCCCATTCGTGCAAGCTACCGCGAACTTGTCGCGTGCAGGCTGGCCGACCCGGTGCCGACCGGCAGCTCAGTCTTCGTCGATTCGGAAGCAAGCATTGCCGCAGAAGGCATGCGCATACTTCAACACACCGTGGGGCCTCTGGCCGCTGGCAGCCTGGAGCGCCTGAACGCTGCTGGCATCCAGGCGGTGTGGATGGCGGCGCCACCGAGTAGCTTGCTGCCTGCCGTACTGGACCCCGCTGGCGGCATCGGGCTCTCGCTGCCGGCGTGCAACCAGCGGCCGCCGCAGCAGCAGGACCCGGTGATGGAAAGCATAGCCGCGGCCCCTACCCAGCAGCTGTACTACGAGAAGAGTGGCGGGCTGCTGGACGCTGCCGCTGTGCTCCTGATGCTGTCTGACGAAAGCCCGCAGCAGCCAGGGCCGCAGGCGCCGCCAGCGCGAGTCGCAGCAGCGATGGTGGGTGCGTTCAAGCCCGTTTCCTCCCTAATGGAGAGTCCGACCGAACCATTCGACATCATCGCGGCGTACGAAGGCCGCGGCGACCACCCTGGGAGCAACCTGGCGCGCTCAGCGTTGGGGCAGGTGTGTGGCTGGCGTGACCGGCGGGCTTCTCCATCCATCCGGTAGCGGTGAACATACATGCGTGCAGCCCTGCAGTTGAGCATGCGTCAAGATTGAGGGGGACGTCAGCCAGGTGCATGCGGAAGTGCGCCAGCAGTGCGTGCGGTGACCTTGCTGGGAAACACTTCGAGGTCACGCAGGCTTGCCCCCCAAGGCAATAATGCAGCAGCTTGTGGCGGTAGGTGCGACTCGCTCCATACCTTGCTAGTCACCGCCGTGTCCTGTGACCGCCGGAGCGCAGGTCTACACATACATGCGGGCCTTCGGCGCCGCTTACGGCTTTGTCAGCACCTGGAACGCCTGGTGGTTCACCCACGTGCCGCCGGAGCAGCCGGACGTCATGTACGTGTCCGCGCCCGTCCTCGCCTCCGCAGCGCCGGCCGCTGGCGGCGCCGCCTCCGCCGCCCCCACCGCTGGCAGCGCCTCCGCGGTCCCCGATGCTGGCAGCGCCTCCGCGGTCCCCGATGCTGGCAGCGCCTCCGCGGTCCCCGACGCTGGCAGCGCCTCTGCAGCCCCCGACGCTGGCAGCGCCTCTGCCGCCCCCGACGCTGGCGGCCCTTCCGCGGGCCCCCCCGCTGGCGGTGTCTCCGCCGGCGGCGCCGCGGCGGCCGCACCTATGCCTGCCGCCGCTGCGTGTGCCAGCGCCACCGCCGCCGCAATCCATGACGGCAGCGGCGGCGTCAGCGGCGGCGTCAGCGGCGGCGTCAGCGGCGGCGGCAGTGGTTGCGCAGGCGACACGCCGGCGGCAGTTGGCGATGGCACGGTGCTGCAGACGCTCGCATTCATACAACACCAGGCACTCACGGCTGCTTGTAGGCGGCGCGTGTCGACGGCGGGCCCCCGCCCGCTACCACCCGCCGCCCAGCCTGGCCCGGTCCGGGAGACAGACGGCGGCCCATCGGGTGGGGTTGACGGCGGCGGCGGTAGCGGCGGCGGCGGCGGATCTCGCTGCAGCGGCTCGGGCACAAGGGGAGCGGCCAAGGACGGGTGTGCTGCCGGTCCCAGCAGGTAAGGAGCCGCGTGCGCGGGCACGCATGCAACTGCGAGAGCACGGAAGCCACGCCGCCTTCTTTGTATGGACTCCTCCGGCAGCGTGACGCTTGGCGTGGGCTGCTACCTTTCACTCTGGTGCTGTTGGACATTGGGGGCTTTAACCGCCCGTGTTCCGTCCCGTCCTCGCTCCATTTGCCTGTGGCAGTGCTGGTGGCGCTGCTTTCCAAGCGGCAGCGGGGGCAGACCAACCCGGCAACAGCACCGAGCAGCCGCAACCCGCCGCAGTGTCCCTGCCGCAGCCGCCGCAGCCGCAGCCGCAGCCGGTGGGGCTGGAGTTCGAGCGGGCGGTGTCGGTGTCCGGCCACGACGGGTCGGTGTTTGTGGGCCTCTGCGACGGCGTGGCGGCGCACATCAAGGTGTATCTGCCGGAGGAGGAGCAGCTGGCGGCCTACTGGCAGGAGAGCCAGGCGTATGCCGCGATGGCGGCGGCGGGGCTGTTTGCCGCGGGCCTGGTGCCGCAGCTGCTGCACTACGGGCAATTCATGGTACGGCTAGTGGGCTGCTGCCAGCTGATCGCACTGCCGATGGACAGGGGTTGATTGTGTGCGTCGTGAGTCAGGCATGGACCCGATGCGATTGCGAATGTGCATGAGGATGGGGCCGCCAACCCGCTCACCGTCTAGCGAAGCGCACCGGTATGCTGGGCGTGCGGTTTAACACGAGTTCAGCTGTAGGACGCTCTGACTGCCTAGCTACATGCAATCCCACCCGGTGGCCCCCGCTGCATGCTGCTGTGCGGCGTGCTGCTACCTGCCGGCCCGCAGGATGATGACCTGTCCTGCCTGCGCTACCTGGCCACAGCCACCGTGGCGGGCGGCCGGCCGCTGTCGGACTACTACGGGGTGGGGCAGTACGACCAGCCGCTGTCCAGAGCGCTGCCGGAGGGCGCGGCCGCCGCCGCGGTGGTGGCGCTGCAGGGCGTGCAGCGCGCCCTGCCGGGCTTCGTGCACGGCGACATCCGGCCGGAGAACATCCTGCTGCTACCGGGGGTGGACGCGGAAGCCGGCGGAGCTGGCGGCGGCGGCGGCTGCAGCAGCGCACGTGGGCCCGGCGGGTGCACCGGCGGGTGCGCCGGCAGTGGAGACGAGGGTCTGCTGGCGGGGGGAGGACAGGAGCTGGCGGCAGCAGGCGCCGCTGCGGGGGCGGCTGCGGCGGCGGCGCCGGCGGAGGCTGGCCCTGCCGGCCTCGGGGGCGTTGCTGCCGCCCCGCAGCGGCGGCCGCGACTGCGCTGCGTGCTGATAGACTTCGGCCGCTCCGTGCTGGACGGAGATGACGAGGAGCGCCAGAGCGAGCTTGAGGAGCTGCGGCACATGCTAGGTGCCTAGGGCTCGGTGACGAGCAGCAGGGGGCGGTCGTGTAACGTCGTGCTCTGTCCTGTCCACCCCAGCTCTGTCCTGTCCACCCTTCAGTGACGGACAGTGGGACAGCGTTAGGGAACAAGAAAGGTGCCTGCCGCCTATCTGAACGCAATCGGCAGTGCTACATTCTAGTACGTGACACGGAAAGATCAATGCCCCGACCATGCCCCGCCTTGCGTGCGTGCCGCTGGCTGAGATTGGGGGGCAGCGTTCGTGCAGGCATTGTGTTTCAAGTCGGCGTTTGTGGAGGCGGGGCAACCTTTGCAGGTGGCGAGAAGGTGCGAGTCAATACCATGCATGTTGAGGACTTGAGGTGCTGACTGCTGAGGCAGGCTGAGGTTAACAGCGGACTGGCTTGTGACTACGTGAGTGGCACGAGCACGACCTAAACGTGTTGCGGCCTTTTGGGCTCCGTGGGCCCACACCTGGCAACGGCGTCAGCAGACTAACTTAGCCATGCCGCGTGCCATGCGTAAGCAGTGGCCGACTGGCCGCCTTGCTCCCGTGCTTGTTAGGACAGGGGCGAGGGAGGGGTGACACAAGGGGCGAGGAATGGGGCGAGGGCAGGGGTGACACAGGGGCGAGGGCGGGGGCGACACTCATCGCGAGCGTGCCCGGCACGCGTGGCGCGAGGCCCAGGGTTTTGGACCGGGCGGTGCTAGGTGTTCTTGTTTTCGAGTGCGACTTGGCCTCCTGCTCAACAATTGGGAGTTAGTGTAGGATACCTATCATTACCACAACACCGCTGGCGTTGAATCGCACAGCGGACATTTTCGTGTTTCGCGTGGGCGAGCACAGGAAGAGTCGCGGGATATGGAGGACGAGCTCTACGAAGCAGTACCGGAGGACTCCATGGACGGTGCGGCAATTTGACGGGCGCATAATTCTCAGGCCCGGGATCTGCGTGCCTAATCTTCCATGTGCTTCGGCCCTGCAGCCGAGGCTGCGCCTCCACAGGTTGCCGATGAGGCGGTAGTTTCTGCCTCAGACGCGCCGAAGCCGATGGAGACGGAGTCCACTGGGCACTACGAGGTGCGCGGGTGTTGTGCATTTGGCCCGACACCAGAGTTCGCTAGAAACCCGCGGCGTTCCCTGACCCCTCGCAGTGGGAGATTCACAACTTCGCCAAGCTACTTCAGACGGACAAGCAGACTTCAGAGACGTTTGAAATTGGCACGTACCTATGGTGCGTGCACGACTGCTGTTCACCCGGCCGCGTGGTCCGGCGCGTTGGGCGAAAGCCGGGCTAGACTCGCGGGCCACACCAGCGCAGTTGGTGTTGGCAGCAGAGGTGGAACAGCGAGCAGAGCACAGCAGATGTGCAGGCGGAGGGCCGGAGAGGAGGGGGGCGCCACGGAAGGGGGGGGGTGAGGGCGTAGCCTAGGTCGCACCAGGAGGTCCGGACCAAGCCCTGTGCCACCGACATCAATGTTCGGCTGGTTCTGCCTGCGGGGTCGTGCGGGCGCAGTCTTAATGGTGCAACGCTCCAACGGTGGCACTGTGCTGCGCAGGCGCATGCTGTGCTTTCCGCGCCAGAACGCGCAGCCGCACCGGCACATCTCGGCGTTCCTCGAGTACCCGGAGGCCAGCTTCACGCCCACCCACCTCAGCCCGAAGGCCAGCTTCAAACTCATCATCAAAAACTTCAAAGACCCCAGCAAGGACTTCTCCAAATGTGAGTTGCCTGGCTGCCGTCGCCCTGGGGCCGGGCGCACCGCCAGCCTGCCATGCGCCCGCCAAGCTGCTGCCCCAGGCCGCCCGCCGGCCCCACGCCTCCCCCCACCCTGCGCAAACGCCGCGCGCCTGGCCGCCGCCGCACTGACCCGCCCCGCCCCGCCCCGCCCCGCCGCCGCTTGCCGCCACGCCAGGCGCGGACCACTTGTTCGACTCCCAGCAAGTGGACTGGGGCTTCAGCCAGATGCTGCCGCTGACGGACATCAGCGTCGCCAGCGGCTACCTGCGCGAGGACGGCGCGCTGGTGCTGCGCGTGGAGATCACCATCCAGCGCGACGAGCGCTTCACGTACGACAGCCGCGCCGTGACGGGCTTCGTGGGCCTCAAGAATCAGGTGCGGCTGGGGGGTGCGGCTGGGGGGGGGGGCGGTGGGCGCGCGTGGGCTGCACGCGGCACGCGGCGCGGCGCGGCGCTGGCTGCTGCAGGCGGCGGCTGGCTGGGTGGGAGGCGGAGCAGCAGCAATGCGCCAAAAGGCGCGCAGCGGGAGGTCGGGGGCCGGGAGGGGGCGGCTCCAGGGCTGCTGTGGGGCTGCGCAAGCTGCCGCGCGCGAGTCCCCGGGGCGGACTAGCACACGCTGGACGCCTTCCCCACATCCACCACCCGCTCGTGCTAGACCGGGGCCTCTGCCCCCGCGTGGGCAGCCTTGCGACACAGCGACCCGACACACACATGCACACCCCGGAGCGCGCACACGCCCAGATCGTGCTCTCTGAACACGCCGACACGCGCACACGCGCACGCAACGCAGGGCGCCACGTGCTACATGAACTCGCTGCTGCAGTACCTGTACAACGTGCCGCTGTTCCGCAAGGTGCGCGGGAGGGGGCGGGGTTGGGATGTTGGGGCAGGCGGATGACGGGAGTCAGGAGCGGGGAATGTCGCACATGGCGTCTGCGATGAATGCGGAGGGTGTGGGACGGCTGCGGCGGGGGTGCCCTGTGCCTCGCATGATGGTAGTAACTGTCGGCCGTGCCACTTCCACAGGCTGTGTACCACATGCCGGTGCCGGAGAACGAGGAGCCCAGCAAGTCGCTGCCGGTGGCGCTGCAGAGCCTGTTCTACAAGGTGTGTGTGGGCGGGGGCTGCGCGGCCGCATGGGTGCGCTATCAAAGCAGTGGCGGGCGCGTTAGTGCGCTGCGTGAGGTGCGGTGGGGATGCTGGGGCAGCTGGGTGGGGTGGCACGGCAGCGGCGCGGTAGCGGCTTGCAAGGCAGCTGGAGCGGTGGGAGGAGCAGCCAAAGCGGACCAGCAGCGGCGGCGGCGGACGACAGCAGAGAGGCGTGGAGCTGGCGAAGCATGGAGGTCTGAGCGGCGGCAGCGCTGCCCAGTCACCGGGCGCGCATTGGGGCACTGGCCCAGGGTCTACTCGAAGAATACTGTACACTATCAGCAGCGGCACGCTGCAAATCGCCCATGGGCAGTCTGTTGCCCCGTGCGTGCGTGACCCCTCACACAGTCGCATGCCACCCAGTGCCCGCCCGCACTCATGCTCGCACACGCTGCCCGACCGCCTGTATCACCACCGCCCTCCCGCGCGACCCGGCGTACCCTGCCCTCCCCCGCACCCCCGCAGCTGCAATACGCGCCCTCGGCCGTGTCCACCAAGGACCTAACCGCGTCCTTCGGCTGGAACACCTACGACGCCTTCATGCAGCACGACGTGCAGGTGCGGGGGGCGGAGGGGAGGCGAGGAGAAAGGAGGAGGGAGGAGGAGGGAGCAGGAGGGAGGAGCAGGGAGGAGGAGGGAGGAGCAGGGAGGAGGAGGGAGCAGGAGGGAGGAGGAGGGGGGCGCAGGGACCGCGGAGGAAGGGCTGTGCGGCGGAGGTGGAGCGGACGGGGGCCGGGGTAGGGGGCTGCAACTGCGTCTTCCGCGATTTGGCCAAGGTTGGCCGCAGAGCAGGGCTCAGGTGTGTCCTGCTGCTGCTGGTGTTGCTGCTTGCCCGCCCACCACCACCGCCGTGCCGCCCGCCGCGCAGGAGCTCAACCGCGTGCTGTGCGAGAAGCTGGAGGAGAAGATGAAGGTGCGCGCGGACACAGCGGCGGGCGGCGGGGGTTTGGGGCACGTGGGGCCGGGGCCGCAGAGGCCGGGGCCGCTCTGGAGCCAGCGGCTATGTGCGGAGCGGGCGCACGTGCAGCGGCGCCCAGGGCTGGGATGGGAGAGGGCTGGGGGGCAAGGGGACGCCCGGGAGCGCAGGAGCGGGGGCGCTGAAGCAGGCAGCAAGGAGGCAGCAAGCGGATGGGCGGGCGCTTGCAAGCTGCCGGCCGGTGTGTAAGCGGCTGCGTGGCGGCGGGTCGCGCTGGCAGCCCTTCATCCTCCACCGGCAGCAGCACCGCCGGACAGCTGCCGGGTTGGGCGCTGCAGCGCTGCAGGGCAGGCAGGCGAGCGGCGACAGCAGAGGCAACTGGAGCGCCTGGGTGCAGCAGCCGCGGCAACAGCGAGCGCGTCCCAGCCTCTCGTGGCGGCGGGCTGGCGACGGATGGATGGCCAGGGCTAGGTGCTGTGGAGGGGCCCGCCCGCATGACCGTAGCGCACAGCAGCTCGGCGGCGGCTGCTGGCGCCGGGCGCCTGACCGCACGTCGGGCATGCTCGCCGGGCGCACCGGAGCTTGCCTAGGCCCATCGCTTTCGGCATCCGTCTTGCGCCCTCCTCCCGCACAACACGGCACACGCGTGCTCCGCCCGCACAACATTACGCACATTGCCCCCACATTGGTTTTGCTTGGGCTGTAACCACAGCCCTGACAACGCCCCCTGCAACAACCTGTCGATCAACATATGTTTATCTTAACCACGCATGGAACCCCCGCACCACCCACCACAGAACACGCGGGTGGAGAAGGCCATCAACGAGCTGTTCGAGGGCTTCACCTACAACTTCATCGAGTGCATCAACGTGGACTATAAGTCCACGCGCAAGGAGTCGTTCATGGACCTGCAGCTGGACGTCAAGGGCTGCAAGAATGTGTACGACTCCTTCGACAAGTGAGCAGGAGCAGGAAGGAGGCGGCAGCCTGCTGCGTCCGATGATAGTGGAGGGCGCTGTAGTGGTAGTGGGAGGCGCTCCGGGGCCGCCCGGGCTCGCGCTGCTGCGGCGGGCGGGCTGCACTGGTGTGGGAGTGGACTGCGCCGCGTGGTGTGACCAACCCCCTGCCCTCATGGACTGGTGCTCACCACCCCCTGCCGACCAGGTACACGGAGGTGGAGGTGCTCAGCGGCCAGAACCAGTACAAGACCGACGACTTCGGCATGCAGGTGCGCGCGAGAGAGATGGGGCGTTGCAGGCGCAGGGCGGAGACAGGAGGCGCGCCCGCCGCACGCGAGTTGCACCGCGTGTGGGAGGCGGTGAAGCATGGGGGGTCCTGACACTGGCGCCGCACGAATCCACGGAGGCCGCACGTGCTGGCGGCGCTCGCGCCCTCCCCTGCTCCGCTGGGCATCCTTGCCGCCCCTCCTAACCACCGCCCCAACCACCGGCCCGGAATTGGAAAAAAACTACCCCACCCCACCCCACCACCGGCCTCAGGACGCGCGCAAGGGCATCCTGTTCGAGTCGTTCCCGCCGGTGCTGCAGCTGCAGCTCAAGCGCTTCGAGTACGACTTCCAGCGCGACGCCATGGTCAAGGTGCGTGCGGCGGCGGGCGGGAGGGCGGGGAGCGCGGGAGGGGCCCCGAGCCCCGTCAAGTATTGGGTACCGGGCGCTGACCGGCACCCTGGCCGCTTACGCATGCCGATAATCCCTCAACCCGGCACCCACATCATCATCTGGTCATGACAACACCCCGTCTAGCTAGTTATTCGCTTGGCTGCTGTCCATAACCTCCTTCCCCTCCGCCCGGCCAACCCAGATCAACGACCGCTACGAGTTCTACGACGAGCTGGACCTGGACCGCGACGCCGGCAAGTTCCTGTCGCCCACCGGCGCGCAGCAGCTGTCCACCGGCTCCTCCTCCGCGCCGCGCAACGCCTACAAGCTGCACAGCGTGCTGGTGCACAGCGGCGGCGTGCACGGAGGCCACTACTACGCGTGAGTGGGGGCGGCAGGGCCGGAGGATGGGGGGCGGGGCGGGAGAGCAAGGGAGCGGGCGAAGCAGGGCTGCGCAGGCGAGTGCCAGGTGGCGGGGGAGCGCCCGCCAGGCTCCCCCTTCCTTCCCCGCCAGGGCCCCGCCCCGCCCGGGGCCGTGCCCCAGCGCCGGGTTGGCGTGTCTTATCATTCGCCCTCACCCGCGCTCCTCTGCTCCGCAGCTACATCCGGCCGGACGGCAAGCAGTGGCTCAAGTTCGACGACGACCGGGTCACCAAGGCGGAGCCGCGCGACGCGCTGGAGGGGCAGTTCGGTGAGAGGGGGCACGGCGGCGGCGCGGGTGGGGAATTGTGAATACCAACCCAAGCTAAACCAACCTAATTAGAGGGGTTGAGGGCGAGGGTGGCAGCAGGGTCGCCTGGCTGCGCATTTCGCGCGGCGTGATGCGTACGCCTGCCCGGTGTGCTGTGGGACCTGCACAGGGCGGCGGGTGTAGTGGCGGCGGTGTTTAGCGCACTGACCGCCTGCCTGGCCATTGCTATCATCACCCGCACGTGCAGGCACGGGCGACGACGGCGGGTACGGCTCCAACCTCAAGTTCGCCAAGGTGCGGGGCATCCGTGTCTGTTGGGGATGTCTGTATCACGGCCCTACCGCTGCGCCCGACCTGCTCTGCTCATGTTCCGCCCCCGCGGCCAGCCGCGGCGGGCTCCCCTGCTCCTTAACGCCGTGCCGCCCATTTTGCTGCAACAACCCGTCAACGGCATCGTATCTAAATCAATCATGCATGGAACCCCACCCCTTGTCCCCTTCCTTGCCCGCCGCCCTCTCCAGTGCTCCAGCGCCTACATGCTGGTGTACGTGCGGCTGGCGGACTGGGGCCGCGTCATGTGCGACGTGACCAAGAACGACATCGCCAAGCACCTGCTGGACCGGCTGGAGGTGAGCAGCGGCGGCGGGGGGGGGGGCGCAGGCAGGCTGGGAGGGAGCGGTGGAGGTGCGGGTGGGGTAGTTTTCTCCAATTCCCAAGGGGGGTGGTGGGAGTGAGATCCAGGCGCTGTCAGGGGTGGGATGCGAGCCCCACGCCCTCGTGCCTCTTGCGGGCGACGCGACTCGCCCTGGCCCTGCCCCTGCCCCGCTGAGCTCGACCCTGACCCCCGCCCCCGCCCGCCCTGCCCCCCCTGCCGCCCCGCAGCGCGAGCAGGCGGACAAGGAGGTGCGGCAGCGCGACAAGCAGCAGGCGCACCTGTTCTGCAGCCTCAAGGTGGCCACGGACGCGGACGTGGTGGCGCAGGTGGGCGCCGCCAACAGCGCCTACTTCGACCTGGTGGACCACGACAAGTGCGTGAGGGGCGGGGGGGAGGGGGAGAGGAGGGGAGGGGCGGGAGGAGGGAAAGGAAGTGGGTGGGGTGGAGCGGGGGGCAGGGCGGGCTGCAGGGGTTAGCAGTACGGTACGGTACGGTACGGTACGGTAGTTGGGGAAGTACGGTAGTTGGGGAAGTACGGTAGTTGGGGAAGTACGGTAGTTGGGGAAGTACGGTAGTTGGGGACGGGGTGGGATGTCTAAGAATGCCAGCACCCCCCACGGGAAGCCCCCTCCCCCACAAGGGGACGTGGTCTTGAGGGGAGTCGTGTTGGGGCGCATGTTGCTGGAGAGAGCGGGGACGCCGTCTCAACACGCGGTTTCAAGTTTCAAGGGGACATGGGGGCAAGGCCTTGGAGACGCACGCACAGGGCACTAGTCACGTTCTCTTCTTATGCGCCTCCCTCCACGGCCTCAGGCTGCCCGCGGACCGCTGCCACTACCGGCTGCGCAAGCAGACCAAGTTCGCCGACTTCAAGGCGGAGGTGGGCGCGGGGGCCGCGTGCGCGCGTGTGTGCAGCCTGGGTGCTGCCTTTTACTGCCAGGAGCAGCTGCAAATGTGTGCAATGCGCAGCGCTGTGTGCAAGGTGCAGCCCCTCGAGGAGTCGCGCGCGCACCGCACAACGTTACTGGTAACTCATCACCAGGTAGTCACGAACCGAACCCACCCTCATCGGCGTGCGTGTGCCTGCTTCTGCTGCTGCTGCTGCCGCGCCGCAGGTGGCGTTGCGCACCGGCATCCCGGTGCACCGGCAGCGCTACTGGACCATGAAGCGCCGCAACAACCTCACGCACCGGCCCGAGCGCGCGCTCACGGCGCAGGAGGAGGCCAGCCAGCTCGTGGACCTGGCCGGCATTCGCGAGCTGCCGCGCGACGGGCCGCAGTGAGCGGGGACGGCTAGCGTGTACCGGTGCTGTGCAGCGGGGAGGCGCGGGGCTCAGCCGGGCGTTTGGGTTGCGGTGTCTGCAAGTAATTGTCAAGGACGCGTCGGGCATGGGGGCGCGCCCGGGCTCGACGTGGCGGGGAGCCGTGTGAGCCGGCTTTTGACCTGGTGTGGGGCGCCGCGCGGCTGATGCTGATTCTGATGCAGCTGATGCTGTTGCGGATGCGGATGCTGCTACTGCTCCGCAGGCACCACCGGGCTGCGGGCGGCGGCAAGGAGGCCAAGGTGGCGCTGATGGACATCCGGCTCTACCTGGAGGACATGGGCGATGAGGACGGTGAGCGGGCGGCGGGGTTACATTCATATCCAATGGGGGGGGTGCAGGCAGGTCGGAAAGGCACGGGAGCAGGCGCTAGAAAGGAGGAGGCACGGGAGCGGGCACGGGAGCGGGCACGGGAGCGGACTGGGTGCGGTCGGGGGCCAAGACAACCCGGGACCGGCGCATGTAGGAAGGACGTGTGTACGCCCGGGGACAAGGGTTGGGAGGGGACCGGCGGCAGCCTGTGCCCCCGCCATTGATGCGCCCACCTGATCTTGCTGATCTTGCCCCCGGCCGCACCTGGTCTGGTGCCCCCACCCCTCACCCCGGCGGCGTGCAGAGGCGGTCCCCACCAAGGACCTGTGCAGCGAGAGCAACAAGAAGGGCTCGCTGCTGCTGTTTGTCAAGCACTACGACCCCGTCAAGGAGACGCTCACGTGCAAGGGCCACCACCTGCTGCCCGCCACCGGCAAGGTGCGGCGGGCGCGCGCGGGGCGGGAGGAGGTAGATTTTTTCCAATTCCCAAATCAACCATTGCAAATGGGGTGTGTGTGGTTACCAGCCCAAGCTAAACTATTCTTAGTAGAAAGGGACAGGCAAACGTCACAGCGGCAAGACAATGTGGGGGAGGGGCGGCATTTGTGGCGGGCCGAGGGCTTTGGGCGCGGCGCGGCGCAGCGGCGCCGGTGCGGCTGGGGAACAGTGGCACTACGCCGCGACACCACATGCTTCCATTTGTAAGTAGCGGCGACACCGCCGTGCCCTGCCTGCTGCGCTCCTCCCCCCACCCCCAGCTGCACAACGTGGCGGAGATGCTGCTGGAGGACGACGAGGCGCTGGAGGGCGCGGTCGCGGGCGGCGAGGCGCAGCTGTGGGAGGAGGTCAAGTTCGAGCCCACCGTCATGGTGGACCCCATCGACCTGCGGTGAGGGGTGTGTGTGGCGGGAGGGGGGAGGTTGTGTGTTAGAAACACGGGGAGGGGAGGGCGTGTGCGGAGCTTCTGGGAGCGCGTGTCAGGGGCAGCGGGGATGCGGGCGGCGCTCCGGAACGAGGACGGGCCCGCGCGAACGAAGGTGGCAGCTTGCCGCGTTCGTATCGCTGCTGTGCCCCCCCTGGGCGTGCGTGCTCCGGCACCCTGCGCGCCTCCATGATCTGATCGGGTGCGTGCCGCGGCCCTTCCCCCCTAATCATGCATGGAACCCCGCCTTCACTTCCATTAATAGTCATGATCGTAACCCCTCTCGCACGCACACCCCAGGAAAACGCTGGCTGAGTCGGGCCTGGCCAACGGCGACATCCTCATCTACCAGCGCAAGCTCAGCGAGGCGGAGGCGGCGCGCGTGCGCTACCCCACCGCGCAGGGCTTCCTGGAGTACGTGCACAACCGGCGCATGGTGAGCAGCGGCGGCAGCAGTAGCAGCAGCGGCAGCAGTAGCAGCGGCAGTAGCAGCAGCCCGCGATGCAGTGTGGCCTAGGCTTGCAACACCAGCTTAGCAGGCGAGGGGGAGGCGGCCTCTGCAGCAGGATGGGGTTGGGAACGGGCGTGTGTCAGATGGGCGGCATTGTAGTTGTGTGGCTGACGGGGACGCCCGCGCCCGCGCCGCGGCTTCTTTCCCTCAGATTCACTTCAAGAAGCTGGAGGACCCGGGGGCGGCACCCGCCGTGACGCTGGAGCTGCTGCGGGGCGCCACGTACGACGAGGTGGGTGGGCGGGTGGGTGGGTGGGTGGGTGGGTGGGTGGGTGGGTGGGTGGGTGGGTGGGTGGGTGGGTGGGTGGGTGGGTGGCTAGCTGGGGATCACGTGGTAGCGGGGGTGGCCGGGTTCCAAGGTGCAACGGACAGGGCAGTGCAGGACAGGGCAGGGCAGGGCTGTGCAGGATAGGCGGCCCGAGGGCACGCGGTGGCTGCGAGCTGCAGATGCTGACCGGCTGGACAGCTTCGCTCCCGGGGCCTCTGCAGCCCACGCTGTTGCCTGCGCCTGCTCCCTTCCTGACTCGGCCACTGCCCGGTGCACGCCCGACGCCACCCACCCACCCATCCCGGCCCCCACAACCACCCTTGCAAAACCCCTCGACCGCGCAGGTGGCGGCGGCGCTGGCCGAGGCGCTGCAGCTGCCCGACCCCTCCAAGCTGCGCTTCACGCAGCACAACGTGTGGAGCGGGCAGCCGATCCGCAACCACATCCGCTTCCGCTCCTGCGGCAGCCTGGAGAGCATGCTGCAGTCGGGGCAGCGGAGCGCGGGCGCGCAGATGCCCGACACCCTGTACTTCGAGGTGCGCGGCGGCGTCGGTGGCGGCGGGGGCGGGCGTCGGGTTGGGGGCGGGGGCGGGGGCGGGGGCGTTGGGTGTGCGCTGGGACCGGGATGGGCGATGTGTGTGTTCTGACGTCACCCGCGCGTGAACCTGGCTGGTCATGGTGGGCTGCCGGCCGTACGCGTGGCGTGGAACTGCCAGCCGCTCCGACCGCCTCCACCCTGCCGCACTGCTCGGGCTCGGCCTGGCTTTGATGACCTTAGGTCTGCTTGGTCGTCTGATGTTTGCGAATTCCCGTCCGCGTGCGCCCACCTCCACACTCATACCGTACACTCACTGTACGACATGCAATGCACACACGCACTACCTCTCTCTTCCGGCCGCCAGGTGCTGGACCTGCCTCTGGAGGAGATGGAGCAGCTGAGGACGGTGCGGGTGGCCTTCCACAACGAGCGCGGCGAGTTCGTGGGCGAGCAGCACAGCATCCGCCTGCGCCGCGACAGCCCCGTCTCGGAGCTCCTCACAGAGCTGGCCACCCGCCTGCAGCAGCAGCCCGCGGCGGCGCCGGCCGCCGGCGCCAGCGCCCACAGCAACGGCGGCGCGGAGGCGGGGCCGAAGGTGGAGGCGGGCGCGGAGCAGCAAGCGGAGGCTGGGCCGGGGGGGAGGCATCAGGGCGCGGAGGGGCACGCGGCGGCCGGCGGGCAGGCGGCGGCCGGCGGGCAGGCGGCAGGGCGGGCGGAGGAAGAGGCGTCGCTCAAGGCCGCGGCAGAGCTGGCGGCGGCGGGGCGACCGCTGCGGTTACTAGAGCTGCGAGACAACAAAATCCACAAGGCACGTGCGCTCTCTCCAGGGCTTTTTTGCCGCGCAAACTCGCCCCCAAGCGTCGCAAGTGTCGCAATCCTTTACGTAGTTGTACATAGGCTTTGAAATGACTTCCGCTCACGGCGTCCAAAATCTTATTCCCTGCCCCCGACCCCTTGCGCTCGCGCGCAGATCGTGGACCCCACCGAGCCCGTGGACTCGCTCAACGTGGACTACTGGCAGTGGCGGGCGGAGTTCGTGCCGGAGGACCAGCTGCCGGAGGCGCTGGGGCCCAGGGACTTCATCATGCAGG
This sequence comes from Chlamydomonas incerta, assembly GCA_016834605.1. NCBI lineage: Eukaryota > Viridiplantae > Chlorophyta > Chlorophyceae > Chlamydomonadales > Chlamydomonadaceae > Chlamydomonas > Chlamydomonas incerta. The sequence continues at coordinate 1,602,289 of JAEHOC010000016.1, forward strand.
TGAGCCCAGCCCGCGGCGGGCGCGGGGGAGGGGGAGGGGGAGGGGGGGCCGGTGCGCTGGCAGGCGGGACGCGGGATGCGGGCGTGGCAAGGTGGGCCGGCCCCGTGGGCACCCTGGCGCCGCTGCTCATGCTTTGCGGGCGCGCCGTGCGGATGCGAGCTGCCTCGATGGTCGTGGACACACCGCCGTGTGTGCCGCGCAGGTCGCGCACCAGCTGCCGCCGCCGCTGTCGGCGCGCGCCGCGTCCGCCTGGGCCGGTACAGCCGCCGCCTCCACCGCGGCCGCCTCGGACGCGGGAGAGCCCATGGACGCAGACGGCGGGTCGGACACCGGCGCCAACACCGGCGACAACAACAACAACACCAACAACAACGCGGACGCCGACGCCGACGACGCCGACGCCTCTGAGAACGAGGGCGAGCGCCCCGTGGTCGGCGGGCGCAGGGGGCCCAAGAGCGCGGAGGATGTGCTCAAAGAGGAGCTCGCGGAGAACATGCCGGGCGCGGCGTTCGGCGACCCAGTGCTCATCCGCGTGACTGAGACCGACACGCTGGGCAAGATCCGGGCGCGGCTGCAGGTGCGTGTGTGTGCGTGCGCGTGGGGGTGGGGGTGGGGGTGGGGGTGTGCGGGCGCTGGACAGGAGCGCTGGGCAGGAGCGCTGGGCGGGGGCCCTGCGCTGGGCAGGGCGGTGAGCCTGTGACAGGTTGTGTCAGGGAGCTGCGAGTCGCGGGTGGCGAGAAGCGGCGCAGCCACCTGCGCCTGCCGCCTGTTCGCGTGCTGGCGGCTGACGTTGCCGCTGCACTCGTGTTTGCCTCCGGCCCTGGCCAGCCGCTGATGGGCGTCCCCGCGGAGGAGATGGCCCGGTGGCGCGCCATCTTTGTGGGCAGCCGGCCGTCCAACGCGGTGCCGTCGGAGGACAAGGAGCTGGCGGGTGCGTGTGTGCGTGTGCATGCTGCATAACATTGGACGGAGCCCGCCCGTGCGTGGGCGTGGGGGTTTACTTCATTCCTGTACCCAAAGCAACCGGGGGCCGCCCTTGGCGCTTTCCTTCGCTACGTGGCCTCGCCTGTTGCGCGCAACCTGCCGTCCGCCCCACCACGCAGCACGGGGGTCAGCCACACCTGCAGCCGCCCCGCCCACTGACCCCCTCTTGCTTCCCACGCCGCCACCCCACCCGCCCGCTCCCTGCAGAGGACCTCCAGCGCTGGCGCAACGGCGGCTTCTGCGCGTCCGCCGCGCTGGCGGCGGCGGCGGTGGGCGGCGCGCCCACGCAGGCCACGCTGGTGGCACCCGACAAGCTGGTGCTGGCGCTGCTGCACGAGGACAAGGGGCTGGGGCACGGCGGCGCGCCGCGGCGGGCGGCGCCCAGCACCAGCCGGTACATGTACGAGAAGCCGGTCAAGATCTACGGGTAGCAGATCCGGGTAGATCCGGGTAGATCCGGCGCATTGATGGGGGTGTGATGCGGCGGCGGGTGTGGGCGTGGGCGCAAAGCAGTCTCTGTATGTGTGTGTGGCTTGACTATGAGAAAGGTGGAGGATTGTGCGGACGTCCGTAGGTGGGGGCGCGAGATCGAGAGCGACGGAAGCAGCGAGCAGCAGGAGCGGTTGGATTGCAGGGAAGCGCGGGGTGTGAAGCTGGCGCGGGGCTGGGCTGGTGGGGTAGTTCATTCCAGAACCCAAAGCAACCGACCGAGGGGCCGAAGTGACAGACGAGCGGCATGACGTGTGGTTTGAGGCTGGGGGCGAGGCGGGCGGGCCCTGTGGCAGCGGCCCGCACGAGTGCAGACGGAGGAGTGGCATTTCCGCAGCCTGCAGCACGACGCAGGTCACGTAGCCTGCATGCTGTGGCCCAGCAGGGCGCAGTTGTGGCGGCGGTTTTGTTGGGTTGCGGGGCGTCCATTGTGGCACGGCATCCGGGCAGGCGACGAGGTGTGTAGATGCCGGCCCTGCCACGCGCAGGGTGGTGCGGCTGGGGACAGGCGGGACTCGCGCAGGGTCTGCGGCAGGCTGGATACTGTCCAGCGGTCGGGCCTGCAGGCTTTGGGGATGTGCAGTGCGGGGGCGGTGCGACGCAGCAGGCACATTGCCAGGCTGCACGCGGGACGTACCGCACTGATGGCAATCGTCAAACAGCCGGTTATTATGACCGGGTGCCCGTGCCCCGCGAGGTGCAACGCGGGCAGCGCTGGCCTCAAACACAAACGTTCACAATCAGAGTCCAGCGCGCGGTTACCCAGGAGCAGTCAGACAGTCAGCGCTGCAGCGGGTGGGAGCGGCCGGCAAGAGCTGATCGGCGTGTGAGGCTCTCGTGGCAGGGTTTCCTGTTGATGTTTACACGCGGAGCGAAGCGCGTCCACTCTGCTGCGGATTGATCCGCCAAGCTGAATAGCACGTGCTTTCCCCACCCACCGGAAGGAGCAAAACTGCGTGCGGTCTGGCCCCACCCCATCCCCCTGCCCTGCCCACCAAAACGCATTCCAATCCATGCAGCCCGTATAGCGAAGTGCTTGCTAGTGAATGCGAATGCGTATGCCTCGGCCGCCCTCCGTGTCATGGTCGCAATGCCCATGCATGCCGCAAAAACAGTCGCGCCTGGCCGTCACATATTAACACTAACTGCGATGTCTCCTGGGTCTGGCAATCCAATTGTCACTCTGGGGCTTTCACCCTTTGCCATGGTCCTACCCCCGTGCACAATATAGCAAGTGGCCTGTAGCACGCAATGCACATGCACGCCGCTACCAAACTCTTTCCACGCATGCCGAGTCTTAGATTGGAGCACCCTTTGCATGCACCGCATCCATTGCTGCCAGGGGCCTTTGGCTGCTACTGCCAGCCATCCTCCCGAACTGCTACTGCCGCACGCCCGCGCGCTGGCGAGCCAGCAGCAGCGCGATGAGGGCGGTGGGATGTGGCGGCGTCTTGGGCAGCGCGCCGCCGGGCCTGCTTGCAGCTAGTGGCGGGCTGGCAGTGGGGCCGCATGAGCCGCCCTGTTGCTCCAGCGACTGGCCCTGCCATTTGCGGGCCCGGCGAGTCTGCTCCTTTGCGCCGCCGCGCCGGCCGCGATGCCGCTTGCTTTGTTGCACCCGGCCCTCACACTGCCCCTCCCGCTCCCGCTCCCGCTCCCGCTCCTGCTCCCGCTCCTGCTGTCGCTGCCGCATTTGGTACCGCGCGGCAACACGGCGGCCGCCGCGGTGCCGGCGCCGGCTCTGGCACTGTTGCTGGGGGTGCGGCTCTTGCGGTGTCGACGCCAGCTGGACGGTACTTGGCTCGTACTGCTGCGGCGGAGTTGTCGCGTTGGGCGAACGTCCGGTGCCATCCTCGCCCGCCGCACTGCTGCCGCTTCCGCCCACGTTGTCGCTGCCACCACACACAGACCAGCGGGCAGCGCAGCAAGCGGCAGGCTGCTCCGCATACGGAAGCTGGGCCTGAGGCTGAGTCTGAGTCTGAGCCTGCGCCAGGTATTGGCGCCACCGCTCCTCCTTGCGCGCCTGCTTTTGGCGCGCCGCCTCCGCCGCCACTGCCGCATTCGCCGCCGCCGCCGCCAATTCGTGCTCGGCCTGCTGCCGCTGTTGCTGCTGCACAGACGCGGTCGCCGCCAGCGCTACCATGAACAACAGCCGGCGCGGCTCCTGCAGCGGCTGGTCCTCGTCTCCCGCCTGCAACGCCTGCTGCAGCAGGGGCGGCTGGTCGGGCTGCTCGCCCTCCCACAACGTGAATGACGGCAGCGGCTGCTGTTCTACAGGCGCTGACTGCAGGCAGCCCTGCCACCCGCTCGGCTGGCTGGGCATGTGATCTTGCTGAATCGGCAGTGGCGGGTAAAACGGCGCGGGCGGCACAACCAGCTGCAGGCCCGGCCACTGCTCCTGCTGATGAGTGGGCTCCGCTGAAGGGCCGACGAAATGCGGGAACGGAAGCGCCTGAGGCATGTCCTGCGCGCTCGGCAGCCATTGCTGAGGCAGCCACTGCTGCTGCTGCTGCGGCCGCGGCGGCGGCTCGATCTCCTGCTGGGGCGGCGGCCATGTCATCGCCTGCAGCGCCTCCTGCTGCTCAGCCGCCGCCGCCAGCACCGCCAGAGCCGCCATCTCTTCGGCGAACTGCTGCAGGCGCGCGGCCTCCTCCGCCCACAACTGCAGCCGCTCAAGCAGCAGCGCCACGAAAACCTTGCGGGACTCTCCCTGCCACCACCACGTGCGCGCCGCCCGCACAGCCACGCGGAAGCGGCTGCTGCGGTCATTACCGGCGGCGGCGGCAGCAGGCCATGGTCATGCATATGTAGCATGGGCACACACAAAGCGCACCACGGCAGGCCCCGGTATGTATGAGTGTGCATGTCAAGCTGCAGTGCTCTACGGTATCTGATACCGGGCATGGCAACCCTTCACAACTCCGCCGGCATTAGCCAGCCAGCCCCTTAAGAAGCCCGGGGTGCTCACGTCATGTCGACGGTATCGGATGGCTGAACGTCGCGTGGCTGGTCATCGAGGTCGCCATCGCGTGTGGGGCTGCTCGACGGGCGCGGCAGGATGCTGTAGGGAAATCTGCAAGGTTGCACATTGCGAATAGGGAGGGAAAGCCAGGTCAGGGAGGGAAAAGGGGACCGTCGAAGTTAACGCGCCTTCATAACAGACAACTGACTCGCACAAGGGACCGCGCTGGGCTCGGGCGCCATCCCACCGCATGACCCCGTACTGGGTTTAACAACAATAGCCGCGACGCCGCGGCGTTACGTGAAGCAAGTACTATGGGGTCAACGGCGTGCCCATGGACGATGCCCAGTCGCGAAACGGAAACCCCGAGCAGCAGTTCCCTATGCATGAAGCTCCCTTCGCTAGCAAGTCACTCACTTCTTCTGTAGTAGCGGACGAGCAGGAACCGCCGTTGTTCCCTGCGCGGGTGTGGCGAAAGGCTGCGCATCGCCTTGCGCATCCTCGAGCAGGTGGTCCACCATCTCCACCACGAGGAGCTCGGTCCTGCACGGCCATGGAGATGGTAAGTGCGCGCTCACAAACAGGAAAGGCGAGCAGTGCCATGCTCGCGACAGTGGCTCGAAGGCTGCGCAACAAACCCCGCCAGTAACCCCGGTCCCGCACTCACTCGCGCTCCTGGGCGACATCACCATCAGCCATGGGCCGCATTTCCGTCGCCATGCTATGTGTGCAGGCTTGGTTGCGAGGAATTGGAGTGCGTCGCGACGCAGTTGCGCTCGCAAATTCGGTTACTTTCAGGCGGGGCACGCAGCAAAGGTTGCTGTGCGTTGTGCTTGGAAGTGCGTCTGTGTGTTTTGCGTTGACTGGATTGCTGGATGTGCGCAAGTGACTCGCGCCCGGCCAGTAGCGGCAAAGAGCTCCAAGGACTGCCGGCTGCATGGGGCTTCCCCATGCCGGCTTGGAACCTGGCAACCTGCGCTTTCTGTTTGCTCAGCACCCTGTGTCCCATATGGCTTTATCACCTGGGCCTTGGCTCAGCTCCAGCTGGCTGGGCGGAGGCCGAACCTTTTGCGGAACCGGGTTTGGCCCGCTTTTCCTCCGCACAGACAGCTGTCTGCCTTCCCCAGACTGCAGGACACAAGCTTTGTTTTACTCACAGCACAAACAAGCTTGGGGAGCGCGCCTGGCCACAAGCTGCGGAGGGACAAGCGCAGCTCTGTGCTGTTTCTGCCCACAAACTAACGCTGAAGTTGTTGCTACCACGGCTGTAGCTGAGGCCAAGCATGTCTTATTGCTGCCCAAGCGTGGACCAGTGCAAGGAAACGGCGCGCTCTGGCCTATCAGAGCAGCTGGGAGCTCTGCTGGGAGCTTGGATGCGTCTGGAATAGCAGCAAGTTTGTGTATAAAGGCCAGCAACAATCCTAAACATCATGCGTGAGCGCTGCGGGCTGAAAGGAAGAGCGGAGCGCGTTGCGCTGGTCCGGGCAGCGCACCCAAGGCGCGCAGCATCCTTTTGCTGTGGTTTTTCGTGATTGCTGTGCGTAAAATGCGTTGAGGCGACCCGCCGGGTCCGTAGAAGCTGGGGCCGCAGCGCTGCTTGCTGCGAGGACATGCAGGCCTGCCGCGACTGGGTGCGCAGCAGCAAACATTTGCGTGTTAATTGCGGATGTGGAGGCAAGGGGAGTCACGCACTCGGGGCCACCGCTTTTCCGACTGCAATCCGTGCTCTGCTGCCAGGTAGGCTTCGGCGGCCCGCCACGGCCCGCCTTGGGCGCGGCACCTTGCGTGTGGCCCGCGGGAGCCGCCCCTGGCCGCCCTCCCCCCACCTGCTGACAAGCCGCGCTTCTGCTGCTGCAGCAGGTGTCGCCCCAGGTCTCCCCTGGCCTGCCCCTCACCAGACGACCCCACAGTGCACATCCCGCAAACTGTCCAGGCGTACCATGCCTCATAACCTCTCGCAAGGGCACAGGTGGCGTGCCAGGGCGCATGCCAGCCTCGCCATGAGTCTGACCTCTGCTGCTGCCACCTGGCAACACCTGCCCTTGCACATGGCGCGCGACCCACGCTCCTCACTTGACGCCCCCTCACTCTTCATCTGCGTGCGTGGCGCTGCTCCACACTCGTCACTTGTCCTGTCATCAGTTCCAATAAGCCGAGTCTGGATCGGGCTTGCCGCTGTCGAGCTTGGCGCCCTCGATGGCGATCAGGCACTGGCAGCCCTGCGCGCGAGTGTGGATGCACAGCACGCAATGCACGGAGCTGGGAAGCGAGGGAAGCGTCCTACCGGGCAGAAAGCAGGGGGAACCCATAGCACTGCACTGTACTGGTTGTACGGCGGTGCAAACTGCATGGTACCGGTACTCACGGGCGGTACGTGGTACTCCGCCATGGGCTTGTCATTGTCATCCAGCAGTTGTCCCGCGTAGATGAGCGCCTGCGCCAGGCGGCATGGGCAGTCAGGGTTGTGCGGCGGTGCCGTGTGCCGTGCGTGTGCCGTGAGCCAAGCGCCGTGTGCCAACGCATCAATTCAACTCAACAACACAAGGGAGGCATGCCCCCGGGCCCTCGCTGCACGGCTACATACTTGGCCCCGCCCGAAGGCGCCGCCGCCTGCCAGAGCTCGTATCTCCTTTGCCCGCCCCGCCCCGCCCCGGCCGCTCTGGCGCCAATCACATTAGCCCCACGCCACGCACCAGGTCCTCCCAGCGCTGCAGCCCGGGCGTGGCGCGGCGCTCCGGCGGCTTGTTGGATCGCGCGATGCCGCCCGCCCACAGCGCCTGCTTGACCCGCCCCACACTCCAGTCGGGCGCTGCGGTGACTCGATAGCGGCACCCGCCACAGAAGAACACCTGGGGTGGGTGTGGATGTGGAGCGTGGGGCGTGTAGGGAAGGTCGCAGGCTCGCGGCAGGGTCGCGGCAGGGTCGCAGACAGGCGGCATGCTAGGACTGTGTGCAACAGCAGGTAGAGGAGAGGGCAGATGTTGCGGGACAGCAGGAGTAAGCAAGTGGCATTCGGCACAGGCCAGCAGCCAGCACGTGGGCGGGGTGCTGGGCGTGGCTCCGAGCAGTGAAGTTGGTCTCAAGGAGCCGGCAGCACGGTGTGCGTCGCACCATGTGGTCCCGGTCCTTGCGGGGCGGCACGGTGGGGATGCCCTCGAAGGGCAGCTCCATGGTGGCGATCTCCTCAAACACCTCGGCCTGTGCGTGCGGCCCGTGGGGTGGAGGTGGAGGGAGATGGGGGTTGTGAGTATCACCCTCAGCTAAGCCACGAGGGGCGTATGGGCGGAGCGAGGGGGGCAGGCAGCAGGCGGGCGCGTCGCGGTGAGGCCTGTGCAACGCATGTGAACCCCTGTGCTTGCAATAGCGGCCCCCACCAAACGCCCCGCAGACGGTGGTGCTCGCCGCCGGTATGCACACGCGCACCGAGGCAGCGGATTGCTCCCAGACCGCTGCTGCGAATCACGACTGCGGCTTCAGAGGCGTGGCTGCATTGCGGCGCCCCGGACGCACCTCCTTGTCGGCGGGAATCTCCTTGTTGGCGTCACAGTCCCACGCGCCCTTCCCCAGCGACACTCCCTCGGCCATGGCGCTGTGGTGGATGCAGCGCGCCCCGGGTACAACTGCCGGGAGGTGCTCGCTGTTGTCGGAGCTGAAGCCCACACAGGTGACGCGCAAGCGATGCAAATAAAAGGGGCGGGAGGGCTGACTCTATTGCTGGCCCAGCCCACGCGGCAGTCTCGGACCGGCCGATCGCATGCCGCCTTGAATTCAAGACACACACTTGCCTCAAGAGCATTGCTAGAGAACTGCTTGCGAGTGAGAACGCCACAGACCATTACAACAGGCCGCATGGCCTAAATTCCTGGCATGAGTGGGGTGTATACGTAGTGACCACCCTGCCACACCGCCTGGCGATCCCTTCGCCGCGCTGGCCTTGCCGCCATACGGAAACTCTCAGCAGCAGCTGTTACACTCTCAATGCCCCGTCTGTGGCAGCCACTTTCTATCTTTGGCGCAACACTCAGGCGGGACGTTGGGGTTTACGCGGCATGCTCCCTGCGTGCGCCTTCTCCTCTACCCATCTCCTTTGCGTGCCAATGCATCAGACTCACTCGCGCGGCCTCCAGTCACGCGTCCCTGTCGCTGTGATGCTTTCTCACGCATGCACCTAACGAATCCATCATCCAGCAGCCTCACGCTGGGCCGCAGCGTCTATCCGCCTCATCCTCCATCCCATCCCCATCTCCGCGCAGCGCCTCAGTCCACGTAGTCCGTGCTGCGCAGCTGCTTGGCCGACCGCCGCACCGCGCCCGCGCCCGCGCCGCCCATGGCGCCGCCGGCGCCCGCGCCGCCCGAGCCCAGGCTGCCCATGGGGTCGTAGTGCTGCGTGAAGTAGACCAGCCCCAGCGCGATCACCAGCGTCAGCAGCAGCGCGCTCAGGCTCATGCCGCCGGCCAGGTGCTCCACCTGGGTCGGGGGCGGGGGGATTCCACGCATGATGAAGGGTAAGGGTGCGGGCGTGGGGTAAGGGTGCGGGCGTGGAGTGAGGGTGCGGGCGTGGAGTGAGGGTGCGGGCGTGGAGTGAGGGTGCGGGCGTGGAGTGAGGGTGCGGGCGGGGAGTGAGGGTGCGGGCGTGGAGTGAGGGTGCGGGCGGGGAGTGAGGGTGCGGGCGGGGAGTGAGGGTGCGGGCGTGGAGTGAGGGTGCGGGCGTGGAGTGAGGGTGCGGGCGTGGAGTGAGGGTGCGGGCGTGGAGTAAGGGTGCGGGCGGGGAGTAAGGGTGCGGGCGGGGAGTGAGGGTGCGGGCGTGGAGTGAGGGTGCGGGCGGGGAGTGAGGGTGCGGGCGTGGAGTGAGGGTGCGGGCGTGGAGTGAGGGTGCGGGCGTGGAGTGAGGGTGCGGGCGGGAGTGAGGGTGCGGGCGTGGAGTGAGGGTGCGGGCGTGGAGTGAGGGTGCGGGCGTGGAGTAAGGGTGCGGGCGGGGAGTAAGGGTGCGGGCGGGGAGTGAGGGTGCGGGCGTGGAGTGAGGGTGCGGGCGGGGAGTGAGGGTGCGGGCGGGGAGTGAGGGTGCGGGCGTGGAGTGAGGGTGCGGGCCGTGGAGTGAGGGTGCGGGCGGGGAGTGAGGGTGCGGGCGTGGAGTGAGGGTGCGGGCGTGGAGTGAGGGTGCGGGCGTGGGGTAAGGGTGCGGGCGTGGAGTGAGGGTGCGGGCGTGGAGTGAGGGTGCGGGCGTGGAGTGAGGGTGCGGGCGGTGGAGTGAGGGTGCGGGCGTGGAGTGAGGGTGCGGGCGTGGAGTGAGGGTGCGGGCGTGGAGTGAGGGTGCGGGGCGTGGAGTGAGGGTGCGGGCGTGGAGTGAGGGTGCGGGCGGGGAGTGAGGGTGCGGGCGTGGAGTGAGGGTGCGGGCGTGGAGTGAGGGTGCCGGGCGGGGAGTGAGGGTGCGGGCGTGGAGTGAGGGTGCGGGCGTGGAGTGAGGGTGCGGGCGTGGAGTGAGGGTGCGGGCGTGGAGTGAGGGTGCGGGCGTGGAGTGAGGGTGCGGGCGTGGAGTGAGGGTGCGGGCGTGGAGTGAGGGTGCGGGCGGGGAGTGAGGGTGCGGGCGTGGGGTAAGGGTGCGGGCGTGGGGTAAGGGTGCGGGCGTGGAGTGAGGGTGCGGGCGTGGAGTGAGGGTGGCGGGCGTGGAGTGAGGGTGCGGGGCGTGGAGTGAGGGTGCGGGCGTGGAGTGAGGTGCGGGCGTGGAGTGAGGGTGCGGGCGGGGAGTGAGGGTGCGGGCGGGGAGTGAGGGTGCGGGCGTGGGGTAAGGGTGCGGGCGTGGAGTGAGGGTGCGGGCGGGGAGTGAGGGTGCGGGCGTGGAGTGGAGGGTGCGGGCGTGGAGTGAGGGTGCGGGCGTGGAGTGAGGGTGCGGGGCGGGAGTGAGGGTTGCGGGCGTGGAGTGAGGGTGCGGGCGTGGAGTGAGGGTGCGGTGGGGGCGGGGGAGTAAGGGTGCGGGGCGGGGAGTGAGGGTGCGGGCGGGGAGTGAGGGTGCGGGCGGGGGAGTGAGGGTGCGGGCGTGGAGTGAGGGTGCGGGCGGGGAGTGAGGGTGCGGGCGGGGAGTGAGGGTGCGGGCGGGGAGTGAGGGTGCGGGGCGTGGAGTGAGGGTGCGGGCGTGGAGTGAGGGTGCGGGCGTGGGGTAAGGGTGCGGGCGTGGAGTGGAGGGTGCGGGCGTGGAGTGAGGGTGCGGGCGTGGAGTGAGGGTGCGGGGCGGGGAGTGAGGGTGCGGGCGTGGAGTGAGGGTGCGGGCGTGGAGTGAGGGTGCGGGCGTGGAGTGAGGGTGCGGGCGGGGAGTGAGGGTGCGGGGCGTGGAGTGAGGGTGCGGGCGTGGAGTGAGGGTGCGGGCGTGGAGTGAGGGTGCGGGCGGGGAGTGAGGGTGCGGGCGTGAGTGAGGGTGCGGGCGTGGAGTGAGGGTGCGGGCGGGGAGTGAGGGTGCGGGCGTGGGGTAAGGGTGCGGGCGTGGAGTGAGGGTGCGGGCGTGGAGTGAGGGTGCGGGCGGGGAGTGAGGGTGCGGGGGCGTGGAGTGAGGGTGCGGGCGTGGAGTGAGGGTGCGGGCGTGGAGTGAGGGGTGCGGGCGGGGAGTGAGGGTGCGGGCGTGGGGTAAGGGTGCGGGCGTGGGGTAAGGGTGCGGGCGTGGAGTGAGGGTGCGGGCGGGGAGTGAGGGTGCGGGCGTGGAGTGAGGGTGCGGGCGTGGAGTGAGGGTGCGGGCGGGGAGTGAGGGTGCGGGCGTGGAGTGAGGGTGCGGGCGTGGAGTGAGGGTGCGGGCGGGGAGTGAGGGGTGCGGGCGGGGAGTGAGGGTGCGGGCGTGGAGTGAGGGTGCGGGCGTGGAGTGAGGGTGCGGGCGTGGAGTGAGGGTGCGGGCGTGGAGTGAGGGTGCGGGCGGGGAGTGAGGGTGCGGGGCGTGGGGTGAGGGTGCGGGCGGGGAGTGAGGGTGCGGGCGTGGAGTGAGGGTGCGGGCGTGGAGTGAGGGTGCGGGCGTGGAGTGAGGGTGCGGGCGTGGAGTGAGGGTGCGGGGCGTGGAGTGAGGGTGCGGGCGTGGAGTGAGGGTGCGGGCGTGGAGTGAGGGTGCGGGCGTGGAGTGAGGGTGCGGGCGTGGAGTGAGGGTGCGGGCGTGGAGTGAGGGTGCGGGCGTGGAGTGAGGGTGCGGGCGGGGAGTGAGGGTGCGGGCGTGGGGTAAGGGTGCGGGCGTGGGGTAAGGGTGCGGGGCGTGGAGTGAGGGTGCGGGCGTGGAGTGAGGGTGCGGGGCGTGGAGTGAGGGTGCGGGCGTGGAGTGAGGGTGCGGGCGTGGAGTGAGGGTGCGGGCGTGGAGTGAGGGTGCGGGCGGGGAGTGAGGGTGCGGGCGGGGAGTGAGGGTGCGGGCGTGGGGTAAGGGTGCGGGCGTGGAGTGAGGGTGCGGGCGGGGAGTGAGGGTGCGGGGCGGGGAGTGAGGGTGCGGGCGTGGAGTGAGGGTGCGGGCGTGGAGTGAGGGTGCGGGCGGGGAGTGAGGGTGCGGGCGTGGAGTGAGGGTGCGGGCGTGGAGTGAGGGTGCGGGGCGTGGAGTGAGGGTGCGGGCGGGGAGTAAGGGTGCGGGCGGGGAGTGAGGGTGCGGGCGGGGAGTGAGGGTGCGGGCGGGGAGTGAGGGTGCGGGCGTGGAGTGAGGGTGCGGGCGGGGAGTGAGGGTGCGGGCGGGGAGTGAGGGTGCGGGCGGGGAGTGAGGGTGCGGGCGGTGGAGTGAGGGTGCGGGCGTGGAGTGAGGGTGCGGGCGTGGGGTAAGGGTGCGGGGCGTGGAGTGAGGGTGCGGGCGTGGAGTGAGGGTGCGGGCGTGGAGTGAGGGTGCGGGCGTGGAGTGAGGGTGCGGGCGTGGAGTGAGGGTGCGGGCGTGGAGTGAGGGTGCGGGGCGTGGAGTGAGGGTGCGGGCGGGGAGTGAGGGTGCGGGCGTGGAGTGAGGGTGCGGGCGTGGAGTGAGGGTGCGGGCGTGGAGTGAGGGTGCGGGCGGGGAGTGAGGGTGCGGGCGTGGAGTGAGGGTGCGGGCGTGGAGTGAGGGTGCGGGCGGGGAGTGAGGGTGCGGGCGTGGGGTAAGGGTGCGGGCGTGGAGTGAGGGTGCGGGCGTGGAGTGAGGGTGCGGGCGTGGAGTGAGGGTGCGGGGCGTGGAGTGAGGGTGCGGGCGTGGAGTGAGGGTGCGGGCGGGGAGTGAGGGTGCGGGGCGTGGGGTAAGGGTGCGGGCGTGGGGTAAGGGTGGCGGGCGTGGAGTGAGGGTGCGGGCGGGGAGTGAGGGTGCGGGCGTGGAGGTGAGGGTGCGGGCGTGGAGTGAGGGTGCGGGCGGGGAGTGAGGGTGCGGGCGTGGAGTGAGGGTGCGGGCGTGGAGTGAGGGTGCGGGCGGGGGAGTGAGGGTGCGGGCGGGGAGTGAGGGTGCGGGCGTGGAGTGAGGGTGCGGGCGTGGAGTGAGGGTGCGGGCGTGGAGTGAGGGTGCGGGCGTGGAGTGAGGGTGCGGGCGGGGAGTGAGGGTGCGGGCGTGGGGTGAGGGGTGCGGGCGGGGAGTGAGGGTGCGGGCGTGGAGTGAGGGTGCGGGCGTGGAGTGAGGGTGCGGGCGTGGAGTGAGGGTGCGGGCGGGGAGTGAGGGTGCGGGCGTGGAGTGAGGGTGCGGGCGTGGAGTGAGGGTGCGGGCGTGGAGTGAGGGTGCGGGCGGGGAGTGAGGGTGCGGGCGTGGGGTAAGGGTGCGGGCGGGGAGTGAGGGTGCGGGCGTGGAGTGAGGGGTGCGGGCGTGGAGTGAGGGTGCGGGCGGGGAGTGAGGGTGCGGGCGTGGAGTGAGGGTGCGGGCGTGGAGTGAGGGTGCGGGCGTGGAGTGAGGGTGCGGGCGTGGAGTGAGGGTGGCGGGCGTGGAGTGAGGGTGCGGGCGGGGAGTGAGGGTGCGGGCGTGGAGTGAGGGTGCGGGCGTGGAGTGAGGGTGCGGGCGTGGAGTGAGGGTGCGGGCGGGGAGTGAGGGTGCGGGCGTGGAGTGAGGGTGCGGGCGGGGAGTGAGGGTGCGGGCGGGGAGTGAGGGTGCGGGCGTGGAGTGAGGGTGCGGGCGGGGAGTGAGGGTGCGGGCGTAGAGTGAGGGTGCGGGCGTGGAGTGAGGGTGCGGGCGTGGAGTGAGGGTGCGGGCGTGGAGTGAGGGCGGGCGGGAGGGCCAAGGTAACGGCGGGCAGCGGGATAGGGTGCGGGAACGCGGGAGGCGGGCACGGAGGGTGAGCCCAGTGTGGCGGGGTGGGCACTCGGGAGAAGGAAAGAACACCGGGCGGCCCAACCACCCGCGGGCGCCGCTGCCAGTGCCCGCCGTGCACCGCTGTCAGCGCGGTATGTGCGGCCGCGCGCACCTGCACGTATCCGTACAGGCCCTTGTTGGTGACGAGGATGATGTCGTTGAGGCCGTCGCCGTTGAAGTCCGCCACCACCAGCGGCTGGGTGGGCGCCGCCGGCAGCTCCAGCTCCGCCAGCACGTGGCCGTGCTCGGACACAATCACTGAGCGCAGGGCGGGAGGGGAGGAGGGCAGGCGGAACAGGAGGAAGACGAGGACGGGTGAGGCCGGCGAAGGCTAGGAGCAAAGGGACCGTGTGTGGCCCCGCGGTCCCTTCCACGAACCAATACATCAGCCCCCAGCCCTACCCGCTTTTGGCACACGTGCCCTAGCCGCTCGCGCGACTCCCGCTCGCCGCAGCCGAGCCCCCACAGCCGCCCTGCGGCCCCCCTAGCCCTCACCCGCGTGGTCGGTGCCTGCCGCCAACACGGTGGTGGGCACCGCGTGCGTGTACAGCGCCATGGCCGCCAGGGTGGGCACCACGTGGTCCGGGTTCTCGTCGGCGGGCGGCCACGACACCTGCGCGGCGGGGCGCCGAGGGGCGTGGTGGCGGCGTGGTGGTGGCGTGGTGGCGGCGCCGGGCGGCAGCGAGGGGCGATAGTGAGAGCCTGCGGCGTGAGCGCTCGCACTACCAAGGCAACTCGAAGCAAGGCTCCGCCCCACGGCTGAGGCCCGGCGGCGGCGCCGCACGCGGCCGGCCGTTGCCGCACCTGCATGTACTCCTGCCACAGGTGCGCGCCGCCGCTGCTGACGGCCGTCATCTCGCCCTTGTTGGTCATGAACACCAGCATGCCGTGCTGCCGCCTGCGAGGAGGGCAAGGGAGTGGGATGGCGGGCGTGTCAGGTGCCGGCATGGCCAGGGCCGCGTGGTGTGTGTACGGCAGGAGGTGGTTGCGGCCATGACGGTAAGGGAAAGACATGGTCGCAGGTCGCGCAACTTGGAACAGAACCGCCGGCAGCCGACAGGCCGCGGGGGGGGGCGCAGCTGTGCCCATCCGGGCCTTCCCTTCCTCCCGCCCCGCGCGCCCGCACAAGCCCCATCGGCCATCGCCCTCCCACCTGCGCGAGCTGTAGCCGTGCAGGTCGGGGATGGGCAGCATGACGGGCGTGGCCAGCTCCGTGGGCTGCGCGGCGGCGGCGGCGCGCTGGAACACGTTGCGGCTGGTGGACACGCCGAACTTGCGCGTGTGGCACACCTGGACCTGTGGCGGCGGTGGGGAAGGAACGGCGGCGGCGGCAACCCGGTCAGACAGAGGGCGAAGAACGCAGCCAAGCAGCAGGCAGGATGACGGCTCATGTGCCCCTGCGCACAACGGCACAAGCCAAAGACCAGGCCCGCCGCAGCAGCGCCAGTGCAAACGCCAGGAACCACATCACCAAGGCCAGGCCCGCCGCCGCCGCCGCACCGTGAACAGGGTCTCCGAGGGCGGGATGCCGCTGCGCACGTGCGCCGTGCAGCGGCCGCTCACGGCGTGGCCGCGGCCGCTGACGGACCGCAGCTCGCCGGGCAGCAGCGTGTCGCTGTGTGGGGCAGGAGGAGGGGGGCGGGTTGTGGTGACCGGCCCAATCTCCAACCTCAGACCCAGCCCAAACACGTGTTATACATGGGAAGCATTGCGGGCGAGGAACAGGCGTGCAAGCCGGGAAGGTGTGTGCCCAGCGAGTGCAGGGATCGGTGGCATTACCAGCGAGGCCGCACATGGGGCAACACATGGGGTCTACGGGTCCAAAACCATGGGACTCCCAGCCGCGGCCATGTTGCCCCCTCTCCCCACCCGCGGCGCCCCCGGCCCTCCGCCCGCCCACGCACCCGTCCTCGCCGTCTCCGCCCTCGCCCGCCTGCGAGGTGTGGCCGTGGTAGACGGAGATGTGGTCCAGCACGCCGTCGCCGTTGAGGTCGGCGTGCAGCGTGCGCGGCGGCAGGTGCAGCTTGCACACGGTGCGGCCTGGAGGGCGGATTGGGGGGCGCCGGCCCAGGTGGGGGTGAGTTCACTCCAATCTCGCGGCCGGCCAGCGCAAACCCAGAGCTGCCGGTACGCCAAGGAGCATGGACGAGAGATGCATTGCCTTGGGGTGTGCACACATGCACGCATGCAGTTACCACGTGCGCGAACCTGCACCACCCTTGTCCCCCTTGTCTAGTTAGTTGGTTACGCTTGGGCTGGTATTCACACACCCGCCCCCCGCCCCCTCCCGTGCCGCACCGCTGAACAGGTGCAGCACCTCCACGCCCTCCTCCAGGAACGCCACCAGCGCGTTGGCCGTCACGTTGTGCGGGTGCGACACCTCGCCGCCCCCGCCGCCCGCGGCGGCGGCGGCGCCCGCGCGCGCCGCGGCCGCGGAGCCCTTGGCGCTGACGTCAGCGGCCAGGTGGTCGTGGCCGCCCTTGCCGGCGGCGCCGTGCTTGCCGCCGCCGCCGCCGCCCGCGGCGGCGTCCAGGGAGTGGTGGTGCGCGCCGCCGCGGCCGTGCGCGGGCTGGCCGCCGTGCGCGCCGGCGACGTGGCGGTTGCCGGCGGAGGCGGCGGAGTGGCGGCCGGCCTTGGAGCCCACGCGCGGGCGGAACAGGCCGCCGCCGAGCAGGCCCGACGGCGCGGAGTGGGCCTTGCCGGCGCCGTCCGTCTGCTTCAGGCCTGATGGGCGAGGAGAGAAGGCGACGGATGGGCGCGGCGGATGAAGTACGATTGGTGGACGGCAGGCAATCGCCGCCTGCAGGTTGCGGCTGCTGGACGTGCAGGCGTGCGCAGCGCCGCGCGCCCACCCACTGCACGGCCACGCATGATCCTCCGAACTCCCTCCCTGGCTCCCCCCAGCTCTGCCGCACTCACCCCGGCCCGCGCTGCCGTGCACCGCCAGCTCGTGCTTGGAGGCGCCGCGGCCCACACGGTGCTGCGGGGCGGGCGGGGGGGGGGGGGTGTTACATTCATCATTAGTTAAGACGTTAAGAGGGGGGAGGGACATGCATAATGAGTTATCATGTGAAGGGGGGAGGTCCAGGCAGGGGGCGGTTGGCCACCCGGAGCGGATAGGCAGCACGCAAGGACACCCCTCCTGCCCAGCCCTGCCCTTGGCCCCCGCCCCCCGCCCCTCCGCCTCCCCCGCCCGCCGCACCTTGATGAAGTGCGCCTCCATCAGCCGCGTGTCGGCGGGCCGGTCCCACACGTGCGGCAGCACGTGCAGCATGCTCTCGCGGTAGTCGCGGCAGGAGGCCTCACCAAAGTGCCGCCCCTCCAGCTTCTCCGCATCCAGCCTGCAGCGCGCCGCAAGCGTGTGGACAGGGCTGAGCCAGCACATGCGCGCGTGTGCACTCCTCACGCCTGACGCCCCTCCCTCGCACCCGCCCTCCCCTCCCTCGATTCAGTGACACAGCGCCCCTCCCGTCCATCGCCCCACCACCTCCCCTTCCATCGCCTCGCCCCTTCACCACCTCCCCCCACCTGTACTGGTGCTGCGGCACCAGGCCGCTGCTGAGCTCGTCCAGGTCCTTGTGGAAGTCGCCGCTGCCGTGCTGCCACCTGCAGGCGGGGAGCGGCAGGGAGCGGGCGGGCGGCGGGGATGAGGCAGCGCGCAGGCAGCCGGCAATCAAGCAGCGCGCAAGATGGCGCCGCCCGACGTATGACTGGTATGAGCCGGCCCCCGGCCGTTTCTCAGTCTTCTGCCCCTGCCCTGCCCTGCTCTGCCCAAGCGACCGCGGCCGCTACACCCGCGTCCCAACCCATGCTGTACCGCGTCCCGCCCCTGCCCCCCCATCGGTCATCGGTACGCCTACACGCCTGCTGTCTACGCCAATACACTTCTATGTACCATCTTTGCAACCCCTCGCACGCCCCTGCTCCCCAGCACACACACCTGACGGCGCCCTTGCCGCCCTCCATGGCCACGTAGCTGAAGTGGCGGCTGCCCGGCAGCCCCGCCAGCGGGTCGTCCTTGTCCAGGTCGGACAGCTGCTCGGCCAGGCCTGGGGGTTTGGCAAGAGGTGGGAAGGGCTTGCATTTGATAATTGCGGTATGATGACGCGATGATGTTGACAGGATGGGGAGTGGGCACAGGTGGAGAGGGATGCGGCAAGAGGGTCCGCGCGTTGCAGCGGAAGGCTGGGCGGTGTTGCACGTGCGAGCTGTACGGTACGGGTGGTTTCACTGCCTGCCCGCAGCTGCCGCGGGGCGGTGCAGCACCAACCGGCTGCACCTCCCACCCCGCCCGCCCCCCCCCCCCCGCCCTGGCCCCTCTCTCAGCTAGCACCACCCTGCTTCGCCCCTACTTGACCCCGGTACGCCGCCGCCTCACCCGCGCTCTTGCTGAGCCGCCTGCGCTCCGCGTCCTCGCGCATCTCGCTCAGCAGCACGTCGTCGTCCTCGAAGAACGACCCCGTGCCGTTCACGCCGCCGCCCGCCACGGACTCCAGCCCCTCGCCGCTGGCAAGGTCGCCGCGCTGGGTGGTGGGCGGGTGGGTGGGCGAGCGAGCGAGGCGCAGATTAGGCACCGGTACTGCGTTGAGCGTTCGCGCAACCCCTGCCAGAGGCTCGCTCGGCTAGGGCCACGCGCGCCGCACGTGCCGCACGCGCCGGGCTGTGAACGGGCTAGTGCGCGCGCGACTCTCCGCCACGCCCACCCACGCGGCCCTGCCGCGGCCCTGCCTCGCGCGCTCTCTCTCTCTCTCACCATGACGCTGGCCCCCACCACCACCAGGCCGCGGTCGGAGCCGTGCACCTGGTGCGGCGAGATGTACACCGCCACCTGCAGAAGCGGGGCGGGGCGGGGCGGGGCGGGGCAGGGCAGGGGCGGGGCGGGGCGGGGCGGGGCAGTATGTGAGTGCGAGTGTGAGTCCACGGTGTGAGGCGGTATGTGAGTGCGAGTCCGTGTGTCCGTGTCGGGGAAGACGGCGAAGGCAGGACACAGACGCGGGCCAGCCACACCACGAGCGCGAGCAACGCCGTGGGCCCGGCCGGCCGCGCACCTCCTTGATGTGGGAGTGGTGCGGGAAGTGCACGCGGGCGTCGTACTCCCACAGCAGCGCCAGGTTGTGGTCAAAGCACAGCACCTGCCGAGGGGGCAGGGGGCGCGGGTGTGGGGTGCAAAGATGTTAAAAGAGGTGTAGCAGGGGACTACAGACGTCTATGCGAATGGGTTTTCGTTCAGGTAGCTGGGGAGAATCAGTGGCGAAGTGGACCCGGGGGCAGGCGCCGGGTCGACAGACGCACGCTGAGCGTGCAGTGAAGCTGCCGCACGCATCTGATCGTGGGCACGCCAGATCCTGACCTTGCGGCCCAACGCCGTGCACCTGCGCCACCGCCCGCATTCGCACACCGCACCCCACCGCCACTCCTGCTCGCTCGCCCTGCCGCACCTGCCAGGACGCGGTGACCACCACGATGACCTGCTTCCGCAGCGGCCGCACCCGCTCCAGCGGCAGCGGGTCGATGTACCCCACCTGCAGCGCCACCTGTTTGGGTCGGGGGACACACGCACGGGCAGGCCGGGCCCAGCAGCAGCGGGGGGCGGCAGCAGAAAGCGGGTGAGGCGCGGCGCCATGAGCACCGAGCCCAGGTCTGATGCCCCGCCCCTCAGAATCCAACACCCGCGCTCCCCCCACCGCGTCCACTTAGGAATGCCTTGCCCCGCACCACCCGAGCGGAGCTCAGCGGCTGTGCCCGGCCGCAGCCACCAGCTGCCTCAGCTGCCTCCACCCCAACCCAGCCCTGCCACGCACCGGCCTGTGCCCCGCTGCCACCAGCGCCCGCTTGAACAGCAGCGAGATGGAGTTAATGTCCACCGCGCGGGCAAAGCCCTCGCCGTGGTGGCCCTGTGCCGCCGGCTGCACCACCTGCAGCACACCAGCACAGCAGCGCACGCGCACGCAGGTTCCGAACACGTCACGTCATTTCACCCCCAAACCTCACTGTGCACGCACAGTTCCATGTGAGGGCATGGCCGCGTGCTGCCACGCTTCTGCGTGACGCGATGTGGCGGATGCGGCCAGCGCCCCGGCCGCAGCGCCTACGCGTTCAGCCCACCCGACGGCCGCACCTGGAGCTTCAGGTCCGGGGTGGTGACTACCAGCTCTATATGACCATCGCCGTTGAGGTCAGCCTGCGTGGGTGGCAGGCAAAGCCAAGCAGGTAGGTCATCGCGAGGCGCACGGGCCCGTCGCTTGAGCGCGGGGGCGGGGGGGGGGGGGGGGGGGGTACGGGCCTGACTGTGGGCAGCGCGCGTGTTGCAGTGAGCTGGACCCGCTCCACCCACCACGACCGGCGCTGGTAGCTCGTGATGCTGAGCATAAAGCTCCTGTGTCTCGTCCAGCGTATGGTGAAACCTGCGAGGAGACGGAACGGATTCAGCAACAGCCCGGCCCCGCGCAGCTTTGCGCCTTGTTCCTACCAGGCCTTCTCAAACGTGAAGGTGCCCTCGTTTTGTAGCGACACCAGCAGCGCCACGCAGGCCAGCAGAACGATTGCGACGTCGCGCTTGTACATTTTCCCTCCTCGCTAAATCCGCTATTGCTATGCGTCAGTGAAGCTTCTAGATCTGCGTCAAATCCTCTAGGCTGGATTACTGTTTCGTGTGAAACGGAACATCTTCGCGCGATCGAATACTCTCGGCGACTATCGGCGTGGAGTACTCATGATCTGCACTTGATAAGAAGTCAGAAATGTACCGTTTCCTCCTATCGGAAGGTGCTCCCGCCCTGTCAAGTCCATCCACTCCTCCACGCCCATGCCGAGGACCAGCCCACACCCGCCTCGACCCGGACACAGTCTCAGACTCTGGGCGTGCACAGGCTGGCAGCCTCCTCACTTGATCCGCATCATTTAGCGTCCAGGAAGAGAACAGCTCATCCAATTTCTGGCGACAAACCCCAAAGCACAACTTGCAGTCCGGGGGCCGGCGTGACGCCTCATTGGCCCCATGCCCGCCACTCCCCTGCTCCAGACTTCCACCTGTGCCGAGCTCCAACACGCACTGATGACGAGAGCGACAACTTGTGTCATCTAAGCAATCTGTCTCTCCCGTTGCGCCGGTCACCCTCCCGATTGCAGCATGCCCCCAGCAGGAGACGCTACTCCACACCGCTTGGCCATCATTCAGGGGCAGCAGACAGCGCATGCCCTGACCCCTCCTGGCCAGGCCCGCACCAATGTGTTGCCTCTGGCCGTGTACTTTGAGCTCCATCACTGGCTATCGGCCCGCGTCAGGCATGGCGAAGCGACGGTGTGCCTCCTCCGCCATCTCATCGCAACGCACCGTCAGGTCTGTGCGGGCAGGCGCAAACACACCCAGGCAGTGGCAGAGGTTAGGTTTGCCGGGCGCATGGGCGTCAAAGCAAGCCCCATGTCCTGCGCGTGGCATTAGCCAACTCCGCAACCGCATGTGAGGGCCCACACACCACACGCTGGTGCCTCTCGCCCAGGCATCCGCCACGTCAGCCCAGTCAGACACGTGTCGCGCGCGCTGTCGAGGCCGACGAGGCAGCTCTCACCTGCCATGCCCCTCATCTTGCTCAGCGGCACCTGCAGCCAGCAGCGCCAAGGTGCCGCAGCCAGTGGCACAGCAACGATTAGAGCCGCGAACACCGTTATGGACAGCCTAAACTCCGTGTTTGGGGCAGCGCGAGTTGAGGGCAACGTGGGGTGCGAGGACAGCACCACGACGGGACGGCTCACCCAGATGGCCCCGTCGGCGTCGTCCCCAGGCACCGGCACCGCGCCAGGGTCTGAGCACACGGCGGCCACCTGGGTGTACGGGAATGGAGCGGAGCCTCAGGCAGGGCAGAGGCACGAAGGGTGCGTGGGGAGCGCGGGCCGGCAACGTGCCAGGCTGCGCACCGCGCGCGCACCTCAATCACGGCGTAGTGGAACTTCACGCCCCCGTCGGGCTCCTTGCGAATGACGTCCACTGCAGCACACGCGGCGGGCGTTGTTTCAAGGAGATGCCAAGCCGGACCTCTGGCCCTTGCTCGTGCCAGCCGAGCAGGCCAGGCCGCAAACCACGCTGCAAACTGGCCAGTACCCGCAGGTAGGTTTCCCCCAGCACAACTCTCAGCCACGCCCCACCTTGCCTGCCCAGCGCAACACAACCTGTCTGTGCCGCCCCTGACCCCGTCGCCCCTGAACCCGTCAGCCCTGGCTGCTGTCGCAAGCGCACCTGCAGCGAACGGCATGGGCCCGTTCTTCACCAGGTCCCATGGCGCGGGGCCGCTGTGTGGGCTGCTGCCGCTTGCATCGGCGGCGCCCGACAAGCTCAGCCCTGCCTCTTCCTTCACCTCCCGCGCAGCACACGCCGCCAGCGTCTCTCCTGCAGGCGGTTTCCAGGTACTCTCAACAGCGATGGCAATCATGCCAGGCCCACTGCCAAGCGCGCGCGCAGCACACCCCGCACGGTCAGCAACAGACGCCCGCGGCTGGGCGCCGCAGTTGACATGCCGCCACATGCCCCTTGGCCTTGACAACACGCAGCACCCACCCAGCTCCAGGGAGCCGCCCGGAAGGCACCAGCGACCCTTGTCGGGCTCCTTTGCACGCCGTACCAGCAGCACCTGCAGGGTGGAAGTGGTGGGACCCGGTCACCCGGAGGCCCAGGCGAGTGATGGGAAATTAACAGGTTCAGCGCAGGCCATGTGCGCCTGTGACTAGACGACAACGGGCCACACGCACCTCGGGCTCGGGGCCCCCAAGGACGGGTGGTGTTCTGAACACGACGACGCCCACGCCAACCCGTGGCTCGCGCGGGTAGGCGCGGCTGGGACCGCTGCCCTTATCTGGCGAGCTTGCAGCGGCAGAAGCCTGGGTGACCGTGGTAGTGGATGCAGCTTGGTGGGAGCAGAACAGTCCAGGTTGCAGCCCTACGCGCAATCGTAGGAGTGCAGGCCGTCGGGGAGTCATTCACCCACTACAGCGCTTGAGACAGACCTTCCCACATACGAAGAGCAACTGGGTGCTGGGGACTCGTTCGCGCACCGGCACGGTATGCCACTCGATGTGCCAGCGCGCACAGCCCCGCGCCAGGGCGAGCTAGCCCCCGAGACATGGCCCGTATCATGCTTATGATATTATACAGGCGGGCCTAACCTAATGCGCTGACGAAAACTTTGCTTGCATGGATTGTTGAAATTTGGCTGCAAGTTGCGAATTTACTTGAGGCATGGACACACAAAGTAAACCTTACGCCAGCATTTGACTTCCTATGTGCACAATTAAGGCTATCGCATCGAAAATGCGAGCTACTCGACATGAACATTTGACACGGGCTTTGATGGTGCCCCGGGATGACGCCTCGATGAACAGGAGGGTTGCGGGCACCTTGTCTGTCACACCGACCTGTAGCTCATGTGCCTGTAGTATTAAAGTTCATGGAACGGGGGGGGGACGAGAGGGGGGCGACAGGCGGCCTGCACCTCAACCAGCGTGGTGCACACCAGCGTGCCAAGCTTCCCCTGAGCGTGCCACCCCTTGCCACCGGCCGTGCCGTGCCGTGCGTGGGAGGGCGCAGTGGTGGGGTTGCAGAGGCGTCCTCGTTGTGGGTCAGGTGCGGGACGCGCACGGCGGAATACATTCATAAGCAATTAGGCATCCACATGCGCATTGCAGTGAGTGCAGCCCGACGTGTATAGACGCTCCCGGCAGCACCCACTTCCCGCCCCCCTGTTCTGCAACTCCCAAACGCGTGCTGCAGTGGCCCCACGGAAACTGACGGAATTGTCTTGCATGACGGCTAAGGAAGCCATGACAGCGTTAGGTCTAGGCCGTCTGGGTGCGCTGCACTGGTAGCAGGTCTGTTGGCATATGGCAAACTGCACGTGTATAGACGCTTCCATCCTGGTAGCACCGTGTGGTAGCACCCACTTCCCGCCACCCTGTTCTGCAGCTGCCAAACGCATGCTGCCGTGGCCCCACGGAAACTGACGGAAATTGTGTTGCATCGCGGCTCAGGAATCGTGGCTTAGGTGCGCGGCGTTACAGTGCCCTCCGCGGGTGCGTCATGCCCCCGCGGTATATTAGGGCCATCCGTGGCTCTCGCCAACGCGGCGTCCCCACACGCGAACAATGTGTTGAGTTTACGCCCAGAACAGGCGACCACTCAGGACGGTGTAAGAGGGCTAGCGCATGGACAGGGACGTGTTATACCACGTACCACCGCCCGACAGGATCAACCCATCTTGCTCCTCACATCACGGACCTAGGCCGGACGGCTGGGGAGGACAGGGGTCCTCCCAACTCTACCGTACACACACGCTGCAGCCTACACGCGCCCCATCACCCGCCACCGCTAATCCGGACGCCAGTGCCACTGATCCAGCCGCGCCGCCGCTTGGGCGGCCTGCTCAGCGCTTGTGCGGGCTTGATATTACGTTTGGGTCTGCAATAATTGTATATCAAAGGGCCTGTCTTCCCATAGTCTCAAGTGTCGGTTCGCGGAAGTCGGGCGGCAGGCGTGGCGTTACAAATGAATTACTTGAGGGCGTGACACTGTAGGCACGCGTACCTCCACTCAACTGAATTGGGTTCGTTATTATGTACCGCTTTGCGCATGCTTCCATGCTCCATACCGTGAGCAGCAAACTATGACACCGTGATCAGGCGCACCACATTATTGCCTCTGCCAGTTGCTGCTGGCCACCGCCTGTCAGCAGTCCTTCCTGCAATTCATGCAATGTCCCGTCACTCCCATGCGTGCCTGCTTGCGACAACCAAAAAAAGAAAGAGTGAGGCACACACACGACGCAAACGAAAGTAAAATTGCTCCATGCAGCACCGTACGGCTCGCAGGGAGCCTGGTCCTACCACACGCCGAAGGTATGTGTCTAAGACAGTGCCGCGCGGCGCCGTTTCTGCGCAGCACCTTTCAAGAGAAAGAGAAACTCGTCAAATCCTGGGCATCTCCCACGCTCCCTCATGCCAAACAAACATGTCTACCCTAGGCTTCTCTCGCTGACTATAGCGTTCAAGCCCGCATTGCCAAGCGACACGCGACACACACCACACCACACACACGGCGGGCTTCATTCCGTTTTCTTTCCGGTTTAAACACACATCCCCAACACACACGGATGCACTCGGCCTGATTCTCACCTGTTACTACGCGCGCCTCATGTGCGCCAGCGGCTGTGCTGTGTGGC
The DNA here is from genome assembly GCA_016834605.1 of Chlamydomonas incerta. Classification (NCBI taxonomy): domain Eukaryota; kingdom Viridiplantae; phylum Chlorophyta; class Chlorophyceae; order Chlamydomonadales; family Chlamydomonadaceae; genus Chlamydomonas; species Chlamydomonas incerta. Next base: position 1,627,160 of record JAEHOC010000016.1, read on the forward strand.
CTGTCTACGTCTGCCATTCCGAGCAAGTCCGCTTCTGCAGCGGATGTGAGCACATACCCAACGTACGCACAACTGGCGTACGTGGTCCGCTGTCTGCACCAACACTCCCCCCCCCCCCCACACAACGCTCAACACTCATGTCAAAGCATTACTGTATATACTGCAATTCAGTCCTGTTTAGCGGATTCCTGCCATGCATTGGGCCTTGGCTGCAAACCGGCTGACCTGCACTTAATCCGTACTTCGCAGCACGCATGCGTGCTGCCCCCCCCCGGTTCCCCCATCGACTACCTGCAGCGCTGAAAGAATAACCTGATCTGCGTAAACTGCTTCCACTCCACAGCCGTGCATGCCTGGCCCCCAACTCACCACGTGTTACATGCGCTAGGTTGGAAGCTTCCGCAAAGCAAGAAGCCATGAATGTATCTAAGCTAATAACACACGTGCAACCTCGTCGCCTGTCACCTACACGAGCGCTACGAACTCGCCCGCAGCATCTTTTTCTTCTTGCTCGCCGGCGCGCGCGTCGCCAGCAGCGTCCGCTCCAGCCGCAGCGCGGCCCCCGTCACCGCCGAGCCCTCGGCCGTGACCCTGTCCGTGCTGACGCCCAGCCGCAGCCCCTTGAGCAGGATCGGCAGGTACTTGACCGCGCCGCCGGACGGGCTGTACGGCTGGACGGTGATGTCGTACGACACCCCGGGCGCCAGCGGCTTGTAGAAGTAGCCGCCGCGGGCGGTGTCGGCGGTGGCGGGGCGGCTGCTAGCGGGCGAGGTGACGGTGAGCGTGGCGGCCAGCGGCGCGCGGGTCTGCTGGTCCAGCACGCGGCCGCGCAGGCCGATGCCGGCCAGCTCCATGAGGCGCAGGAAGGCCACGCTGTTCTGGCCCCACAGCTCGTCCAGGGCCGCCGCCGGCGGGTCCTTGACCTCGTGCAGCTCCAGCGTGAGCATCAGCCGCCCCAGCTGGTGGTACGCCCAGTCCTGGGAGGGGCGCAGATGGGGAGGTGGGGAGGTTTGGGAGGGCGGTCGAGCGGCGGGACGGAAGCGGGGAGGCGGGAGGGAGGTGATGGGGCGGGAGAACTGGGGTGCCGGATGTGAGCGGCAGGCGACAGGGGGAGAGCATGGTTGGATGGGGCGGTTGCGATGCGCGCAGCAGTCAGCCCGGCAGCTCGTCTTGGCTCTTACAAGGCGACACGGCCCCACGGCCCCACGGCCTCACAGCCCCACGCACCTGCATGGAGCCCAGCACGGGGTACCAGGCCGAGCCCTGCACGGTGCCGCCGCTGAAGGGCTGCGTGCCCTGCGCGGCCATGTCGGGGTTGTGGACGGCGTAGGCAGTGGCCAACTGGCGCGGCAGCGGCTCCTCCGCGGTGGGGCAGCTGCTCAGCGCGCCCTGGCAGACAGAAGGGTGGGGCAAGAAGGTGAGGCGGCGATGTGGGGCAGTGAAGAGTCCCGCGCAGGTCACAGGCAAGGCAAGCGGTGGCGCTGCGCTAGGGCTCGTGTTCCCCTCTCCTCACTACACGCGTCGCCGCTCTCCCCGCATCCAGCTCAGCCAACCCTCCATCACCCCAGCCGTGCGCTACCTGGCGTGCTGCTCCCGCACATGCACGCCCACGCCCCCAACCCCCACGCCCACCAACGGGCACACGCCCGCACGCGCGCCCGTGCGCACACACGCGCGCCCCCCTCAAGCCTCGCCACCCTGAGCTGGCGTCCACGCGCCCCCTCCCCCATGCTGCCCACGCCACGCCCGCACGCGCGCCCGTGCGCACGCACGCGCGCCCCCGTCAAGCCTCGCCACCCTGAGCTGGCGTCCACGCGCCCCCTCCCCCATGCTGCCCACGCCACGCCCGCACGCGCGCCCGTGCGCACGCACGCGCGCCCCCGTCAAGCCTCGCCACCCTGAGCTGGCGTCCACGCGCCCCCTCCCCCATGCTGCCCACGCCACGCCCGCACGCGCGCCCGTGCGCACGCACGCGCGCCCCCGTCAAGCCTCGCCACCCTGAGCTGGCGTCCACGCGCCCCCTCCCCCATGATGCCCACGCCACGCCACGCCACGCCACGCCACGCCACGCCGCCACCTACCACCGAGTCGCAGGCGTCCAGCGGGTAGTTGGCGACCAGCGCGCCGCCGTGCAGGTTGGCGGACAGGTCGGGCGGCGCCGCGGCCAGGTAGCGGGACACAGCCACGGCCTCGGGCTGCAGCGAGAAGTTGCCCACCTGCGGCGCGGGGCGGGGCGGGGCAGGGGGGTTGCAAAGATGGTACATAGAAGGGTAGTGGCGTAGACAGCAGGCGTGGGGCAGGGGGGGAGGGGATGGAGGTCGGGGTGGGGTGCGGTTTCGGAGGGGTTCTGCATGCTTGCAAGAAGGGGTTAGGAGCGATGAGTCTCTCTGCACGATGGTGCGGGGCTTGGCGAGGTCGAGGTGAGCGCGCGAGCGCGGGCATGGTGCAGGGCGTGAGCGCCCGAGCTGCCACTCCTGCCGTTGCCCCCGCAAGATGGCTATGGTTGCCGCCTCTCTGGCCCTCACCTTGGACCACATGTCGGCTGCGGGGTACATGGTCACACCGTAGCGGTCCCGCTTGCGGGCCTGGTCCAGCGTGGGCTTGGCTGCGCGTGACCACAGCGGGGCAGGAAAGCACAGGGTGAGGTGTGTACGGGCGGGGGCACCAGCTTCAGGTTCCTCAACACGCTTGGGCCACAGTCAGCGCAACTCCTGATCTACCAAACACTTCGGCTAATGACGCCGAGGCTTGTTTCAAGGCTTTACTGGCGCAGCGCTACGAGACGCGAACGCACACCCGTGGCCGCCAAACGCACCGTACGGAAACTCATTGCTCCAGAAGTTGCGATTCAGGTCGACCTTGTTGGCGTTCCAGCGCGTGCGCCGTTCATATCTGCAACATTTCATAATGGGTGATGTCAGATGTGGCATGGAATGCATCGTTTCAAGCTTTCAAATCCTCCCACGTTTTTCCCGACGTACAGCCTATATCGACACTTCGAAAGCATGAGCCCGCAACGCTACGCATCAATGTCACCCCACCCACCCATCGGGATTCATGGTGGGGATGATGCGCACGGTGGTGGAGCCCTGGAGCGCCTTCCAGCGCGCATCGTTGTCAGCCTGTGGTGGCGCGAGGAGGAGCAAAGCGTGCGGGGGCCTTCTTGAACGGCATCAGGGATCGGGGCCGCAATCCCCCATCGGCCACCCCAACACAACGCACACGACGCAAGGTCAGCCCCCGCCTCCTCACTCCCGCTGTCATACGCCACAAAGCCCCAGCGGAGCACGATGCCCTTCCCGGCGCCGCCGCCACGCCGACCCGCCGCCCACCCACCAGCTCGCCGCTGCACAGCCCCGCCGCCAGACGCAGCAGCAGCTCGCGGTTGGCGGTCTCGTCGCCATGCATGTTGCCGATCCACGTGAACGACGGCCGCGGCAGCACGCTGGCGCCGCTGGCCGCGGCGGTGCGCGGCGCCGCCACCACCGCGTACAGAACGCGCCCCTCCACGCTGCGCAGGGATTTGGCATGCGTGTGTGGGCGCTTGTGGAAAGGTGTGTGTGTGTGTGTGTGTGTGTGTCGGTTGGGTGTGACTGGAGGGATGTGCCGTATTCGAGGTAACGCAGGGCTGGGCTCGGGCGTGCCGCCAGGCAGAATGTCTGGCAGATCTATGTATGGCACTGGAGGGGGGGCTGTGAATACCATCCCAATCTAAACCAAGGAGGGGGGGTTGTAAACACCAGCCCAATCTAAACCCAAGCGAAACTAGATAAGGGACAGGCAGGTGCAGTTTGCGACAATACAGGGTAACGTTGTACTCTTGCGTATGCACCAGCCAAATCGCGTACAAGGCTGGAGTTTGAAAGCCTCACACCGAGGGGCTAGCTAGCTGGGGGACGCACTGCCTGCCGCGGCCGGCACGACGCCATACTGCCCGCCGCCACCACGCCGCACCTGGGCGGGTCGAGCGCGTCCAGCGTGCACGCGCCATCGCTGTTGTTCACGACGTCATTCAGAAGGCGGAACATCTCATCGTAGTTGTGGTAGCGTGCCCACTCGTCGTCTGCGAACTCGTCGGGCGGCGGGCTCGCGAGTTCCTGGCCATCGGTCAGTTGGCTGTCGCGCGTCGCCACGAGCGTGTCTGACAGGGGACGCAGCGCCGCGTCGAGCTGCTGGGCGCTGGCGCTGTCATTCCACTCGGAGGTCGCAGCTGCGAGGACGGGTCGGGCGCCAAGGTCGGTAGAAGGTCGCAGGCAGCGCGATGGCGGTCGCATGCGGTGTCACATGCCCCCTCAGCCGAAAAACTCTCCAACTTACGCAGGTCCGCATCTGGGCGCTTCAAAACCTGGGCTGTATTAGTCCATGGGTGCGCCAAGGCCAATGCAACCAGCAGAGCCACGCCTAAGCGCATCGTGCGCGTTGGTGGCAGCCTCCTGAAGCCCAGCACAGGATTGGTTTTGACGTGTGACACAACACATATCAATTATTGCATCGCGCCAATGCAGCCACGCGGAAGAGTTGTTGGCCGGGGGTCGCCTTGAAATGCCGATTAACAGAGCGTTTGGCCTCGATAATAACTACAGAGGAACACGATAAGCTCGTGGTATGAGTGTACACTTCTTATGGGCCAATGCGCAACCTCGAGTTTGGCGGGCGGGGCCAGGCGATGGGCCACACACAAACCGCAGCGAACCCGACCCAGTGAGCAGAGTCCCCCCGCGGACTCGCGTCTCCCTCCAACGTTTGCCTACCGAACCCTCTTCCCCACCTGTGCCTCCTTTGGCTGCTGCCTTCGACTCCGACTCGCCGTACTCAGTCGGAAATGACGGTCCGGCGCCACATCAGATTCCGGGGCCAGGGGTTGTCCGGGGCAGGCACCCATTCGGGCGGTCGCGTTTGTCCCCTGTGTGATCTCCGGATACGCGCAATGCTGGCTGAGTTGCCGTCCCAGGCCCCGTACCTCGTCCATGCGCGTGCCCTGAGTTGACCAAGGGTCCTGCACTCTGGCAGCTCGGCACAGAGGAGCTGCGCGACCATCGACCTGCGGCGTTGATGTACTGCGTGGATGTGCTGGGGATCTAGCAGGGTGCCCGGCTTGGCTGGGAGTCTGGGACTCACTTTGCGCAGAGTCAGCGACGGCGGCGGCGGAAACGCATCATGTGTTACAACATGCACGCGAATACTCTACACCCTCAACCTCATTCCCCATCCGTACCGCCGTGGCACACACACGACAGCAGTGCTAGCTGCACGTTCATGGTCGTGAACCGCCGATCTCCTGCAACCTTCCCGGCTTGCAATTTGATTTGAGGTGAATACCTTCCCCTGTAGAAGGGGCCTACACTGATTCCCCTACCCACGCATTCAGTATGGTGCCAGGTCCTCGTGGGGGTCACCCACCGTCTATGGCTGCCATGCACACCCCTGCACACGACCACACCAGTCACCTGCAACCTAAATAAATTTATTACCGTACATACGGAACGGCTCAAGTGGCGACCCGAACATAGATTGCGCGGCTCGCCATCTCCATTAGTTTGAGCCATCATACTCCCGTGTTTGGCGTATCTCAGAGACGCACGAGATACGGTACTCGACTGGTGTCAGAATGCCCATCTCAAGCGGTCCAATACGGTACTCATTGATTCCCATACCCGTGCGACGCTCAGCCTCCTGCTTCCAGCTTCCAACTCCAAACACGAAACACATTGGTACAGCGGCTCGCGGCGCCTGTGCCACTTTGGCATTTGTGAACTGCACGCAGATTGAGCGCTCCTTGGCTGGCCCTGCCTACACCGCACGCATGTGCACAAGGTGTAGCAGGACGCAGACACTGGCGCCCAGCCATGCCGTCACGCAGCACTGTGAGTGGCTCCAGACCGCCATGCCCACGACATCTATGGTCAATCGTTTCCCAATCTTGCATACGGTTAGCTCTATCTGCTCACGCACATGGAGCACCACTGGACCACGCAGCACCGGGGCGTGGCAATCCGCGACCCCGCCGATCAATCCTGCTGTTTGCCAGCGCATTTATACCGCAGCACTCGACAGCCTCAGTCAACAGCCAGCAACTGAAAGCCTGTATGGTGGATGGCGTCTGTGACCTTCGACGCCATTCAGGAAATCAAATGCAGACAAACCAGGACGCGGCTTACCGCCAAACACCCGAGGAGGATGAGCTTCATAGGCAGAGTCTCACGACCCCCACCCATCAGACTGTGCTAACCCAGTGCATGGTCACAAAAACGGGGCCGCAGCCCCCTGTGCGCTTCGCCTGGCCACCCACTGACGGCCGAGCAAATACCGTGCCGTCGCCGCCCACAAGCGGCTGACATTTGGCCGGCAGACTACTCCCAAGTAGCCCCCAGGCATTTTCGTCCAACCCCACTGCGCTAAGCACAATCAGTAGGGCGCGCCGAGCTATACGCGTTTAGGTTGAATGTGAAAGACGATCAAAACAAAGAGAAACGAAGAAAAGCTGGTGCTACCCTGCGAGCTGCTGAATGCTAAACTCTTCCATTGGTGAGCTGCCGCGGCGGCGCTGCTGCGCGCTACTGCAACCCTTCTTCCCCATCCGCCCATGCGTAGCTACCTCACAACATCGAGCTCTGCAGGCCCAGGGTGTTGACCGCCCACACAGCCACGTCGCCCGATGAGTGCGCGGCGTGGTGGTTGTAGTGGTGGTCGTCCGTGTCGTGCATGAACTCCGACGACACGGAGCAGGGTGCCGCCAGGTGGGCAATGAGGATCGGCGCCTGCTCCGTGTGCTGCTTCTGGCGCTGGCGCTGCTGCTCGGTCGCCTGCTCCGCCTGCTTGCGGATGGAACACTTGGCGTTGCCCGAGCGCAGGCTGCTCGACACGCGCTGCAGCCTGTGGACACATGGAAATCCGGTACAAGGGATGCGGTGAGTATTACATCATGCATATGCACCGTGTAGACAAACAGCGTGTAGACAAACGGACATCTGAGGTCAACATGGACAGCCGGACGGTACACATGCCCCCACCCGACAACCCTGCCCACATATTGAACGACCGGGGCAGATGCCAGCACATCTTCAGATAGGACTGAGCAATAGGCTGGTTGGCGTCACAGAGGACTGCTGTAAGTCGAGCTGGGCCCGCTAGGTTGGGGAGGTGTCTGTGGTCCGCGACGGCCGCGACCGCACGTCTTCTTTCTGCTTCTAACCCCCGCCGGTTGCACAGATAGTGATTTCTGTTATTTTATGATGTTAAAACTATGTGTACGTAAGTGGTTATGCCGTCGCGGAACACCAATTGACGATGGGGAGTTACTGGCCGCAGCCTCACCTCTGTTCCGTGCGGGTGGGGCGGTACCGCTGCTCCGGCACCAGCTGCGGGCACGCCGCCGTGCAATAGCGCACTCCACTAGGCGAAATTGCTCCGTTGCCACCGAAAGCGAAGCTACTGAGCGGCGACAGGACGTTGCGCTGCGAGGGGTAGAAAAAACGGGTCAGTTCCTCCGCGTCAGCAATTTCGCCCACCACGTTTCCGCAGGAAGTAAGCCGTTTTCAGGGCTTGCAGAGGCGCAGATGGCTGCAAACGAGGCTTACGTTCACAAACGCCGCGCCGGCGCCTGCAGTCCGGAGTGCCGAGCCCAGGCTCCACTGGCAAATCCCTGCCGCGAGCCCGGTGGCCCTTGCCACTGACTCCAGCCCCACGCTACCCAGTTGGGTTCCAACAGGGATGGCAAGGGACAGGGCCCTGCGTGCAGGCGGCGGAAAAACGGTTGAGCTCGCTGCGAGTGGCTATCATGCTGCGAGCTTCCGACAAGTGGGCCCAACGCAGGCCTGCGCATCCAGCGCGGTGTTTTGATGACCCCAGCCACGCTACTCACCTACGGAGTCCGTCCTCGCGAGAATTCATGTCCATTCTAGAGCGGCCGACTGCTCCTGTTGCTCGGGTTGGTGCTATCGACTTGCGAACAAATCGCAAATCGTCGCTACGTAAGCTTCAAGTAATGGTCGCGGGAGTTGTTTGCAGTGTGCACCGAGCGGCTGACAAGACAGGGGCTTTTGCATGGCGCGGCCGACCGAGAGATGCTTGCCGCTGACGCGGCGTAAACTTGTACGTCCCCATCCCTTCGTCCTGGAGTCTTTGATGCCAGCATGTTTAATCAGGCTGAGCGTCTGCTGGCCTTCTCTGCTGGCTAATGCCGACATTTGCTTGCCGACGTCCGCCACAGCCACGCCACAGCCCCAACGCACTTATATAATGTTGCGATGAGTTAACCATACATCACGATACCCGTGCGGCTCAAGTCGGCAAGTGCAACATCCCTCGCTGCCGACGCCAGCGAGGGCGCCAGCAGAGCCGCCTCCCCTTGGTGCGCACTCCCGGGGCCCGCCCTCCAAACCAGACCGCCCGCAAGCACTCTGCCCCTGCACGTCTCATCAGGCGCAAAAGGTCTTCCATGCATTGTATTCCACTGTGCCCGCGGTGCAACTTGCCACTGTATACAGTGCCCTCCATGGGTGCGACACGCCACCGCGGCAGGCCATCCGTGGCTCTCGCCACGCGGCGTCGCCACACGCCGAAGCAATGTCGCATGGCTTGCCACTGTATACCAAGAAACCTGCCCTGCCACGTTCGCAGCAGCGGCCTTCAGCCCGAACAAGCCGTAACCATTGCAGTTTTCATCACGGTTTTACCATGAAACCTGCGCCTGGCCCTGCCCCAAACCACTATTGGCTCATACGCATCCAAACCTTCGCCCACACAACCACCACTTGCCTGCTGCCTGCCTTGATCTTGGCGGAATCAAAACGGCTCCTCCCGAATGATGCGTAGCGTGATCGAGAGCACCTTCTTGCTGGAATCCCACTTGGCCTTCCCCCGCTCGCCGTCCACTTTGTGCGGCAGGTGTATGGACAGCTTGCTGCACGGGCGGGCAAAGGTGGGCAGCCGGAGGCGGGCGGCCGGGCAGAGGTAAAGCGGGGCATCGCCACGCAGGGCGCAGCAAGCAAAGCCCCCGCCCGTTCGCTGATGAAGCGCGTTAGACGGCACGGCAGCCAATCACACGCTGACACGCATGACTCACTATTGTGGTGAGCTCAGTTTAAGGTATGTGTCCTTGACGTCCAGGTCCAGCTCTGGGGGCCAGAGTGTTGTGAGGACACATTGCGCATGTCGTGAGAATCACGCTGATGAGAGTGATATGCAGTAAAATGATCCGTCAGCCAAAATGGGGGCCGCCACCGAACCGTACGCACCGTATGACACAGTGGCGCAACCTACCATAACTCCGGACTGGAAACGGCAATGCAGCCTCGCCCGTCGTGCCGGCGCCACCTCTGGCGCGTCGCCGCTCCACCCGAGAAGCAGCGTCATCCCGCCAACGCATACAACGCAACCCCCATAACCCAACCTGCCCGATGTGTGTCGGCGCTTCATCTCCGCACCCCCCGACTGTCACTCACCCGCTGCCCCGGCCGCCCCCGGCAGCTCCACGCGCACCACCAGGTCCTCGCAGCTGGTGCTGGAGCCGTCCTTGCCGCTCATGCCCAGGAAGTTGTCCGCCGTGTCCACCGCCTGCTTGTACAGGAACTCGTAGCTGGGAGGGGGGGCGGAGGAATGGAAAAAGAGCAGAACGGACGGGGCGCGTGCACAGCGAGGCGGAACAAGGATGAGGAGTGGGACAGTTGCTTCCCATCAACTGAGGAAACCCAGACGCGTGCAGGGGCGTGAGGCGCTCACTCGGGGACTTCTCGCCCGTCGTCGTAGTCGTCGTCCACCGCGGCTGCCGCGGGGTCCAGCAGCTCATCGTCCCGCCAGATCTCCTTGGGGTCATGGCGAGCTGTCATCAGGGTGAGGGGTAAAAGTGTTACATGAATCCGCGTCGGCGCTGAATGAGACTGCGTGTAGGACTGGCGGACGATTGCACTTGCCTTTGGGGGCCGGCACCTTCACATTCAGCAGCTCTTTGGGTCCAATAGCGCCAGGGTTAGGTCTCGAGACAGTTCCGGGAGCGGGTGCTGCCTCCTGCATCACATTCCAGCGCAGCCTCAGGGTTATCTCGTCGCATGGCGCAGATATGCAGCGTGGCAGTGCGCGACTGGGTGCCCCCTGCTAGGACTTGCCTCTTCATTCGGGTCCCGTAGCAGGCTTGTCAGCGCCTGGAACTCAGCAGTGAAGCTGCTGATATCCATGGCTGATTGAAATGCTAGCGTGGCCTCCTGGGGATATGTGCTGCTGGGGAATCCGTGGCGCGTCAGCTGCGGTGCGGGCCGGGGAGACCACGAACCGCGGGGCTTTGGCGCGAGAGAGTCAAGCGCCTAGCCTGTTAATTGACCTCAACAATTGCTTGTAGCAGTCCAATAATTCAAGTATCCTGTTGGCGCTGCTGTTCAGTGAGCAGAGCTCGGATTCCACGCAGGCTTTTTAGCATGTATTCATGAGAACCGCTGATGTGTCATACACGGTGGTGCAGTATGCGTACGTAGGAATTTAATGCTGGAGCTTTTGAGCTGCAACTTTGGCCAATTGCATGAGACCGAGCGAAAATCGCTGCGGGGCTCGCTTCTCAGGACGCCGCTGGCTCTGTGCACATACTGGAGATAAGCTTCAACTAAAAATAGCGTAGAAGTAGCGGCAACTTGAACACTTGGAGCACTCGAAGGCAGGCCCGTGTGCCCAGCTCCTTCCCTTCTCCTCTTTCTTTGCATATTGCATACCGGTCTTGCTCACAACTTATCGAAGATGAGCTACGGGGGCACGGAGGTGCGCGCCTTCGCTGACCCGCATTTTTCGGCTTCCACTGCACCGGAAGGAGCCTGACACGATGCATGTCGCGCCGCAGGAGGACGACCTGTATGGAGGATATGACGAGCAATCAAACCCGCTTGCGGTGAGGTGTTCGGGTCTTGGGTGGTCCCGCTCTGCACCGCGCATGTGTGCACCTTCTTTACCTGCGCGACTGCTTCTTGCAGGGTTCGGGTGGTGCCGCATTCAAGGCACTTGGAGCCGATGGAGCTCCGCCAGGCACCGGTGGGTGCCCGGGGACGCTGCTGGCCCAGGTCGACGGTTGAAGCTTTGCGGGGGCGCCTGTTGTGGGGGCACCTGCTTCTCAGTGGCGTAAGGCTCATGATCCGATGTCTTTCCCACACACTGCAGCCATGATGGGGCCGCCTGGCACGGCCATGAAGAGCTTCGTGCCAGGCACGGCTATGCGGGGCGGCACGGCGATGCAGCAGGACCCCAGCCTGGCGCGGCCCATGACCTCGAACCGGGGTGCAGGCTTCACGTCGGCCCCCAACAAGAAGTTCGACCCCCTCAATCGCTCAATGGGGTCAACGTTGGGGTCGTCGGGGGGTGGCGCGATGCTGGTGGCTCGCAAGGGCGACACCAGCCCAGAGGAGCAGGCGCGGGGGATGGAGAAGACCGTGCATGAACTGCTGGAGAAGAGCGCGGCGGACGCGGCCAAAGCCGATATCAACTCAGGTGAGGCGCCCGGAATCTGGACGGGCAGTGGGGGAGCGGGGTGCCACAGGGAGGTTTGGATTGGGACAGGGAATGGGAGTAGGGAGTGGGACGGCACGAGCAGTGGCGGTGATCTGGCGAATGTACTGCGACGGCGGCCTGATGCGGGCGGTGATGCCAGGAGCACCTGACTTGCAGCAGCAATGATGTTGAAGCAAGCGCTGACGTGGAGGCGGGCGTGCAGCGGCTCCACAGGCCTTTGCACGGGCACGCACATGCAGCACGACGCGGCCGCGGACGTGTTTTGAGGGCGCATGGGGGACCGAGTATCTGAATGGGCTACCTCATCTGGGCTACCTCATGGAGGAAGCGCCGTTTATAGTGTGTGTCAGGGGGTTTGGCCTCGTGGTTTGACCCGGAACTTCCTGCTCCTGTCCACATCACAGCCCTGGAGAACGCGATGGAGGCCAAGAAGAACGAGCGCAAGCTGTGCCGCTTCCGGGAACAGAACAACATGGCGGACCAGGTGCGTGCTCAGTGATAAGCACCCGCGAGAGCTCTTTGGCTCGCTGCCATGCCTGCATTGCGGCGGTCGGTGGCAACCAAATCCTCCAGCGCGCTGCAGCGCAGCCGTGTGAACAGCGGGGTGCACGCACGTTGGGCTGCACGCCCCTCACCGCAAGCCCCCTGACACACCGCCTGCGCCACCGGTCCATGACTCTGCCCCTCTCGCGCTCGCACAGATCAACCTGGAGCTGATGTACGCGGTGGACTTCAACCTGGCGCACATGTACCACATGAACAAGAACTACAGCGAGGCGCTCAACCTGTACACGGGTGCGTGTGTGTCGTGCTGGGGGGCCCATGGATGCGTTGGGGACCGTACCTCACCTGGGTGGGTGGCGGGAGTGGCAGGCTACATACGCGTGGACCTGCCGGCTGGCCCTAGTCCGACTTGCCGAGCCAGACGTTGCCGCTGCCCTGCTTCCCGACACGCGCAGCCATCGTGCGCAACAAGAACTTCCCGCAGTCGGGCTGGCTGCGCGTCAACATGGGCAACATCCACTTCGAGCAGAAGAAGTACCCCTCCGCCATCAAGATGTACCGCATGGCGCTGGACCAGATCAGCGCCACCGCCAAGGAGGTCCGCTTCAAGATCATGCGCAACATCGGGCTCTCGTTCGTGCGCATGGGCCAGTACCCCGACGCGCTGCAGTCGTTCGCCACGGTGATGGACAACGTGCCCGACCACCAGACCGGCTACAACCTGGTCATGTGCAACTACGCGCTGAGCGACCGCGAGGGCATGAAGAACGCCTTCATCAAGCTGCTCAAGGTGCGGCCCACGCGCATGGACCCTGGGGAATGCACGCCGTGGCGGCTGTTTGCAGCAGTGCCCCGGCAGTGCCCCGGCATGGCGCGGAGCTATCAGCCCGCATCTAAACCTGGCGCGCACCAGCCCCCCGCACCCTCGCTGACACGTGCTCCCTCGTTGCGGCTGTTCAGGTGAGCCCGCCCAGCGAGATGGACGACGATGACGACGACGACCCCATGGGCGACGACGACATGCAAGTGATGACGATGGACGACGGGCTGAAGGACGAGATGCGGAAGCGCAACACCGTCATCACGCGCCTCATCGTCAAGGCCGCGCAGCTCATCTCCGAGAAGGTACGGCAATTCGGCGAGCGACGCGCATGATATATCTGTACAGCCTCAGGGTTGGACGCAGCGTGTGCGCTCGTGGGGCTGCCCCGAAGGCTGCATTGGGTTCATGCGTGCCGGTGCAAGTGGGCCTGGGGCTTTCGCGGCGACGGATGCCATTGAACGACAACCCCCATGCCGCCGCTGCTGACGTCGCCTCGTCACGCCGCTTCGCCTTGCGCCGTACGCAGGTGGACCGCGCCAACGGCTTTGAGGGCGGCTTCATGTGGTGCTGCGAGCAGCTGCGCGAGGCGGGCTACATCAAGCTGGCCAACGAGGTGGAGCTGGCCAAGGCCACGCGCTTCATGGGGCAAAAGCAGTTCGACAAGGCCGTGGGCGTGTTCAAGGTGCGGCCGGGCGCGGCCGGGCGGCAATATTGTTGGGGTGGCGATGGGGCCGGTTGGGGGCGGGGTTGACAAACCGGGGGCAGGGTCGAGCCACGCTTCGAAAGGGTGGCAAGCATCTCACACGGCTATGCCCACGCCGGCATGCGGCGATGCTGGAGTTGCTGATGCCTGTAACGCTGCTGCAACTGCGCGCCGCAGGACTTCGAGAAGAAGGAGCCGCGCGTCAAGGCGCGCGCCGCCACCAACCTGGCGTTCCTGTACTTCCTGGAGGGCGAGACCGACCAGGCCGACAAGTACAGCGAGATGGCGCTCAAGAGCGACCGCTACAACGCGCGCGCCTACGTGAACAAGGGCTGCGTGCTGGTGGAGCGCGGCGACCTGGAGGGCGCTCGCAGCCTGTTCAACGAGGTGAGCGGCGGCGGCAGGAGGGCGCGGCGCCTTGTCTCGAGAGGACGGACACACTGCAGGACGGTTTGGGAGGTTGGCCGCTTTCCAATGCACCTGCCGCCGACTGCGGGCCGCCATGCGAAATTGCTAATGCATGCCTCGTGCACCCAACACGCGCGCAGGCTGCCGGCATCGACCCCTACTGCGTGGAGGCCATCTACAACCTGGGCCTGGTGAGCCAGCGGCTCAACGAGCTGCCGTACGCGCTGGCGGCGTTCAAGAAGCTGCACAACATGGTGCCCGACAACGTGGAGGTCATCCACCAGGTGCGCGCCGATGGGGCTTGGGTCGGGGTCAGGGGGCCCGGGGTCAGGGGGCAGGGGCACGGGGCTCGCACCAGGGCACACGCGCATCACAGCTCACATGTTGCGCATATTACCCGGCGCTGACCCACCCACCCACCCACCCACCATCGCCCTCCACGTGCCGCCGCGCAGATCGCCACCACGTACGACATGATGGGCGACTTCAAGAACGCGGTCAAGTGGTTCGAGCTGCTCACCTCGCTGGTCAGCAACGACCCGGGCGTGCTGGCGCGGCTGGGAGCCATCCACGCAAGGTGGGCCGCGCTGCGGGGGTGGCGCTACCGGCTGATGCTCGTTGGCGTCACGCGTTCGGCCATGCGCGTGCAAACAGGACCCGTTGGAGCGCGTAAATGCCCCTGCCGAATCCACGCCGACGTCCCTCTCTGCATTGCAGTCTTCAGTGCGGCCTGTACCGCTTTCCCAAGCATTCTTGCAATCCCCCGCTTGCAATCCTCCCTAACCCCCCGCTCGCTGCCTTCCCCGTGCCGCAGGTTCGACGACGAGGCCAAGGCGCTGCACTACTACCAGGAGTCTCACCGCGTATACCCGGTCAACATGGACGTCATCTCCTGGCTGGGCGCCTACCACGTCAAGTCGGAGGTGTACGAGAAGGCCATGCCCTTCTTCGACCTGGCCTCCAAGATCCAGCCGCAGGAGGTCAAGTGGGCGCTCATGGTGGCGTCCTGCTACCGCCGCACCAACAACCTGCCCGCCGCGCTGGGCAAGTACAAGCAGATCCACACGCAGCACCCCGACAACGTGGAGTGCCTGCGCTACCTGGTGCACCTCTGCTCCGAGCTGGGCCGCCGCGCCGAGGCGGCCGAGTACATGACCAAGCTCAAAAAGGCGGAGAAGGTGCGGGCGGGCGAGGGGGTGGGCGGCCGAGGAGGCTGGGCGCAGTGGGCTGCAGAGACACGCACGGGGACGCGTTGCAGCCTTTATTCTGACTCGTATCACCTCGCTTCACATGTGTTTCACGTGCCTCCAGGCGGCGGTGCCGGAGGCGACGACTTCAGCAGCGCCCGCCGCGGCGGCGGGCGGCGGCGGCATGGGCGGCATGGGCGGCCTGGATGACGACATCGGCAGCAGCGCGGTGTCGGCCCAGAACCGCGGCAAGAAGATGCTGGTGAAGGAGCACATGGGCGGCGGTGGCGGCAAGGACAATGACGACTGGGGAAACGAGCAGCTCGGGGACGACCTGCTGCCCATGTAAACCGCAGTGCTGCCACTGGGGCTGGCGGAGGCGCGGCACCAGCGCAGCCGGTGGGCCTCCCGCCGCGGCCTGGCGGCGGCGGCGCAGGTGCCGGGGGCAGTGGAGCCCAGGGCCGTGAGCTGTGGCTCGGTGGTGGCGAGGGCGAGGACGATGACCATCTCGCAGCGCTGGGGCTGGGTGTGGCGAGCGCCCGCAGCGGGGGCTCGTTGTCTGCCGGCGCGGGGCGTGCTGGTGCCGGCGCCAGCCGCACCGCCTCCCACCCGGAGTTCGGGGCTGAGCCGGCGTTTGGCAAGGTGCTGAGCTTTGGCTCGTCTGGTACGTCTAGCGCGCTGCCGGAGCTGGCGTGAGGCTTCTATGGCTACTGCCGCCTACCGTGGGCTGTGCGGATGGGGGGTTATCGCTGGCTGTAGCCTGTGTTGACCGCAGGGGTCCCCGTGTGAGGGCCAGGCCGGACGGGCCTGGGTGCATGGCTATTGCAACGCATTCGCGGGGGACAAGCTGGCAGTTTTGGAGCTTTCCTCGCTAATCGTAATGTGCGCGGAACCTTGCGGTAGGCTGCAGGGAAAGGTCAGAAGCAGGTCACAGGGTGCGGAAGGGCACCATTGTGGGGCCTTGAAGGGGGTGACACATAAGAGCTAGGCACGCCGAAAGGGTGTGTGGGTTTGAAGTCACTCTCGCTGTACATGGTGTGATACAACTTAGAGGTGTGGTTCAGGGGCTGGACTGCGGCGGAGTCCGCGGAGGCGGACGTCGTTCCTGATGTCATGGGTGTGGGACATGAGGAGTACAAAAAGGAGCGGTGGAACACCCTGTAAATGCAGGTCGGCATCATTTGACGCTTCGACATGAGTTTCTTTTCAGTGTCACGGATTCCTCTGCATATAACACACACATTCGTTGCGCAAAAGCACAGACGGCCAATATGCTTGCTTCGCGTCCATTCACCAACACTCGCCCACTCCGGGCTTCGCGCGCTGCCGCGCGCCCAGTAACAGTTCGTGCACACTCTGCTACAACTCCTAGCCTGCGGCAGCTGCTCGACGACGCTTCCGCGGCGGGCCTAGGGAAGACGCGTTTCATCGTCACCGGGGACGCGATTTTGGAGAGCGTCAACGAATGGGGCGCGTGAGTCCTGGAGCATCGCGAGCTTGTAATTGGCGTTGTTTGGCGTGTGGGGGTGGTTCCTGTGAGATGGCGAGGCGAGCGCGGGAGGCAACAGGGGCACCCAGGGGAGCCTCGCCTCGGCGCCGTGTGGGCGCGGTTGCGGTTGAACACATATGGTACCCTGATCACCAGCGGTTCCGAGCTAGCTTGGAGCACAACTGCGGCAACGTGGCGTGCCCCTCTCTTACCTAAGCGTGTGTGTTGGCTTGGGGATTGCGCGCGTGCGCAGCGTGCGCTACAATGAGACGCCCAGCCGCGGCCTGCTGGCCACCATCGCCTCGGAGGATAAGTCCTTCGAGTGCCACATCCCACTCAGCAAGGTGGGGAGTGGGATGTGGGGAAAGCAGGGCGTGTCAGTTCGGGGCCTGCTGGCACGTGCTGGCAGCAACAGCCTAGCATGCCGTTGACGGCCCCCCTTCCTGCGTTGCCGCCGCGCCCGTTTGAATGGACGCCCGCTTTGTCAAGCCAGGCCAACAGGGCCACTCATCGACATCGCTGACCCGGCGATGTGCCTGACCCGCCCGCCTGCCTCTGCCTGGCTGCAGGTGAAGGAGGTCAAGTTCGCCAAGTCCAAGGCCAAGGCAGGAGACTATGACGTGTATGCCACACGCTTCTTCGGGGAGGACGGCAAGGTGGGGACGCGGGGTGGCGTGCGGCTTCACACACGCTGTGTCGGTGGGGTTCGGACACAGAGGGGGCTGAGGGCAGCTTACTGACTGGGTGCGGCTGCCTTCGGGCGTGGAGCGTCCTGGTTGTACAATCTCTGACTCGGCCCCTCGCCCGCAGGTGATGCTGTCGTGCGTGCTGCACGGCAACGCCGGGCAGTATGACCCGAAGTATGTGGCGGCATGGAGCAGCCTGGCGCAGAAGTACGGCGACAGCGTCAAGTTTTGAGCAAAATCTGGTGTATGGTGTCAGTGTTCATGTTGACTATCGACTGTGGGACCCTCCTGTCAAGGAGTTTGAGACGTGGGGAAAGATTATGTGTATATGGTGAGGGCGGCATGGCTGAACCCAGCTGGAATTGGGGGCGTACAATTTTGGTCCATGCTATCTGGAGGGACATGGTGAAAGCCACTTGAGTGACCGATGACTCGTTGGGGGGGGGGGGTCATAGGTTGCTTGTGGGAGCGGTCGAAGTGGGAGGAGGCTGTAGTCGGCAAGGCATGGGGCACATCCGGGCACGCATCGCGGTCCGCTGCTGTGTCGCATGATGCTACACGCAGCCTTCTGTCAGATGCAACTTGCTAACCGTCCGGCCCGACCCTGTGTGTGGGCGGAACACGGAAGTTCTATGACACACAAGTGTATAACCCTGCGGAACACGCCCTAGATGTGTCTTTTGCCGACTATCCTGCTACACCGTGTGCGGATGCCGGATGGTGGAACTACCGTACATGCACGGAACAGATTGCATGGCCACATGAACAGGCAGACCAGTCCCCCGTGACCACCCACCATCAGTAGACGAGTAGAGCGCGCACTGGTCGAGCGGAGCTTGCGGCTGCCGATCTGTGCCGATTGACTGTCGAAAGCCTGCCAGCTGGCGGAAGCCTGTCTGATCGCCAGGGATGGGTTACACGGTGATGCCGAAATCCCGCGCTCCACCACAGCATACACACACTGCACCTACTCCTGCTCTCGGCACTGCTTTGCGCGATGCGTCCTCTGCTGCATGGCCTACGTAAACCTTCCTACCGCCGCACCCACATGCATGATGGGGATGAACATGCCAACGACGAAAACGGAATGGGTGATCAGGTCGCGCAGGTCCAATCGAACACCGTGCTCAGCAAGCACAGCCAGACCAGCCCGGCCCAGGCTCCCGCACCGCACCCCGCAATGCTTTATTGTGTTCCGACGTGACCGTCCAAGTAAGAGAAAGAGAGAGTCACTTTGGTCTGGATGAACTGCATGGAGGGTAGGGACAAGCCACGGTCGGATGCGACCACGCCGGCCCAATATTCTAGCCATGTTATCCTTAGCACCACACCGCCAGCCGCAGCCCGCACCACACGCGCGTCCCGGCATGCGGCCCGCCGGCCCGCCCCTGACGACGACGCAGCCTCCTCCTGCTCCTCCTTCTGAGCCTACCAGCCGTCCGTCCAGATCGGGCGCCAGCGTATGCACTGCGCAGTCAACTCCACCCCACTAGGACACGGATTCACATCCATCTCGCCTCACATCAACGAGTTCAGCACAACAGCGGGCGTCGCAGCCGCGTCGCGGACCTTCTCGATGCGGAGCTGAGAATCGATGAGACTTGGGGATGAATGCCTTAGCTGCTGTTGCTGCAGTGGCGGGCGGCCATGCGACCCACGCTTACGTAACCACGCCCCGTCCCCCTTCCATTTACGGCCGCTGCTGTCCACGGCCGCTATACGCAGCTGGCACGCGTACTGCGGCATCAATCAACTGCTCGATTATCCCTCCCGGTAAACACCCCAACGCATCAATAGTGCATGACAGAGATGGACAAGATTTGGACGGCACACTTGTCACGGCACACACACACACACACATACACATGCACGCCTGTTACTTGGTCGTAAAACGCGTCGCTCACGCACAGGGTTTCCGGTAGCACCCACGCGACGGACATGAATTTTCAGACGACACATGAGGGCGGGGCAAAATCAAGAGAGAGTCCCTCGACGTCCCTCGACATCCGTGGTGCCTTGTTTCAGGCACCATATCACGTTCCTCACCGCCCCACACCTCTTGCCGCACTATTCACAAGCCAGGCTCAAGCCATCCTCATCGTCGCCAGCCGCAAGGGCACAGCGCAGCAGGCGGCGTCGCAACAACACGAGGGCATACACACACGCGCGCGCACGTACAGTCGACAACGCGGCCCACCAATAGCGTGTGCGCACGCATGCCAGTCAGCCCGAAGGATGGCGGAGGCGTATGCCTTGCCGTATGCACCGCGGCACGCAGCAGCAGCACCAGCAGCAGCCAACAATAACGCACCACACACAGGTTGCACGTCCACCGGTCGTAGTCGCATAAGCACTGGTCACGTCCGACCGGACCGTTGTCAGGGGCGCCCCCCACACAAACCCCCCGCACGCGTAAATGCAAGCATGAAATGAGCGCGCCGCGACCGCGGTGCTGTGCTTCGCGCCAATCGCCACCAGACCGCCACGGAATGCGGCAGGGCGGCAGCCATCGGCGGTCCGCACAAGCCGCCGCAGTGCAGCGCGACCGGTGACTGGGCGGCGCCGGCGCCCCCGCGGCCACACCACACCGCAGTGTGGCTGCCATGGGAGGCCGGCGGAGGACTTGCCCATGCATAAATGTGAGGCGCGCGTGACACCCGTGTGCCATGGTGCGTGCGGAGGGGCTGTTCAATCTGGGATGGGCGCGACGAAGGGAGGGCGCCCCGGTCCGAGTCAAGTTGAGGGGTCATACGGCCGAGAGGAGGGGTCGCGCCCGGGAGCGGAGCGTGTGACGTGTCGGACACAGCTGCTGCAGCTGCTGCTGCGTCCGTTGACTGCGTGTGCTGATGTTGCTACTGCTGCCGGTGGTGGTGTCGCTGCTGCTACTGCCGCGCCTGTTTCCAAGGCGCTGCACCACCTCACGCCCTCGCCATTGGTGCGTGAGGCTACACTTGCTGCTGCATGTGTGGCGGCGGCTCTTCCTCCGGCGACTGCGAGTGCGAGGAACGCGCTCCGCTCCCCCTCCTGCGGCGGAGTCATCCAGACATGAAGTCGGATGCTCCCCGGCCTGACCCCTCTGCGTGTTGCTGCTGCTGTGCGGCCGCTGCTGCTAATGCTAGTGCCGCCGCTGTTGGCACGGGCGCCGACGCTGCTGACGTGGCAGCCAGCGGGTGTGGGCCCGACCTCGCGACGGAGGGCGTGCCGCCCTGGCTGGACACGGACATGGGCACCGACGCCGAGGCGGGGCTCTGCAGCAAGGGTGGCATCAAGGCACGGGCATGCCATAGTTTTGAGAAGGGTACGAGCGCAGTACACACTTACACATGGCCGAACCAACTGACACCACCACTACTTGAGAGGCGTCCCCCCCAGTACCATCCCCCAGCCCTGCCACTACGGACCTGACCCACACTCACCAGGTGCCGCAGCCCGCCCGTCGTGCCTTCCGGCGTCACGGCTGAGCTGTGCATGCGGATGACCGTCACCTCCGCCTCACTGCCCGGACTGGGCGGCACCGCGATGCTCAGGCCCGGCAGGCCCTCGCGCCGCCGCGCCGGCGAGGCGCTGCCGCTGCGCGTCGCCGCGTCCGCCGCCGCCGCTGCCGCCACGCCTCTCAACGGGCTCATACTCCGACTGACGCTGCCGCTCGCGCCATAGCTGCCCGGAGTGACGCTGCCCGTCCCTGCGCCGCCGTAGGACGGCCTCGGCGGCCCTGCGCCCCCGCCACCGCCGAGCACAGCGCCGGGCCCCAGCGGCGAGCCGCCGGCGCTGCGCTGGGCGGGCCACCGGCCCTGCCCCGCGGCTCCCGGCGGACTGGCGGTCCCGAGCGACGCCGGCTCCGGTATTGAGGTGCTCCCGGCAATCGGGCCAGCGCCCGCCCCGTTGGACGACCCCGGCCGCCGCCCGTAGCCCCCGCCGGCTGCCGCCGCTGGTGCGGATGACAACGTGGACAGGCGCTGCAGGGAGCCGCTGCCCGCGCCGCCGCCGGCTGCGCCGTCGCTGCTGGCGGCGTCGCTGAGCGCGGCGGCGGCGGAGGCGGCCGCGGCGGCCAGGTAGCGTGCCTCCGCCGAGTCGCTCTGTGCAAAGTGCGGGTTCTGGTAGGAGGTGGCGAAGTGCGGGTTCTGGTACGTGGAGGCGAATTGCGGCTGGTAGGGTGAGGCGGCTGTGGAGGCGGTGCTGCCGCTGGCGGCCGCGCCGCCGGCTGCTGACGACGCCGTCGCGGCGGGCAGGCCGGAGGCTTGCAATGATATGGACGACGCCGTCGCGGAGGCGGTAGGATGCCCCGGGTGCGGCGGCGGCAGCCCGCCGCTGCCGCTGCCGCCGCCGGCGCTGCCGCTGTTCCGCCGGTTGCGCGCGGTCATGCTCGGCGGCGTCTGCATGGGCGCCCAGGACGTCGAAGACGTGAGCTGCGGGTGGTGATGGTGCGGCGGCAGGCCCGCTCCAGCCAGCGACGCGTCGGCAGAGAAGGAGCCCGCCAGCGGCGCCATCGCGTGCAGCGATGGCCCGCCGCCCACGCTGCCGCCCTCCGCCGGCACGCTCCGGGATCTCCGTTCCAACGAGCCGCCGGCGTCGCTGGTGTGGGCGGACCCTGCTGCCCCTGCCGCCAGCGCGGCCGCGCCGGCGCCAAGCCACATCGCCGTCGCGGCGGCCCCCGCCGGCCCCTCCGCCGGCCCCTCCGCCGCGCTCGCGCCAGAGGCAGTGGGCGGCGCGGACCCCGGACCCCATGGCCGGCCTGGCGTTATTGGCAAGGATGGAAGCGCGGACTTCAGCGGCTGCTGCCCCGATAACGTCATGGGCGCTAGCCGCGTGTTGCCCGGCGGCTGCTGCCCCCCGCCTAGCCGGCTCGGCGTTGGCGGCAGGCCGCCACCGCTGCTGCTGGCTGCGGCACCGCCAACCCGCTGCGACGCCGACGGCTGCAGCAGTGATGGCGGCCGGAAGCGGGAGGACGTTGGCATGAAGCCCATAGGCGACATGCCGCCGCCGCCTGAGGTAGCCGCCGCCGCCGCTGCGGCCGCCGCGGCTGTGACGGCGGCTGCCACCGCTGTCGCGGCGCCGACGCCCTCGCCACTTCCGTCCGCCGGCTGCAGCTCCAGCACCCCGCCGCCGCCCGAGGCGCCGGGCGGCCCCAGTCCGAACATGTCGGAGCCAGACGCGCCGCCACCGTGTGGGCCCTTCCCGCCCAGCCCAAACATTGCGCTGCCTCCTCCGCCACCCCCTGCCGCCGCCGCTGACCCTGCGCCGCCGCCGCCGCCGCCGCCGCCGCCGCCTGCGCCGCCGGTGAGCGGCGTGGCGAGGTGGCTGGCGTTGCGGTCGTACCGGCCCAACGCGCCGCCCGATCCGGCGTGCGGCCCGTAGTCTGCCATGAGGCGGGCGCGGTAGTCGGCCGGGTCTCGCACCTTGTCCAGGTGGGTCAGCGCCACCTGCACCCGCCGCAGCGGGCCGCGCTTGTACCTGTGCACGTCGGGGAGCACGGGCAGGCGGGCATCGTGAGTGGGTGCGCGGGCAGGAAGCGAGCGCTCGGCTGTGTTTGGGGCTGCGGCTTCGTGTGGGAGTAGAGTGGAGGGGGGGGGAGGCGGCGTCGTGTGGCGGCGGCGCGCACCTGCACAGCTTGGCGGCGGCGATGAGCATGTCGCCGAGCGAGAAGACGATGGAGGCTATGAAGAGGCCGTGGTTCATGTACATGCCGTTGCCCATGAGGTTCTGCTGCGCGTACACCACCGACTGCGTCACGGACTCGGCGGGCGCCTGCAGCAGCGCCACACAGAACTCCACGAGCTCCAGGTACCTGCGCGCGCCGAGGAGGCAGGCGGGAGGGTCAGCAGGGTGTCATACGGACTGTTAAGGCACGGCGTGTGAGGGTGGTGGTGGTGGTGGGGGGGGGGGGGCGAGCAGGGAGTGTACCGGTTACGATTCGTTTAGTGAATTTTAACGACCACCGCGCTCACCTCCAGAACACCAGCGGCACGTCCGAGTTGCGGATGTTGGCGATGGCCAGCACCGGCCCCACCACCGGCATCAGCACCAGCAGCACCGGGCTGAGCAGCAGCACCAGCGTGCGGCTGGCGAAGAAGTGGTGCGACAGCGACACCAGCAGCGCGATGCCCACGACCCCCTGCAGAAAATGTGTGCGTGGAGGGACGACATTTTCTAATCCCACACACACCAGGAGCAGAGCCCAGGTTGCAAACTGGCAACCGAAGCCAGGTACGCCAGAGTGGCCCTGCGGCCGCATGCGGCTTCACGCTGGAGCTGCCGCCTTGTCCGTGTGCCTTAACGTCCTTCTCCCACGCCTTCCCTCCTGCCCAACCACACCGCACGCACGGCGCACCTGTGTAATGACGATGAATGCCAGGCACACGGCGCTGCTGCTGCTGGCGCCGTCCGAGTACAGCCACACCGTGACCGCCACGTCCAGCCCCAGGTCGGCTACAAGATACGCCACCCGCACCAGCAGCACCAGCCGTCGGAACCAGCGCTTCCCCCACAGCCGCCGCAGCGCGCCGCCCGCGGTCGCCCACACGCCCCGCCCGCGCGCGCCGCAGCGCGCCGCGGCCGCAGCTGCCGCGGAGGCGGTGGCGCTGCTCGACACCACCGCCACCGCGCCGCGGTGGCCGCCGCCGCCGTCGGCATCGTCATCATCCTCGTCGTCGTTGTCACCGCTGACGCCCGCGCCGGCGCCGGCGCGCGGCCTGCGGCCGGGGCTGTCCACCGCCTGCGCGGCGCTGGGGCTGTTGGGAACGGTGCCGTCGTCGTCCGTGTCCATGGCGTGGCCCTCGCCGTCCTGGTCGGATGCGCGGGGCGGGAAGGGGTGCTGCCGGTGCCGGTCGTGGTCGGACGTGAAGCCGAAGCGGCCGCTGATGCCACCGCCCAGGCGCTGCTGTCGCCGGGCTTCGCGCACGGCGCCGAACACGGCGATGCCGACCACCAGCAGCAGCAGCCCGCCGAACACGCCCCACAGCACGCCCAGCGCCACCTTGTACCTGTGGAGGCGGCGCGGCGGCGGCGGCGGCGGGGCGGGGCAGGTGCAGGTGGTGAGTTACACAGGTGGAGGTGTAGCAGAACGACGGTGTGGTGGTGTGCGTGCATGAGCTTTTGCATGCATACCTCCCACTCCCAGCCCAACTTCCCTGCGTCCCCGGCGAACTTGCCCTGGTCCTGCGATGCCCCGCCTAGCAAGGCCGCCCATCCCCGCCCATCCCCGCGCTCCCTGGCCCTGCCGGGCGCACACTCACCCGTCGGCGCCGCACATGTTGCTGCCGCCGCCCTCGAGCGCATCCACATCCGCCGCAGCGTACTGGTACGCCCCTGCCCACGCTGCCACGCCCGGGTTGCCGTGCAGCAGAAACGTGGGCCGCCCGCCCGAGCCCAGCGCATCCACGAGCGCCGGCGGCGGCGCGGCGCCCGCCAGGCTCATCCGCATCTCGCCGTCAACGCAGCTGTCGTACACGTAATCGTGCTGCACGGCGCCCGCCAGCTGGTTGTACGACAGGTCCGCCACCAGCAGCGCCGCCGCCGTGGCCAGCGTGGAGATCGGCGTGGACGCCGCCGTCCCCGGCGTCCCTGACGCCGCCAGCGCGGCCGCTGCTGCTGCCGCCGCGTCCGCCGGCGAGCGCGGCGGCTGCGGGCTGGGCGGCGGCAGCGGCGCGGCGGCGGGCGGCGTGATGAGCCGGCGCCAGGACAGCGGCAGGCCGCCCGTCAGCGCGTTGCGGCTGAGGTTGAGGTAGCCCAGCGTCATGTTGGCCCAGGACTCCGGCAGCGGCCCCACAATCCCGTTGTCGCTCAAGTCCAGCACGCGCAGGTACTTCAGGCCGGCCAGCTCGTCCGGCAGCCGCCCGCCCAGGCGGCAGCCGCTGACGCGCAGCTCCCGCAGGAACGGCAGCAGCGCCGTCAGCCCCACCGGGAAGCCCGCACCCAGCAGCCCCGAGCCGCCGCCGCAGCGCACCGTCAGCGAGCGCACCGCCGGCAGCGACTTGAAGCCGCCACCGCCGGCGTCCGTCAGCTGCCGCGGCAGCGCGAAGTCCGACAGCACGTCCACCGCAATGTCCACGTAATAGCTACTCCCGCCGCTGCTGCTACTGCCGCTGCTGCTGCTAGAGCTGCTGCTGCTGCCGCTGCCGGCCACGCCCGCGGCGTGGTATCGCAGCTGCCCGGTGCAGTACACCAGCTGGCCGCACAGCAGCTGGTCCAGCTCCTCCACCTCCGCCGGGAAGGCGCGCCCCGTGCGCGAGAACAGGCCCACGCACGGCGTGCTGGTGAACTGCGCCAGCGGCGCGTCCGTCAGCAGCGCCGGCGAGCCGCTACCGGTACCGCTGCTGCTACTGCTGCCTGTGCTCACGATGAGGCCGTGGTAGTTGCTGAACCCGGCGCAGGCGGAGCCGTAGGCCTCGCAGCGCAGCGCCAGCGCCGAGCTGTCGGCGCAGTCGGCGCACGGCCCCGAGCCCGCAATCGTGATGAAGCTGCCGCCGCTGCTGCTGCTAGAGCTGGTGCTAGTGCCGCTGCCCGCCGATGTCGACGCGTTGGTGTCCAGCGTGTGCAGCGGCGTGAACAGGTAGCCCGGGATGCGCGGGCACGAGTCCGGCGGCGGCTCCTTGGCGTAGATGCCGGCGCAGTAGTCCGCGTCCGGCGCCGTCAGCCGCCAGTGGCTGCGCGCCGGCAGTTGGTACAGCAGGTCGGTGCTGCCGCCGGTGTTCACAAACGCCACGCACGAGCCCAGCGCCCCGCAGCGCCCCGCCATGAGCGGCATGTCGCGCGCCGCGGCGACCTTGGCGGCGGCACCGCCCGCCACCTTGTCCCACTGCGTGCCGTCGTCCACGCGCCAGCTGGTCGCCTCCTCCGGCGGCAGCGCCCAGCCGCGGTAGAACGTGTAGCCGGGGAGCTTGGCGCAGCCGTCCGCGTCGCGGCTGACGGCGCGCGCCTCGCACGCGTCATACACGTTGCCCGCCGGGAAGGCGCGGTTGGAGCCGCACACGCGCGTGGTGTCGAAGGAGTAGGCGTAGCAGTCGGTTGAGGCGGCAGGCACGGCGAACACGCGCCCCATGAACTGCTGCCCCGGCAGGAGGTCCTTCTCCCGCACCACGCAGTTGCCGGCGGGCGCGCTGCGCTGCGTGCAGCTCAGCGCCCGGCAGCAGCGGAAGAACTTCTTAAAGGGGCAGCATTTCGGATTGGGCGAACCGTCTGCGCACAGCGCCACCGAATCGACCGTTCCCTGTGCGGGTCGGTGTGCGGAGCGGTATGTCAGCGTGGAGAGAGGGGTAGCCGGTCTATGTTCCTGCCCGATTGCTCCAGCTCCCCTTGCCGGCCGGTGCAAACAGGTGCTTTCCTTTTTGTATGCCCCGTGCCGCTTGCTGCTTGCGACGATCCCACTGACGGCCTCGCACCCACTGTCCCCGTCAGGCCGCCACCGCCCCCACTGCGCCGGCTGACCCGCCACCGCGCGACCCCGACATCGACGGCACGGCTGCGGCTACACGCCTCCCCAGCACGCGCATTTCCGTAACATCGCCCTTTCACATGATTTAGCACCTCCCCGTCGCGCCCGCGCACCGAAACGCGCCAGCCTGTGCGCTTACCGCATTCGCACATGTTCCGTCGCCGAACCAGCAGCCTTGGAACTCGCAGTCAGTCCGATTCGCTAGGTGCCACACCGGTTCCCGAACAACTGTGGTGCCTCCTCGACATGTCGGCTTTTCTGCTGGCGTGAACGTGCAGGAAATGCACAAATCCACGCGCGGCAGGAGGCCGAGCAAGCTGTTGAAGCCCCAGCCGCAAACCCCTAGCGAAGGTTCAATCTGGAGCTCCGGACTTTGGTCAAAGTGGACGAAGTCCTCCACGCCGGTGTGGCCGCACAAGGCATTGCTCTCAAAGAAGCTCGCCCCGGCCCCCCATAAGGATGCGGCGCCTGCTGCTAAGTACAGCAGCAGGCGCAGCAATCGCAGCATACAACCTGCAGGGCGACGTGTGAGGGGTGAGCTTGGTTGGGCGACCGAGCCAGCGCCTGCCCACTCATAGTCTCCCCCGTCATATCCAAGCGAAGAGAAGGCCCCTTATCAACAGACGCAACCAATGGGAGAGCGAAATGCTGGGGAGTGAGCGACATGGCTCACCGCGACGCCGAGCCTCCTTAGCCTAGCCATCCACTCCCATCGAGGCCACATGGTGTAGCTGCATAGCTAGCGGCCATTCTGAGCGCCTCGAAGGGGGCCTCAGGCCCCCTGCTTTCTCCCTGTCCAGGAACTGCGCCGGCCAACGCTGTTTAATCAATTTTATTAGATATGTGATATTTCAAGGGACTCAGCCCTGTGGTAAGCAGGCCCGCGGTCAAGCCTTTGAAGTGCGCAAGCGGATGTCTCTCCGGCCCCCTTAAAATGGTTGATATTGCGGCATTCAATGCATGTTCCTAGGGGCACCTGGCGTTGCTAGAGTAGTGGATAGGTCGCGTTGCCCACACGCTCTGGGCTGCGGGTCGGCTTCAGTAGTCGTACCCCGGCACTTAGAGCGCGGCCACTGGTGCCCCTAAAGGTTTGCCTGTATACAATGCATTACGTTACTGCCATATCCATCCCCGACGCTGCGGTGCCTACCGCCAGCGTTTAACATTCAAAACTTGTTCCTCGGCGTCGCTGAGCTCCTTGGGCAGCGACCGAGCGGGTAGCTCAAAGTGATGTGCGCATCATTGCTTGCGCTGGGAAAACCCTTGCATGTTGATGCGCCTCGTGACCCTTACGCGATAGCGACATGTCGGGTGGTGATGCCGTCGCCAACTGGCGTTAGGCGCCCGCTAGCGCGTTCTCGTGCGTGCGTATTGACATGCGCCAATGTCGTGGCTGGATGCCACAGCCTTAGTGGGGGTGGGACAATAGTCTGAGGTAGTCGCCCCCTGTAGGTCCCGCGCCGGCCCGCCTCGGTCGGGGACTCCTGGGGTGGCGGTAGGAACAGGACAAGGGCGAGAGTTGGCATGTCCCGGTAGTGACAGATAAATTCCCCGCACCCAGCAAGCCGTTGCGCGATAACAAAGACAGAGGCTGGGGCTGTGCGACGCGGTTACTGTATCGATGCGCGCGGGCTGGCTGGTCGAGGACTCCTGGGGTGTTTTAGCGCGTGTCAAGCTGCCACCTCCCGCGGGCCGGTACGTATGTTTACGGTATTTCTGCCCCTACGCGTTGCATACGCAGCATAATGTATACCCATGCTGCCGCTGGCCGGGAACCCCTACCTGCGCATGTGCTGTTGCCCCCAGCATCACGAGCATGTGAAAGCGAGCGGTTCATCATGAAGTCTGGCATCATCACACCACAGACAGTGGCCAAACGTAAGCGGCACGCGCGCCCCAACACCCTGCCCCCGGACCCAGCTCTCCCGCCCTGCCAGCGGCCCGGAACGTCGATGGGGGGCCCTGTGCGCGTTCAGGGGTAACACGCGTGGATTTCACTCGCAAGCACGACGTTAACACGGTGGACCAAAGCTTAAACATCCGGCAAATCCATGTCACAGCTGTCTGTGGTTATGTCTCTAACAGGGGCCCGACATACGGCCGCAGCATTCTACCAGTCTCCTTGGAGGCTTGGGCTGGCAAGAGCGCCCGCTCCCGAGTCCCGACCCTGCCCATGGCACAAAGGGCGCAACATTAGCCTGCTCCCTCCCACCTCCGTACCCGTTGTGTCACTGCACACCATCACCACCATCTGAGACACCCGTTCACAAGGACGGCCCCGACCCTCCTCCTGCGCCTCTCTCACTCACTGGGTTTTGGCGGGACGTTACGTTATCCACCCCACCACCACCACCCCACCACCACTACCAAAACTCTACTTGTCAGACGCAGCCGTGCAGTCGTGGAGAGAAGTGTTCACCAGAAGCATGGTCACGACACACGCACGTGCACAGACCAACACCCTGCATTGCACGAGACAGGCTATAAACATTCCCGCATTTCACTCCAGTCCCCGAGTACAAGCGTGCGCTTGTGTGTGCCCTGCATTACGCATTCACCCAACAATTAACCCAGCTGTGACGTGCTCCTGAGAAGAGAAGTGTCACGCCCCCCCCAATTGCATTGGCCATGTGCGCCTCCATGTGCAGACAATTTGTTAGTACAATGTGCATTCCTCCAACAATTCTGGGCTTCATCGGCAGCAGGCGTGCCTCTTCAGGGCATTATGGCAGTTCAGAATCCGAAGACAACAATGATGCTGTGTCATGAATGCACAGCACGCGTGACCAGGGATCCGCCCGGCAGTGAGTGCACAACTTTAAATCACGTGTGCTTGTGCTGCGGCAATAATGAGTTAATTATACAGGCCCCACGCGTGCCGTACTGGATCCGATCCGGGCAGACCACTGTGCACTTATCCTAGCATCACAGGCGGCTGAAAGCATTAGGGCCCGAGAAGCGTTTTGCAGTTCCTGGCATGGTAACCACACGAACACGCCCAATGAAATAAAGCCATTTTGAAACCCCTCCCTTCTCAAACGGAAAGCGCATACCCGCAGCCGCGCCCCCAGGGCGCTCGAACCTACACGGCAGTCCTGCTCGCTCACAGAACGTTCAGGAGCTTCGCCAGCGCCTGCGACTCGCTGCCGCCCGCCTCAGCAGACCGCTGCGACGGCCGCCGCCTGCCCAGGCTGTTGGCACTCTCGGGCGCACCGCGCTTGGTCTCGTCGCCGTCCTCATGATGCAGACCCAACACGATGTCCTCGTGCCGGGCCTCGCCCGTCAGCGTGCCGCCAACAGTCACACGTGCAAAGCCGCCGGCGCTGTGCATGGTCGCAAGCCCCTCAGAGCCGCCTGACGTGGCGGCATGGCGGTGCGGCGTCGCCTCCTGCTGTCGCCGTACCTTGCCGCTGCTGCTGGCGCCGTAGGACGCTGCGCCTGCTGGTGCGACGCTACTGTTGCTGCTGCCAAATGACAGCACAGGCACCTGGGTGCTTGCGGCACCTGCGTCCGGCAGCGCCAGCGGTGTGCCGGCGCCGCTGTTGCCGATCACATCCGCAGCAGCAGTGTCTGCTACCACCGTGCCCAGAAGCGCTGTGGCTATAGCACCAACCCGCGAGTTGCTCCTGCCAGGTAAGCCATGGCTGCGCTGCGCGCCGGGGGCGGCACCAGCCGCCGCAGCCGGCCACTGGCTTGGCTTTAGGTCCTGCCTGGCCACATCGTCACTCTGGCTCGCCTTCCCGAGCTCGTGGAGCCCTGCTTCGGGCGGCGGCTGGAGCTGCGGCTGGAGCGGCGGGCTGCTGCTGCTCTTGCCGGCGGCGGCTGTGGCGGCCTGGGCGGCGGCTGCAGCGGCGCAGCGCTCCTCCAGCGCCGCCAGGGTCTCCGGCGGCAGGACCTCGCCAGGCGGCTTCCACAGATACGTCCGCATGAAGCCCTTGCCCTTGATCTGCTCGGATGGGCAACGCGGCAAGTATGTAACGCAATATATGAGCCAGTGCCCGCACAATAATCATTTGAGACTCGGTTACTCAAGCCCGCTCACCTCGAGGCCGCCTGTGGGGATCCAGGTCTCGCCCTGCAGCAGCGCCCGCGTGGACTCGCTGGCGTGGATGCAGCCAGGCACGCCGCTGGACTCCATTCGGCTGGCGGTGTTGACGGTGTCGCCTGGCGGTGCGTTACCAGGAGGTTGCGGCACACGAGTCAGCACGTTGCGTTGCGTGCCGGGCTGCGTGCCGTCTCCAGTAGCCCGGTCAACAAACTCACCGAACAGGCAGAAGCGCGGCATGCGCTCTCCCACCACGCCGCTGACCACCGGTCCGCTATGCAGGCCGATGCGCATGCGCACCGGGCCGCCGCTGGTCGGCAGCCGCACCTGCGCCGCCGCCTCTAGCATCGCCTGTCCGCGTGGTCGCACGTGGTCGCAGCCGGTTTAGGCGTCAGTGGGCGCCGGTAACGAACACGTGCATCACAGCTCAGCTGCGGCCACCATCGATTGCCCAACCTGTCCATAGCACGATGCTACCAGCCGCGTACCACACACGCACCTGCGCAAACGCAAAGACCTTCTGCGGGTGATCGGGGTCTTCGCCGTGATCCCGTGCTCGCACCGCCGCCATGCCGGTCTCGTCTTCTTCAATGAGCCCGCCCGCTACAAAGTAGCAGTCGCCGATAGTCTCCACCTGATGAGGCCGAGGGAGGTAACGCATGCATGCAGTGAGGTAAGCAGGGGGTAAGTGAATCGTGGTGGGCGCACGTGTGCACCCAGTACCCACCTTATACACTCCAAACTCGTCCAGCCGGCGGTCGAAGCGAACAAACAGGTCGTTGAGGAATGCCATGACCACCCGCGCCTCGAGGGCCTTGCACATGGGCGTGAAGCCTGTGAGACAATAGCACAGCGGGTGCGTTCATGCGCTGGTGTGTACCGCCAAGCGGTCGCTGCGCACAAGGCACGCATACCGATACGCACGTACCCTGGATGTCCGCAAACAGCAGCGTCACACAGCCGTGAGTCGTGGCGAGCTTGTTGATGTCGCGCACCCGCGGTCGCCAGCTCCTCAACGCCGCAGCCTCCAGTGAAGATCTGCGAGCCGAGGCCGTGCTGTGCCGCGCGCTCAAACCCGCCGGTGCGCCGGCCGCACCGGCCGCCGCATCCGAGTGGTGGGCGGCTGAGTCGTGCTGCTGCTGCTGCAGCAGCAGCTGCTTCTGGGACAGCAGCTCCGCCGCGGGCTCCGTCGACCAGGGCCCGCCCTCCTCCGTCATGTACGCGAGCACGTGGCGCGGGAAGATCTGGGCAGCAGCATCACACCGCACAGGAGTCGGGTGCCAGGGCGAGCCAGGGACACAAACGTGCAACCATAAGTATGCGGTGGCTGGGCATGAGGCGTACGAATAGGAGCAAGGCATCGAAACCGCAGGCACACGCAAAGGCAGGCAGCCCACAACCTCGACACGCACGGCCGCCCGCACCTGCTCCAGCAGGCGATGCTCCGCCTCGGTCACAAACGCAATGTGCTTCTCCGCCTCCACCTTGGCCGTCACGTCCGTCTGCAGCAGTGCGAGTGGCGGCAGCGGCAGCAGGCAAGGGGGGCGGGTGAGCGACTGAGCTCCCGGCTTGACAGCAACGACCTCAGCCACAGCCACAGCAACCTGCACGGCCGCCCAGCATGTGTGGCGCACGCACCTGCATCAGCACCAGCACGGGGTGCCCGGTCACGGGGTCCACGGTGCGCACCGCCGCCATCTCGTGCCACGCCGTACCCCAGCCGCCGCCCCGGCCCATGACCACGCTTTCGCGGCGGCTAGGCGGCGGCGCATCGGCGCCCAGGGCACCGGCCAAGCAGCCTCCGCCTGTGGCGCCACCCGCCGCAGCCCCGCCGGCGGCAGCGGGCCATCTGCCGCCGCTGGCGCTGTGGCCGCTGTGCTGGAGGAGCGCGCCGCGGCTGCCGCCGTCTGTGGGAACTGCCGGCGCCGGCGCATCCGCGAGGCCACTGGGGTCTTGTACCATTGCAATCAGGTTTGCCGAGTCCTCGGACATGTAGCTTTGCAGCAGCGCGTCGTGCAGCGTTGGCGGCACACCCACATCAACCGCTGCCGCGGCGTCGGTCGTAGCTGCCGCCGCTGGTGGCACACGTGGAGCCACCATGGATTCAAAGATAGAGCGCGGCAAGTGTGTGCTGGCGGCGCGGCCGCCGCTACCGGCAGCCATGGAGAGCTGCGGCGCGGCCGGCCCGTCGCCAAGCGTGGCATGGACGTATGGAGCCAGGGATGAACGGGACCTGCTGTATGAGTACGACGCGGGTTGTCCCTGTGTACCCATCGCGAACAAGGAAGTGAAAATGTGAATGGAACAATGCGAGCTTACAAGAGGGCACCGCGAGTGGAACGGCGGCCCATCGGCCCTGGTCCACTCCCAAACCCCGTGCCCAAACCCCCATTTCCACCCCTATCTCACCACGCCACCACGAGACGGAGAGCTGCCGTACAGTCGGTCGTTGCACGTACTCGCCTCTCCACCCATAGTCTGGTAGAAGTGAGCTATGGTGCCGCCGGCGCCACCGCCGGTGGTGCCACCGGCGCCACCGCCGGTGGCGCCGCCGGTGCCGGTGCCGCCGGTGCCGCCGGTGCCGCAAGTGACGGTGGCGTTCGCCGCCGCCATCGCGCTGGCGATGCCAACCTGCAGCGCATCCGGCGTGGAGCGGAGTGTGCTGGCAAAGGCCACAACGCGCGAGACGGAGCCGACCGCGGCAGTGGCGCTGGGGCTCATGGGGTTGGCGCTGGTGATGGGGCCGGACTCGACCGAGAGCTGCCGGGAGTATGCCCGGCGTGGCACCGTGGCACTGGCGGTGCGCGGCACCGCCATGCCGTCTGTCGTGACCGGTCTCAGTCCTGCTTGGGGCCCGCTGTTGTGGCAGTGGTGCGCGGGATGGCCGCCGGGTGATGTGGCTGGCGGCAGCAGCAGCGAGCGGACGCGCGCCCCAACACTGCCCGCGCCCACACTGCCAGCCGCGTTTCCAGCACCGGTGACACTGGCGCCACTGCCTCTGCGGGTCAGGTCGACCGACTGATGAAAGCGGTGTTGCGCCGCGCTCGTCAAGCTTCCGACACTGCCAGTGCTTCCGCCGCTGCCCAGGCGCTCCATCTGCTGACCGCCCTGCGGCTGCTGCTGGCCCATGCTGTCGTACGGAGCTGCGCCACCGTGGCTGATTACTGCATCGGCTGACTCGCCCACCTCCGCGGCCGTAGCCTTCAGCGCAGCTGCGGTGATATCAAACTCCTCCTCCTCCAGCTGCTTACGCAGCGCCTCTGCCGCCGCCGCCTTGCTCTTGGCCGCGACCGCGGCCACGTTTGCGATTGCAAGCCGCTCATACGTCGTGCCGTCGGACAGGCGCCGGGGCCGAGCCCGCAATTTGACGCTACTTGCGCCGGCCAAGGCGCCGGCGGTGCCGTCATGGGCTGCTGCGGCGCTCGCATGCGATGTGAGGAGTGCGGCAGTGCTGCTACTGCTGCTGCTCATGTACCTCGCCGAGGCTGTAGCTGCAGGCGGAGGGGCGATCCGGCGCGCCGAGCCACCCTCCGGCCGGCGACCGGCAGCAGCCGCCAGGCCTGCCACGAGGCCGCCGCTCCCCGCACCCAGCGGCGACCGTGCCGTTGTGCTGCTGAGGTGCGGCACGTCGACTGCACTCGGCTGCTGCTGGTGCCGCCACGCCGCGGCAGCAGCCATGGCCGGCACCGTCGCGGCTGCAGCCGGCGGCAGCGATCCCGGCGCCGCCGCGCCCTGTTGCTGCGGCGGCGGGGGGCTTTTGGACGGAGGCAGTGCAGGCGCTGCTGGCGTGTCCTTTGCCGCCCCCTGCAGCGCTTCCAGGATCGCGGCTTCGGGACCAA
This sequence comes from Chlamydomonas incerta, assembly GCA_016834605.1. Taxonomy (NCBI): domain Eukaryota; kingdom Viridiplantae; phylum Chlorophyta; class Chlorophyceae; order Chlamydomonadales; family Chlamydomonadaceae; genus Chlamydomonas; species Chlamydomonas incerta. The sequence continues at coordinate 1,661,758 of JAEHOC010000016.1, forward strand.
GGTCCAGCATCGGCATGGAATGGTGGCGCTGCTCCGGTTGTTCCGGACCCGACACCGACGCCGAGGCTGCGGCGGCGGCCGCCGCCGCCGCCGCCGCTGCACGCGCGATCAGCATGCCCAGCGTGCTGCTGTGCGTGCCGCCGCCGGCGCCTGGCCCCTCCCCCAACGAGCGCCGCAGCTGGGAGGCAACCAGCTGCGCCATGGCAGCATCCGCGCCGGCTACCGCGTTCGCCGCCGCGATGGCCGCCGCGATGGCCGCGGTGCCGTTGTCGGCGCTGCTCCCGCTTGCGCCGCCGGCGGCGGGCTCGACGCCGAAGCTGCCTTGGACGGCAGTGGCAGCGCCGTCAAACAGAATGCCCCAAGTGGAAGTTGCCTGGGCACAGCAGCAAGGGAAGCAAAGGTTGGCGGCGGTGCGTGTGGCACTCAGACAATCGCATTTTGCGCAAAACATGTACGGTACGCACGCGCAGCGCCCTCACTCACCAGCGGCGCGGCCTCGCTGCTACACTGCGCGCCCGACGTGTGCTGTGTGCTGATCAGCCACTCGGCTGTGGCCGCCGCGGCGGCGGCAGCCGTGGCATCGTGCGACGCCGCCGCGGCAGCCGCTGCGGCGGCTGCAACTACGGCGTCCCCGACAGAGGCCCCCGCGGCCGCAAACGCTGACAGCGCCGCCAGCTGCGCCGCCGACGGCGCCCGCACCGCCCCACGTGACAGCTGCAGGCTTGGCCTTGGAGAGAAGGTGAGCTGCGCGCTCGCTGGGTTGGCCCCGGAGAGTGTGGCTGCAGCAGCTGATGGCGCAAAGGGGCCGCTGAGCGGCCCGCCGCCGTGCGTGTTGACCCCAGCCGGCAGGACGCCGCCGCTGCGTGTGGACGGCGGCCGTGCCGATGGCAGGATGCTAGCGGAGGCGACCTGGAGTGACTGCAGCAGCAGCGATGACGGCATGGCCTGCTGCTGACCGTGCGGCCGCAGGCTGATGGGCACTTGGACAAGTCCTGTGGGCAGATGTGCGTCATGCGCGTGCATGCATCAAGCAAGTGACGGTGTGTGAGCTGACGAGGGTTCTGCGCTCGCCCGCCCGCGCGCCCAGCCTCGCCTAGCTCACCTCGCCACACGCGCCCTTCCACCATCACCTCCAGCAGCAGGCGCTCCAACTGTGCGGTGGGAGGGGACGAGAAGAAATGGAATACGCCGCCGTACAGTATGGTGTGTAGAAGGGCACGGGTAGGCAGGCAGGGAGGCTCGAAGGCCATGGATCATGAAGACATGACGGGTTGCTGGGACGTTCTGCCACTCGCTAAAGAAAGGCGTGCGCGAGAAGAGCGCACGGCGCCAACTCCAAACTTGCGGGCCTTCTGCGTGCGCGCGCACGCGCATAACATACACCAGCGCACCTTGGCGGGCTCCAGAGCAAACAATTTCTCCAACACCGGCAGCGGCCGCCCGTGCGCGTTGCTGGCGCCGTGGCTCACGGCGGCACCTGCCCCACCGGGGCCAGCACCATGATTGGCAACAGCGGCCGGCCCGCCCACGCTGCTGCGGACGCTGGCGTGTGCGTCAAACGCAAACCCAGGCGCCTCCATCGCACTGCTGGCGACAGGAGCCGCCGAGCTGCCGCCGGCGCCACTGCGGAAGCTGCCGACGGCCCCGCTGCCGAGGCCGCCGGCGCTGCCTAAAGCGCTGCCGGCGCTGGCCCCACCCAACAGCAGCGCGACCAAGGACTGGCGGACCGCGGTGTCACCGCCGGCACCAGGACCGACGGCGGCGGGCGCAATGCCGGCAGCAGGAGATGGCGGGACGCCGGTCACAGTGGCGAGGTGCGGCGTCGACTGCTCGGGCGCGGGCGGCGGAGCACGCACGCCATAGTAGGTTTGGCTCTGCGCGGCGGGCGGCAGCATCGGGCGGCGTTGAGTACAGCACACGAAAAGCGGTCAGTCGCAGTTCAGTCTGCAACCCCCGCCCGCCGGTCGATCGACACGCGGGCCAGGGACCCCGACGTTGACATTTGTACACCTGCCCGCGCCAGCATAAAACTGGATATGGACATGCGGCGTCTGCTACTTCGAGTACAGTACGCCCACACCCACCGCCGGGTTCTGCGCCAACACGCTGCGGCCGTCCGTGCTCAGCACCGTCACGGCCGCCGGTAGCGCAGACAGCGCCACAGCGCCGCGAAGAAGCGCCGCCGACGGCAGTACAGGCGGCAAGCCGGGGGTGCCGGCGCCGCCGCCGCGACCGCTCGAGCCCCCTGATGACAGGACGTTGCCACCCGCGCAAGTGGTGACCGCGCCCGAACCGCCACCAAGCGAGAACGGGTGTTCCGGCAGAGCAGCCGCTGTGACTGCCGCCAGGGCGTTCTCGAACGACAGCGCCTGAGCGCCACTTGCCGGGGTGCCGGCAGGACCGCCGGCAACGCCGTTTGTTTCCGCCGGTCGGTCGTTAGCGGACGCCGATGCCGACCCTGATGCAGCCGGCATGAGTGTGACATAGACCTCGCTGGAGGACTCAACCACCTGCTGCTGTTCCTGCGCGCCGCCGCCCGCCGCCATGCCGCCAGCGCCTCGCAGCTGCATCGCCTACAGGTAGGCAGGCATAAACAGAGGAGAGAATGCGGGGTCTCACAACGCCTCGCTTCTTGCCTAACAACGGTCCGCATACGATGCGGTGCGCGCATGCATGAATGCACCCTGCCTCCAAAACACACCAATCAATTAACAAGCGCACCTGGGCGCCCACCGCCGGTCCAGCGCTCACAACTTGCCACCCGAAACTGGTGGCTGTCACTACCGCCGATCCCGTTTCTGTTGCAATGGCCGTGGCGGCCTCGGCCTCTGTTGCAATGGCCGTCGCGGCCGCAGCCCCGCCATTTGGGCATTGTTGTTGTTGGGCAGCGATGTTGCCCTCGCTGGTGCCACCGCGCGATGCTGCTACTGCTGTGACAGCGGTTGTAGACGCGGCACGCGCCAGCGGGGACCGCGGCGGGGACGGAGAGGGTGACTGGTGTGCTTCCCAGCCCTCTAAGCGCACCAGCACAGCGGGGCGGTAGCGGTCAGCGAGCGAGCCCGCGACTGTCTTGCGACCCCCTGCGCCGTCGCCCAAACCCACGTCCTCGCCCTCGCCAACCGTTTCAGGCACACTCATGAGCTTGGACGAGGGGTTTCGAAGGCTGTGCGTGCGTGCGCTGGGGCCTGGCGCCACAGCGCCATCGCCGCCACCGCTAGCAGCGCTGCTGGCGCTTGCGCTGCGCTGCCCAGGGCGTGCGGCCCCTGCCGCCGCCGATGCGCTGTTGCTCCTTGAGAGGGGGGACATAGCCGCCACATCGAACAGTACCGGCTCCAGAATTGCCGACCGCCAGGCAACCTCTCCTGCGGGGCGCGGTCGTGTGGTGCGACAGCACGGCGGGAGAGGGGTCGCCAAACTGGCGGGCGCGGTCGAGCGAAACGCGGGTACCGTATTCCTCTCACCGGACCGCCGGGTCGTTGCTCCTCCCTTGTCCCGGCATTCCACGTATACTGTTAAAGTCGCCGCCGGGTCTCTAACATGTATGCGCTGCAGGTGCGCATAGGCCTCGTTGATGAGCTGCGGATGACGCTCTCGCAGCGCTGTGACCGTCGGCCCACATGAATCGGTCTTTGAAATTCCGAGCACAGTAAAAATCGCGTCACTGCAGTATGATATCTCCGGCTCTATGCCTGCGCTGCTGCTGCAAACTGCAAATACTACGTTGCCAGCTGCCGAGGAACGGTCCAGGGAGCGAGGATTAACAACACGTAGTTTTAGCGCTACGCCTTTGGGCTTGCGACTGCTTCCCAGTTGGGTGAGGTTGGCCGGAGCCGGCTCGTCACGAGTCTGCGAGGCTCCAAAGCAAATGCTGAAGCAGCGCATGTGAGCTCAGTCAAGTATAGGAGCCCTGATGATTTGTGAAGGGAAGCCAAGTTGTCACGCGCCTTTTAGGCGGGCACAGCAGTTCGTCGTCTGTTTGTCATCATGGTAAAATGACTATATCTATATGGAAGTATTGTACTTAGGGGCGAGCGTGCGGACTTGCACGTGTGGCGCCGATCGCTGACCGTTAGGCCGCCCACCGTTGGACCCCGTCGTTGGACGCAATCTGCGGACGCGCTGTGCTTCGCTGTGTCGCGCGCTGGCTCGCCCTTCAGTGCGTTTGCAGCATGCACGGCTCGCAGACGGTGTGAGAGCCTGGAAGTAAGTGACAGCCCGTCCGGGACCCGGGCAGTCCGCCAGTCCGGCGTTGCCGCAAGGGCGGTACAGGGAGGCGTAATGGAAAGGCTCGCCGCCTCGGCGGCTCCCCTTGCGCCAGCGAGTCGACGGAAAGTGTGCAGAGCCAGGCCATACGTGATATCAGTTACAAGGCAACACCTTGCAAAACTGCGCATACCAATTGCCCCTTCGCGGCGTTGCCGCACCACTGATGGTGTCAGCAGCACCAACCTTCGACCGCAGTCTGCAATGTTAGCCACCAGTGTAGGAACACACCTCCCTTGCTTGCTTCTGAACTCTTCTGAAACCGCCATTCCTTGCCATCATCTCTCCCCCTGCTTTCAATTTCTCAACACCGTCAAACGGCTTGCAACACGAACGGCCAGGCAGGGGTGAACACGGCAACTGCACGCAATAGTGCGCGCAGGCATAGCCCCGACACGGCACATGCCGCCCCGGGCTTCTTATTCATCATGGGGAAACGCGGCCTTTCCGCTACCGCCCGCACACACCACTCTTGAACACCTCTGAAAGAGCGTCTGGCAAGCCGCCCGCTACTCCCCTAGCCATGCGCATGCCCTGGTCTAAGCGCAAACAATAGGGTTGTAATCACGGCGCCACGAACCCACGAAATATAATGACTAGGGTCTCTCTCTCATCAGCGTACCTTGGCCACGCCCCCACATGCTGGTGCAATGAACTCGATGCACCCGTGCTGCAATGCGCGTCTTGCGTGGGGTTTGTAATATGCATATCAGCAGATCGAATTACGGGGTGGTGCGCATGCAGCAATTCCACACCTCACACAAAAGGGACCGAGGAGCGCCTTGACAGCGCCACAATACATATAGAATACCACTATCACCATGCAAACCAGTCCTGCACCCACACGCCACACAAAGCCTCCGACCCTTACCGCTCCTCCGGTGCCTCAACTGCATGCACGCGGTTAAAACTATACAAGCAGCGTTTTGCCGCGACGAATACTAACGCCTCCTGAGGAGCACATCCTGTGGCGCCCTGCAAACGCCTTCCGGGCCCGCGGTGCGCCCTGCTTCTCACTGCTTACGCCCGCTTGAGCTTCTTGTCAACCCACGCTCCCATCAGCTTGGGTGTGCGGCCTGTCCAGTTACAATGCAGGGAAAGGAACGTTGATGTGTGTGTACTTGCAACAGGTGCGAGGGAGGTTATTGAGAGCTGGCGCGACCCGTTGGTAACCCTGCCGCCCTCACACCCACCGTAGGCGAACGCGTACACGGTGCCAAGGCACACCCCGCCGCCGATGTAGTTGCCGAGCGTGGCGGGGATGAGGTTGTCCCAGATGAACTGCTTGGCCGAGATGTTGGCGCCCATGGCCCAGGCCATGAGGAACATGAACATGTTGGCGATGCTGTGCTCGAAGCCTGCATGCGGCGGGTGGGGGTGGGTGGTTGCAATGATGGTACATGGAAGTGTAGGGTGGGTGGGTTGTAAACACCAGCCCAATCTAATCCAACCAAACCAAACCCATGCGTGTGCGTCAGTGCATACGGATAGGAGCGAGGAGAAGAGCGGGGCCAAGGACGCGACGTGGCGGAGAACCCCGATAAGTCCCGGGGGTTAACTCTGAACCCATCCCCTAAGGAAACATCAGCGCTGCAAGGAAAGAATCGCTGCCGCACATGCGAGCTACTGTACGGTGGATGGGTGGGGGTTGCAAGGTTCGTACAGCGAAGTGTAGCAGCGGAGACAGCAGGCGGGGGCACGAGGTGGGGGAGGGGTAGCCGCCCATGTGATGTTCGCTGGTAAACGATGTGCAGCGCCGATGCACGTGGGGTTGCACAGATGGTGGCCATGGGGTGGGTTTGCGGTAGGGCGGCGAGGGGGGCAATGCAGTGGCTGGCTTGGGCAGGCGGCGGTCAGCCGCACGGGCGGCGGCACAGGGGCCGCAGGACCTCAAAGCAGCATCACCGGCAAGCCGCCTGCGCGGCAACCACAAGAGCGAGCAGCTGCGTGTGCGCCGCCGTCGAGCTACGCACCCAGCATGGCGAACGCGGAGATGGGCAGCCAGATGCCCACGGCCTTGCCGGTCAGGTCCTGCGCGGCGTTGGCCATCCACGTGGCGATGCCCACCAGCCAGTTGGCGAAGATGCCTGTGGTGCGATGAGGTGTAAAGTGATGCGATGCGATGAGATGAGACGCGTGCGGGCGCCGGAGGGCGGGCGGGGGGCGAGGGGCGCGTGGGAGTTAGCTGCCGATCCAGGCGCATGACGACAGAGCAGCAACAAGCACATGGGCGTCGGACAGCTCACTGCGGGTCCGTCAAGGCCCCTCGGCCGCGTATACTGTGGTTATGTGGTACCCATTGCAAGACGATGCGTAAACCTGAAGTGATTGTTATGCCCTGCGCGCCCCCCTCACCCTTGACGAAAACGGCGCCCCAGGGGTACTCCAGCTGCATGGCCACAGAAAAGGGGGAGGGGGGAACGAATATCAGTCCAAAAGGGGGGTAGCCATCCATGTGACGGTTTACGGGATATGTAGCAACAGGTCGGATGTGTTGCGTGCGGAGCCCATGCGCGCTGCGCGTGCACAGCACCGCACCTTCCCTGCCCTCCCTGGCACGCCCTCCCTGACAAAGGAGCCAGCGGCTGGCTGCACCGCGCGCCGGCGCCCCGCTGCGCCAAGCCGCCCCTGCCCGCATCGCCTCACACCTCACACCTCGCAAGCACGCGCACGGCCTGCTGGCGCCCCGCGCAACCAGCCGGGCACAACTGCAGCCGGCTCACCTTGCCGTAGGTCAGGTTGAACAGCGTGGTGGTCTTGTGGTTGTACACCATGCTGGCCTTCATCAGCCCCACCATGATGGCGCAGCCCACGAAGTTGCCGGTCCAGCTCACGGCCAGCATGTACAGCACCGCGTACCAGCGCACCTGCACGTACGTTTGCGGGTGTGCGTGTGGGTGCGTGCGGGTGCGTGTGCGCGTGTTTGTGAGTGCGAGCGGGTGCGTGTGCGCGTGTTTGTGGGTGCGAGCGTGCGGGTGCGTGTGCGCGTGGGTGCGTGCGCGTTTGTGCATGTGGGCGGCGACAGAAACACAAGGCGGGTGGCCGGGAAGGTGCCCCACGCCCCGGGAGCCAGCGCGCTTGCAGCAGGCCAGCTTGCAAAGGGTGCCGGCTGCAGGACGCGCCGCACGCCCGCACCCAGCTCTGCCCTGCGGCCCGCTCCGGGCTCCGACGCCCCACGCCCCACGCCCCACGCCCCACGCCCCGCGATCACGCTCACCTTGCCCTCCCACCAGGCTGCGGTCATGTAGGCGCACAGGCTGGTGTACAGGTCGGCGCCGCACACAATGATGGTGGTGAAGCCTGGCGAGCGAGCGGATCGGGGAGGGCGGAAGGGAGGGGCGGCACTGAGTGTGCAGGAGCATGCGCGCGGCAGGTGGGCAAGACGCCGCGGCGGCACCTGCTGCTGCATGCATGGCCACATACGGGTACCCCCAGCCTCACCCCGCCAACCAAGAACGCCCCGCGCCCCGCGCCACCACGACCGCACGGCCCACCGCCGCACCGCCTGCCCGCCGCTCGGCCCGCACCGCCGCACCCACGGCCGCCGGGCCCGCCACCCCCACCCCCGCAGCACGTGGGAGTGCCGTGCATGCCCACAACCCGCTCACCGAAGGGGAAGCCCACCGCGCCGAAGATGAGCTTGTACATGCCGTAGTTCTCCTCCTGCGGCGTGCCCACCCCCGGCGCCTGGTCCAGCATGCCGCCCACCAGCAGGCACGTGGTGTAGCCGAAGCCCACGTAGCAGCCGGCGATGATGGTGAGGATCCACAGCTTGTACCAGGGGTAGTTGTACTTCTCCTCACCTGCGAGCCCACGCAGACAACAGATGGGTGCCCCACCTCCATCTCGCAACCGTGCGCCTTGCACGCCCACGGCAGGCAACGGCTCCGCGCCCCCCGCGCCAGTCCGCGTCATCGCCCACGCAGCCATCGCCGCCGCGTCATCGCCCCGGCGCCAGTCAGCGTCATCGCCCACGCAGCCATGTGACTTGGTGCACCGCACCGCCTCGTCCTGGACCCCGAGCTATTTCGGTAGCAGTCTGTAACCAACTTGGTGATAGTCCCCACCGTGGTGCGCGCACTCGGCGAAGATCTCGGGGGGTGACAGGATGTAGCTGTGTTTGATTGAAACAGCCTGAGGGCGGCGCCAACGGAAGCAAGCGGTTGGCGAGCACCGAGCGAGGCGGGCCGAGGCGGCGCTAGCAGCAGCGGTGCACAAGGAGCGGGGGGGGGGGGGGGCAAGGCCGCCGCCGGCGCTATGGATGGCAGTTCACTACCACGTCTTGGCTACCCTGGCTCACCTCGAAAGCTGCCGACTGGTGCCCCGCCGGCCACTTTGGCATCTGCGCAGCGGGTGGGGGGCGTGAGGGCGTCGACGAACCGTTGAACAGCCACGTGCACAGATGCTTAATCGTGTGCACGGTATCGGTATCATGGAGCAGATTGCGGGCTTGCGGCACAAGCGCGCGCCCGCCGTGGCGCGCCCGCAAGCGCTGCTGGCGCGGGCTGGTAGGCGATGCCAAGTTAAACTGCTGCCCGTCTGACTTGGGCTCCTCGCACTCCCCAGCGTGTGGAAGTACGGCGGCTGTGACCGTAGCCGTACCCAGTTGCGGCTTGCCCCCGCCCCCCTTCCCCTCCAGCCCCCTCATCCCCTCCACGCCCTGATACGCACCGGTGCCCCAAGCTGCACGGTCTTGGCCGTCGCCGTCATCCGCTCCGAGTCCAGGTTCTTCGTGAAGCCCGAGTTTATCATTGTCACCTTCCGCATTACAGGCGCAGGCGCCGTCCCTTCGTCCGGCGTCATGTGTGTGCCGTGATTGAAGTGCTCGTCATGATAGACACGGCCATTCAGTTCGGCCTCCTCGATGGGCTCCGCCTAGGGGCAGTACAGCAAAATTGCACTTGATGAGAAGCCCGGCGCTCCGTTGTGCGGCGAGCCAGCGCGCTCCCACTTGGCGCGTTCTAGTTTTAGTCAGTAAGCCTACAAGGACACCTGCCTGGTCTCCGGACACCTCAACATCGACCGCAGGCGACCCGCCACCACTCTTGAAAAAGGGCGAGAGCTTCCCCAGCGCCTCCCCTATGGCGTTGCCATTCCCATTGCCGTGACTGCCGTCGGTCATTTTGAAAGCGGGTGGCCTCGACCAACCCTAACGACAGCGGCGTGAGAAGGTAATGTCAAGTCGGGGCAGGCCTCAACAGCCAAACCGTGCAAGCACCTAAAATGCTAAGCGGTTGGAGCGTGCGACCTGGCTAAGATACGAGCGCACTGCGGTCTAAGAAAGAAAGCTTGCCGCATTGAACCGTGCATGAGAAGTCCAAAGACCGCTTGGTCGGGGGAAAATGGCTGTTTCAAGTGTACTTATGTGAATGCACACTCCTTGCTACTCAACATCCACAGAACTGGACTCACAGAAGGTCTTGGGGCTTTTCGAGAAATTGCTTCTCGTTTGTAGTCGGCCACAAGCGGCGGGTGCACATGTGTCTAAAACGTTATGAACACTCAGCCGTATGTTAGAAATCTGCACGGCTTAAAGAATTGCTCCCGCCACCTGGAGGCTGCGCAAACCCAGAAGTTCCGCGGCCGGACGTGGCCCTTAATCCAGCGCTAGCGGCCCGGTGGTAGCATTTCACTCTGCTTGTGGTGACAGGATGCAGATGCATTGCCGTGCGCAAGTGGCGGCAACTGGCTCAGTGTCGGCGGCGACCACAACCTCCCTCGGCGGCAGTCACCGTGCCGGCTCAGCAGCACTGGCTGGCCGCGTAGCCACCAGCACCCTTTCGCATGCGGTGTCGTGCAGCTCTTCCAACCAATGCTCAGCCTGCTCTTCACTCAGCCAATCAGCAGCGCTTGCAGCTGTGGTGGCCCGCCGTAGCGCCAGCGTGGCGCCGGCATGCCGGCCAACCGCCGCCGGCATCACGACGCGCGCCGCGCCGCGCCACAACACCAGCGGCACAGGTGCACACACAGGCGGCAACGCAGGCGCTTCCAGGTCCAGCCATGAGTGGGATTCGCAGGAGCTGGACCGCGCGCTGGACCGGCTGGATCCCGGAATCAGCCTGGACGACATCCTGTCGGGCAGAGTGTCAGCAGCGGAGCCGGCAAGGCGCTCGTCGTCCTCCTCCTCGTCCTCGTCGCCGCCGCCGTCGGCGGCGGCGGCATCAGCAGGAGGCGGCGCGGGGCTCAAGGTGCCCAGCCAGCTAAGGCGCGGGGCGGCGCGGCCATGGGACCCCGCGGCGTCCACAACCCCACCAGCACAGCTTGCTCAGGCGGCGGAGGCGGGGGATCGGGCGGTCAAGGGCGACGCTCCCGGGGCCAGCGACGCCAGCAGCAGCGGTGCCGAGCGGGCTAGCGCCAACAGCAGCGGCGGTGCAACAGGCGATGACGCCAGCAGCGTCGGGGCTACTGGCCGAGCTTCAGAGCAGCGGCTAATGCCCAGGCCGGCGGTGCAGGACCCGCTTCGCCCCCGTGTGCGGCAGTCAAGCACACGGCTGGTAGTGCCTGACTCAGCCGAAGACCTGGACGCGCCCGTCTCGCCGCCCACTGCATTTGCACCTCGGGTCGGAGCCACTGCACGGGCGGCTACTGCAGCATCGCCCAGCACCACGGCGGGACTCAATGATGCTGCGCCGCTGCAACGTGCGGGCCGCGCGCCGCCGCCTGGCAGCGGCCTTGCGGAGCGGCTGGGGCTGTTGGCACCGGGGCAGCAGCCGCAGCAGCTCCCACAGCAGCTAGCGGCATCCGCGTCAGCAGCTGAGCCGGAGGCCGCGCCTGCCAGCAGCGGCGCTCTGGCGGCGGCACCGCATGCGGGGCCGGCGGGGGCGACGGCGGAGCCGGCAGGCTCGCTGGCAGTGAGGTCGACTCGGGCGCCGCGGTCGCAGCGGGTGCGTAGCTCTGAGTGGGCAGCGGCGATGCAGGTGGCGGCGGAGGCGGAGAAGGTCGCCGCCGCAGCAACGGCAGCGGCGGCCGCGGCCGCCGCTGCAGCGGAGGGGTACTCAAGCTACGAGTCATGGGTTGGCAGCAGCACCTACGTTGGCCCGGGTGGCTGGGCGCCGCTCAACCCGCAGCAGGCGCGGCAAGCGCCACAGCCACAGCCAGGCCCGCAGCCGCGACCGCAGTCGGAGCTCTACCCGCAGCTGCAGCAGCAGCAGCAGCAGCAGCAGCAGCAGCAGCAGCAGCAGCAGCGGCGGCGGCCGATGTCTCAGTCCGAGGCGCTGCTGCTGGAGCTGCTGCAGGAGGAGGACCAGCCCGAGTACCTGCGCGCCGCCGCGGCAGCGGCGGTGGCGGCTGTAGCACCGGGCGCCACCGGGCAGCAGCAGCTGCAGCAGCAGCAGCAGCTGGAGCTGCTAGAGCTGGAGCTGCCGATGGAGTCGTGGGGTGACCTGGTGTCGGAACCGCGCGGCACGGTGGTGCTGGCGGAGGCGCCGCTGCGCGGCGCCATCGCCGCTGCGACGGCGGAGCAGCGCGGCGCCGCCGCCGCGGCGGCGGCGCGGCTGACGCCGGCGCAGCTGGCGGCGCTGCCGCTGGACCGGCGCACGTGGCGGCTGCTGGCGGCGGCATGGTTTCCCAGCCTGTACGACGAGGAGTGGCACGGCAGCCTATACGAGTTCCTGTTTGAGCTCTGGCCGGAGGTGGGCCGAGCCCACGTGGCAGCGGGCCAGGCGGGCGGCCGGCCGCGGCTGCTGCTGGCCACCGATGCGGAGCTGGCGGAGGCCGTGGCGGCGGCGGCGGCAGCGGGCGAGGTGGATGAGGAGGACGCTGCCGCCGCGCGCGCGCTGCTGCCCGGCTACCCCGCCGCCTCTGGCAGCAGCAGCAGCAGCTTTGGCGGCAGCAGCAATGGAGACAGCAGCAAGGAGTCACGGCAGAAGCGCGCGGCGGCGTTCCTGGACGCGGCGTACGGCTTTGCGGCGCGCTGCGCTGCCTCTGCCGACTTCGCGGTGGTGAGCGGCCTGGCGGTGAGTGTGCTGGACTGCATGGACGACCACGATGCCCTGCCGGCGGGCCTGGCGGCGCGGCTGCCGGTGCCGCTGCTGGGGCGCGTGCTGCTGCCGCTGGCGCCGCGCTTCCAGCCGTCCTGGGTGGTGGACGAGTGGGCGGAGGCGGTGGCGGAGGCGGGGCTGGGCCGGCGGGCGGGCCGCGGCGGCGCACAGGCGAAGGCGGAGGCGGAGCTGGAGGATAAGGTGCTGGCGGCCATTGGCGTGGCCATCAACGCCGGCGACGGTAGCGGTGATGGCAGTAGCAGCAGCAGTAGCAGTAGCACAAAACTGCCGCGGCGCTGGCGGGAGCTGGTGCAGCGGATGGAAGACGCCAGGGTGAGTCCATGTGGGCTGGGGACTGGGGAGGGGATGGAGCAGCCATCCAAATTGTGGTGGGGAGCAATCGTGTGCGCAGCCTGGCTGTAGCTGGCATGGATACCACCGTATTGCGTGCACAACACTGGATGCTGTCCTTCACTGCAGGTCGCGCATCCCAGCTCGCCGCTGGCGGCTATGCACTCGCTGCTGGACTTTGACGACCCCTGGGAGTGGGAGCGCTACCAGCGCCGGCGCGAGGGCCAGGCGCGCGCAAAGCGGGCCAAGCGACAGGCGGCGCAGCCGGAGGAGCCTGCGGTAGCAGCAGCTGACGGCACAGGTGCTGCTGCTGATGTGCACGTTAGCGCAGAGTTGGAGGTGGTGCAGCACATTCCGCCGGGGCCCACCGCACCGGAAGGACAGGAGGAGGAACGTAGGGAGGAGGAGGAGGCGCAGAGGGGGCGCGGCAGGTGGCGGGGCGGTGGCCGGAGCCGCCGCACCTCGGATGCGCTGCAGCCAGCTGTGGCGGGGGAGGAGGGACAGAGTGGAGAGGGCATGGCGCCGGTCGCTCGGCCCAAAGGCCGGGGCCGGCCACGCCGAGTGGTGCAGTAAGAGGCGCGGATGCAGCAGCGGTAGTGTAGCCGGCCGTGGAAGCGCAACCAGAAGGACAGGAACAGATTTGCTCGAGTGCATGGTCCGCAAGTGCGCGCGATGATCAAGGGCGGGCGTAGCTCAACATCCAGCATCCCGGCCGGGGCATGGCGGCTGCCTGTCTGCTCGTGCTGGACGGAGTCTTGCGTGGCTGTATGTGTCAGGGCAGGACGGGGAGTGACAGGATATCCCCACGGGATATCCCAGGGTACTGTATTGTTGCATCGGGGCCAGTTTCCGAGCTGCTGTGTAGGCACCCAAATCCTCACCACGCATGGGTTTCGATGAATTCCTGCACGGCCGGGTGAGTGAAAGTATCCTTATATGCACCACTTTGCCATTTCTTCACCGCGCTCGGCATCTGTCGCGCCAGACTGCCGGCAGCTCATTCCACCGGCACAGGCCATGGGGTTTGTGAGAGCACAAGGGAAAGCAAGACACTGTGCGTGCTGTGCTACGTTCGCGGATTATAGGGTTTGTGTGTGCGCGTGTGTTGCCGCGGGCAGCTGGAACGAACGCCAATGGGGGGCGCTGTGCGCGTTCAGTGGTTCACGTGTGCAGATAGATGGGAGGGGACAGTTCGTGCAGATGCGGGAGAAGACAGATGAGTCAGAGGAGGGGGAGGAGGGGGAGGCTGGACCTGCTTTTCGAGGCAGAGAAGAGGTAGGGAGGGTGGGGCAAAGACTAATACCGAATTCCAGTTACGAGAGAGGGCACGAGTGAGAGGCTTGCGGAATGCCGGAAGGCGTGACGTGGCGGACCATGTAAATGCATCGGCATTATAGGGTTTGTGTGTGCGCGTGTGTTGCTGGGGGCAGCTGGAACAAACGCCAATGGGGGGCGCTGTGCGCGTTCAGTGGTTCACGTGTGCAGATAGATGGGAGGGAACACCGCGTCAGTTGCCGCCACTGGCAACGCTTCCTTCATCACCATCACAAACTGGCTCCCCAGGCGTCGCCCTCGCCGTGCTTCTTGACCGCACGGAGCATGTTGCACTTGATGGTGCCTGGGGGGGCATGACGCACCCGCGGAGGGCACTGTAAATGCATCGATGACGCCGGGCGTGTTCAGCGACAGGGCACTACCACTGGCCAGCTAGCTACATTTCGCATCTAGCAGGAGGGCTGGGAGCCAGCCTCCTTGATACTTGAGGCTGCGACGACAGCCATTTTGTTCCACTCAGCCTGACCTCTGCACTAAACGTAAATCACATTCACGTTCGCGTTTAGCAAGCACACGTTCAACTACCTTAATCCCTCGGCGGGCTCCGGACTTCAGCTGGCTCCAGCTTCACACCACCCACACCCCCATCATCACCACCACCACCACCACCACCACCACCACCACCACCACCACCACCACCACCACCACCACCACCACCACCACCACCACCACCACCACCACCACCACCACCACCACCGTAAGGCCACCGCCTACTTGAATACAATGAATCCCCTCCAGCCCCCTCATCCCCTCCGCGCCCTGATACACACCGGTGCCCCAAGCTGCACGGTCTTGGCCGTCGCCGTCATCCGCTCCGAGTCCAGGTTCTTCGTGAAGCCCGAGTTCATCATTGTCACCTTCCGCATTACAGGCGCAGGCGCCGTCCCTTCGTCCGGCGTCATGTGTGTGCCGTGATTGAAGTGCTCGTCATGATAGACACGGCCATTCAGTTCGGCCTCCTCGATGGGCTCCGCCCAGGGGCAGTACAGCAAAATTGCACTTGATGAGAAGCCCGGCGCTCCGTTGTGCGGCGAGCCAGCGCGCTCCCACTTGGCGCGTTCTAGTTTTAGTCAGTAAGCCTACAAGGACACCTGCCTGGTCTCCGGACACCTCAACATCAACCGCAGGCGACCCGCCACCACTCTTGAAAAAGGGCGAGAGCTTCCCCAGCGCCTCTCGTATGGCGTTGCCATTCCCATTGCCGTGACTGCCGTCGGTCATTTTGAAAGCGGGTGGCCTCGACCAACCCTAACGACAGCGGCGTTGCAAATCGCCTCCTCAATGTTTGCGGCGACCGCCCTAGTTACATAAACGGATTAAGAAATACGTTGGCCACAGGTTCCATAAGAGCCACGCACACGTCCTGCACCACACGCCTACACACGCTGCCCCGCAGGCCCACGGCAGTAGCGGCACACGGCCGCGTGCCCGCCCTCCCAGTGCGCCAGCCGGCACCCATCGCTGCAGTACAAGCTCGACTCACAGCCGCCGCACCACACCCAGGCCCCGGCGCCCGAACACAGCTCAAGCGGCAGAGGCCAGCCACGCGCGTCCAGCTCCGCGGCCGGCACACACGCCGGGTTGTCGCACAGCCACAGCCGGCATCCCGGATAGCGCCGCCGCAGTGCAGACCGCACACGGCCCGGCGGCACCAGCAGCGCCGCAGCCGCCTGCATCTGCCGTGCGTCCGGCTGCTGCTGCACCGCCGCCTGGGCCCTAGACGCACACGCCTGCAGCTGCTCTGGCGACAGCTGCTGTTGTGAGCCATCGCCGGCTGTGGTGCTCGCGTTGGTGAAGGCCTCCCGCACATCTGCCTGCCATTGCGGGCTGGGGCAGGGCCCGTCGGAGCCAAAGAGCTCGGCAATGCTCTCCGCAGCCAGGGGCACCCGGTACCGGCCCGGCGGCTGGGTGCCGACTTCGGGCCCTGGGGCCGCGCCTTCGCCCTGTTGTGCGGCCCTCGCGCACTCCTGTGGCAGCACTGCCGCTGCCAGCATGGCAGTCGAGTGCAGCTCTGCGCACGCACGCCGTACGTCTACGCCCAACTCGTCCTCGCCGCCCCCGCCGCGGTATGTGAGCTTTCCCTCCCGCTCTCCGTTCTCGGGTAGCTGGTGGTCGTGCCGGATGATGGCCGCTGTCGCTGCAAGCAGCGAGCACACGTCCACGTCCTGCAGCAGCAGCCGGCGCCACATCGCCGCGTCGCTGCTGCTGCTGTCCACCCTGCTTTCCCCCCTGCTCTCGGTGCTGCTGCTGCTGCTGCTCACGCCCCGCGCGCCCGCTGCCGCAGCACCCGCCTCCGACTGGTGCAGGGCGGTCAGCAGCAGGCGGCAGCACAGCAGGGCCGTGGCAGCGGTGTGGTAGTTCTTGTAAAGCTCCGATCCCGGAAGTTTCAGAAGTGGATAGGCCGATGCGCAGATGAGTCCCTCGGCCACGCAGGGCAGCATGTGCTCCGCGATGACCGACCACATCAGCCCCAGCTGCTCCAGGTGCGGCCGCCGCTGCTGCGCCGCCTCGCCTGGCTGCGGCGACGGCTGCGTGCTGCCGCAGCTGGCCCTGCCACCAGCACTCCCGGCGCTGTCGCCTGCAGCGAAGAGAGCTGGTGCCGCGCGCAGCGTCCACAGCAGCCGCGCGGCAGCGCTTGTGCCCGACACGGCACCCGTATGCTTCATGTGCAATTCCATAGCTGTGACCTCCTCGTCAAGGTCCGTGAGGCTAGCAGCCGCAGCGGCTTCCCGCAGCTTGGCGACGTAGGCTCGACCGCGTGCAGGAGCCTCCCGCGCGGCTTGCGCGGCCACCGCCAGCAGGCCGAGTAGGCTGCCCGGTGGCCCGAACGCGAGCACCTCTGCGAGGACAGGCGCAAGTGGCAAGTCCGTCGCATCCAGAACAGCGAACCGCAGGAAAGCGGATGGCGCGCGGCGTGACAAGACACCGCCGGCGCCGACCCGTGCACCAGCACCCTGCTGTAATCTGTGTCTGCCGTTACGAGCGCCCAGGCGGCAAGACATGGCCTAAACTGTTCCTCACCTGCCCAGCAGTGGAAACGCCCAATGTGCCGCTGGCACAGGTTGTCCTTCTTCAAAGAAATACAGGCGCGCTCCTGCAGGGTCCATAGCCGTACGTACCCCGCGCTCAGGAGAGCGGCTGCCTCCGGGCCCGGCCTGCTGTCGGCATCGCCTGTGGGTGTGTGGTGGGATGCGGCGGCAAGCGGGCTGCTTTCGTGCGGTGTTCACAGCAGGCGCAAGCAGTGAAGCAGGTCGTAATACGCAAGGGGTTGTTAAGCACCCGGCTGCAAAGAGGAAGCACCGAACGACCTCGGCCTGGCCCTTGCCGCATACCTGCGCCGCTCGCCGTGACAGCCCCGCCTGCTGCCGAAGCCATTTGGCCTGTCTTTTCCCGGCCCTCCTCCGCAACGTCTGGCAGCAGCCTGAAGACGTCCGGGCTGTCAGTCAATGCGTTGTGCCAGCCCCACACCAAGCCGAAAGCCTCATCGGGCAAGAGGCGCGCTCCCCGCGCTGCTGCCAGCCCCGCCGCCGCTGCAGGGCCCCACTGCACCAGCCCCAGGGCCGCCTCCACTGCCGCACAGTAGCACTGCCAGAGCTGCCGCAGCCGCCGGACAGCAGCACGGCGGGCGCGTGCCGTGGGCGGCGCTGACCGAGCCAGCAGCCGCGCCGCCTGCAGTGCGCAGTCAAGCGCTGTGCAGGCTGTCCTAGCCTTGTCGGTCACGCTGGACGGGCACTTGTTCCGCGCCACCTGGTCGGGATGCCGCCCAGCCCACTCCGCCCACTCCGCCCGTGCTGCGTTCGCCAGCCGAATGCAGACGTCAAACGTCGCCGCGTCATCCCACGGCGGCAGCGCCAGCTGAGTCGGCGTCGGTCGCGGCGCCGGTTGCTTGCCAGCCCGTTTTAGGATCGTTTCCATCCAGCCCAAGTCATCCGCATTGATCGCCTCTGGCGCCTCCTCCAGCAGTGCCTCCAGGCCGACCGGCAGCACGACACCGCGCGAGCGCAGCGTTGCCGCCAGCGCGCGCGCGACCATGTACGGGCGCATGTAGCAAAAACCTTTTTGGCCGGGCTGCATTGAAATGGAATGTACACAGCACACATGCGTTACTCGGGGCATTACATGGCATATCATGGTCAGGTCAGGCATTCCGCGCATTTACCCCACCATTACGCGGCAATTCATGGTCATGCGGCGCACCTAACCCACCATGTCCTCGACGAAAGCTTCCGATGTCACACCGGAGGCTGAAAAGTGCACGCGCCAGCCCGGCGGGCCGTATCGAAGAGCTGGGTCGCCGGTATGCAGCGCGTGCTGTGCGCCATTCAGCGTCACAAAGGTATAGTAGCTTTCGAGCGGCGTGAACGTGCCGTGTTTTGATGGGGGCACTATCATCGCCAGGCGGCGCGCCTGCCGCAGCTCTGCCGTCAGGGCTGCCGCCTGCGACTCCAGCTCAGCCCTGCGCTCAGACGTCATGGCTGCGGCTTGGCTGCTGCTGCTGGCGCCTGCGCCGCTCTCGGCCTCCCCATGCGCCTGCACTTGAGCCTGCGCTTGTGACTTGCCCGCTGCGCCGCCGCGGCCCTTCGCCTGGCCCTGGGCTTGCCGAGCCCCCGCGCCCCGCTGCTGTTGGTGCCCTCCTGCCCCCGACCCTGACCCTGATGCTCCAGCCTGCTGCTGCTGCTGTTGCCGGGCTTCATCCGCCGCCTGCAGGCTCCGGTACACCTCCCGCCGCGCCGCTTCCAGGCGCTTCACCTCCGCCTCCTGAGCCCGCAGCTGCTCCAGCCCCGGCCGCGGCAGGCTGCCAGGGCCGCGCGCCCAGTCCTCTGCGAGGCCGGCCGCGGCCGCCGGGCCCACCACGCCACTGGCTGCTGCTGCGGCTGCGCCTGATCTCTGGCGCCGGCGCAGGAAGCATCCCCACACCACCGGAGCCAAGCTTGCGCCGCCACCTGTAATCAGAGACACGCCTGGGCGCCGCTCCGGCGCACGAATCATCGTCCAGGGCGGACCCCAGTTGCGGTCCTCCGATTGGGCTGCGCGCGCTGCCGCGGCCTGGCCGTAGCTGCTGCCGCCGTCGAGGGCGGCCAGGCTGCGCACCGTCACCAGCGCCATGAGCGTCTGCAGCGCCGGAGCGGCCGCCAGGATGTCTCGCGATCTGCCTGGCAGCTTGGGCCATAAAATTTCCAACGCTGCCAAGACTGACTGCAGCGCGGACTCTCCCGCCTGGCTCATCGTTTGGCACGCCGCAAGCTGCAGCAAGCACGCGGCCCAGGCCTCCGGCAGCTGGCTTTCCCCCAGCTGCCACCCGACGTGACAATCGTGGTGGTACTGCGTAGCAAACGCAATATTGGGGTGCGGCTTCTCCGCCGCGGGCTTGCTGCGCTGCTCTTCCATGGCGCCCTGGTGCGGGTAGTATGCTACCAAGTCGCTTGCGGCAAGCGCTACCAGCAGGACCTGCGCCTCGAGCACGACGTCATCCGCTCCCTCCAGGTTGCGCCGCGACGGCCGCGTGCGCAGCAGCTGCGTGTAGGTGCTCAGAAGGGAGCTGTAACACCGCAGCACGTGCGTCCGCAGCAGCAGGTCGAACAGCAGTGTGCAAAGGCGGGTGGATATGGACCTGAAGTCCTTCAAAAGTAGTCGGCACAGCCTGCTGCGGATGTGCTTGTACAGCTGACGCGTCTCATCGGTCAGGTAGGGCGCCGAGCTGCTGCTGCTACGGCTGGCGCCGCTGCTGCTGGCGGCGCCTGTGGAGGAGGATCCGGAGCTGGTGGACGGGCCGGGTCCGGCGGCGCCGGCACGAGGTGTTGGGGCGGGGGCTGGCACCGAGCGCCGCAGCGCCAGACCAAATAGTGCGACCAGGTTCACGACCAGTGGCTCCTGATCCAAGCCATCTATGTTCAAGGATGTGAGCTTCGTCAGCTGCTCCAGCGTGTCCTCAAGCTGGCCGTTGGTCAAGCTCGGGCCATGCTCAGCTGAGCCAGCGAGCAGCGACGCAAACGGCAGCAGCGACGTTGCCTGCTGTGCAGCTGGCTGTCGAGCTCTGGGCGGCATCTCAGCTAATTATCATGTCAGCGAGTCGCTTTAGCTCTTAACTCACAGATGCCGGCGACTGAGAACAAGTGTGCTGCACACTGCTGTAAACTACTGCATACATGAGACATATCAAACAGTATTACCGTACAACACAGGAGTTGGCACACGGTCGGATGGTGGCTTGCCGCCGGCAACAGAATCGCACCAAACCACCATTGAATTTTGAGTCAAATGACGACGCGAGTCAGCGCCTCACAACGCTCGCCACCCAGGTGTCGCCACCGCACCTCCTGGCTCCTGTCACCGCCCACCTGCTCACTCCGTCACGCGAGCCACACGCCACACACACGTACACTGCCGCCTCCCTCGCCGCCTCGGCCGCCTAGCCCTCCAGCTCCACATGATGAAGCCTCCACAGCACTACAATCTCAACCCCAAGCTTCTGGCTGACACCCCCATCCAAACTACCAGCTGTTCGGAAATAGCGCCAGCTGTGTGCACGCATCACGCATCACGCATTACGCAGCGAGCTTGCGGAACTTCAGGCGCTGCGGCGCGAAGGTGGAGCCGGTGCGGCGCTTGCGGTCCTCCTCGTAGTCACTGTACCCGCCCGCGAAGAAGTGCAACTGCGGGGCAAGGAGGACGGGGCAGAAGGGTGAGGAGGGGAGGGGCACGAGCAGGGCGGGTACGGACGGGGGTGCTGAACGAGACGGGGGTGCTGCAAGGGACGGGCGTGCTGCACGACGGATGCCTTGGTCCCGCGCAGCCGCGCCGCGCAGGTACTGCCGTACATGCCGACATGGGGGATGTGTGTTGGGGAGCCGTCCATGTGACGGTGTATAGGGGGGCTGTTGGCCTGTTGCGCACCTTGCTGTCTCCCTCGAAGGCCAGGATGTGGGTGGCCACGCGGTCCAGGAACCAGCGGTCGTGGCTGATGAGCAGCGTGGTGCCCGCGAAGTTGAGGATGGCCTCCTCCAGGCAGCTGGGGGGGGGGGGAGGGGGGGGTGGAATGAAGGGGGGAGGAGGGTGGGATAGGCAGGATCGCACGCGGGAGCGGAGCGGCCCGCCGGCTGCGTCGAGGGTATTCCAGCCGTGCCTGAGCGGCGAACCACGGCGCCACGGCGGCGCCACGGTCGCGGTCGCAAGTCGCTGCAGTGACAGCCCCGCCCGACGCTGACTCACCGCAGCGTGTCCACGTCCAGGTCGTTGGTGGGCTCGTCCAGCAGCAGCAGGTTGCCAGCCTGGGGGAGGGGCGGTTACATTCATGATTGTTGTTTTAAGACAAGTTGAAGGCGGGCGCGGGGCCGGCGGGCGGGCGGGCGGGCAGGGGTGACCCCAAAAACGCACCAGCCGCAATGGCAGCAGCAGCAGTAGCACGCACCTGCTTCAGGGTCTTGGCCAGGTGAAGGCGGTTGCGCTCGCCACCTGCACGCCACGTGGCCGCACGGCACGAGCTCTTCGGCATGATGGCGTGACGCCACCAACGACACGCGCCCGCCCGCCGGCGCGGCAGCCCCACCCCACCCCACCCACGCCGCGCCGCACTGTACTGGCTGGGCGGCCGCCCACGCCCTGCCCCCCCTTGCGCGCGCCTGCTCCTGCTCCTGCCCTGCCCGCCCCGCCCCGCCCTGCTCACCGGACAGGCTGCCGACCTTCTTCTGCTGGTCGCCGCCCTTAAAGTTGTACCAGGAGCAGTAGGCGCGCGCGTTGATGAGGCGGCCGCCCAGGTCCACCTGGCCAGGGGGCGGGAGGGGGGGTGCAAGGATGTTTGGAAAAGCTGTACAGAGGGGTTGTAAACACCAGCCCACACTAAACCAAACCAAACCAAACCAGGGGGGCCCAGGCGAGCAGGCGGTTGCGGCCAGGGGGATTGTAGGGGCACAGCATGTGGTCTCGCTTAAAGCAGGAGAGCAGGGCTCGAAAGCCCGCGTCTCGGCACCGGCTCGCTACTCCTGCGCATGCCTGCGCACTGCAGCGGGCACAGAAGCCGCACCTCGTCCTTGCCGTCCGCAATCTCCTCGTACACCGTCTTGTCGGCCTGGGGGCGGCGGCACAGGAGGGTCGGCACAGGAGGGTCGGCACAGGAGGGTCGGCACAGGAGGGTCGGCACAGGAGGGTCGGCACAGGAGGGGCGGCACAGGAGGGGCGGCACGACACCAACATCAGGAGGAGCAGGCGCAGGAGGACGCGGCGGCGGAGGCGGAAATGGGGGTTGCAAGGATTGGATGGCGGGGTGGCAGCAAGCGGGGGTCAGGAGGAATGACTCAGCGCGCAGCGCCTCGCGCTCCTGCGCTGCACACAAAACCCTCCTAACGCCCGTCACAGCCACACGCTCTCGCGGCCACACCCTCGCAGCCCCGCCACGGCGCACAGCCGCACACGCTCACCGCCAGCGAGTCGCGGCTCTGGTCCACATACATGGGCACCACCGTGTCACCCAGGCGCAGGGAGCCGCCGTCGGGGACCTGAGGGCAGGAGCGAGGGGCACGGCGGCGGCACCAGATCGCATGACAGCTCGCGCCGCAAGTCCAACGCGGCAAGAGCAAATAAGGGTGGGGCGGATGCGAATGAGAAGAAGCAGGTGTTTGGAGCAGAGCAGGGGTGCGCAGTAGACAAATGCGTCGTCAGGACCGCTCGGCGCTCGCGCGTCGCACCTGCTGCTTCATGATCATGCGGAACAGGGTGGACTTGCCGGCGCCGTTGCCGCCGATGATGCCCACGCAGGCGCCTGCGGCAGCCGACGTGGGGGGTTCGATGCATGATTAATTAAGACGAGAAGATGATGACAGGTTCGTGCAGCAGATCAGTCTGGGGGGGTGTGTGCAAGATACATAATAATTAAGGAATTAACAGGTTGGCAGCACCGTGAGGAACAAGAGCCCGGCGTGCGCGGGAGGTGACCAAGGCACCGCAGGCTCCGGCACCGCGTCCAACTGCGGCCCCGGCCAGTGCGCAAGGTGCCACTTGCGTGCAATTGAGGCCAGTGCTCTCCTCCGACCAGCACGCACCCGGCGGGATGGAGAAGGTCGCCTCGTCAATCAGCAGCCGGTCCTCAAACGACTTCTTAAGGCTATCCACCTGCGGGATTGTGTCGCAACAAAGAAGTCAGTTATGGATGTTAGGAATGGTCGCTCGGGACATCGAACGCGCCCCCTGCTAATGCAGTAGCGCCAGTGGTGCTGGCATCGTGCCGTTGCAGGTGACACACAGAGCTACACACGCACATGCACACATACCGGTACATACGCGCATACGCATACACATGCGCGTGCCCCGGCAAGCCCACGGCCTGACTCACGTCCAGCACCAGGTCACCCAGGCGCGGGCCCTGGGGGATGGTGATGCTGTCCAGCTGCACGCCAGGCACACAGCACAGCGGGGGGGTGCGGGGGGACATGGCACGACACGGGGTAGTGGGTCACGAGTCACGACGGCCATTGCCGCGAGTGCGGAGTGCAGCATGTGGACCCAACCGTGCCGCCTCTCCCGCACCGTCTGCCACAGGCCCCCCACCACAGGGGCCCCCTCCACAGACCCACCACCCGCACAGCCCCACCGCACCGCACAGCCCCACAGCCCGCACCGCACCTGCGCCGCCTTGACGTAAGCGGCCTGCTGCGTCACCAGCTCGTCGTAGCGGCGCATGCGGGCCTGGCCCTTCTTCTGCTGGCCCTTGGCCCTGGGCGCGTGCAGGCGCGGGCGGCGGGCGAGCAGGGAGCAGGGGTTACACAAGGCGACCGTCGGCGAGGTGGCACGGCGGCGGCAGGGTGCGCACACACGGGCACGGTGCCAGAGGAACGGCTGTGCTGAACGACGTTTGTCGTGAATGCAATACACAACCACACACACATATGCTGGCTTGTGTCTAACACATACACACGCGATCGTTCGCTTGTGCTCGCGGGTGCTCACTTCTTGTTGATCCACTCCAGCTCCTCGCCAATGGCCTTGTCCAGCGCCGCCTGCTGCTTGGCCTCTTGGGTCATGCGCTTGGCCTTGTTGCCCAGCCACTCTGTGTTGTGTGCACAGCAGGCGTGCGGCATGCAGTCAGGCGCGGCAGGTGGCGACACAAACACCGGACCGCCGGCGTGGCTGCCCAACACGACCCGCCTCTCCCCAGGCCCGGCACCCCAGCGCCAGCCCTGCATCTCCCAACCCCCAAGACTCGCGCTCTCAACCGGGCGGCCGCAGACTTCTCCACACACACACGCACACATGCATGCGCCGCACGCCTCGCTCGCGCCGCCCCCCGTTTAGCTTGGTTTAGCTTGGGATGATATCACAACCCCCACCCCCCGCACCCACCCGAGTAGTTGCCCTCGAAGGGGATGCCGGCGCCGCGGTCCAGCTCCAGGATCCAGCCCGCCACGTTGTCCAGGAAGTAGCGGTCGTGCGTCACCGCCACAACCGTGCCCTTGAAGTCGGCCAGGAAGCTGCGCGGCCGTGTGCGTGTGCGCGTGTGCGCGTGTGCGTGTGTGCGTGCACGGCCGGAGGGCGGCGGGTCGCAAGGATGGTGAGAGAAGCGTAGCAGGGTGCATGCCGGTGGGTGCACAGGGACAGCGCCGCACAGCGCCCTCAATCCCGTCCTCCCCGGCCCACCCCACCCCACCCCTTCGCATGTACGGCTAACCTCCCACCCAACCCGCCGTGCTCACCGCTCCAGCCACGCCACGCTCTCGGCGTCCAGGTGGTTGGTGGGCTCGTCCAGCAGCAGGATGTCGGGCGCGGACAGCAGCAGCCGGCACAGCGCCACGCGGCGGCGCTCGCCGCCCGACAGGTTCTTGACCAGCGCGTCGGGCGGCGGGCAGCGCAGCGCGTCCATGGCCTGCTCCATGGCGCGGTCGATCTCCCAGCCGTTGATGGCGTCAAGCTCGGCCTGACAGATGGGCGGGGAAGGGCGTGTCGTGAGTACCGGTGCAAGCCCAAGCTAAACCGAGTCTAACTAGTGGCGGGGTCGCATGCTTGAGCAATCAAGGTGAGACGGTGTTGACAGGTCGTCAGGTTGGCAGGGGTGGGGCGGAGGCCGGCGGGCCGCGGGCGGCCGCGTGGGTGTGTGGGCGGCACTCAGATGAGTGCTGGGTGTGGGTGTGGGTGCCTGGCCGCTGCACACACGCGCCAGTCGAACGGGAGCGCCGGTCGACTACCCGGCAGCCCGCCATCCCCCGGCCCAGCACACGCGACGGGACCCCGCCGCCAACACGAGAGCCAAACCCGCCGCCGCGCGCGCTGGCAGCCACCGAATCCTGCGACCCTTGGACAGCGTGATTGCACTCCCAGCGCCGGGCACCCTCTGGCCCAATACCATCGCCGCCACCACCACCGTGCTTCACGCCACTCACGCCACCGCCACGACCACCGCTACACCACCACCACCACCAGTCACTCACGCCACCGCCATCGCCGCCACCACCACACCGCCGCCGTACCTGCAGGCGGTCCATCTTGTTGGACAGCGCGTTCATGTCCGCGTCCGGCTCGCCCATCTGCGGGGGGTGAGCGAGGCGGCGGGCGGGTTGTCAGGAACGATAAAAACCCTAAAACAGTCGCCGCCGCGCTCACTCACGGGCACACTCGGTCGCGCTTCCTGCCCCCAGCCGCAACCCCGCACACCCGACCCAGCCCACACGCCCAGCCCAGCACCAGCTGTCCCCACAACACACCCCGCCCCACATGCCCAGCCCCAGCCCACATGCCCGCCCCGCCCTCGCCCCCGCCCCCGCCCAGCCGAGCCCAGCCCAGCCCAGCCCAGCGCAGCCCAGCCCAGCCCAGCCCCAGCCCCAGCCCCAGCCCCAACCCCAGCCCCAGCCCCAACCCCCGCCCCCGCCCCAGCCCCAGCCCCGGCCTCGCCTTGAGCGACAGCGCCTCATACTCGGCCAGCTTGCCCTTCACGGCGGCCAGCGCCGGCTCGATGTTGGACAGCACCGTCTCGCCTGGTGGCGCGGGGCGGGAGGTGGGAGGTGTGGGGGTTAGCAAAGATGGCAGTGCAAAGAAGTGTAGCAGGTAGTGCTGAGGTTGTGGCCGAGAATGGGGATGGAGGCTTCGTGATTTGGGCGTCGCCGAGGCTGCTGCCGCTTTGCTATGGGCCTAAGCGGTTAGCGCACGCGGCTGACGTTTTCGTTCTCTCTTCTACTGCCCTAACGGCCGCCCGCTTGCGCCCACCCCCAGCTTGGATTTAAGATGAGCCACACGCACACGACGGTTTTCTGGTGAGAGGGGCGGTTGCTTCTGGGCCAAAGATAGTCCCTTGTTGGACGGTCCCTTCTTTGCGGTGTCGCATTCTTAGTCGCAAAGCGCCTGTACGCATCGCGCGATCGTCGAACGACCTGACCCGCGTGAATGCCCACATGGGTCAACAAACAACTCGCCGCTCGGTACTTGGTAGGCATCCTTTCAGTAACTCCGGCGCTCTCTGTGCGGGCTTCGGCCCGCCTCCTTCATACACACATGCGCCCCCATCACAACGCTTTCTGGGCGCGCTGCCCTCAGCACACACCACAGGGGCGGCGCACCCCCAACCCACCCCCCCCCGGCACACGCGAGGGCCACACCTCCCCTGGCACACTGCCTCACTGCCTCCTCACCGTCGTTGAGCTCGGGCTCCTGCGCCAGGTAGCCCACCCGTATGCCGGGCGCCAGCACCACGCGGCCGTCCGCCAGGCTGGTGTCCACGCCCGCCAGGATGCGCATCAGCGTGGACTTGCCTGCGGCCAGCGGCGGCGGCGGGCGCAGCGCTCAGGCGGCGGGCGGTCAGGCGGCAGGCGATCAGGCGGCAGCGCTCAGGCGGCGGGCGGTCAGGCGGCAGGCGATCAGGCGGCAGCGGTCAGGCAGCAGGCGGCAGGCGGCAGCGGTCAGGCGGCAACGGTCAGGCAGCAGGCGGCAGGCGGCAGCGGTCAGGCGGCAGCGGTCAGGCAGCAGGCGGCAGGCGGCAGCGGTCCGGCGGCAGCGGTCCGGCGGCAGCGGTCCGGCGTCGGCGGCCGAGCAGCCGCTAGCCTGGTTGGTGCCCGCCCACCCTGGCTGGCAGCCAGCCCGGCCGCTACGTCGCCCGACCGTATTCGGGCGGCAGGTCATGCAGCACATCTCCCTCCCTTCCGCCGGTGCTCCCAAGGTGGCCCTTGGGCCTGCCTGGGAGTGAAGCATGCCTCGCCCCGCAAACTGCCGCACATGCTACCCTAGCCCATTCGTCACAACACTCCCACCCCGCCGCCGCCGCACGGCGCGCATCCCATCACGATCCCCCCACCCCAAAAGACTATCCCCACCCCACCCCCACCCCACCCCACCCCAAACCCTCAAACCGTGCCGCCCCCCTCACCCGCGCCGTTGGCTCCCAACACTCCGATCTTGGCGCCCAGGTACATTCCCAGAGACACGCCCTTGAGCAGCTCCTTGCCGTTGGGCGCCAGCTGTTTGGGGGGGGGCGGCAGGGCGTGTTGAGGAGTGGCGGCCGGTGTCGGCGTGACGAGGAGTGGTGGAGTGGCGGTGCGTATGTGTGTGTTGGGTGGCGGTGCGTATGTGTGTGTGGGGTGGCGGAGGTATGGGTGTGGGGTGTGTGGAGGAGTGAGGAATGTGGGGGTGCAAGCGCTGGAGGCACACAGCGGCAGCGACGAGTGGCCTAGGCAGCAGGAGGGTGGCCCGAAGCTCCGCCCCGGCCGGGCAGGAGCGACGCACACGCTGTGCACACGCAGACCCCAGGCACACCTCCCAAGTCCCGGCGCCCCAGAATCCGGTAGCAGTGCTGGGCGCTCGGCGGTTTCCTCACCTTGCGGACTTTCTCCTCTTATGTGTGTTGTAGCCGCCTTCCCAACCCAACCCAACCCTGGACGATGGACGATGGACAAACCCTGGATATCCGTACAGTTACATTGCACGGGGGCTCCACACACCCCACACCTTGCGGACTTTCTCCATGGACAGGATAATCTTGCGGGTCTCCTCCTTGTAGGCACCTCCCTGCGGTGACACCATTGCGCCACGCAGCAACGCGCAACATCGGCGTTAAACCGGTATGCAGGTTGGAGCCTCAATCCAGCCGATGCTGCTGTGCTCATGGGCGGGTTGCATGGCGCAGTTCCGCAGCAGGCAGCCAAAGGAAAAGCTGGACCGGGCTTCAGTGGCGCTGCAAACCCACATCGCCGATAATGCCCGACAGACACCAAGCTGGAGCTAGTAAGCTACCCATTATCGCGCCTCTACCCTACCCGCTGAGCACCACTCCCATCGCCGTGGCTCAGGCCAGGGCGCGACAGCCGCGGGGACGCAGCCGCACAGCCGCGTGCGCTGGCGAGCCTCTAGACCAGGGCCCCCGAGGCAGCCCTGGCTCCCTTTCCAACGCGCCCCCGCAATTTGTATGCGCGCCTTCCCAGCTCTCACCTGACGCACATCCCCCGGGCTCTTGTACTTGGTGGCAGAGCCGCCGCCGCCGCCGCCACCGCCACCGCCACCGCCGCCGCGGGCAGGGCCGGAAGAGGTCGAAGGCGGCGCTGCAAGGCGTTGCAGCAAGGTAAGCATGGCGCCAATGGGATACGCCAGTATCAATCGCTGCCTTCAAGATGGCTGCTGTGGAGGATGGCTAAGGTCTGTGCCTTCAGGGCGGTGGGCAGGGTCGGGGGCTGCCAGCGCAGCACGTGTCGTGTCAACACGCCCGGCGCCGTGCCCAGTCCTTCCCCGCACTCTCGCCCGGCAGTGCCACCCTTCCCGCTACGGAACCCAGACATGGCATAATGCGTCTTCGCCTGGCACACAGCAGCGGCGACGGCCAGGCGCCCCATCAATGGCAGCCACCGTCGGCGCCGACCACCAGGCTGCCCCGGCCGCGGTGCCGCGAAACCCACCCACACAACCCACCTGCGGTCTTGGGGCCGGTCTTCTTCTTGGCCGCATGCACATTCACGCACAGCCTGCGGCCCGACACCAGGCGCGGGCAGGGCCCGGCCTTAAAGGCCTGGCTCTGTCGCAGACAGCGCGGAGACGGCGCGAGCAGCATGGCTCGCCGGTTCTGTGAAAGCTGTAATCAGGGGCAGCAATGGCATTATTCACATACTTCATGCTGCAAAATTTTAGTGTTGCAGGGTTGCAGAGCGCCCACTCACAAACACGTAGGCAAGCTAAAAACGAAGTGAAGGCGTAGCGCGCCCTAAACGATGCTTACGGTGACGGGGACAGGTGTGTTCGGAAAAATAACTACTCATTGAAGGCATGCCAGACCCAAATTTGACCTCGGTCCGATCGCGGCTTCCGTGGTATGCTTGCACCGCCCCGCCCTCCCGCCACGCCCACACGGGATTCGTATTCGACACGCTCCACCACCTGTGCCACAAGAACTCTGTGCACAGGTACCTCAAAGCTCAACCTGCACACCCGCCACACCGGCCGTGGTCACGGCCTGCACAACGTACACCGACGCCTGCAGCACGCCCGCAGGGGGACGTGGTGGTAGGACCAGGGTATGGGGATAAGAAGTGACATACCCAGCTGTGGCAGATGATATCCCATACCCAGCAGGCCCGTGCGCAATAGTGGAGGCAAGTTGTGGCTGTGAGACTCGCGGTTACTGTACCGATGATGCGCGCTGGCTGGCTGCCACAGTTTGCTGATACGCGGTCCTCACACTCCGGGCGCCCGGCCAGGCTATAGCACCAGACAGACACATGCGACGCCACACCGCGTGAGACGCATCGACGTAGCGCACCTGCGAGCAGGCGACCGCAGGGGGACGTGGTGTGCGGGCCGATTGCGGACACGATTTCATCACGTCTCTGACCGAACCCTGACTCTGACTCCGAACCCTGACTCTGACTCCGAACCCTGACTTTGACTCCGAACCCTGACTCTGAACCCTGACTCTGACTCTGAACCCTGACTCTGACCGAACCCTGACTCTGACCGACCCCTGACTCTGAACCCTGACTCTGAACCCTGACTCTGAACCCTGACTCTGACTCTGACTCTGACTCTGACTACAGAGTCAGGGTTCAGAGTCAGGGTTCCGAGTCAGGGTTGAGCAGGCTTTGCAGCCACAGGTGTCACAGCCATCTGCAGCCATCCGCCATCCAGGGGCCGAGTCACAATTGGCGGAGCCAACCTCTTTGACTGCTGCGGTCACCTTGCGGGTACAGTCCCCTTACGGCCGCAGTCGCCGCGCTGCCACAGTCATCTTGGCATGACGGCGATTATCGTGCAGCTGAGCTGCTTGAACCACGCAGGGCCAACGTATAGTGGGCGCGCCGCTTTGTGCGTCTTCTTGTCCATATAGGGCTCGCCGAAGTGGGGCTGGGTGCATCCATGGTGTTGGGGGCGCCGCAGCCGGGGCTGGGGGGGGGGGGGCGGGCAAGGAGCAGCGGCGTGGCGACTGGTGGCGAAGAGCTTTGGTGGATGGCATCGCGACAGATGGTGATAAATCACATGGCCGGCCGCTTAAGCATATGCATATCTAAAATAACACGAACGTCACAGCTTAGAGTCAACGCAACTTTGACGGAGGCAGGCGTCGACCGAGACAGAGAAAGTCTTAACATGAATATTTACGCTCGCTGACATGATTTAGCTGAGATGCCGCCCAGAGCTCGACAGCCAGCTGCACAGCAGGCAACGTCGCTGCTGCCGTTTGCGTCGCTGCTCGCTGGCTCAGCTGAGCATGGCCCGAGTTTGACCAACAGCCAGCTCGAGGAAACGCTGGAGCAGCTGACGAAGCTCACACACCTGAACATAGATGGCTTGGATCAGGCCGCTGGTCGTCGACCTGGTCGCACTATTTGGTCTGGCGCTGCGGCGCTCGGTGCCAGCCCCCGCCCCTCGTGCGGGCGCCGCCGGCCCTGGCCCATCTACCAGCTCCGGATCCTCCTCCACGGCCGCCGCCAGCAGCAGCGGCGCCAGCAGCAGCGGCGCCAGCGGTAGCAGAAGCAGCTCGGCGCCCTACCTGACCGATGAGGCGCGTCAGCTGTACAAGCACATCCGCAACAGGCTGTGCACACTACTTGTTCAGGACGTCGTCAGGTCCTTAACAAGTAGTGCCCGCCTGCGCACACTGCTGCTCGACCTGCTGCTGCGGACGCACGTGCTACGGTGCTACAGCTCCATTCTGAGCGCCTACACGCAGCTGCTGCGCACGCGGCCGTCGCGGCGCAACCTGGAGGGAGCGTATGAAGTCGTGCTCGAGGCGCAGGTCCTGCTGATAGCGCTTGGGCAAGCGGTGGCATATAACCCACCAGGGGGCATGAACGAAGGGCAGCGCAGCCAGCCCGCGGCGGGGAAGCCGCACCCTAATATTGCATGCGTTTCGCAGAGCAACTATGATGGCCTCCTCGGTAGGCAGCTGGGGGAAAGCCAGCTGCCGGAGACCTGGGCCGCGTGCTTCCTACAGCTTGCGGCGTGCCAAACGTTTCGCCCAATGCATGAGCAGGCAGACAAGTCAGTCTTGAAAGCGTTGCAGCTACTATGGACCGGGCTGCCAGGCATGTCGAAAGACATCCTGGCGGCCGCTCCGGCGCTGCAGGCGCTCATGGCGCTGGTTACGGTGCGCAGCCTGGCCGCCTTCGACTACGGCAGCAGCTACGGCCAGGTCGAGGCGGCGCGAGCAGCCGAGTCGGAGGACCGCAACTGGGGGCCGCCCTGGACGCCGGTTCGTGCGCCCGAGCGGCGCCCAGGCGTGTCTCTTATTACAGATAGCGGCGCAAGCTTGGCTCCGGTGGTATGGGGACGTATCCTGGGCCTGCGCCTGGGGTCAGGCGCAGCCGCAGCAGCAGCCAGTGGCGTGGTGGGCCCGGCGGCCGCGGCCGGCCTCGCAGAGGACTGGGCGCGCGGCCCTGGCAGCCTGCCGCGGCCGGGGCTGGAGCAGCTGCGGGCTCAGGAGGCGGAAGTGAAGCGCCTGGAAGCGGCGCGGCGGGAGGTGTACCGGAGCCTGCAGGCGGCGGATGAAGCCCGGCAACAGCAGCAGCAGCAGCAGCAGGCTGGAGTATCAGGGTCAGGGTCGGGGGCAGGAGGGCACCACCAGCAGCGGGGCGCGGGGGCTCGGCCAGCCCAGGGCCAGGCCAGGGGCCGCGGCGGCGCAGCGGGCAAGTCACAAGTGCAGACTCAAGTGCAGGCGCATGGGGAGGCCGAGAGCGGCGCAGGCGCCAGCAGCAGCAGCCAAGCCGCAGCCATGACGTCTGAGCGCAGGGCTGAGCTGGAGTCGCAGGCGGCAGCCCTGACGGCAGAGCTGCGGCAGGCGCGCCGCCTGGCGATGATAGTGCCCCCATCAAAACACGACACACGCAGGTCGCTCCAAAAGGGGTATACAGGCGTAACGTTGATGGGCGCACAGCACGCGCTTCATACTGGCGACCCAGCTCTTCGATACGGCCCGCCGGGCTGGCGCGTGCACTTCATGGCCTTCGGTGTGACATCGGGAGCTTTCGTCGAGGACATGGTGGGTTAGGTGCGCCGCATGACCATGAATTGCCACGTAATGGTGGGGTAAATGCGCGGAATGCCTGGCCTGACCATGATATGCCATGTAATGGCCCGAGTAACGCATGTGTGCTCGTGCGCATTCCATTGCAATGCAGCCCGGCCGTGGAGGTTGGTGCTACATGCGCCCGTACATGGTCGCGCGCGCGCTGGCGCCAGAGCTGCGCTCGCGCGGTGTCGTGCTGCCGGCGGGCCTGGAGGCACTGCTGGAGGAGGCGCCGGAGGCGATCAATGTGGATGACTTGAGGTGGATGGAAACGGTTCTGCAGCGGGCTGGCAAGCAGCCGGCGCCGCGACCGACGCCGGCTCAGCTGGCGCTGCCGCCGTGGAATGACGTGGCGACGTTTGACGTCTGCATTCGGCTGGCGAACGCAGCGCGGGCGGAGTGGGCGGAGTGGGCTGGGCGGCATCCCGACCAGGTGGCGCGGAACAAGTGCCCGCGCGACGTGGCCGACAAGGCTAGGACAGCCTGCAGAGCCCTTGACTGCGCACTGCAGGCGGCGCGGCTGCTGGCTCGGTCAGCGCCGCCCACGGCACGCGCCCGCCGCGCTGCTGTCCGGCGGCTGCGGCAGCTCTGGCAGTGCTACTGTGCGGCAGTGGGGGTGGCCCTAGGGCTGGTGCAGTGGGGCCCTGCTGCAGCGGCGCCGCCGACAGCAGCGCGGGGAGCGCGCCTCTTGCCCGATGAGGCTTTCGGCTTGGTGTGGGGCTGGCACAACGCACTGACTGACAGCCCGGACGTCTTCAGGCTGCTGCCAGACGTCGCGGAGGAGGGCGCGGAAGAGACGGGCCAAATGGCTTCGGCAGCAGGCGGGGCTGTCACGGCGAGCGGCGCAGGTATGCGGCAAGGGCCAGGCCGAGGTCGTTCGGTGCTTCCTCTTTGCAGCCGGGTGCTTAACAACCCCTTGCGTATTACGACCTGCTTCACTGCTTGCGCCTGCTGTGAACACCGCACGAAAGCAGCCCGCTTGCCGCCGCATCCCACCACACGCCCACAGGC
Source organism: Chlamydomonas incerta (assembly GCA_016834605.1). Classification (NCBI taxonomy): domain Eukaryota; kingdom Viridiplantae; phylum Chlorophyta; class Chlorophyceae; order Chlamydomonadales; family Chlamydomonadaceae; genus Chlamydomonas; species Chlamydomonas incerta. The sequence continues at coordinate 1,695,154 of JAEHOC010000016.1, forward strand.
GATGCCGACAGCAGGCCGGGCCCGGAGGCAGCCGCTCTCCTGAGCGCGGGATACGTGCAGCTGTGGACGCTGTGGGAGCGCGCCTCAATTGGGATGAAGGAGGGCAAGCTGAGCCAGCGGCACATTGGGCGTTTCCACTGCTGGGCAGGTGAGGAACAGATTAGGCCATGTCTTGCCGCCAGGGCGCTCGTAACGGCAAACGAAGAGCACAGCAGGGACTGGTGCACGGGTCGGCGCCGGCGGTGTCTTTTCACGTAGCGCGCCATCCGCTTTCCTGCGGTTCGCTGTGCTGGATGCGACGGACTTGCCGGCTGCGCCTATCCTCGCAGAGGTGCTCGCGTTCGGGCCGCCGGGCAGCCTACTCGGCCTGCTGGCGGTGGCCGCAGAAAGCGCGCGGGAGGCCCCTGCACACGGCCGAGCCTACGTCGGCAAGCTGCGGGAAGCCGCTGCGGCTGCTAGCCTCCCGGAATTTGACCATGATCTCGCGGTTATGAGATTGCATTTAGATCACCCGAGTGCTGTGTCGGGCACAAGCGCTGCCGCGCGGCTGCTGTGGACGCTGCGCGCGGCACCAGCTCTCTTCGCTGCAGGCGACAGCGCCGGGAGGGCTGGTGGCGGGGGCAGCTGCGGCAGCACGCGGCCGTCGCCGCAGCCAGGCGAGGCGCCGCAGCAGCGGCGGCCGCACCTGGAGCAGCTGGGGCTGATGTGGTCGGTCATCGCGGAGCACATGCTGCCCTGCGCGGCCGAGGGACTCGTCTGCGCATCGGCCTATCCGCCTATCAAACCTTCGGAAGAGGAGCTTTACAAGAACTACCACACCGCTGCCACGGCCCTGCTGTGCTGCCGCCTGCTGCTGACCGCCCTGCACCAGGCGGAGGCGGGTGCTGCGGCAGCGGGCGCGCGGGGCGTGAGCAGCAGCAGCAGCACCGAGAGCAGGGGGGAAAGCAGGGTGGACAGCAGCGGCAGCGACGCGGCGCTGTGGCGCCGGCTGCTGCTGCAGGACGTGGACGTGTGCTCGCTGCTTGCAGCGACAGCGGCCATCATCCGGCATGACCACCAGCTGCTCGAGAATGGAAAGGAGGAGGAAGGGCTCACATACCGCGGCGGGGGGCGGCGAGGACGAGTTGGGCGTAGACGTACGGCGTGCGTGCGCAGAGCTGCACTCGACCGCCATGCTGGCAACGGCAGTGCTGCCACAGGAGTGCGCGAGGGCCGCACAACAGGGCGAAGGCGCGGCCCCAGGGCCCGAAGGCGGCACCCAGCCGCCGGGCCGGTACCGGGTGCCCCTGGCTGCGGAGAGCATTGCCGAGCTCTTAGGCTCCGACGGGCCCTGCCCCAGCCCGCAATGGCAGGCAGATGTGCGGGAGGCCTTCGCCAACGCGAGCACCACAGCCGGCGATGGCTCACAACAGCAGCTCTCGCCAGAGCAGCAGCAGGCGTGTGCGTCTAGGGCCCAGGCGGCGGTGCAGCATCAACCGGACGCACGGCAGATGCAGGCGGCTGCGGCGCTGCTGGTGCCGCCGGGCCGTGTGCGGTCTGCACTGCGGCGGCGCTATCCGGGATGCCGGCTGTGGCTGTGCGACAACCCGGCGTGTGTGCCAGCCGCGGAGCTGGACGCGCGTGGCTGGCCGCTGCCGCCTGAGTCGTGTTCGGGCGCCGGGGCCTGGGTGTGGTGCGGCGGCTGCGAGTCGAGCTTGTACTGCAGCGATGGGTGCCGGCTGGTGCACTGGGAGGGCGGGCACGCGGCCGTGTGCCGCTACTGCCGTGGGGCTGCGGGGCAGGGCGCGCCATAGTTGATATGGAGGAATCAGCCTGGGTGAGTCATGGAGCCGGACCGCGGTGACAAAGATGCGGCAGGCCTGCAGGCGGGTGGGTGAGCCTATCCAGGCGGTGCCCCGTGTGGAGCCAGGTGCCCTGTGTGGAGCGATGGTACCGTATAGGTGGAGCGCTTTGAGGTTGATAGCGTGCAGTCTGGCCAGGACGGGTGGGCGCCAGCGGCAGCGGGCTTAGAAGTATAGCAGATGGCGCAGGAAGTTCGCAAGAACACCAGCAGTGAAAGCTTGAAGGCACAGAACGCTTCGTGGGCAGGCAGAGGACGTTCGGCGGGCAGGCACCGAGCCGGGATGTCCATGTATCATCGCATTTACTCGCCACGTTCTGACTCTCTGTCATCGCCATCCAGCACCCCACCTCCGGCCTCTTTTGGGGAAGCCAATGTTCCAGTGAAACCCCGGCCCCCGCGCGGACCTGTACCCAGTTCACAGCATAAGGCATCTCGTGCCAAAACGCGTACAGCCGTACACCCACCGGACAACCACGCCACGTTAGGGCAGTCTTTGCGCACAGCCATTCCGCGCCCTCTCCTCGCTACCACGCGCCACGCCACGGTGCATGCCCACGCCCGGTAAAAAGCTTGCCCTCTGTGGAGCAAGGTAAAGCCGAGCTCTGATGCACGACATGATGTCTTCTCATTGTAAGCTACAGCCGCCTACGGGCAAGGTCACCCCTTCCTCCGCAACTGCCAACCGTCAAACATCCACATCCCTAGCCTGGAGCCGCACTCGGCCTCCATGTGATTGCTGGCATTCCAGCCTCCATCTCTTTACAACACCACAACGGGAATCGGGATCCTTCGCTACCCGCTACGCGAGCAAGTGCTCTTCTCCCCGGGGCATCCGCTGCAGCTCCCTACCCAGCACCAGCTCTCGGCTTCGTAGCTGCTAGTTGAACCGGCGCTGATGAGGGGAGCCGTCCATGCGAACGATTGATGGGAGGTAACGGGTCCGAGTTGCCACCTGCTGCCTCTGCCGCAGCTGCCTCCCAACACGCTGCCGCCTACTGCGGCGGCGGCTTGAACATCACGCAGCTGTTGTGGCCGCCGAATCCAAACGAGTTCGAGAGCGCCACCCTGCGCGCATGGGAATAGCAGCGTGAGCACACGACGTGCAGGTCAGACAGCTGATCAGGCACCTGTCACGAGCCGCGCCCGGCCGGCTGTCACGCCCGAGCAGCCCCTGCATCGCCCGCCCACTGCCTGCCCACCAGCCTTGTACCCCAGCGGCCCACGGCCCTGACACAGCTCCGCCTCTCGTTTCGATACTGCTTCCTAGGTTGGGTTCCTTAGCTTGGGTCAGTGATGCCGTAAAGCCCGCTTACATGGACGGCTGCCCCCACCGCCAACCTCCGTGTCCCTTCCCCTTGTCAACGCCCACGCCGCATGCGTCCACACCCCCGATCCCGCCCACTCACTTGATGGGGTGGTGCTGCTTGGCGCCCGCCACCACGCGCACCAGGTCCACGCCCGCCTCGGGGTTGTGCAGGTTGATGCTGGGGTGCAGCCAGCCTGCGGGGCGGCGCAGCGGCACAGCGGCGCGGGGCGCGGTCCAAGGCGTCAAGCATTGCGGGCACAGGGAAGCGGCGGCCTGCGGAGGTCCCATGCAACCCCAGGAAACGTCAAAGGTCAAAACCTGCTGCAGACAGCCACCCGCGCTCACTGGTCTGGATGGCCTTGATGGTCGCCACCGCCTCCACCGCGCTGGCGCCGCCCAGCAGGTGGCCTGTGAGCCACACCACACACGCCGCGTCAGGCAGAGGGACATTTGGCCGCCAGGGCACGAAAGCGGCTAGGTTGATGTCGCACGCACGTATACATACATACGCACACACGCACACACACATTTCAGGTAACTCTTAATGCTGTCGCGCTGCATTGCACACGCAGTCAATGTTTCCTTCTGCTCTCTGACCTACAGGCAGCCTGTGGCCAGGCCCCCCCCCCCCCAGCACTGACCAATCATGGACTTGGTGGCGTTGATGCGCAGGTCGGGGTGGTTGAACACGCTGTTGATGGCGCGGTATTCGGCCATGTCGCCCGCCTGCCCGCATCGCACCACACAGTTTCACAGGCCTCAGTCCCAGTTGCCAAGTTGCGTCGCCGCAATGCGCGGGGATGCCATGTGCGCTGCAGCACCGGCAACTCCGCATCCCAGCGGTTTCCAAGGTTTGCGCCGCCAGCAATGCCTGAGCCTGCGCCCCCAGCCCCGGCTATTATCCCCGCGCGTCGCTTGGCCCATCGCCCCAGCCGCAAGGCAGCCGGCGCCCTGCCTGGCCGCCCGCACCTGTGTGGACGTGGCGTGTGCGTTCACGTAGTTGACGTCTGTGGCGGACAGACCCGTGGACGCCAGCGCGCGCTGCAGGCACAGGATCACACCTGCAGGAGGGAGGCGGAGGTAGGAGCAGGGTGACCAGGAGGAGGAGGGCCGGAGGTGAGGAGAAGCGTGGCGAGCATCAGGAAGGGCTGCGGCGCGTGACAGCCCCCGTCTCGACATCGACACCCTGACCAGCACCGTGATCCAGTTGGCTGGGCAGCGGGCTAGTGGACCGTCGCCCGACTGCGGCCCGCCGGACCGCCCGCCAGCCAAGGCACACGGCGCTCACCCTTGCCCTCTGGCTGCGGCTCCGTCATGTGGTGGGCGTCGCAGGTGACCGCCCCGCCCACGTACTCGGCGTAGATGCGGGCGCCGCGCGCCTTCGCGTGCTCATACTCCTCAAGCACCAGCACACCTGGGCGGGGGCGTCGAGGCGGGAGTACAGTTTCAGTGCCCCATGAGTCATGGGAGGTAGCCTTGCAGCAAAGCCAGGGAGGCGGTGGATACAGGTGGGACTCCTACATATCCGCCGTGTGAATATGCCCTCCCGATGCGCGAACAATGCGCTGACACATTACGCAGTTTTCCTAGGGCCCTTGCTCTCAAGGCGAGCACGCATGGAGGTGGGGCGGAGCCGGAGGAGGCGTGCTGGGTGTCTGCATGACTGCATCTGTGTGGATGCTCGGCATGAGCAGCAGCTCAACGCGCAGGGGCACGCGGCTCATAGTGGCGGCGACGTCGCCCTCGCCTCACCCGCTTTCCCACATCTTTGCAACCCCCCGCAGCCGATGGCGCCACGCCCCGTGCCGCTCACCCGCGCCCTCGCCCATCACGAAGCCGTCGCGCCCCGTGTCCCAGGGCCGCGAGGCGGCGGCGGGGTCCTCGTTGCGCTTGGACAGGGCCTGGCGGGGGAGGGCAGGGGGGTGGTGACGGAGCGAGTCCAGCATCTCAGCCAGCGCCAAGGGGAAGCGCCGTTACGGCACCGTGACAGTCTGTGACGCCCGCGTTTATGAGCCAACCCCAGGCCCAGGCCCACCCAGTCGTGTGAGCGCACGGCTGCTGCTACGGGTTCACAACCTCCGAACAGCCGGCCAGCCAGCCAGCCGGCCAGCCAGCCGGCACCCACGCTGTGCACATGTGCGCCGTCCCGTCCCGAGCCCGCGGCCCAGCCAGCGCACGCCGCATGGACAGCCGATCCCTCGTCAGGCGCAGCCGCAGCCGCAGGCGCACGCACCTTGCACGCGATGAAGCCGCCGATGCCGGCGGGGATAATGGCGGCGTCACCCGCGCCCGCCAGCATCAGGTCCGCGTCACCGCGCCGGATGTGCTCCGCCGAGCTGCGGGAGCGCGGCCGGGCAGCGCAGGACCACACCGGGCATACCGCTGTCAGCCGCAGCGCGTATAAACGCAGGCCTTGCTTCCGCCGAGCCGCATGCCATCCCCGCCAGCGTCCCCCCTCCTTGACCCCATCGCGCAAGCGCATTCCTCCATCGCGCAACCCCTGCCCCGCCCCAGCCCCGCCCCGCCCCACTGCTCCCAGCCGCCTCTCCTCCCCGCATCCACCCTTTCCCTCTTTGCCGGTTTGGAACTCACTGCCGATCCTGCGCCGCGTATCGCTCCCTCATTCATGCCTCGCAGCCCCCCGGCACACGCCACCCGCCCCTAGCCCCCCCTGCCCCTAGCCCCCCGTAGCCCCCTAGTCCCCCTCCCCCGCCCGCCTGGCGCCTGCGGCCCCGCTCACTTCATGATGCAGTAGTTGCCGGTGGCGCAGGCGGTGGAGATGGAGTAGTTGGGGCCCATGAAGCCAATGTCCATGGCCAGCATGGCGCCGCCCATGTTGGTGATGGCGAAGGGGATGCAGAAGGGGTTCATCTTGCGGTAGCCTGCCCGTGATAGGGGGGGGCATTGGGAGGAAGGAGCGCGTTGGGGCGCAGCCCGGATCCAAGGCAGCCGGGAACGCCGGGCGGGAAGCAGCAGAGGCGGCAGAGGATTGATGCCCATGGTGGGCAGGGGCGCACGCCAAGCGGAGTTTCCGCGAGCGAGCGCACGCGCCCTAGTAATCCCCGTTGCCTCCGACCCCAGATCATGCCGCCGCGCACACGCCTCCACCTCGCTGCCTCCTCCTGCTGCTCCAGCGGCTCGCTCACGTTGTTCACGGGGCACCAGCTCCCAAGCTACGCCGCAGCACTCCAAAGCCCTGCTGGACCGCTCCGCCTCCCCCTCCGCCCCCTCCTGTATCCCCTGCGCTGGCTAAGTGGAGGCGTAGAATGAACCACCCCTCCTCCTACACCCGCTCCGCCGCTTGGTGTCCACAAACCCCCCTCCTCCGCTGCCGGCTCCTCCGCCGCCCCCGCCCCCGCCCGCTCACCCGACGTCTCCAGCGCCTCCACGGCGTTGGCGAAGGACGTCATGCCGCCCATGGCCGTCCCCACCAGCGTGCCGCAGCGCATGCGGTCCAGGTCCTGCGGGACACGCGCGAGCGTTACGGTACAGGCCACAGAAGGTCATGCATGTCTGTGTGTCTGTGTGTGTGCACTGCCTAGGCTCTGCGTGTGCGCCATGGCGGACGGGCAGCCGCGCATTGGCGCTGCACCCACCCAACCGTCCTCCCCGGGCATGCTGCTCCACCCTCCACATGCAAGCGCGCGTCAAGTGCACTTGTTGGGGCCCCGCTGTTTCCGTTTCCGTTCACCCCGCTGCTGCTATCGCTGTCAACGTCGCCCCGGCCGCTGTCCTTGCCGCGCCGCTGCTGCCCCCAGCCCCGGCCCAGCCTCACCTTGATCTCCTGCCCGTCCCACGCCAGCCCCGCGTCCCCGAGCGCCTTCTTGCCCGCCACCAGGATGTATTTGATCACGGCATCCACGCGCTTCTCAAACTTCTTGGTCACATAGCCAGTGCAGTCCAGGGACTGAGGGGGCAAAGGGGGGGAAAGGAGGGGACGGGGAGGAGGAGGTGGAGGAGGTGGAGGAGGCGAGGTGGGCTCGGCGGGCATCAGGGCAGGAGCTGTGCGTGCTGCCGGGTCGAGATGTGGGGCCTCCGGCGGCATGGCGCCGGCGGCAGGACGGCACCGCGGTGTGCGGACGAGGCCGGTCCCGTGTCAGGGTGCGGAACGGACTCGTGACGTCAACTTCCGGACAATGAGTTCCCCGCAGCCCCACAGCCCCACAGCCCGCGCTGCCGCGCCTACCTTGATCTCGCCAGCGAAGCGCGTCGTGTAGTCCGCGCAGGCGAAGCCCTGCAACGCGGTTTTGCGCGGGGTCGTGCATGCACTTTGACGCAGTGCGGGGGCTACAGCGTGCACCGCGTGCGCTGGTTGGGCGCTGCCGCCTGCTGCGCGCATGTTCATACCGGGCGCGCTGCCGAGACACAGCACAGTGCGGTACTACGCGAGTGAAGCAACGTCGCCGCGGCGAAGGCACACACGCTCACACATGCACGCACACATGCACGCACACACGCACACGCACACGCACACGCACACGCACACGCACACGTGCACGCGCACGCGCACGCGCACGCGCACGCGCACGCGCACGCGCACGCGCACGCGCACGCGCACGCGCACGCGCACGCGCACGCGCACGCGCACGCGCACGCGCACACGCACACGCACACGCACACGCACACGCACACGCACACGCACACGCACACGCACACGCACCTCGATGTTGGAGATCCCGGACTTGCCGTCCAGCAGGTTGTTGTAGAACTCATCGTGGTCGTGGCCCAGGCAGGACACCAGGCCCATGCCCGTCACCACCACGCGGCGGGGCGCCTTCTCAGTCTGTTGCGCAGTCAGCAGTGCGGACGAGCGCATCAGCTGAAGGCTGGAGGCGGGCCATATCAAGGCCGGGGACAGGGTGTGCGGCTGCGATGCAGGGCGGATGCATCGCCGCCGCGTGTCTGGTGTGTGCGTGCGTGCCTGACAGCTGGCTGCGTGCAGCTGTGTCACGTGCATCGTGCGCATCACGGTGTGTCGCATCACCCATCAGGCAACACGGCTCCCGCGCAACCCGACCGCAACCAGCGGGTTCGCTGGGTGCCAGGCATCAAGCACTGGCGGCGGCGCTGCACAGGAAGGGCGAGGCTATGGACCAGACCAGACCAGGTCAGACACGGCAACCGACCGCGCCCGGCCAGCTCCCACGAGATACCGGCACTGCCAACGCCAGCGCCGCACCCCGAGGACCACCATGTCAAGTTGGCAGGGGTCTCCGTCCTCCACACGAGACAGGCAGGCAGCCCGGCCCACGGCGACACTAGCACTGACCTCGCGCGAACTCACGCGGCTCGTGCAGCATCCGTCGGCCCCCGGCACGGACAACGGCACGCGCCCTGCCGAAGCAGCTACGGACCTGACAGCCACGCTAGCAGCTGCCCTGGCCGCCGCCGTGCGTGGCCCAACCCTCGTTCGGGTCGTGCCAAGTGTTGAGCCCCTGTCCATGCAGACGATGCCTCGCCCACCGCCTTCCCATCCTAATCTGGCGCCGGTGGCCAGGCCACCGCATGCCAGCGTGAACCCCCTACCGCTACAGCCGCTTGCGGCCCACGCCCACCCACCACCCCCACGCCCTGCCACTCTCCCGCCCGGCGCCCAGCTGCGCCGGCTCATAAGCCTCGCACTCGTGGTCCTGCATGCACCCCTCCGTGCCACTCAACCGCAGTCGCCTACCTTTGAAATGTCGTGCACCGCTGCGGAGACCCGGACGGTCTGGCATCGCGCCCGCCCGGGCAGCTGCGCGCGTTCAAGGTCGCACAGTCAGCACTTTAGGATAACAATGCACCCTGCCCTGATCTGAGCGCTGCCAGCTGAGTTGCACACCACCGGCACTTGCAACGCCTGCACTCGCGCGCGCTGAGCAAGCTGGGGCCCACATGCCCACCTTTCCACTGCGGAAAGCTTGCCGCTTGCCGAGGAGACTTTTTGAGCCTGCGAGAAAAATCCACGTATGAGATGTTGTGGTCCAGCGCTTCGCCTCGCGCCTTGCTGGAGCCTACCCAGCATCTTCGGCGGCCAGTACACTAATTAGCTGCCTTACGCCAGCGCGATTATGTATGTATGCACTGACGAAGGGATTGGCTCAAGGTGCTACTCTTGGCACAACTGTTTAACGCCTACGCCGTGCACCGTGCAAGGATATCTGTGGGCAGGGCGTGCAACCAGCACTCTGGCGAATGGAGCAACTTTATAAACGCGTCACTGTTTGTCCTACACGTCGCTGGTGCTCCCTGACTAGATCAGACGCGAGGCAGTGCATGCGCAAGCGGCCGAGAGGGTTTTATAGCATCCGCACCGCGAATAGGATACATGTATGTAGCCTATTATCATGTACAACGATGCGCGCGAGGTGGGTTGGAGGTCGATTACGCACTCGGGAGTTCGGGCCTGCCGACACGCCCTTGCGCTTGAGCCCCTTGACACCGGCGCCTGCGCAGGTCGCGCCACCCGCGCCGGACGCGGTCTGCGGGTGCATGCCGTTTGCTGTGTACACCAAGCGGTGGAGCACATCTAACGCTGCTAACTCTGTGGCTCCCTGAAACCCTTTTGCCACGTCTGCGGCTCGTCACTGGCCGACTTGCGTGTCGGTGGCTACGCTCAGGGGGGGCCCTACAGCCTGGCTCCGACTGAAACCCCCCAGCTGCGCAGCGAAACGGATCGCCCGTAATTGCTGCGCGGGGCCAATGTAAAGCAGTTGTACAATGCCTTGTGACGGGACAGAAGGGTGGAATTTGGATGTGCAAGGAGGTGGTGGTGACGGCAGCGTTTTTGGGGCTGAGCCCCCCGAGCCGACGTGTTCTGGGAACATGCCTCAGCAAACGGTAACTGCTGCGCACACCCACAGTTAGTGCTTACATTATGAACCCGTTGCACCCCCCGGCAGCGCACGTATGACATTAGCACATGATCATCAGCACGTCTGCATAACGTGTGTGCGTGGGTTTCGCCTGTGGGCAACTGCACACGGAACGCCCGTGGAACACCATACCTACATCCCCCCTTGTACAATGCGGCGTCTTCTGATACCCCCCAGCACAGTTACAACCATGCCAAGCTCTTACATAGTCATGCACATCAAGATATTAAGGCGCTGAGTGCCGTGTGCAATCGAAGAATCTGCTCACATCGTCAGAAGCCCAACTTGCAGCTCGTGGACCGGCATGCAAGCGGGCGCAACGTGCACCCCCGCAAAACATATCACGCCAGATGCGATGCATTACCCAAGTTCATGAGTACGGTACACAGGTAATCGTTGTCCTGCTCGCAAGGAATGTCGAGCGTCATGTGCGCCTGCTCATGTTTGGGGTCAAGCTCCGAAGGGAGCACCAGTCAGGCATTCCGCACCTGTCGCGGGCTGTGGAATACCGCTAGGCACCCGCGGCTTCATAGAATCCAGAAGAGTGCAGTGCAGTAAACGCCGTACGTGAGTCACATGAATCATAGAGAAGCCCAACAATAAGCTGAATCTAGGTGATTGCCCGAGTTCCATAAGTTTAAATGATACGAATACAGCAGTGCATGCTCAGTAGGGGCCTGGGTAGGGCCCGGCAGCGCTAAAGCCACCGCCCACGCTGCCCCCCGGGCTGTACATGTACGGCGGCGCAGTACCAGGCGCGCCGGGAGAGTACGTCTGCTGCACGGAAGGCTCGCCGTACAACCCCATCGGCACCGCCACACCGCCCGCGCCGAGCAGGGAGTTGGCGGGCCGGCCCCCGCCCGGGCTGGGCAGCGGGCCGGCGGGCCCCGTCTTTCCGAACGCGCCCGGCAGGACGACCCCGGCAGGCGACCCAAGCCCGCCCAGGCCGTAGTGTGAGGGCTGGCCGTACGAGCCACGCAGGCTATCATACGAGCCGCGGACAGGGGCTGCACCAGCGCCCAGCGGCGAAGGCCGCGCCGCTTGTTGCGGCTGTGCGTAGTAGCGCGGGAGCGGCTCGCCGCCGGCGCCGCCCAGGCTGCTGGCCGCAGGCGGCGCGCCGGTGCGCCCCACGTAGGGGTGTGAGCTGTAGGCGGCAGAGGCGAGGCCGGCCATGGTGGCGGCGCCGCGGCTGCGCCGCAGCTCCTCCGCCGCCGCGCTGTCCGCCGCCATCGACGACTGCAGCGCCGCCATGGAGGCCGACACGCCGTTGCTGTAGCCGGCGGCGCGGCTGCTGTAGCGCGCCGCCGCCGCCATGCTGGCGGGGCTGGCGGCGGCGGCTCCCGCCAGGGACTGCGGCCCCCGCCCTGGGTACTTGGAGTAGACGCCCGGGCTGCCCACGCCCGTGCCCAGGCGATAACCGTACGCAGGGCCTGCGCTGGCCGGCGCCGGGCTGGCTATGCTGCCCAGCGTGTTCGGCCCGCCGGCATACATGCCGGCGCCCTGCGGCGGTATGATCAATGACGGCGGCCGCAGCCGCGACGGCGAGGCGCCCGCGCCACCCGCGCTGCCGCCGCCTCCGTAGCCGGCCGCCGCCGCCGCCGCCATGGCCTCCGCCGCGGCGGGGTCCACGCCCGGCGCGAGGATGGGGTTCCCCGCCAGGTCGTAGAACACGGGATTGCCGCCCAGCACCACCCCAGGCGGCGGCACCTGGTTGATGTCCAGAAAGCTGGCGTTGACGCCGCCGCCGCCAGAGACGCCGTACGCGCCGCCGGCACTGGACCAGCGCGGCGCGATGCCGCCGCCCGAGTAGTACTGGCTGGCCCGCGCCGGGCCGCCAGCAGGAGACTTTGTGAGCACCGCGCCCGCAGCGGCGGCAGCGGCGGCGGCCGCAGCGCCTACCGCGACGTCGCGGTCGTGCCAGGGTGCCGACGGCGCCCCCGGCGCTGCGCCGCCGGCGGAGCGCGCGGCGGCGGCGCCCAGACTCGCGCCCGGCCCCAGCGCAGACCAGGGGCCCGGCACGGCCGCCACCGTGGTCGGTCCGGGCGCCGGCGGCCAGGCCGAAGGACTGTACAGCATCGTACTGCGGTCGCCGTACATGCCGCTGGACATGGGGCTGACAGGCTGGCGGCGGCGGGTGGCGGCGGAGAAGATCATGAGAGCGGCCAAGCCCACCACGAGTGTGCCGCCCACCGCGACACCTACAGCACAGGGGCGTTGGGGGCGAGATGAGAGCGGGGACGAACACAACGAACGCGGTCGGACGACTGTCTGGTGGGGCTCCGCAATGACGCAGTGGAGAACAACATTGCATCACAGCCAGCCTGCATGTGGGAGACTGGGAGAGTAGGCTCGGCGCTGCACTTACCGACTATGGCGCCAACGGCCGCAGCGCCGCACAGGCTGCCAAACTTGGGGTTTTCGGTGCAGGAGTCGCTGGGGGGCGACGGGCTGCCGTCTGGCCCCAAGTTGGGTGTGGGGATGGAGCCGGGTGCGGGAGCGGGAGCTGTCTCGCCGCCCGACGGCGGGCTGTTGGGATCGGTGACCAACACAACCTGTGCGCACGGCAGCCGCGACGGCGTCAGTCAACGGCGTTGACGTCAACGCAATCGCCAAGGGCAGCATCCCTGGTCTGGTGGTCCCTAAAGCAGCTGCGCTGCCTGATCTCAATCGTGTGGTTTTTCATGCGCATGTCACACCGCGCCCACCTGGTCTGGCGGCAGCCCGAACGTGGCGGCGACGCTCTCCGCGACCATGGCCCCGCTGATCGCGAACGCCGCATCGCTGCTGTTGCTGCCGGGGTTGGGCTTGCCCGTGTTCACGACCACAGTCCGCAGCAGCGCCGAGGGCGCAACGCTGCTTGCGGATGCCGGTGGGGGCACCACTCCGAATCCGGGAGCGATGATCTGCGTCGGAAAGAGTAATGCGGGTTGAGGGCTCGCGGGGTTACAACAGACAGGGGTCGAGGCCCACGGGCACGAGCAGAGGTCGAGGGTGCCAACACGGAGCGTCAGCGCTGACCGTGGCGCGAACGCTCAGGGGGGATGCGAGGGTGCCGAAGGTCTATGGCAAAGCCGGCATAAGTGCTCACCGGCGTCGAGATGATTGCCTGCGCCATGGCGGCCTGCGGGCAAGGAATGTGGACACAATGTCGTCTTGCGCTTCTCTTCTAGCAACCCAATACGGTATGATACGGTATGATACGGTATGATACGGTAGTAGCAATGCCGGCGCGCAGTCTCCCGAGCACCGCCGGAAACCTCCATACCTGTTGGGTAGCGCTCGTGTTGGGCATGGCGAAGCTCGCAAGCAGCGCAGCGTTGCAGCTGTTGGCCAGCGCCGCTTGCGCCGCGTCCACGGGAATGGCGGGGAACGTCGTGGCCCCGAGGGCACTCTCATTCAAGCACGACACGGTCAGGAGGCTGCATTCGCAAACACAGGCAGCCACGGTCAAGCATGCAGGGTTTGCGGAATGCAGGGTTTGCATGGTACTTGCAGATGCGCGCTCCGCAGCCGCACATCTGGCTGGGAGATTTCTTTTGCTGTCACCGTATGCCGTACCTGCAATTGGAGAGTTTGAGCCCGATGCACAGACCCGCCGCCAACGCAGACTCCACGATGCTGGAACAGTTCAGGCACGCGCGCGGCGGCGGCGGCGGGGCTGTGGGCGGGGCAGGGCACGGACAAAGAAAGCGGCGGTCAAAAGGCGACAGTGGAGCTATACGGAAGGGAATCTCATGGCTGACCTCTCAAGCTGAGCCGCGCAACGGTGGCAGCGCACCTGTCTGCAGCAGCGCCCGGCTGCGCGCCTGCAGCTGCCGGTGATGGTCGTGGCCATGGGGTTGCACCAGGGCCTGCAGCTGCTGCTCCGCCTGCGCCAGCCGCTGCGCCTCCTCCTGCTCCGCCGCGTCCTGTTGCACGACCAGCTCGTCCAGCAGGCGCCGTGCGGCGCCGCCACTGACCGAGTACACCTGCAGTGCCGGGGGGTCATTGCACACGTGCCGGGGCAGCTGTAAGCTCCATCGGGCGAACATGTGCAGACGGTCCGTGGCAACAAGTCTTCACCGCATTGATCCCAGCGGTCGCTCCCACCTCCCGGAGCCCCCCAATGATATGTAACCGCACCCCCAGCACACACGCACACGTTTCCCCTTGTGCTCTCTAACACACGCACACACCGTTGTGACGAAGGCTCCCTCCACAGTCGTGGTGACGGCGTCGTTTTCCACGCCCACGGACTTGGCCACATTGTACGACACGGCCTGTGGCGGGCGGGCGTGTCGCGGACGGCGGCATCATCGCAACACAATGAATGACAACCGGTGGAGGAGCGACGGCATGTTGCCGGAGCACAATGGGTTGGGCGTGCAAGGCTGTCGGGGTAGAGCTGTACACGCGCTTGCGCGCATGGACACTCCCAAAGTGGCATGAGCCCAACCCCCGCGGGTCACATGGGACCTAGCAAGTGCTGTGGCAGCTGTGGCTGCGCGGCCTCACCAGCAGCCGGGCCTGGGTGGGCACGTAGGTGGGCACGCCGGTGTCCGTCGTGAACTGGGAGCCCACGGGGACCTCGCTCATGGGCATAGGGGGTGGCGGCGACGGCAGCGGCGGCTGCGGCGAGGGCTGCGGCGGCAGAGGCGGTGGCGAGTTCGGCGACAACGGCGGCAGAGGCGGTTGCGGCGGGGAGGGTCGTGGGCTGGGCGGCCGCGGAGCCGGGGGCGGTGGGAGCGGAGGGTGAGGGGAGGGCGGCAGGCCGGGCGGGCGCGGTGGGGCCGGGTTGGGCGCCGGTGGTGGCGAAGGCGGTTGCGGAGCGGGAATGGGTGGCTGCGGCGCCGGTGGTGTCGGTGAGGGTGGAGCAGGTGATGGCGGCGCCGGGGAGGGCGGCGCTGGTGACGGCGGCCGGGGTGGGGCGGGGCTAGGAGGTGCCGGCATGAGGGAGACCGGGCTGGGCGGCGCGGGTGGAGCGGCCGGCGGGGCCGGCGGCGAAGGCCCCGGCGACGGTGGCGCTGGGCTGGGAGGGCTAGGAGCCGGTGGCTGTGGGGGCGAGGGCGGCGTGGGCGGCGGCGCCAGGGGCGGGTTGGGGCTGGGTGGCTGTGGTGGAGCCGGTGCAGGTGAAGGCGGTGCTGGGCTGGGTGGAGCGGGACTGGGCGGGCTCGGCGCCAGAGGACCAGGTGGAAGCGGCGCGGGCGATGGCGGCACGGGGCTCGGAGGAGCCGGCGGTGCTGGAGGCCCGGGTGGTGCGGGGCTGGGCGGCGTAGGGCTGGGCGGCGATGGGGGCGCCGGGCTGGGTGGCACCGGGCTGGGAGGATTAGGCGCCAGCGGTGCGGGAGATGGCGGCTGCGGAGGTGCCGGGCTGGGCGGTGTCGGGCTGGGCGGGAGAGGCGGTGATGGCATTAGAGGCGGAGCCGGGCTTGGAGGAGCTGGCGATGGCGGCGCAGGGCTTGGTGGCGCAGGCGATGGTGGGGATGGCGGCACCGGGCTCGGAGGGGCAGGGCTGGGCGGGACAGGCGATGGCGGTGCCGGACTGGGAGGCAGCGGCGGCGACGGCATTAGGGGAGGCGCGGGGCTTGGAGGTGCAGGGGACGGCGGCGCAGGGCTTGGCGGCGCAGGCGATGGTGGGGACGGAGGTAGCGGGCTCGGAGGGGCAGGGCTGGGCGGGACAGGCGATGGCGGTGCCGGACTGGGAGGCAGCGGCGGCGACGGCATTTGGGGAGGCGCGGGGCTTGGAGGTGCAGGGGACGGCGGCGCAGGGCTTGGCGGCGCAGGCGATGGTGGGGACGGAGGTAGCGGGCTCGGAGGGGCAGGGCTGGGTGGCAGCGGTGGTGTCGGGCTAGGCGGTGCCGGGCTCGGTGGTGAGGGCGCGAGAGGTGCTGGGCTGGGCGGCGAGGGGTTGGGAGGAGCCGGGCTTGGCGGCAGGGGGCTGGGCGGGGTTGGGCTGGGAGGTGCGGGACTCGGGGGCGCAGGGCTCGGTGGTGCAGGCGAAGGTGGTGCCGGGCTTGGTGGCACTGGACTTGGCGGCACGGGGCTCGGCGGGGTTGGGCTGGGAGGAGACGGCGGCGCGGGGCTCGGAGGGAAAGGACTCGGGGGCAGTGGGGGTCCAGGGCTTGGTGGTGTGGGAGAGGGCGGGTAGGGGGCCAGAGGCGCCGGGCTTGGCGGCGAGGGAAAGGGCGGCGCCGGGCTTGGCGGCGCCGGGCTTGGTGGGCCAGGACTGGGTGGTGCCGGGCTTGGAGGCGCCGGGCTGGGCGGCGCTGGGCTGGGCGGAGCTGGGCTGGGTGGCGCTGGGCTCGGGGGCATAGGTGGCGCCGGGCTGGGTGGCGCTGGGCTGGGCGGTGCCGGTGGAGAAGGGCTCGGGGGGGCCGGACTGGGCGGCCAAGGGGCAAGAGGGGCTGGGCTGGGAGGCGCCGGGCTGGGTGGTGCCGGGCTGGGCGGTGTCGGCGATGGCGGTGCCGGACTGGGCGGCGCAGGGGATGGTGGGAACGGGCTTGGCGGGACCGGGCTGGGCGGTGCCGGGCTGGGTGGTGCCGGACTAGGCGGCACGGGCGGCCCTGGGCTGGGTGGGGCTGGGCTGGGAGGCATTGGTGGCGCGGGGCTCGGCGGTGCCGGGCTTGGCGGTGACGGAGCCAGAGGAGCCGGGCTGGGTGGCGCGGGGGACGGCGGCGCGGGGCTCGGAGGCGCGGGACTCGGCGGCACCGGCGAAGGAGGCGCCGGCGACGGCGGACCCGGGCTTGGGGGAGTAGGGCTCGGGGGTTGAGGACTTGGCGGCAGGGGGCTCGGAGGCGCCGGGCTAGGGGGTCCGGGGCTTGGAGGCGTGGGTGGGAAAGGGCTTGGGGGAGCAGGGCTCGGCGGTGAAGGTGGTGCTGGGCTGGGCGGGGCCGGGCTGGGAGGTGACGGGGCCAGCGGGGCCGGGCTCGGTGGAGCGGGGCTTGGCGGTCCTGGGGATGGTGGTGCGGGGCTGGGAGGAGCAGGGCTCGGTGGTTCTGGTGATGGGGGTGCGGGGCTCGGCGGAGCCGGTGACGGAGGAGCAGGCGAAGGAGGAGCTGGGCTGGGCGGCGATGGCGGTGCAGGGCTCGGAGGGGCTGGGCTCGGAGGGGACGGGGCCAGAGGAGCCGGGCTAGGTGGCGCAGGACTGGGCGGAGCAGGGCTCGGAGGCGCGGGGAAGGGTGGTGCCGGGCTGGGCGGCGCTGGTGAAGGCGGCACAGGGCTTGGCGGCACGGGAGATGGTGGGACTGGGCTGGGCGGCGCCGGCGAAGGCGGGGCAGGCGAGGGAGGCGCAGGGCTGGGTGGCAGAGGCGGCGCTGGACTCGGCGGTGCCGGGCTAGGAGGCGACGGCACAAGGGGCGCCGGGCTTGGAGGTGCCGGATTCGGTGGGGCTGGGCTGGGCGGCGCTGGTGAAGGCGGCACAGGGCTGGGCGGCGCGGGGGATGGTGGGACTGGGCTGGGAGGCGCTGGTGACGGCGGGGCAGGAGCGGGAGGAGCAGGGCTGGGTGGCAAAGGCGGTGCGGGGCTTGGAGGTGCCGGGCTAGGAGGCGACGGTGTCAGTGGAGCGGGGCTGGGCGGAACGGGGCTGGGTGGTGCCGGGCTCGGTGGTGCCGGACTCGGTGGCGGGCGGCTGGGCGGTTCCGGTGATGGTGGCGCGGGGCTGGGTGGTGCTGGTGATGGCGAGGCAGGAATAGGAGGCGCTGGACTGGGAGGTGATGGCGGTGCCGGGCTGGGCGGTGCCGGGCTAGGCGGCGCCGGCGCCAGAGGTGCCGGACTAGGCGGCAGGGGTGAAGGTGGCAAAGGACGTGGAGGTGTAGGCGACGGTGGCATGGGGCTTGGCGGCACCGGGCTGGGCGGAAGCGGGATTGGAGGCAGCGGAGTTGGAGGGTTGGGGCTGGGCGGGGTTGGACCTGGAGGCCCGGGAGGGAGTGGGCTTGGTGGCACTGGGCTGGGTGGCGACTGCGGGGCGGGACTCGGCGGCAGTGGGCTTGGCGGCGACGGCGCCAGCGGAGCGGGGCTAGGCGGCGTGGGAGAGGTAGGTGCAGGGCTTGGCGGAACAGGGCTCGGTGGTGGTCGACTGGGCGGCGCAGGCGCAGGCGGCGCGGGACTCGGAGGCGCTGGCGATGGTGGCTCTGGGCTTGGCGGTCCAGGGCTTGGCGGTCCGGGAGATGAAGGCGCCGGACTGGGCGGCAACAGTCCACCAGGCACCGGGCTTGGAGGACTGGGCGCAGGCGGCTGAGGACTTGGCGGGACAGGGCTGGGTGGCGCGGGGGAGGGAGGTGCTGGGCTTGGCGGCGCCGGATGAGGAGGAGCTGGGCTTGGCGGCTGGAATGGCTCTGGGCTTGGTGGTTGGGGTTGCGGTGGGGAGGGGGCAGGAGGATCAGGGCGTGGCGGCAGAGGACTTGACGGCTCCGGGCTTGGAGGGCTGGGAACCGGCGGCCCTGGGCTCGGGGGCGCCGGATTTGGTGGCGCCGGGCTAGGAGGGGCCGGACTCGGTGGGGAGAAGGGTGCTGGGCCGGGAGGCGAGGGGCTTGGAGGGAAAGGAGCCAGCGGTGCAGGGCTTGGTGGTGCTGGGCTGGGGGGCAGTGGGCGAGGTGGCGCCGGGCTGGGTGGCGCCGGGCTGGGGGACTCGGGGGCTGGCGTCGACGGGCTCGGAGGTACCGGGCTGGGAGGTGATGGTACAAGCGGAGCAGGGCTTGGCGGCGCTGGGCTAGGAGGCAGCGGACTGGGCGGCGCGGGGCTGGGCGGGACTGGTGACGGTGGCTCCGGGGATAGGGGCGTCGGTGGAAGGGGGCTTGGGGGCGCGGGTGGCCCAGGTGGGGTTGGGCTGGGCGGAGATGGTGGCTGCGGCGACGGCGGCGCGGGACTGGGCGGGTTAGGACCCGGAGGCGTTGGAGGCGCCGGGTTTGGGGGCTCAGGGCTTGGAGGAGAGGGCGTGAGTGGTGCTGGGCTGGGTGGTACAGGGCTTGGAGGCGCCGGACTCGGTGGAACGGGACTTGACGGTGGGCGGCTGGGCGGCTCCGGTGAAGGCGGCGTCGGACTGGGCGGCGCAGGACTAGGGGGTCCAGGGGAGGGGGGCGTAGGGCTGGGTGGAGAGGGCGGCGCCGGGCTCGGTGGCTCAGGGCTCGGTGGGGACGGCGCCAGCGGCGCCGGGCTGGGCGGTGCAGGACTGGGCGGTGCCGGGCTCGGCGGCGCCGGGCTTGGTGGCGCAGGCGATGGTGGCGCAGGTGAAGGCGGCACAGGGCTCGGAGGAGAGGGAGCCGGCGGGGCGGGGCTGGGAGGCGCCGGCGAAGGCGGGGCGGGAGAGGGAGGAGCGGGGCTGGGCGGTGAAGGAGCCAGAGGTGCTGGGCTTGGCGGGTCCGGGCTTGGAGGTGCGGGGCTCGGTGGAGCGGGGCTTGGTGGTCCTGGGCTTGGCGGCACCGGGCTTGGGGGCGTCGGACTGGGCGGCGCAGGACTAGGGGGTCCAGGGGAGGGGGGCGTAGGGCTGGGAGGAGAGGGCGGCGTCGGGCTCGGTGGCTCAGGGCTCGGTGGGGACGGCGCCAGCGGCGCCGGGCTGGGCGGTGCAGGACTGGGCGGTGCCGGGCTCGGCGGCGCCGGGCTTGGTGGCGCAGGCGATGGTGGCGCAGGTGAAGGCGGAACAGGGCTCGGCGGAGAGGGAGCTTGCGGGGCGGGGCTGGGAGGCGCCGGCGAAGGCGGGGCAGGAGAGGGAGGAGCGGGGCTGGGCGGTGAAGGAGCCAGAGGTGCTGGGCTTGGCGGGTCCGGGCTTGGAGGTGCGGGGCTCGGTGGAGCGGGGCTTGGTGGTCCTGGGCTTGGCGGCACCGGGCTTGGGGGCGTCGGACTGGGCGGCTCGGGACTCGGGGGTCCGGGTGAAGGAGGTGCTGGGCTGGGAGGAGAGGGAGGCAAGGGGCTCGGTGGCGTCGGACTCGGAGGCGCCGGAGCCAAGGGTGCAGGGCTGGGCGGCTCCGGGCTGGGCGGAGCTGGGCTTGGAGGGACCGGGCTGGGTGGTACAGGACTCGGAGGAGAGGGAGCCGGCGGGTCCGGGCTTGGTGGCGCAGGCGATAGTGGTGCAGGGGATGGTGGGATTGGGCTCGGCGGTAGCGGGCTGGGAGGTGCCGGGCTGGGCGGATTGGGCGCCGGGGGGGTTGGGCTTGGTGGGGCAGGGCTCGGAGGGCTGGGGCTTGGTGGCACCGGGCTTGGAGGCCCCGGGGAAGGTGGCGCGGGACTGGGCGGGTCCGGACTTGGAGGTGCCGGGCTGGGCGGAGAAGGGCTGGGCGGCTCTGGACTGGGAGGTGAGGGCGGCATTGGAGACGGAGGCCCTGGGCTGGGTGGTTGAGGAGCTGAAGGTGCAGGGCTGGGCGGCTCGGGGCTCGGCGGAGCTGGGCTTGGAGGACGGGGACTCGGTGGCAGAGGGCTCGGAGGGGAGGGGGCCGGCGGGTCGGGGCTTGGTGGCGCAGGCGATGGTGGTGCAGGGGATGGTGGGATTGGGCTCGGCGGTAGCGGGCTGGGAGGTTCCGGGCTGGGCGGACGGGGTACAGGTGGCTCGGGGCTTGGGGGAGCAGGGCTTGGAGGGCTGGGGCTCGGTGGTGCAGGACTGGGGGGCTCCGGGGAAGGTGGCGCCGGGTTTGGCGGGCCAGGGCTCGGAGGCACAGGGCTCGGGGGCAGCGGACTGGGCGGCAATGGACTTGGCGGTGCTGGTGAAGGTGGTATCGGGCTGGGTGGCGACGGAGTAAGTGGAGCAGGGCTTGGAGGCTCCGGGCTGGGCGGTGCGGGGCTGGGAGGAACAGGCGATGGCGGGTCCGGGCTTGGTGGCATCGGCGATGGCGGGGCTGGAGAAGGCGGTGTTGGGCTTGGCGGCGCCGGGCTGGGCGGAACTGGACTGGGAGGCTGTGGTTCCGGCGGGTCTGGGCTCGGTGGTGCCGGGCTAGGAGGCTGCGGGCTTGGCGGGAAAGGACTGGGAGGCTGCGGGCTTGGAGGTATTGGACTTGGTGGCGCGGGACTTGGCGGCGCCGGACTGGGTGGCTGCGGCGACGGTGGCGCCGGGCTGGGAGGCAGAGGTGGAAGCGGACTGGGGGGTTCCGGGCTTGGCGGTGAAGGCGTCAACGGCGCAGGGCTGGGCGGATCCGGGCTCGGTGGAGCGGGGCTTGGAGGGACCGGGATGGGTGGTACAGGACTCGGCGGTACGGGCGATGGAGGCTGAGGGCTTGGTGGCTCTGGCGATGGAGGCGCAGGAGACGGGGGCGCCGGGCTCGGGGGTGCAGGGCTTGGCGGCAAAGGGCTGGGGGGGAACGGCTCCGGCGGAAACGGGCTCGGAGGAGCTGGGCTTGGAGGATCTGGACTCGGCGGAGTAGGACTCGGCGGCTGCGGGCTCGGCGGTGAAGGGCTCGGTGAGGGCGGACCAGGACTGGGAGGGCTTGGCGGTGCTGGGCTAGGCGGGTCCGGATTCGGGGGAGATGGTGATGGGGGCGACGGACTCGGGGGATCCGGGCTGGGCGGGACTGGCGAAGGAGGTTGTGGACTGGGCGGCGCCGGGCTGGGAGGAGCGGGGCTGGGCGGCTCCGGGCTAGGGGGCGCCGGCGAAGGAGGCGGGCTGGGCGGCGCTGGCGACGGCGGCTCGGGGCTAGGCGGAACAGGCGAAGGAGGCGCCGGCGAAGGAGGCGCCGGGCTGGGAGGAGGCGATGGCGGCACGGGGCTAGGGGGCTCCGGGCTAGGAGGCACCGGGCTGGGCGGCGCCGGCGAAGGAGGCGGGCTGGGAGGGGCCGGCGAGGGCGGCTCCGGGCTAGGCGGCGGGCTGGGCGGCGCCGGGCTGGGAGGAGCGGGGCTGGGCGGCTCCGGGCTAGGGGGCGCCGGCGAAGGAGGCGGGCTGGGCGGCGCTGGCGACGGCGGCTCCGGGCTAGGCGGAACAGGCGAAGGAGGCGCCGGCGAAGGAGGCGCCGGGCTGGGAGGAGGCGATGGCGGCACGGGGCTAGGGGGCTCCGGGCTAGGAGGCACCGGGCTGGGCGGCGCCGGCGAAGGAGGCGGGCTGGGAGGGGCCGGCGAGGGCGGCTCCGGGCTAGGCGGCGGGCTGGGCGGCGCCGGGCTGGGAGGAGCGGGGCTGGGCGGCTCCGGGCTAGGGGGCGCCGGCGAAGGAGGCGGGCTGGGCGGCGCTGGCGACGGCGGCTCCGGGCTAGGCGGAACAGGCGAAGGAGGCGCCGGCGAAGGAGGCGCCGGGCTGGGAGGAGGCGATGGCGGCACGGGGCTAGGGGGCTCCGGGCTAGGAGGCACCGGGCTGGGCGGCGCCGGCGAAGGAGGCGGGCTGGGAGGGGCCGGCGAGGGCGGCTCCGGGCTAGGCGGCGGGCTGGGCGGCGCCGGGCTGGGAGGAGCGGGGCTGGGTGGCTCCGGGCTAGGGGGCGCCGGCGAAGGAGGCGGGCTGGGCGGCGCTGGCGACGGCGGCTCCGGGGCTAGGCGGAACAGGCGAAGGAGGCGCCGGCGAAGGAGGCGCCGGGCTGGGAGGAGGCGATGGCGGCACGGGGCTAGGGGGCTCCGGGCTAGGAGGCACCGGGCTGGGCGGCGCCGGCGAAGGAGGCGGGCTGGGAGGGGCCGGCGAGGGCGGCTCCGGGCTAGGCGGCGGGCTGGGCGGCGCCGGGCTGGGAGGAGCGGGGCTGGGCGGCTCCGGGCTAGGGGGCGCCGGCGAAGGAGGCGGGCTGGGCGGCGCTGGCGACGGCGGCTCCGGGGCTAGGCGGAACAGGCGAAGGAGGCGCCGGCGAAGGAGGCGCCGGGCTGGGAGGAGGCGATGGCGGCACGGGGCTAGGGGGCTCCGGGCTAGGAGGCACCGGGCTGGGCGGCGCCGGCGAAGGAGGCGGGCTGGGAGGGGCCGGCGAGGGCGGCTCCGGGCTAGGCGGCGGGCTGGGCGGCGCCGGGCTGGGAGGAGCGGGGCTGGGTGGCTCCGGGCTAGGGGGCGCCGGCGAAGGAGGCGGGCTGGGCGGCGCTGGCGACGGCGGCTCGGGGCTAGGCGGAACAGGCGAAGGAGGCGCCGGCGAAGGAGGCGCCGGGCTGGGAGGAGGCGATGGCGGCACGGGGCTAGGGGGCTCCGGGCTAGGAGGCACCGGGCTGGGCGGCGCCGGCGAAGGAGGCGGGCTGGGAGGGGCCGGCGAGGGCGGCTCCGGGCTAGGCGGCGGGCTGGGCGGCGCCGGGCTGGGAGGAGCGGGGCTGGGTGGCTCCGGGCTAGGGGGCGCCGGCGAAGGAGGCGGGCTGGGCGGCGCTGGCGACGGCGGCTCCGGGCTAGGCGGAACAGGCGAAGGAGGCGCCGGCGAAGGAGGCGCCGGGCTGGGAGGAGGCGATGGCGGCACGGGGCTAGGGGGCTCCGGGCTAGGAGGCACCGGGCTGGGCGGCGCCGGCGAAGGAGGCGGGCTGGGAGGGGCCGGCGAGGGCGGCTCCGGGCTAGGCGGCGGGCTGGGCGGCGCCGGGCTGGGAGGAGCGGGGCTGGGCGGCTCCGGGCTAGGGGGCGCCGGCGAAGGAGGCGGGCTGGGCGGCGCTGGCGACTGGCGGCTCGGGGCTAGGCGGAACAGGCGAAGGAGGCGCCGGCGAAGGAGGCGCCGGGCTGGGAGGAGGCGATGGCGGCACGGGGCTAGGGGGCTCCGGGCTAGGAGGCACCGGGCTGGGCGGCGCCGGCGAAGGAGGCGGGCTGGGAGGGGCCGGCGAGGGCGGCTCCGGGCTAGGCGGCGGGCTGGGCGGCGCCGGGCTGGGAGGAGCGGGGCTGGGTGGCTCCGGGCTAGGGGGCGCCGGCGAAGGAGGCGGGCTGGGCGGCGCTGGCGACGGCGGCTCCGGGCTAGGCGGAACAGGCGAAGGAGGCGCCGGCGAAGGAGGCGCCGGGCTGGGAGGAGGCGATGGCGGCACGGGGCTAGGGGGCTCCGGGCTAGGAGGCACCGGGCTGGGCGGCGCCGGCGAAGGAGGCGGGCTGGGAGGGGCCGGCGAGGGCGGCTCCGGGCTAGGCGGCGGGCTGGGCGGCGCCGGGCTGGGAGGAGCGGGGCTGGGCGGCTCCGGGCTAGGGGGCGCCGGGCGAAGGAGGCGGGCTGGGCGGCGCTGGCGACGGCGGCTCCGGGCTAGGCGGAACAGGCGAAGGAGGCGCCGGCGAAGGAGGCGCCGGGCTGGGAGGAGGCGATGGCGGCACGGGGCTAGGGGGCTCCGGGCTAGGAGGCACCGGGCTGGGCGGCGCCGGCGAAGGAGGCGGGCTGGGAGGGGCCGGCGAGGGCGGCTCCGGGCTAGGCGGCGGGCTGGGCGGCGCCGGGCTGGGAGGAGCGGGGCTGGGCGGCTCCGGGCTAGGGGGCGCCGGCGAAGGAGGCGGGCTGGGCGGCGCTGGCGACGGCGGCTCCGGGCTAGGCGGAACAGGTGAAGGAGGCGCCGGCGAAGGAGGCGCCGGGCTGGGAGGAGGCGATGGCGGCACGGGGCTAGGGGGCTCCGGGCTAGGAGGCACCGGGCTGGGCGGCGCCGGCGAAGGAGGCGGGCTGGGAGGGGCCGGCGAGGGCGGCTCCGGGCTAGGCGGCGGGCTGGGCGGCGCCGGGCTGGGAGGAGCGGGGCTGGGCGGCTCCGGGCTAGGGGGCGCCGGCGAAGGAGGCGGGCTGGGCGGCGCTGGCGACGGCGGCTCCGGGCTAGGCGGAACAGGCGAAGGAGGCGCCGGCGAAGGAGGCGCCGGGCTGGGAGGAGGCGATGGCGGCACGGGGCTAGGGGGCTCCGGGCTAGGAGGCACCGGGCTGGGCGGCGCCGGCGAAGGAGGCGGGCTGGGAGGGGCCGGCGAGGGCGGCTCCGGGCTAGGCGGCGGGCTGGGCGGCGCCGGGCTGGGAGGAGCGGGGCTGGGTGGCTCCGGGCTAGGGGGCGCCGGCGAAGGAGGCGGGCTGGGCGGCGCTGGCGACGGCGGCTCCGGGCTAGGCGGAACAGGCGAAGGAGGCGCCGGCGAAGGAGGCGCCGGGCTGGGAGGAGGCGATGGCGGCACGGGGCTAGGGGGCTCCGGGCTAGGAGGCACCGGGCTGGGCGGCGCCGGCGAAGGAGGCGGGCTGGGAGGGGCCGGCGAGGGCGGCTCCGGGCTAGGCGGCGGGCTGGGCGGCGCCGGGCTGGGAGGAGCGGGGCTGGGCGGCTCCGGGCTAGGGGGCGCCGGCGAAGGAGGCGGGCTGGGCGGCGCTGGCGACGGCGGCTCCGGGCTAGGCGGAACAGGCGAAGGAGGCGCCGGCGAAGGAGGCGCCGGGCTGGGAGGAGGCGATGGCGGCACGGGGCTAGGGGGCTCCGGGCTAGGAGGCACCGGGCTGGGCGGCGCCGGCGAAGGAGGCGGGCTGGGAGGGGCCGGCGAGGGCGGCTCCGGGCTAGGCGGCGGGCTGGGCGGCGCCGGGCTGGGAGGAGCGGGGCTGGGCGGCTCCGGGCTAGGGGGCGCCGGCGAAGGAGGCGGGCTGGGCGGCGCTGGCGACGGCGGCTCCGGGCTAGGCGGAACAGGCGAAGGAGGCGCCGGCGAAGGAGGCGCCGGGCTGGGAGGAGGCGATGGCGGCACGGGGCTAGGGGGCTCCGGGCTAGGAGGCACCGGGCTGGGCGGCGCCGGCGAAGGAGGCGGGCTGGGAGGGGCCGGCGAGGGCGGCTCCGGGCTAGGCGGCGGGCTGGGCGGCGCCGGGCTGGGAGGAGCGGGGCTGGGTGGCTCCGGGCTAGGGGGCGCCGGCGAAGGAGGCGGGCTGGGCGGCGCTGGCGACGGCGGCTCCGGGCTAGGCGGAACAGGCGAAGGAGGCGCCGGCGAAGGAGGCGCCGGGCTGGGAGGAGGCGATGGCGGCACGGGGCTAGGGGGCTCCGGGCTAGGAGGCACCGGGCTGGGCGGCGCCGGCGAAGGAGGCGGGCTGGGAGGGGCCGGCGAGGGCGGCTCCGGGCTAGGCGGCGGGCTGGGCGGCGCCGGGCTGGGAGGAGCGGGGCTGGGCGGCTCCGGGCTAGGGGGCGCCGGCGAAGGAGGCGGGCTGGGCGGCGCTGGCGACGGCGGCTCCGGGCTAGGCGGAACAGGCGAAGGAGGCGCCGGCGAAGGAGGCGCCGGGCTGGGAGGAGGCGATGGCGGCACGGGGCTAGGGGGCTCCGGGCTAGGAGGCACCGGGCTGGGCGGCGCCGGCGAAGGAGGCGGGCTGGGAGGGGCCGGCGAGGGCGGCTCCGGGCTAGGCGGCGGGCTGGGCGGCGCCGGGCTGGGAGGAGCGGGGCTGGGTGGCTCCGGGCTAGGGGGCGCCGGCGAAGGAGGCGGGCTGGGCGGCGCTGGCGACGGCGGCTCCGGGCTAGGCGGAACAGGCGAAGGAGGCGCCGGCGAAGGAGGCGCCGGGCTGGGAGGAGGCGATGGCGGCACGGGGCTAGGGGGCTCCGGGCTAGGAGGCACCGGGCTGGGCGGCGCCGGCGAAGGAGGCGGGCTGGGAGGGGCCGGCGAGGGCGGCTCCGGGCTAGGCGGCGGGCTGGGCGGCGCCGGGCTGGGAGGAGCGGGGCTGGGTGGCTCCGGGCTAGGGGGCGCCGGCGAAGGAGGCGGGCTGGGCGGCGCTGGCGACGGCGGCTCCGGGCTAGGCGGAACAGGCGAAGGAGGCGCCGGCGAAGGAGGCGCCGGGCTGGGAGGAGGCGATGGCGGCACGGGGCTAGGGGGCTCCGGGCTAGGAGGCACCGGGCTGGGCGGCGCCGGCGAAGGAGGCGGGCTGGGAGGGGCCGGCGAGGGCGGCTCCGGGCTAGGCGGCGGGCTGGGCGGCGCCGGGCTGGGAGGAGCGGGGCTGGGTGGCTCCGGGCTAGGGGGCGCCGGCGAAGGAGGCGGGCTGGGCGGCGCTGGCGACGGCGGCTCCGGGCTAGGCGGAACAGGCGAAGGAGGCGCCGGCGAAGGAGGCGCCGGGCTGGGAGGAGGCGATGGCGGCACGGGGCTAGGGGGCTCCGGGCTAGGAGGCACCGGGCTGGGCGGCGCCGGCGAAGGAGGCGGGCTGGGAGGGGCCGGCGAGGGCGGCTCCGGGCTAGGCGGCGGGCTGGGCGGCGCCGGGCTGGGAGGAGCGGGGCTGGGCGGCTCCGGGCTAGGGGGCGCCGGCGAAGGAGGCGGGCTGGGCGGCGCTGGCGACGGCGGCTCCGGGCTAGGCGGAACAGGCGAAGGAGGCGCCGGCGAAGGAGGCGCCGGGCTGGGAGGAGGCGATGGCGGCACGGGGCTAGGGGGCTCCGGGCTAGGAGGCACCGGGCTGGGCGGCGCCGGCGAAGGAGGCGGGCTGGGAGGGGCCGGCGAGGGCGGCTCCGGGCTAGGCGGCGGGCTGGGCGGCGCCGGGCTGGGAGGAGCGGGGCTGGGTGGCTCCGGGCTAGGGGGCGCCGGCGAAGGAGGCGGGCTGGGCGGCGCTGGCGACGGCGGCTCCGGGCTAGGCGGAACAGGCGAAGGAGGCGCCGGCGAAGGAGGCGCCGGGCTGGGAGGAGGCGATGGCGGCACGGGGCTAGGGGGCTCCGGGCTAGGAGGCACCGGGCTGGGCGGCGCCGGCGAAGGAGGCGGGCTGGGAGGGGCCGGCGAGGGCGGCTCCGGGCTAGGCGGCGGGCTGGGCGGCGCCGGGCTGGGAGGAGCGGGGCTGGGTGGCTCCGGGCTAGGGGGCGCCGGCGAAGGAGGCGGGCTGGGCGGCGCTGGCGACGGCGGCTCCGGGCTAGGCGGAACAGGCGAAGGAGGCGCCGGCGAAGGAGGCGCCGGGCTGGGAGGAGGCGATGGCGGCACGGGGCTAGGGGGCTCCGGGCTAGGAGGCACCGGGCTGGGCGGCGCCGGCGAAGGAGGCGGGCTGGGAGGGGCCGGCGAGGGCGGCTCCGGGCTAGGCGGCGGGCTGGGCGGCGCCGGGCTGGGAGGAGCGGGGCTGGGTGGCTCCGGGCTAGGGGGCGCCGGCGAAGGAGGCGGGCTGGGCGGCGCTGGCGACGGCGGCTCCGGGCTAGGCGGAACAGGCGAAGGAGGCGCCGGCGAAGGAGGCGCCGGGCTGGGAGGAGGCGATGGCGGCACGGGGCTAGGGGGCTCCGGGCTAGGAGGCACCGGGCTGGGCGGCGCCGGCGAAGGAGGCGGGCTGGGAGGGGCCGGCGAGGGCGGCTCAGGGCTAGGCGGCGGGCTGGGCGGCGCCGGGCTGGGAGGGGCGGGGCTGGGTGGCTCCGGGCTAGGGGGCGCCGGCGACGGCGGCTCTGGATTTGGAGGAGCAGGTGATGGCGGCTCTGGGCTGGGCGGCGCGTCAAGCACGTCTGCGAGTCGCCGCCCTCGCAGACGCACCGGCTGCTGTGCCCTCTGACCGTAGGAGCTTACTACAGAGACACGATATGCCAAATCTGTGGCACAGTCATCGAGGGTGAATATTAGCATGTGTCGGCGTGGCGCCTGATAGTGCTGGCGGCTGATGGACATGGTGTGCATAATCGTTCGCGCTCCGTCTCGATGTACGGCCCTTTTCATCTTGTGCCCCCCCCCGTCCCCCACAGCCAATGACCCCTTCGGAAAGATGCACCGCGATGTTAGTAAAGGCCGACACGTGACACGCAATACCACTTGCCTGGCACGGCCTCCAAATCATGGTGCCGTTCACGCGGTTCCTCCAGCGGTTCGCTCCAGGCGCCACAGCTGCCCACGTGCATCACCAGGGCCAGCAGGAGCCACGCAGCAAGCACGCGCCGCCCATGCCTTCCACCAAGAGGCAGCCGCGAGGGCTGACCCTGCCGTGCATTGCGTCGAGGCGTGTCGTATGCAGTGCCCTCTATCATTTCCTGTAGCAGCTACGCCTGGCTGCGTAGCCGTGACCAGGCCTGCGACACAGGGCGCCCGGACGGCAGAGCGACCAGAGCTATCTGACTCCCATCCTTATGCTTCTGCTACATGGTCACTGTGCAGCGCGGTGACCAGACCGCGGTGCACAGGCCCGTCGAGGCGTGCACCCCGCGTGCCGCGGGCTCCGGCGCCCACCACACGAGCACGCCCTTGCTCCTAAGCAATCATGTGTTCCCAACAGTGTATTGAATGCCCACAAGTGCGCCGCGACCTTGTTCGTGGCCGCTTTAGCGACGCCCCAAAGGGTGGGCCCAACCGCGGTCAGAAGGCGAGCGAGGGACCAACTGGGGTTGCGGCTTTGCGCCGCTATAGTCACAGGTACCACCAGCCCAAACAGAATCGCCGGTGTTTCGTGTTCGCTTGCCGAAATGTTGACCAAGGCCCGCTTACCTTTGGGCGCGTGTGCATTTCTCCAGCTCCTTAGCGTGGTGGGTAGTTTGCATCAGCAACATGCCATTTCGCTGAGCCGGGCGAATTTGAGTCGCGTGGTCAGCTCGAAACCGCAAGGTATCTCGTTTGCAAAAGTCACGGCCTGCACAAAGTTCGTTTATAGATGTTCTATCAGCATATGTCGGGGGCAGGCGGGTCCACGGCGAGCACAACGCGTTAGCAAGACAGAAACCGAGGCCACCTCGGGCTCGTTCAGCAAACAAAGACAGTCGATAGTGCTATGTATATGTTCGGCTAGTGGATTATCCAAGAACAGGTCGGCACTTCAAAGGCCGCGGCGGGCGTGTGGACCTTTTTCCTGGTTGCGACCCCCCGTCTCCTGCGAGGTCTCCCCGGCCCGGCGGTCTACCGACACGACGCGAGACTGCCTGATCGGCAAGGAGCCCGTTATGTAGCGGGTGAATACTGAACTTTTGTGGACTAATGCCATAGGCCGGTATCATCACCGCTGCGGCCACCGTTACGAATCTTGGCGAGCGTACTCGAGGCGACAGTCCGAAGCGTGTCAGACGCCAGGACCATCTGATGCTGCCAGGAGATCAACTCGACGCCAACACCGTTAAGCCAGCGGCAGGTGGTGGGCACGGGAGATGCAGGGAATGGCGGCATGACGCTTTCCTTTGCACATACCGTGCTGTGCTGTGCGCATAGGTGCCTGCCGCATATGTGCCTGCCGTATAGGTGCCTGCCTCAGCATCCACAGCAGCAGCAGCAGCGCCGCCGCCGCCGGCGAGGACGAGGACGAGGACGAGGACGAGGACGAGGACGAGGATGAGGACGAGGACGAGGACGAGGACGAGGACGAGGACGAGGACGAAGACGAGGACGAGGACGAGGAGGAGCTAGAGGAGTGTTAGCGTGCTGGGGGTGCCTACGGGTGCGGGTGCAGCCGTGCAGGTGTTTGGGGCTGCGCCTTCGGGTGCTGGGTTTTTTTCTGAGAGAGAGAAGGCAGGGGAAAAGCACAGCAACACAGACACGGGCACGCAACCTGCAACGCGAGCAGGCAGGCAGGACACCAGAGACCACAGCACCAGCCACCGAACCCAAGGGCACCCCTCCGGGGCAAAGCAAGGGCAGGCAGGGCCCCCCCATAAACAGGCGAAGCAACCACCAAACTGTCAGAACAGAGCAAGAAAGCAGACACAGGGCAGGAAAAAGAAAAGAGAGAAACCGAAACCAAACACCCAAACCCAACACACCGCGAACCACCACAGGCGCCCACACAACAGGACGCCGGCACACCCGCATCAAGGCACCAATGGGGTCGCCTGCAGGGGTTCCCCTGGGCGCCTGCGGGTGCGGGTGTAGGTGGAAGGTTGGCGACTTGGCGTCCGTACTACTAGTACGTGCTGGGTCGTGAGCTGCGTCAGCAGGTCCCTCCTGTAACCAATGCAATCTCGCTTTCGAGGGGTTCCGCGAGGCGCGGCCATGGGAGCCCCTTCTTTGGATCCTTCAGTCCATCTACTTGGTGTCACTCATCAGGCTGCGGGCCCCTCGTCCCTTGCCCTGGTCCTACCATCACTCATCAGGCCGCGGCCTGCTGCGGAGACCGATAGCGTTGTGTTTGCTAGAGAATGCGAATGCAAGACGCCGTCGAAAGCTCCACTGATGCCTGCACGCTTGCCCCCGACCGCACGCCGCCACCCTCCGAAAGTCCCCGCCGGCTCTTCATCATGAACGGCCCTTGCACGTTTCACATCAATACTAGCATTGTTTCAAGTATCAAGCAGGTCATACTGCAACTGGCTCTTTGAGAAGAGCGCCAACAACCCTAGCTGGTTGGGCGCACTCGCGTTTGGCCATCGCAGCATTATGTTACGTTGCAGCACTCTTGGAGATACCTATCAAATTCTTAGACCGCCGGGACTCTTGCTGTTTTTGGAAGCTTAATCTGTGGCTGCACCCATGCTGCGACCATTGGAAAATAAGACCCGCTGGCCACCAGAATTTCGCACTCTTTAGCCAACTTGGCATCCAACACGCACATACATACCGTCGAGCAGTCTTTAGCTGCCACGGTAGTGCGTTCAACCTTTCAACGGCATCCTTATCGGGGACCGCCACAACAACAAAAATGCAGGCCCTGCAGAAGATTCAGCGTCAGGCGCAGCGCCAGGCGAGCGCCCAGGCGCCGCTGCGCGCTGAGCTGCCTGTGGTGCACCGCGCAGCTCTGTCGGCCGCAGGTGAGGCGCATATGCCAGAGAACCCAATCCGCGTCGCAAACCTGCCTTTGGGCTGACAGCAGCACACACATGCCTCTTGAGGAGCATTTGGGCCATGACCAAGTTGCGGATTTCGCTAGGACGTGAGGGGCCTTACAATCGCATGGGCCTTGCGTTGCCCCTCCCCTCGACGAATGACGACGTGCCCTGCCGTTTTTATTTGCGTCTGATGAACGAACCTTTGTTAACCTCGCCTTGGCCTTTGTGTTGCGTCCGCCGAACGAACGTTGTGGGGCAACAGCCGCTCCCGTGGCTGTGGCTGCGCCTGCCGCTCGCCGCGCCGCTGCGCTCGGCGCCCCGGCTCGCCCCGCGACCGTCTGCCGCACCGCGACCGTTGATGGTGAGTCATCGCATGGCACGCATGTGCGTACACAGCCGCCCTCCAGTCTCTCTGTATCATCTCGACAGGGCAGAAGTTGCCTCGAGCTCAGTCCTGAGAATTGTGCTCTGTGTTCCACCCCCGACCTCACCCGCTGCCCGTGTCCCGCCTGCAGCTCCGGCGTCGACCTCGTCCGAGGGCTCCGTGCGCGAGGACATCCGCAACATCGCCATCATTGCCCACGTCGACCACGGTGCGTGCAGCTGTGACGCTCTTCCCACATTGTGGCTAGGCCACGTGTATTCCTGCTGTGCTCGCGGTGTCCTGTGCCACTGCAACGCCCCGCGCCGCCGCGCCCTCGGTCATGGGTCCTCAAGCTGAATCACACGTTCTCGCGCCCCTGCTACTGGTGTGTTCAGGCAAGACCACGCTGGTGGATGCCATGCTCAAGCAGTCCAAGTGCTTCCGTGACAACCAGGTGGGACTGAGGACTGAGGAGCGGGCGGCATGAGGCATGGTGGACGTCGGGATGATGAACGGATGGCGGGGTCGGGCGCATGGATATTGCTGCTGTTGTGGTAGAGGGCCGTGCCGAAGGAGAGGAACCAGGGCGCCGGCGCTTCAGATTGTTGCGCAGGATTGTGTCTTAACTCCGGCGCTACTCTGCCCTCTGTCTCGCTCCAGGCCACCGCTGACCGCATCATGGACAGCAACGACCTGGAGCGCGAGCGCGGTATCACCATTCTGGCCAAGAACACCGCCATCCGCTACCGCGGCATCAAGGTGCGCCGCACGCGCCGGGATGCGACATGCGGGATGGCAGTCATGCGCTGCGGCGGCAAGGCCGGGAAACGCACTTACATCCAGAGAGCTCAGGGAGAGATGTGCTCCCCGCACATGTATCGCGGTTTGACGACAACGACGGCGCTTGACAATTGTCTCCCCAACCGGCCGCAGGTGAACATCATCGACACTCCCGGCCACGCCGACTTCGGTGGCGAGGTGGAGCGTGTGATCAACATGTGCGACGGTGTGCTGCTGCTGGTGGACTCCGTGGAGGGTGAGCTTGCCGCGCGCACGCGAGAAGGCTGCACACGGGTCTTACAGCTGCGGCTGTGCGCGCTGATTCACAATGCGTACGTCCCCAACCGCTTCCTGCCATCTGACCAAGATTCACCCCTTGCTCGCGCCGCCGCAGGCCCCATGCCCCAGACTCGCTTCGTGCTGCGCAAGGCTCTGGAGCTGAAGAAGCGCGTGGTGGTGGTGGTGAACAAGATCGATCGCCCCGCCGCCCGCCCCGAGTGGGTCATCGACTCGACCTTTGAGCTGTTCATGGACCTGGGCGCGTCCGACGAGCTGTGCGAGTTCCCCGTGGTGTACGCCTCGGGTGAGTGCCGTTGGGGCTGGGCGATGCTGAGTGGTTTCGAGGTGTGGTGCTAGGCTGCACTGCAAGGACCACGGGCGCAGTGGCAGGCGGAGCGTGACTGCGCGGCGGCGGCTGCGGTGTGTTGCTGGTGCTTGGCGCTGACGGCTTGACGCCTGACGCCTAACTGTGTGGCCTTCCTGCGCCTGGACAGGTGTGAACGGCATTGCCGGCATGACTGCCGACGGCCTGGCCGAGGACCTGGAGCCCCTGTTCGCCACGATTGTCAAGGAGGTGAGAGGCGGGGCTGCTGCGTTGCCCGCGGCGCGGGTCCTGACGTGCGAATGGTGGTTGCCAGTGGCCGCATGCTCCACGGCTTTTCGGATGTTGTTCTGACGTCGCCAAGCCCATCATCGCCCTCCCTTGCAGATCCGCCCGCCCACCGTGCAGCCGGCGGCGCCCCTGCAGCTGCTGTGCGCCAACATCGATTACGATGAGCACAAGGGCCGCATCGCCATTGGCCGCGTCAGCAGCGGCACCATCAAGCGTGGCCAGACCATCTCGATCTGCTCCTCCCTGGAGCCCGGCAAGGTGTGTCGGAATGGAACGGTCATTACGGTGCTTGCGGGTCGGGCCATTCGCAAGCCTGTAGCCTTTTTCTTCTCATGCCAAACCCCTCCATCCCGTCATGAACGACGTACTAATCCGTGATTGATTCGGGTTCCGCAGGTTCGCCAGGCCAAGATCGCTGAGCTGTTCGTGTACGACAACTTCAGCCGCGTGCCGGTAGAGGAGGTGGAGGCCGGCGACATCTGCGCTCTGTCAGGCATTGCCGACATCAAGATCGGCGAGACCATCTGCCAGCGCGAGAGCCCCGTGGCCCTGCCCACCATCCAGGTATGCCTTGATCGGGGCGCGCGGGGCATGGTGTTGTTAATGCTGGAACGCGTCCTGTTTGGGGCGGGGGTGGTCGTTCAAAACACAGTCGAGTATGAAAGGATATCACAAGAAACGCATGTACACGGCGGCTAGAGTCACTAACGCGTCTCGTCAGTGGCGCGTCGGTGCTTGTGCTTGCCGACAATGAAGCCAGCGGCGGCGGGGAAGCCTGTCGTTCGCCCGCATCAGCCGCCCGATGTCATGCCCTCACGGTCCCGCTCGCGGCCGGGGTATGCAGGGCGCCTGGAGCGTACAGCCCAAAACCTACCAAACTTAACCACACCAAACCAGCGATTGTAGATGTTGGTTGTAGAGGGCCTCATGGTTTGCGAGTCGCAAGACCAGTTAGATGATGTAGGCAAAGGCATGGGCAAAGCATGGAACTCTCGCAGGAGTGAGACTGACGTTGCCCCTTCGCTGCGGCTGTGCGCCACGGCTTCAGGTGGAGGACCCCACCGTGAACATGACCTTCAAGGTCAACACCTCGCCCTTTGCCGGCAAGGAGGGCAAGTTCGTGACCTCGCGCAACCTGAAGGACCGCCTGGACCGCGAGCTGGAGCGCAACCTGGCGCTGCGGTGAGGCCCGGGAGCAGGTGCCGGGGCGGTTGCAGGGTTGAGCGGAAGGGCGGGGCGCGAGCCAGCTGTCAACAGCAGCATCGGGGCATGGCTACAGCAAGCTGGGGACTAGGCAGGCTCGCTGCGCTGTCAGTAAGGTTCGGGGCGCGGCCTGGTCGAAGAAGGGAGTGGGCGGGACAGAGCTTCACCGCGTGCTGTTGCCAGTGCTGATCTGTCGGCTCTCCTCCCGTCGCCCTGCTTGCGCTTACAGCGTGGAGCCCGGTGAGACCTCGGACTCGTTCGTGGTGTCTGGCCGCGGCACTCTGCACCTGGGAATCCTCATCGAGAACATGCGTCGTGAGGGCTACGAGTTCGAGATTGGCCCCCCGAAGGTGCGACCGAAGCTGCCTCTGCTGCTCGGCTGCAGGGGACAGAGTGGCCGTGCACATGGGCCTTGCGACTGGGATGCATACCTTACCCGTACCATGTTCCTTCATTTGATTTCGCATCCATACCGTACGCGAATGAGATCCGACCTGCTCCTCCCTCTCACACAGGTCATCACCCGCGAGGTGAACGGCAAGACGTGCGAGCCCTTCGAGGAGGCCATCGTGGACGTGCCGGAGCAGTACGTGGGTGCCGTCGTGGAGCTGTTCGCGCAGCGCAAGGGCGAGATGAGCGACCTGATCCCCTCGATCCAGGGCGCCTCACGCATCAAGTTCCGCATCGCCACCCGCGGCCTGCTGGGCCTGAAGAACGCGCTGCTGACCGCTACCCGCGGCCTGGGCGTCATGAACACCCTGTTCCTCGAGTGAGTGCACGGCCGTCTTGGGGACTTGCCATCTCCCCCATACCGTTTGGATGGCTACCCCCATGCCGTGTTTGCGCTCTCGAGCAAAACGGCTTGCACTGTTGCGACAGCCACCCCTGGTGCTGACCTGCGGCGTCCGCGTCCCGCGCGTCCTCCCCCCCTGCCGCTCCCCAGGTACGCCCCCGTTGCGGGCGAGATTCTGATGCGCGAGAACGGCTCCCTGGTGGCGCACGAGACTGGCCAGGCCACCACGTACGCGCTGGAGAGCGCGCAGGACCGCGGTCAGATGTTCTGCCGCCCCGGTGACCAGGTGTACGAGGGCCAGGTGATTGGCATGCACGCCAAGGCGGGCGACCTCAAGGTCAACATTTGCAAGACCAAGCAGCTGACCAACATGCGCGCTGCCGGCAAGGACACCAAGGTGGGCCTGGACGAGCCCCGCACCATGGGCCTGGACGACTCGCTCGAGTACATCAACGACGATGAGCAGGTGGAGGTGACGCCCAAGAGCATCCGCATCCGCAAGGACCCCATGGCCGCCAACAAGGGCAAGAAGGGCCGCTAAACCACGAAGCGACGACGACCTGTGTGTGAGAGAGATCGTGTGTTGAGTGACACGTGACCGGCCTCGCGGCACAGTACAGCGGCTTCGCGCCTGCGCGTGGCGCGAGCAGCATGCGCAGCTGACTGCGTGCCCGCTGGGCTCGTTTTTTTCTCGGCAATGTCTTTTTGTGTGAAGCCCCGCCGATGAATGACGTTATGTTACATAGCCATGTAGTGTGATTCCTGTGCGCTATGTTGCAGCTTGAGAGTGTTTGCAGCAGTTTCGTCGATTTGCTTCCCGGGCGCGTCGGCGCCCCTCGCCTGGTTACTGGTGGTTTCGTTGGTGGTTCATATGGTGGTTCATCCGGATGCGGTTAGTCGTGGGCTGTGAGCTGGTTGAGAACTCGTGTGCCTGTTGCTTGAGCGCACAGCGGACTGGGGAGCGTTAAGAGAGCGTGGACGGCGAGAGCTGGAGAGGAGAGGCAGCTCGGCGCACAGGGACACAGGGACCTGCAATTAATTAGACGGTGCCCATGCACCGTAGCACCCAGCAGCGGCAGGTATTGGGTGAGGATCCAATGGCATGAAGCATGCACGCGGCGGAAGCCTGTCGCCCGAGTATGTCGTGGCTGGGGTACATGCTGAAGTCGAAGCAATGCGAATGGCATGGAGCCCTCTGCAGCAGAGCTCGCTGTTGTAATGCCGAATGACTTGCATGGAACCTGCGCCGTCGCAACTGTCGCTTGACGGAGCAGCGCGCGACTGACTTTACTTACGCCTGTGGTTGCAGTTGTAGCGGCAGCGGCACATCGCATGGTGGCTGACCCGTGACTCGACCCCTGACTGGCTGAACCCTGAACCTGAACCCTGAACCCGGGGGCCGGGAGCCTCGCGGCCTGGTCCCTTACAGCGAACTGCCCCCAGCGCAGGCTGCACCTGAACCTACAACGCCTGAATCCTGTAGCTGCAATCCGCATGCACAGATGTCGTCGCTGTGGCTGGGCGTGAAGCCGCTGGTGGAGGCGGCACGCGCCAACGCCTCGGCGCCTGAAGCAGGCCATCGAGGTGTGGCAGAAGCGCCCAGTGGACCTCACGATGAGCGACAGCGATGAGGAGTGAGAGGCGCTGGGTTGGGTTGGGTCCGTGGGGTTTGCGGCCGAGTGCGATTTGGGGCTGGGAGTGTCGCTGTTCGCCTTAAGTTGAGCAATCGCATACTGCATGGGGCAGACAAATATTGCACCCCGCGCTAGTGGAGGGGATGAGGGCTTAACCCCACCCTCAAAGGGAGCGTGTATGGGGGTGTTGGCAAGCTGGGTTCGGAGTGGCGCACTACGGGTTGCGGATACCGGTATTGCAGGCGCTGAGGGCGCCTGTGAGGAGGAGTGAAGAGTGCCTGCGTCTTGCGGTCGGGTGACCGGCGGCAGAGCGCATTGTAGAGTTCAAGCCTTCAAGGTCTAGCTCGGACTGCCGCCCGCCGGGCTGCCGGACATGGTGTCCGTGCTGAACATGGCAAGGTCGAGGACATAGTCCACGGCCTGCTGCCCATGGCTGTTGGGGGCCCTGGGGCCTGGGCCGCCCCACCGCAGCCGCCCGCGTCTTATGCGACTCCTCCACCTCCTGCGAGCCCAGAAAACGCAAAGGCAGAGGAGTCGGGGTTTGGGGCAAAGGAAAAGAAAAAGCAGGCCCCTGCCCGAACCCCGCTCCCTTGTCAGGGGCTGACACGGGCGCGACGCCGCGGTCGGCAAGCAGGGAGTGGCAACCACCAGTCGCTGCGATAAAATGTGCTTGGCGCGCTATGTATGATAGAAGGGGATATGCATCCGGGCATGTGAAGGGCCGTGAGAATGGCCGTGTGGCGAACACGCTCACGATGGGGCACTGCGTGTGGGAAAATAAACACGAAACCGCACATGTTTGATGGATTCACGTCCTGGTCCTTGCATCGAACAATAAATTATTGTCATCAGAAGCCGCTCGGGAGACCCGGCCGTAGGTGTGCGGTTTGCACCGTCTCGACTTTTTCCAAGGCCGGATGACCTGTGATTTTTACGCATCCTCTGGTTACCCATGAAGCTGAGTAGAGGCTAGCGACAACGAGGAGCGGCGGACTCGGCTCGAGGGATGGACTCGCTGGACCTGCCGTCGATTACAACACGACGGGATATAAATGATGAGGCAGCCAAGCGGATTTCCCCACCACTGCGCTGCAAGGTGTGGGCGCTGCAAAACCAGGACCAGTCGCGTTGACGCACCCCCTTGACGCACAGCGCCTGCCTACCGTGCTGTGACTGCCGGACTGCATATGGATTGTGGTAGTTAGCTCTCCAAGCGTCTTTTGGGGCCATTTGGCTTCCTTGTCACTGGGGGACATGCGCAAATAGTCGCGGCGAACCACACGATGCAGCACAGCGCCTATGGCACACGGCGTAACTTGACAAATATTTTGTCTTGGGGGATCTTCTAGGCGTGGGGTTCGCCGGTGTCGAAAAAGCCGTGCGTGGTGTGGCGCCCCGAGAGCGCGCGTGGTGTGGCGCCCCTGCTAACGTGTGCGGGCCACTGCGTGCGCGCAGGTGGAGCAATGCGGCATCGACTTGAAGTCCGCACCTAAGACGCATCAGGTGGGGTGCATATGCGCTGCCTGCACGGCTGACACCTCGGGCCACCGTGTTGGGTGTGACCACTGACACGTCCCTGTATCGTTCCGTTGCCCTCATAGCGTTTCCGGCTATGCAACACACACATCAAGGCGCCAGTGGTGGTGGTGGACGGCGTGCACAGCCGGTTCTGCCAACAGTGCTCGCGTTTTCACCCTGTAGACGAGTTCAATGGCACCAACAGGTGGGGCTGGGTGCGCACGCATGAGTGCACGCACGGCGCGGTGTCGGCACACACAGGACACAGCGTAAGGGCGCGGCCCCACTGTTGACGACTGGCTACAACAGTGCTTAATAACCCCCGCAAGGTTTTTTTACCCTAAGCGGGTGCATGCTGAC
The DNA here is from genome assembly GCA_016834605.1 of Chlamydomonas incerta. NCBI lineage: Eukaryota > Viridiplantae > Chlorophyta > Chlorophyceae > Chlamydomonadales > Chlamydomonadaceae > Chlamydomonas > Chlamydomonas incerta. The sequence goes on from JAEHOC010000016.1 coordinate 1,734,103, forward strand.
GATCCACACGTGATGCTGCTACCGCTTCCTTGACAGGACGTGCCGCATGATGCTGGCGAAAAACCGCGCCCGACAGCGCAGCACCACAATCGGACCAGGCTCAGGGGGCCGGTCTGCGTTCGGCCGGCGGTCCATGCAGTCTGATGACGAGGACGAGGAGTTGTCGGATGTGTCGGACAGCAGCTCTGACGAGCGCGGCGGCACCGGCGCGCGCAGAGGCGGGAAGGGGGGTGGGGCAGGCGCCCGGGCCAGCAGCAGCGGCAAGGATGCAAGCGGTGGGAACAGGAGCGGCGGCGCAGCGGCGGCCGGTGCAGTTTCCACCGGCGCTGCCGCCGTCAACTCTCAGCCGCTGGGCGTGCACCCGCCGACGCTGCCGAGACGGCTGTCTGCAGCGGGCGGGGGTGGCTGGGCCGGCAGCGCTAATGCGCCTGGCGCTTTTGGAGCGCCTGCTCTTGGAGGTCCGCTGGGCGCGGCTGTTGTGGGCGGTGTGGGTCCATCTGGGACCAGCGCCATCGCCGCCTCACAGCACAAAGGCGCAGCCCCGGTGCTGCTCCGGCACGGGCAACAGGGCCCTGCGCACATGGAGCTGGGTTTCGGCGGCGGCGGCAGCGGTAGCCAGCAGGCCCGGCAGGGCCACCATGCGTTGCTGGGCCATCTTGGCCTGGGCGACGGCGCTGGGGGCGCTGGCGGCGGTATGTTTGAGCGCAGCTCAGCGCCACCCGAGTTGGGCACCAGCAGCAGGGCCGCGGATGGGTGGAACGGGCTGGAGACGCACCAGCAGCAGCTGCTGCAGCAGCAGCAGCAGCAACACCTGCAGCAGCAGGAGCCGCAACAGCAGGAGCTGCAACAGCAGGAGCCGCTCCGGTATCGGCAGCCACACCTGGACCAGCAACTGCTGCAACAACAGCAGCAGCAACATGAGCGCTACCAGATGCAACAGGCGCTATACCGACAGCAACAGCAGCAACAGCGGGAGCATATGCAACGGCAGCTGCAGCAGCAACAGCGACGGCAGCAGATGCTGTCCGGTAACACGGCCTACATGCAGGGCCCGCACTCCGGCGGACCGGCGCACGGCGACTTCGATGGCAGCGCTGGCATGGGGACTGTCAGCTACAACGCCGGCAGCGCAGCTCAGGGCTATGGTGGATCGTCTGCACACCAGCAACAGTACGGGGCAGTACACGCACAGCAGCAGGGGCAGGGTCACGCCTCACCATTCTCGTCGCGTCCGGGGTTGATGGCTGCTGCTGGCGCCTCCGCCGCCTCGTCGCCGCATGTGGTTGAGTACCATCGCCCCGTATCTGTCTCGGCAGTGGCTGCGGGCGGCGGCGGTGGCGGCGGGAGCGGCCATGCGCCCTTACTTTACGGCGCCGGGGTCACCGCCGGCGACAGCGGCATGGGTGGACCCGGCGGCGCCGGCGGTGGTGGAGGGGCTGGCGGCGGGTCGAATGGGTTTGCCCGCATGTCGGCTCCTGTGACGGGCACGTCGCCACTGCTCCGACCCATGGGTAGCCGGGGTCCAGGCGGCGCCAACGGCGGCGGTGCCGGGGGGCCACAGGCCGTGGCGGCCGCGCTGCTGGGGCGCAACAGCCTGGCGGGGTCGCTGGCGCGCGTGGAGTCCATCAAGCGCCGCCGCAGCGGGGACGGCGGCGGCATCGCGGAGGAGCAGCGGCTGCTGGAGCAGGAGGGCGCGCCGTCGCCCGCCATCCGCCACTGTAGCTCTTCCGGTGTGCGCGACCCGGTGCTCGACGGCGCGCTGCAGACCGCGGGCAGCACCGGCAGCGGCCTCGGCTCGGCCACTCAAAGGGCCAGCCTGCTACAGCAGCAACAGCAGCTGCAGCTGCAGCAGCAGCGGGCGGCCACGACGGGCGGCATCGGGCTTCCCATGGACATGCGGCCCTCGCCCGGTGTGGGTTCAGGACCGTCGTCTGGGACTGGGACTTCGCTGATGGCCCATGGTGGTGACGTCGGCGGACTGCGCGGCGGCGCGGCTGCAGCTCCCGTAGCCACGGGGTCCCCAAACGAGGCTGCGCTCAACGCGGCGCTGACGGCGCTGAGCGCGCAGCAGCAGGCGCTCCTGCAGCAGCAGCAACACCAGCGCGAGCTGCAGACGCTGCTGCAGCACCAGCACCAGCAGCTGCAGCAGCTGATGCAGGAGCAGGACGCGGAGCCGGAACCGTCAAATTCGGCGGCGTCCGCTGGCAGCAACGACTCGCCGGGGTACGGCGCCATGTCGGGAATGGGCGTGGTGCTGCAGTCCGTGGCCGCGGCGGCGGCCGCGGGCGAGGAGCTACGGACCGTGGCGCTGCGCCGCAGCTACCACCAGCGCAACGCCAGTGGTGGCAGCGCGTCATTCGCCCAGGCGGCGGGTGCGGCGGCAGCGCAGCGCAGTGGGGGCGTGACGACGCTGGGAGGCCCGATGACGGCGATGGCGATGACGGCTGCGAACGGCAGTCGGCCCATGACTCCGCGCTGCGAAGCGGCGGCGTGCCTCGGGGCGCTGGCACTTGATGGCGGTGGCAGCGGCCCAGGCTCTGCAGGCCCACGCTCGGCGGGCCCAGGCTCGGCGGGACCGGGCTCGGCGGGACCGGGCTCGGCGGGACCGGGCTCGGCGGGCCCTGGGTCAGCCAACGTGGCACCAGCCGCCGCCGGCATGGGGGCCGCGCCGGCGGGCATGGTCGAGGATGAAGGCCTGGCGGCTCTGGCGGCGCAGTGGCAGCGCGAGGCGGAGGAGGCGGGGCTTCAGGCGCAGGCGGCGCAGCAGGCGCAGCGGTATGCAGCTGGACACCACATCAAGGCTGAGCCCGATGGCAGCGGCGGCGCCGGGCCAGTCGGGCCGCTGCTGCAGCTGCCGGCCGGCACCATGGCGGGTGCCATTCCCGCTACTGCGCATGGAGGCTTGACGGCTCCCGTGATGGGCGGCGGTAGCGCCGGTGGTGCATTCATGTGCATTCCGAACGGCGTCATAGAGCGCGGCTCCGATGCGGCCTTGGCGCCAGGCTTGGCAGGCGGGGCCCACGGCGCCGGGCAGGGCCACGTGGGTGTGCATGGGCCCAACGGGACCGCAGGGCTGCATCCAGGCGGAGGCGCAGGAGCGCTGGGCGCGGCCCCAGGCGATGGCGGCTACCTGCGCAGCACGCATAGCGAGCCGGGTTGGGGCAATCCCGCTGGCGCTCCACAGTACCAGCAGCAACAGCCGTACGGGATGGCGCAGCCACAGCAGCTGCCAGGTGGTGCTGGGCCCCGCCCGCCGCAACAGCAGCAGCAGCAGCTCATGCGTAATCCCATGCTGCGTGCCTCGTCGCCGTTGGGCCCCGGCGGCCCGTCCTTCGCCCGCAGCTCCGGCGGCGGCGGGGCGGCTCCTTCTGGGCTCGGCCCAGCGCCAGCGCAACAGCAGTGGGGGCTCCAGCGGCCTGGTGGTGGGGTCAGCGGCATGGCTGAAGGGCCCGGAAGTGCCGATGACGGCAAGAAGGCCGTGGGCGAGGAGACAGAGGAGCAGCTGCAGCTTCTGCTTTCGGACTTATTCGGGGGCCAGGGCTCCGCAGGCGGGCAGCTAAGGGGTCACCGCGCGGATGCGGCACAGGCGGCGCAGCATGCGGCAGGCGGGATTAAAGTGGAGCCACAACCGTACCTGCAGCACCAGCAGCAGTTTCTGACGGAGCACCTGCAAGAGCAGGATATGCAGCATCTTTTCATTGCGCGGGAGCGTCAGCAGCGGCTGTGGGCGGACCTGCAGGCGCTACAGATGCAGCATGAGCAGCTGCAGCAGACTCTGTTGGCGGGCCAGGCGAACGGAACGACCGACCCGCAGCTGGTGGCGCTGCTGCAGCAGCAGTCGGGGGCGCTGGAGACGCAGCGGGCGCAGGCGGCTGCGGGCGAGGAAATGCTTCGTCGAATGGAAGCCGAGATCTTCGCGGCCGCGCAGCAACGGCAGCAGGGTGGTGGCTCCATGATGCAGTGGACGCAGCAATGAAGTTGGTGGTATGATTGGAGTGGTCGTGGGACCGCTGTCGGGTAGTTGTACACGTTGGCTACCGTACACGTGTCAGCGAGCAGGAGCTCGTACGACCAGCGTTCAAACCAAGCAAAGGGGCTGGTTTTGGGTTTTGGCGTCATCGTTGATATGGGGTTGTGAATTGGCAGCATTACAAAGGATTTGGAATGCGGTACACCATGCACCGGTACACTATGCACGCGGTGGGTTAATGGGCGGGAGGGCAAGGGCACGTGGAGGGCACGCGGGGAGCCACGACAAGGTGACGTGTGTGGCGGCTTTCAGCAAAGCTTGCCGCAGCCCGAGCGCTGGTGTTCCAGGGGTGTTCAGCACTTTCTCACATGAAGAGGAGATCCAACTCAATAGTGGCGTGCGAATTTTAATGGCGTGGCTTGTTGGGGCTAAGGGCGGCTGCTGTGACCGGGTGGCATTTGAGGTGTGGCATGCTTTGGCGGGTGCTGCACCACAGCACAGCAAAACTGTTTATGAAGGCATGCAGGAATCGCAAGGCCAGGGACCGTCCTTATTTCAGCCCTTACGTGAGTGCGTGTTGTGTTCTTTTTTATTGCGACGTAAAACGGGCGACAAGGTTCGTCCGGATGTGCACCGCAACGGACCGCCCACGGCTGAGTGCGTGGCCGAACCGTCCGCCTGATGCGGGCCCTTTACTTCGAATGAGCATCCCGTTTGGCAACCTGTTACGCGCAGCAAGTGGTCAGAGATTGCACGGCGATTGCACGACACCGAGCATTGCACTCGCCGCGTGTCCCCAATGCGATCAATGCAGGCGATTAGTTACGTGTCCAATGATTACATGGCCATGGCCGCATGCATGGGAATACGTTCTGCACGTCTGCAGGCACTCAAGCAGAGGTCAATGAGGCCTGACTGGCGCACAATCTGTGGGTCCCTGCCGGTGCGTGGCATGACAGCACAGTCGTTGAAGACCCCTACGGCCCTACACCGTGCGGAGGGTAGGACTGGATGGAGCGACACCGGGGGGAGAATTTGCGCGTGAGCTGGCGAGAGCCACAGTCGGGCGGCAACCCATGAGCCCAACAGAGCCCAACACTCGGCCCGTGTAATTACACAATACGGCGCGCCGCACGGACGCGTACGCCCCCGTTCCGCAGAAACCATCCTGTCCGGAATCAGTAGGGGGCTCGGAATTTGTCAGCAGCAGTAGGCTTTGGGCAGAAAGTTCCGTAGGCAGGCGCAGGCAAAACTGGCAGGCCGGACATCGGCACTTGACCCATCGGCTGTGAACTGGCTGGAGAGACCTAGTCGGCTCAGAATGCGAGCTTACAAGAGGGGACACTGCTTCCCGCGGCCAACTTCTCCTGGTATCGACACCAACAGTTGGCTCGTGTTGACTCCATGCGCTGAGGAAACACGTGGCATGTGAAACGAAGTGCTTGCTAACAGAAGTCAGCACCAACCGCACATTATGACGCACCCGACAAGAAAGGTGGTCTTCACGGGAAGAATGGGCCCACACCACGTCTTCCGCCTACAGCCAAACTCAAACTGCCGTCCTAATGTTAATGTGCTGCTCTCGTGCATGTGATAAGCATTGGCGCAATGCGCAAGGCAGCACGCATGCACATGCGCATTCCCGGCTGTTACTCTCTGCCCCAATACTTCCTACAGCTCCTCCTTGCCGCTCGCAGGCTCTTGGCCGGGCGGGCACTGCGTCTCCCTGTCGGGGGCAAGCCGCAGGCAGGTAATGCGGTCGGGTAATAGCCAGCGCGTGGGAGGGTCACAGCATGGGGCATCTCATCACATCTTACCCCAGCTCCCTCAAGATACAACTAATTTCTACGTGAACCCAGCCCTGTCCGCGCACCAGGGCATGGCATCGGGCACGTGCCCCGTCGCGTTGAAGCTCTCAGGCCAGTCCTGCAGTCCCAGAACCCAGGGCAAGCAAGTCGGGATTGGGGAAGGTAGGAACAGGCGCAGCAGGACACGAGGGCGGCACGTGTGTACATGCCCCGGGCCGATGTTTATTGGTCTTGCAAGCTTTTTACTCCTTTTGCAAAGACTCCAAAAGCCATGCACACAGTGTTTGACGCATGCAAACGGCTTCTGTCCGGATGGTAGCTTGGCCCCTTGGCGCGCCCATTGTCAAGGACACTAGCTGCTAATTACGACAATACACCACCTTACTCACATTGAAGAACATGAACCTGCAGCGTGCGGGGATGGCGGACGAACCAGGTCAGGAAAGGGCATGTGGGCCGTGGTCACAGGTTAGCTGGCTATGGCTAGATTACGCGCAACAACCTGTTGGTCATGCTTTCAGCACCATTTGCCTGACCTGGTGAAAGTGTTGCTTGTCACGATCATGGAGATGGGCTCCGGGCTGCTGTTCCAGACCTGTTACCGTAGATGTTGGTGTGTGCGGTTGGACAGCGGACCCCCACTTTGCATCCCCCAATGCCCAGCTGTGCCGCGCCCCGAGTGCCCCAGCTGCTGAGTCGGGAGAGGATGGCTGGGGGATTGCAAGGAAATGAACCGCCCGGCAAGTACCGCTGGAGCCGCGAGCGCAGCGTGCCAGTTGACGTCCCAGCGGATGACTGCGGGACGGTCAACAACGCTAATCTACCCTGCAGAATCGGCGGTCTTTTCAGATTCCCCTGGTCCGGGGTCCTCGCCCCCCCTCCGCAGTCTAGGCGCCGCGCCCCACCCGCACGGAGCAGCCACCATTCAATGACGGGACCGCCTTCGCCCTACGCGTTTGCGATCTACCTTGTGGAAGTGGTCTTGTGGAGTGTGGGTGACGGCACCAGGGCCAAGCTTGACGGTGATGGGCTTCGGGTCGTTGGGGCCCCAGTAACCATAGTCCACCTCGCCTGCGGCGATCAGCAACGCAGGATGGGGTCCGACAGATATAAGGTAGGGGTGTTTGTACGTGGGGCTACACGCCGGTGTTCACTGCGCACAGGCGCTGGTCTATTTCGGTAGGAACGATAGCCCCGAGATGGCCCTTCAATCCCCTGCGCCAGGCTGCGCTTGTTGCAGCATTCGACCAGCCGCGCACACACTTCCCCCCGTAATGCCTAGGCCTACGCCTACTTTGTTGGGCAGGGTTCGGGATTCGTCTGATGTGAGCGCTGTTGGGCATCGCCACGCTGCCCCTTGCCATGCTGCTCCCATCGCCCCTCCCAGCAGCTCACCCTTCAGGATGTAAATGTTCTCCCAGCCGTCCAAGTGCTTGTGCGGAGCAAAGCCTTTGCCAGGCAGGATGGTAAGGTGCGCGAACTCGGGGCCATCGGCGCCATTCGCATGGTGCATCGAGTAGGCCTCCACATGGAAGGAATCCTGAAGGGCAGACGGCAGCGGGTACACGAAGGGGCACAGCGCAGAAAATTTCGTGGGGGCTGCCAACAGGCCCACAGTTCAAGTCAGGACTGGACATCCAAAAACCCAGTCATGCAGCGCTGCTCGCGATGCTGAGATAAGAACATGCATGGCATGTATTCGTTCACCGGACCACTCAGGCCCAGCCATAATGCACAGTCGCAAAACTCCGACGTTCCGACGTCGACCAACCGCGCGCCTAAGTCGTTCGCAGCGCGCTAATCCAGCTGCGGTAACGATGTTACAATGTGACTGACGCATGAAGCATGGCTTGCGCTGTGTCAGACTGAACAGGCTGCGCCGCGATACCCCGGCCCCGGCCCCGGCATGACCGTCACGCCTTTGCTCGCCGGCCCCGCACCACCCCTGCTCACCGGCACCGTGATGTGCCACCCGAAACCAGGCTGGATTACGGGCGGAATGGCCTTCTTGATGCACTTGACCGGGCCGCTGGCCCAGGTCGACGGAACCGCGAGGAGCAAAATGAGTGCGGAGCGCCACATTGTGCGGAATCCCATGACAAAAAGAATGTGATCGAATGGAGTTGTTTGTTTTATGAGATGCGCGACGTTTCAATGCGGTTGAATTTCTTCGCGACCGAATGCGCGGGATGGCCTGCCAATAGGCGCCTCAGCCTGCCTCAGCAGGCCCTGGACACCATAAAGTATATCTTGCGGTTACGATAACATGTACAACAAGTATTGGTGGGGCGCCTACTTTTTAGTGTAACTCCAAGTGAGGCGGCCAACTGCTGCCCCCGTTCGGCGCCTTCCCGGTTGTGTGCCCCGGCGCCCCCCCCCTCCCCGCCTGCATCTGGGGACCCACCGCTGGGCCCCATAGGTGAGCCGCGAAGGAACCTCCAAGGAGCCTTTTATGCTTGGGTTGTCGGAGCTCGACATTACAAGAAGCGACAGTGCAAGAATGCGGGCCAGTGCCCGTACCGGTATCTTGTCGATGGGTATAGGCCCCCCGGCATCTACACTGCGTGGATGGGGTGCGGGACCATTCCCGCGCCAGTTACGCCCGGAAAGTTTCCTCTACGGGCACGCCCTGAACACGCCCCCCAAACCCCCAAAACATCTACGCTCCCTGTCTAAGACACTGCCGAACCCGCCCAAAACGTCCACGCTCCGTCGATGCGCGGCCCCAAACCCCAAAACACTGCGCCGCTAGCGGCAGCTTTGGTGCAAAGTTCTAGATGGAGAGAGATAGTAGATGGAAGGTACGAGCACTGAGAATGCCAGCAGGGATGCACCACGCCCAGGTAATGAGGGACCACCTCTGGCCCAGAGAGAAACCGCCCTCCCCCTGGCTGTCTGCCGAACTTCACAGCCGTGCTTGGTATCTCCGACAAATCCTGTATCGGGCACCACCCCGTGAGTCAAAGCCAAGCCTAGGCCCGCCAGGCTGGGGGTGTAACGCCCCGCGGACCACCCCAACAAACGCCAGCACCACGCAGATGCCGCACCGCGAGCCCGACTCATCACACCAACGGCCAGCGTCATCAAACCAGACACAGACTCAGATCGACAGGCAACACCAGGAGCATTCAGCCCCCGGCGCCCCGCAGGCCCCGTGCAAGGCAGGCGCCCCGTGCTGGGGAGGCCTTATGGGCGAAACCCTGGCTCACGAAAGACTGCAGTCGCCCCCAGAGGTCGGAGATAACCGACACAAGCTGCACGTGCAATCTGCAGGCCTGCAGCCGGGCATAGCCTGCGCACGGCGCTCTAGCAATCAGCACTACCGGCCATGCACACGCCTCCTCTCCGGGGTGGAGCCATGCTGATGTGCAGCAGTTGCTTTGTGAGGTGAAACGGCCTAACATTCTCAGCACTACCTTGGGTTCGTAACCCAAGCGGACCAAAGGCCCCAATATTGAAAGCCAATGTGGCGGTACACAAAGCGCATGATGGCCCCTTCACGCACGATACAATCGCAACAATAATGCAGCGCTCCAGGACTTGAGCAGGTTGAAAGCCATGTTTAACAGCACAGCGCATTTAAGGCGCCAGGACTCGCAGAACGGGGCTCGCGGGCCCGCTCATAACCGTTGCCCCAGGGCCGCAAAACTTTCCACATTAAACGAGTTTCGAGCTATGATGCTTCAATGCCCCCACGCATCAACTACGAACGCAATGATGGTCCAGCAGTGCTTTTGTGGTCCGCATGTGCCACACGTCCACATATCAACTGTAGGCGGTGCCATAGACTCCCCCTCGGAGGACAAGAAAGGCGGCTTTCCCTCCAGGGAAAAATGGGCTGAGCCAACGCCACGCCTCCCGTCTCTCCGTCAAAGCCACTCCGCGCTCTGCCTACTTGTAATCAATATTGCATCCATTCCCCATCCTGAGATCAATTGCTGCCATCAAGTGAGTTCGAGAGAACCCCACCCGAGCGCTGCCAAATTATGTGCGGCGTGCTTGTACATAGTTTGCAGCTTGTGCCGTGCGCCTTGAACCGCTTCGGCCGCTTCCGCATCCGCATTCCGCATATCGTACCAGGACGCAGCATTGTCGTGCTCACACTGATGCAGGATTGCACATGCGCATGCAATTGGTTCGACCGGGCGTCACTAGGCAATTCAGCAGTCCCAGCTATAACTAGCATTTAATGACCCAGCACCGGGCTGGCTGTTGTTGGACCAGCGGGATGACTGGCTCGAACCTGCAAAAGCTGATTCTTGAGCCCCTACCTTTCCGCCTTGGCCCCTGGTTGCCATTGCTTGCAGCCGCGGCTCCGATGCTGGCCCACCTTCCAGCACACACAGTATGCAAGGGTTCCTCCATGCTCTTACTCGTGTTCATAGGAGCGGAACCGCCCTTTCATTGCAGCCTCTGTGCGACCGCCGCCGCGGATCGCACTGCCGCGCTCAATCTGCTTTTGCGGGCTTATTCGCCGTCACATCTCGATAAAGCGCAAAGCCGACAAACTTCGGGCTCCTACGCATCTGGAGCTGTCGGGCCCAGCACCGTTCAAGCGTTGACCGCGATGGAAGCCCGCCGCCGTGTGCGCCAGCCGCGCCCGCTGCGGGCAGCATCACTGCCGAGGTTCAGGGCCGTAGGAAGCTTGGTTGGCTGCTGGCTCACGGGAGTGCTGCATGCGTCAGTTGCAGCGACAGGCGCTCTTGCCGTTCAGGACTACTGGCATGCTGCTGCTGTCGCTGCTCCTGCTGCTCCTGCTGCTGCTGCCAGCTTCCGTTCCGTTACCTCCTTCGCCTGCTGACGCTGCTGTGCGGCGTTGCGGCGTAGCGTTCGCCACGCCTTGAGCGGCGACACGCGCGGCATACGGCTTTGCTTATCGGCGTGACTGCCATGTGGGGTGAGGTGCTGCGGGGCGTCCTCGGGCACGGCCGCCAGCTGCGGCTGGAGGGCCTGCTGCTGCACCAGCGGCTGCACATGCACGCGCGCAGCAAGTGCAGGGTGCAGTCCCACAGACGCGCCAAGGATGCCGGTGCCGCTGTTGCTGACGCGCTCGGCAGTCGCCGTAATAGCCGATGGCCGCAGCGCGGCCCCGCCTGTGGCAGCAGCGGCCGTCGCAGCCACGTATGCGAAGTGCTGCTCCTCTGTCAGCCCCGACGCCACGGCCGCCGCGGCGGCGATGCCCATCGCTGCCTCGGCGGTGGCGGCGCTGACGAGCACGTGCCCGTTGATGGACGCAGCGGCCAGGCTGGTGGCGGCGGTGATGGCAGGGCCGCTGTAGCGCGCGTTGCCGAAGGCGTTGTCAATCTGCGGGCGCACGGGTAGAGCATGTCAGATTAAGCGTTTTCCGGCAAGAAAGGGAAGAGGAGGGTTATATTCATCATTAGTTAGGACGTGAAGGTCCCGCCAAGACGCATCCTGCCGATGGCACGCATGACGCACCTCTACTGCGGTCTGCCCTTCTGCCACGCCCGCGCGAAGGCGCAAACCCCGGCACAGCAACTCCCGCAGCGCGTCCAGCGGCAGTGCCAGCCGGCTGGCCGCCACCGCCGTCTCTTCCGCAGCCGCCTCTGCCTCTACGTCCCACCACCTGCTGCTGCTCCTGGGCTGCGAGCTCGCGGCCCTGCTAATACGGTCCGAGTCGTGCTGCTGCTGCGGCGTGTGCGGAGGCCGCTGTTGCTGTTGCTGGTTTTGATGCTGCTGGTGCTGCGCTGCGTGCGGTGCCGCTGCCGCTGCCGTCAGGCCCAACACCGCGCCTGAGCCTGCGCCCGCACCCCCAAGCGCTGGTGATGCCACCGCTTGGCGAATTGACGACACAAGCTTGAGGCCAGGCGGTGGGGACATTCCAAGCGGGGACCCATCCTGGCTTACGTCCGGCGGGAAGACAGGCACCGTCGACCGGGTGTCCAAGTCGTCCCCAGAAAGCTGCTCGCCGTCGGTGCTGATACCAGCTTCGGCCTCCGCGCCCGGGCCGCCATCACGCGCGTGCGCACCTGCGCCGGCGGCAGCTGCGGTGGCAGCAACGGGCTCAGGCGAATACCAGCTGGCGGACGGGCGCACCGTAACCACCTCAAGCCCAGTAGGCGCACGGTCCGTCGCGCCGCTGCCTGCAAGCCCGTGACCTGCGCCTGCTACGCCCGGTGTTTTCATGCCGCCGGCGCCGACAGCCTCGACAGCCCTGACCGGGTCAGGTGCTTCTTCCGGCGTCGGCCCCAAGGCCGGCAGGGCGTTGGTGTGCGGCGGGCGAGCGGGCTTGCCGGACATCGACAGACGCGAGGGCGGCAGCATCGACGACATGCCGCTGGGCGTGTGCTGCTGGGACGGGGCCCGGGGCTGCAAGCCGGCCATGTCGTATGGCCCCGACGACCCGCTGCCGCGCAGCCCTCCTGTGCCGGCTGCGGGATCAGAGCCGGCAGGAGGAGGCGACGACCTGGACCGAGACGTCATGACGGCGGCAGGTGACCGTGCTGTGAGGCAGGTCTTGGTGGCGGGAGGGCCAGCGTCGGGGCTGCCGCCGACCGGTGCCGGCTGGGCGCCAGCAGCTGCTGACAGCGGCGCGTACCGCGCGGACGCTCGCTGCGTTGCCCCGCTCACTACAACCAGGTAATGAGGGCGCTGGTGCTGCAACGTCCCGTGTGCCTTGACCGCACCCGAGTGCCCGCCGTCGGTGCTGATTTGGGCTGCCGACGCCAGGCCGCTTGCACTGATCACATCAGCGCCGCCTGCTACCCCGCCGCCGCTGCTACGGCCAGGGTCCGCATACGCGAGTTGGGCTGCCATCAGCTGCGAAGAGATGCCGCGGCACGAGTCCATTCCACTGATGGAGCTGCCGCTTAGGATGGACTCGCCGCCCCCCTCCGTCGCGCGTTGGCAGCGCACGAAGGGGGACCGCATCAACGCCCCGCTTGCGTGCAGGTCGGTGCCTGCAGCCGCCCCCTCGCCACGCGCAGGATCCGGCATATCCGTTTGCCTGGCCCCCGTCACCTCGCCCCCAGCGGCGGCGGCCTCACCCCCAGCACTCTGCCAAGCAGCTCGGCTGTCTCGGTCACTTCGTGCAGCGCCGGCTTGGCCAAAGCCGCGGGCTCCTGCCGACTGTCCCGCTGCCCCGCGCGTCCGCATAGCTGCCAGGTTGCCGGTGGACATGGACACTTTAAGCTGCCCCCGACGTGCAGCGGCATGGCTGCCGCCGCCCCCGCCGCCGCCCACCCCACTGCCCGTGCCAGCAGGGGTGGCTGAAGCGGAGGCTTGGGGCTGATCAGACAGACCACCGGCGCTGCTTGCGCGGCTGCCGCCGTCGTTTCCGCTGGCCGTGCCAACGCCCATGCCGCGTAGGGCGCGCATGGCCACGGCCGCGCGATAGGTGCGCACGCCGTCGCCGTCGCCCGAGCCGCGCTCGTCCGCCGCCGAGGTTCTGTCGTCGCCGACATGGATGCCGCATTCCTCCAGGTCGAGCTCCTCCACATGGTCATTGTCCGCCTCTGCGTGCTCCGCCGGCTCGCCGCCAGCAGGTCCCACTGCAGTCTGCCCGCTGGCGGCTGCGGCGTCAGCGTCGCTACCGCTGGCGTGCGGTGGCACCAGCAGCGAGCGGTGCACAGTCGCCCTTAGCGGCGCCGTCTGCGCGCCCACGCTGCGCCCCCATGTGGCGGCATGTGTTGCTGCCGACGCCGACGTGCCGCCGCGACTGCTAGCTAGCGCGCTGACGGGCGCAACTGCGCTGGCCGCAACGGCCATGGCGCCTGGCGGGGTGGAGGCCGGGCCGGCGGCATAGCCACCCAGAACCGCAAGCCTGCTGGCGCTGCCCACACCTCCGCCACCACTAGTTGTGTGGAAACTGGCTTCAGACTGTAAAAGCGGAATGAAAGAAGCGAGCGGCCTCTTATGCCACGTGTACACACAACGGCTTTTGCATACAGGCGCCACGCACGTAGCAACGGTGCACTACACAGTGACGCGGCATGCTGTACTACTCGCGGCACACATCGCGGCATGCTGTACTACTAACAAAGCTCACCGCCGCGTTGAGGAGTTGTGCGTGCCAGGCGGGCATCACAGCGACGGGGCCGGCGCCTGCCAGCATTTCATTGGCAAGCGCTTCCGGAACCACGGATGGGCTGACCTGCGGGGCCAAGCAGAAACCACGCAACGCAAGCACTGGGCTCATGATGGCTCGGCTGCGGGGCATGGTGCCCAGCACCCAAGCGAACTGGCTGGCTGGCAACATGGCCCAAGCCTCTTCGCCTTACCATGGTCTGCAGGGGGGTCTTACGCGGACCCAGCTTTGCCATGCCTCGCGAGTGCGACGACGCTCCTGCGCCAGACCCAGCCGGCATCAGCAGAAACGCCGAACCAGGCGAGGGCAGCGGCGCCGCGGAGCCCACCGTGGCGGGTCCAGCGCTGGGCAGGCCGCTGGCTGTCGCGGGGCCTTCCGTGGAGACAACACCCGATGGCGCGCCGCTGCCAGCCCACCAATGGCCCAAGCCGGGGCCAGCCGTCTGCGTGCGCTGGAGCGAGGACCGGGCAAAGCTGGGCGCATGCACGACAAACGGTCGGCTATGTCCCGACCTCACCATCCCTCCGATCGAGGAGTTGGCCACTGCCGGCAGCGACGGGCGAGAGAAAGGGCCCATTGCCGCGCCCCGGCCGAAGCCGACGCCAGCATTGACGCCGCTGCCGGGGCTGCCGAGCAGCGGCCGGGGCAATCCCGCTGACTGCTGCTGCGTTGCGATGATACGCTGCAGCTGCTGGGATCCGTCTTGGGGCCCGTGTTGCATGGCGGCATCCTGGCTTCGCGGGCTTGCTGCAGCCGTCCACGCACGCCCCATGGGCGCCTGCTCCGTTCGGGCCCCGCAGCCCGAAATGCCGCCGCCGCCCAATTCCACGGTCATCGCTGGCCCGTAGGAGGCTCGCATGAAGGGCCCTAGGGACGGCGGCGGCATCAGACCGGCACCGCCACCGAGCGACAATGGATGCAGGCGCTCACTCAGCCCGCGACTGTGCTGCCCTCGGCTGGTCCATGCGCCCTGTGCTGACGCGAAGCCACCGGCAAAAGTCGCCAAGGCTCCAGACGGCGTGGCGCGCGAGCTGCGAGCGTCGAAGGCGACTGCAGCCACTTCCATATCTGCCGCCGCACGACTTGCCGAGGCGGGACCGTCAGCGTGGCCCCAGCGTGCGGCTTCTGGTGTCTGAGGCTGGGGCGTGCTGTACGGCGCCGTGAACAGCGCCGGCGGCCCTGCCATTCCTGCTGCGGTCGCCCCGCCCATGCTGCGCACCTGGGCAGCAAGCAGCGAGGCGACAGACTCACTGCCGGCGCCGGGCATGGCCGCGAGGGGGTTCCATGCCATATGGACGCCGGCAGGAGCAGCTGACCCAGCAGACACAGGCCCCGGCGGGGCCCTCCTGCTGTCCGGCCGCGCGAAGAGGCTCCACGGCGGCGGCGACTGCGTCGGCGGAGATGCCGACGCGCGCGTGGGGGCTGTAGCGGCGCTGCTGTGGGGCCCTTGGGAAGTAACCGGCGCTGTGGCCGTGTCACGCAGACCGACCCCAACGCCCACGCCCGGCACGGCGCCGGCAGCAGGCGACCCGGCGCCGCGCAGCATGCCGACGTCTGCGATCCGCGGCAGGGAGGCGGGGCCGCCCCAGAGGTGCACCAACCCGCCGGCCGCAGGCAGCAGCAGCGGCGAGGCGGCTGAGGACCCGCCTGTGCCCGGGCTCGGCAGCAGCATCTGCTGCAGCGGCTGTAGCGGGTGGTGCAGCGGGGTGGCGGGCGTATGCCCGTACGTGGCGGGCAAGGCGCTTCCTTTGCGGCTGCCGCCGCGGCTGTCAAGGTCCTGCTGGCCGCTGGCGCTGGGAGTACCCGCCGTGCCGCCGCCTGCGCTGTGGCCGTATGCACCTGTGCTGACCTCGCCGCCTGTACTCAGTTCGCCGCCCTCCCTCCTTCCGCCGCCACCACCATCGCCGCCTTCGGTGCCGGCGCCGCCGCCCAGCCCGACTGATGCTGTCCATGAGGTGGGCCCCGGCGAGTGCAGCGGCACGCACTGCAGCATGCCGCCGTAACCGCCACGCCCCGCGCCCCCGAAGCCGCCACCAGCACCGACACCACTGATGCCGGTTCCGTAGCTGCTGCCTGGCTCAGCGGCAGTGGCTCCTGCCAGCACGGAGGCGGCGGCCGGGGCGTTTGTGCCCATGGAGAATGCGCCAACATGGCAGTTGCTGCCGGAGCGCTCCAGGAAGCTGTGGGGGCTGTGCGTTAAGTGGCGCGACGACAGGTAGCCGCGGCTCCTGGCGCTGCCGCCATCCAAAAACATGTTCTGTGGAGGGGTGGGAGGGCAGCTGAAGCGCGTCAAGCCTGCATCGGGTGGTGGTGTTGCGAGCAGCAGCCAGTGCCGACATTCGTGAAAACATGGACCTCCTGACGTCGCCGACAGCTAAACAAGTACTGACGGTGAGAATGGACGCACCCCGCAAAAAGACCGTGCGCCCGCGCACCTGCGGTGTCATCGCATCCGAACGGCATATCTCCGTATCCAGGTCGTCCGAATCTCCGTTGACGCGTCGGTGCGCCGAGGACACAGAGTGTGCCACAAAGCTGCGGCGAGTCCTGCTGTGAAGGCGCCCCTCCAGCCCGCGCGCCGTCGCAGAGCGCTCTGCGATTGTGTGGGGGCCACCGCCTGGGGCCAGCTGAGGCCTGCTGTGCGGCCCGGCAGGGATGGCGATGGCGTGCGCTGCGGCGGTTCTCACTCGCTCGAGCCGCCTGCCGTCGAGGCTCAGTCGCCCCTGCTGATACTGCTGCTCCTGCGAGGGACCGACGGCTTCCACGTCGCTGCTCACGACGGTGCCGTTGCTGCCGCGCTGCTGCAAGAATAGCGCGTCCGGCAGTCGGCCCGAGTTGTTACGAGACGCTTGTCCCGCCAGCGGCGACATGTGCGCCCGAGACTGACTGGCGCGCAGTGCCGCGGCTGCACCCCACCGGCCCGTGCCATTCGAGCTCAGCCACCGTCTAGAGGAGCTAGCCACTGGGGAGGCTGCGAAGCCTGCGGGGCTGGGGTAGCTGGGGGCTGCGGCGGCTGCAGCGGCTGTGGTGGCTGTAGCGGCTGTAGCAGCCGTGGCGGCTGTGCTCGAGCCAGCCACGGGTGATGCAAGGAGCGGCGGGTGGTCGCAGCTGGCGCGGCTAAAGCGCTCCATGACCACACGTGCGAGCCGGCTGCTGTGCGAGAGGACCCGAGAAGACCTCTGCTGCAGCAGCTGCGGGCTGGTGCTGGGCATAGGGCCAGCCACCGCGGTAAAAGGGCCGTGCGAGGACCGCGGTGGGGTCCCGCCGCCGCTTTGCACAATAGCGCCGCGGCCGCCGTCGCTGTCTCTGGAGTTGTGCCCGATTTCTAGCAGGTCCTCTGCCTCCGACGTCGAGCTGTGCGGAAAACAAGGAACATGACAACAACATGGAGTCAGGCATGATGGCATACGAAGTACGAAAAGCGCTGACATTTACCTTGACAACGCAGGGAGGCCTCAACGCACCGACGCACATCCACTTTCCTCCCGACCTGGTAGCCCCGTTCTCCGCACCTGAAGAAGTGCTCCTCATCCGTCACCGTGGCCGTCCCGTTGTGTGCCCACACCTCCTCGCCAGCCTCGTGTAAAAGCAGCGCCACCGGCAAATTTGCAAGTAGCCCATACGCGAGCAGACCCGCCGCCCACTGCACTGCTGCCACCGGCGACGGAAACACTGCCAGCAACAACTGGTGCTCTGCCACAGCAGCGGCCATGCCCTTCCTGCTTGTGCCACCAACGCCGACGCCGCCGTCTGCCGCGCCGCCCGCCGGCATGCTGCCAAGGAAGAGCGACGGCGTCATGCGGTCTGTTCCCGCGGCGCCGTCACCCAGAGAAGACGGACCCGGCAGGCTTGACGCAGCGCCGGTTGCAACAGCAGACGGCCTCGAGTTGCGGGAGCCGCGCAGGCCCGGGTGGAACAGCCGCCGAGAGGCCGACGGCGCCGCAGCCGGCAAAGCTGCGAAGCCGTCGGGCGGGCGCGTGGCTGCGTCACGCGTGGTGGCGAGGAACCCGCCGAGGTCGGAGCACATGTGTGCCGCCTCACGCCACAACGCGGCCGCCGCGCCGCGCCACACGTCCACATTCCATGCCGCAATGGCGCCGGCGCCGGTCACCGTGACGGCGGCGGCATACATGGGGCCGACGGGCGCCGACAGCACGCCGGCGGCCACCAGCTGGAACTTGGAGTCCCCGCCGGCGCCCGCGGGCGGCTCCAATACCGCCCAGCGAGGCACCTGAGGGCAGCGAGGCAGCACACGCACGCGTCAATGGAGGGTGGGGAGTGAGGCCTGTGGGGTGCAAATCGAGAGCATGGATCCGCCCATCGGCAGTGTGCTTCACGCAGGTCCACCGCCCACCTGCTGGGGCGTGGTGGCCATGAAAATCTCCAGCTCCGGCAAGTGCTCGTCCAGCACGTGCACGCCGCCGTGCCAAAACACAGCCTGCACCTGCCCAATGGGCACGGTCCCCGCCGCCTCCGCTGCGTCACCGGCACCACCAGCACCCTGAGTGCCCTTGGCAGACGCCATGATACTCCGGCTGCGGCTGATTGTGGAGGTCTCCATGGCCTCGGCTACAGCCCCCGCGTCGGCGGTCCTGGGTGCCGCCAGGGCCACTGCCGCTGCTGCAGGAGATAGGGCTGTCGTGGACGCAGCAGCGTCAGCGATGCTGAGGACACGGCGGTAGCGCGCTTCACGCGGCTTGGCGGCGGGCGCCACAGCAAGGCGGCGTGTGAACCATGCACGCAGCTTCTGGAAGCCACCCGCCAGCCAGCTGCCGCTCACTGTCTCACCACTGCCGTTGCTGTCGTGGGCTGCAGTATAGGCCGGCTCCGCCGCCCGCCGCACCTGGCTGCGGGCTCCGCCGCGGGCCGATGCCCCAAGCGGCGCGCTGTGGCGGCTGGTGGCGCGCACAAGCACGTGCGGCTGCCCCGCCGCGCAGCCGGCGGTGATGAGTGAGTGTGTGGCCGAGGACAGCACGACCATGCCGCCCGCCGCCGCGCCCTCGACGGCCTTGGCGGTCGCCATGGGGACGCCGCCGTAAATCATCCGCGTCATGCGCGCTGTCGCATTTGGACGGGACGCAAACGCAGGAATGTTAGATGCCAGGCATACAATCAAGATGGTCCGTAGCAGTCTGTGCACACATGCGTGAAGCAGCAGTTACACGCAGACAGAGTGTTCTCCATAGCAGTCTTCGGGACATTGCCACCTGTTACTCGCCTGAATAGGTCACGTCGGCAGATGAGAACACGCCCGAATGGATGCCCATGCGCACGCGGAGGCCCCGGAGTAGCAGCTGCTGTGGCCCCCGCTGCGCGCGGTGCGGCTGCGGCTGGTATGCTCGCTGCGCCTGCCGCGACGCTTCGTCAACTGCGGCAGCCGCTGCCGACGGCAATGCGCCGTCTTGCTGTTCGAGGCCGTCTTCCGCCATGGCAATGTGCCGCCCGCCAAGGGCGCGGGCTGATGAGCCTGGTGTGCCGAGCGCGTCCACCGCACGGCCGACGTCGGCACCGCAGCCCTCGATGCTGCTGTCCGGCAGGAACGGCGACGATGCCGCCAGCGGCACGGCGGCATGCCGGATCTCCACGGCCGCCCCCAACACCCGATGACCCGGGCGCGCCGCCGCCGCATGGCCATGGCCATGGGCGGCTGCGGCGGCGGCTGCCGTTACGGAAGACACCGCGGGCTCGCGGGCACCGCCTGCCACCGCCGCTCCGTCGCGCCACACCTCCAGGCCCAGTCCCGCGTCCAGCTCATCGACCGACATCGGGCAGAAGGTGATGGACGCCGGTGTCGCCGGATGACGAGTCAGGCTGCTGTTCCCAGACCGAGCCAGTATCGCAGATGCCGGTGCCGCCTGGTGTGTGTCCAGCCCTTTCAGCAGGAGAGCCTGGCCCCCCGCAGCACTGTCTGCAGCCGGGGTAGGCGCGGCGCGGCCGCCGCCATCAGCTCCCAGCGCGGCGTGGGCGATGTCCCGTATGTGCCGCGCACCAGGGGAGTCCTCCGCTGGGCGTATGTGCGGGTGCGGGCGCTGCAGCGGGTGCGGCGGGTCTCCGGGGAGCCGCACGACTATGTCGCCTTGCAACTCATCAAAGCTGCTGTCAGCGCCGTCGCTGTTGCCGTCTGCACTCGCCAGCGCTTGGTCGACATTGTCGGCCGCGCGGGG
The DNA here is from genome assembly GCA_016834605.1 of Chlamydomonas incerta. Taxonomy (NCBI): domain Eukaryota; kingdom Viridiplantae; phylum Chlorophyta; class Chlorophyceae; order Chlamydomonadales; family Chlamydomonadaceae; genus Chlamydomonas; species Chlamydomonas incerta. The sequence goes on from JAEHOC010000016.1 coordinate 1,754,092, forward strand.
TGGCGCGCAGGCGCCCAGACGTGCAGAGCTTGCAAGGGCGCGGTTCCGCTGGCCCCCACTGTCATCGCCGCCTATCGACGCCAGCAGGAGGCCTGGCGTTGATGGGGCCGCGCCAGTGCTGTCGCCGTTGCCACCTGCTGCCGCCGGCTTCACACCCTCACTCCGCCGCCGCCCCAGCGACCAGGCGCGCCAACCGCCACTGAGCGCGTACTCGCTGGCAACTGCGAACACACCCAGGCGCTGCTGTTGCTGCTGCAGCCCCACCAGCGTTTGTCCGCGCCGGTATCTGGCCGTAGCGCCACCGCCGGGCCCGCTGCCCAGGCCGCCGCTGGGTGCGGTCGCAGCATCCACAACCGCGGCTGGGCTGCTGCCAAGCGCGCGAGCGCGGCTGCTGGGCCGCGCCCACGATGGGCTGCTGTTCTCCAGCAGTACCGCCGCCGCCGCCACGAATGAGCCCAAGGTTGCGGAGTACAACGTCGGAGAGCGCATGGCCGCAGGCCCCTGCCCCGGCCCGACGCCGGCGTCAAGGGTTGGGGCTGCAGACGGCGGGCCCTCGCCGGCGGCCAGCGCCCTGCCCGTGCCGGCGCCGCTGCGCCGTGCGCTGCTGCGTGTGCCCGCGGAGGGCGGCGCCGCGGCGTTGTTGGCAGTGGTGGCCGCGGTGACCGCCACAATGTCAAGGCCGAGCTGGTCAAGCTGGTCGAGTGTGGCGGTGCTCCGCACGCGGCGCGACAGCAGCTGCCCCACGCAGCTGCGCTGTCGGTTCGACATGAACAGAGTGCTGATGCCGCCGCCCACGCCCCGCACGACGCCAGCAGCAGTCGCGGCGACGGCACTTCCAGCGACGACTGCTGCAGGCGCGTCGGCGAGGACTGGCAACTCCGCCGCGCTTGCGTGCCGCCGCCTTCCGCTACCGCTTCCACCGGCGTCGGCACGAGTGACCAGGCCCTGCCCCGATGCGCCCTGGCCCCGATGCACTGCGCCGCTAGCGCTGCGAGGTCGCCCCATCCCGACCCTTGCAGCCGACTGCTGCGCTTGCTGCAGCGCTGGCTGCGAGCCTCGTTGGAGGTCGGAGCGCGCGTGCCCCATCAGCGGCCCGCGCAGCGGGGTGCCACCCGCAGCCTCGACAGTGGCCACGTCCCCGGAACCAGCAGAACAGGCTTGTGCCGCCATGTCGTCATCGCCGAATACACCCATGACGGCGGCTTCACCAGCGGCCGTGGTGTCTGCCGCCGTGGGGGTGGTAGCAGCCCCAGAGCCCATATGGCGCTCCCACGAGGTCAGATGTCCGCAGCCGTCTGCGGTCGCTCTTACGTCTGCTCGGAGAAATGCAGACCCTTTGGTGGCAGCAGCAGCAGAGCTGTCACCCCTGGCTTCTTGAGCACCTGGGTCTGTGTCGGGGCTAGATACGGCAGTGGGCGTGCCAGAGCTCACCACCGCCTTCATGCCAGCTGCTTGACCGGCAGCAGCAGCTGCGTGGCCGCTTGCTGCACCGATAGCGTCGTCCCATGCTCCAGCATCCGTGTGAGCGCCCCCTGATTGATCCGCCCCTGGCTCCTCAGCAAGTCCTGCATGCGGCTCCTGTGCTGCCTCCAGCCCGTCAAGCGCTGGCAACCTGGCAGCAGCGCCAGTCGTGGCCGCCGCCGGCAGCGTGTCCGTCACCCATACGGGTCGGCAAACGTCCACCTGCAGCAGCTCCTCGGGCCAGGCCAGCCCCACCAGCTCCTCTTGAACGCGGAGGCAGAACACGAGCGCGTTCTGCAAAGACAGTAACGGACAAGGGCTGAGCTCCGGCGGAAGCAGCGGGGAGGTGACTACGGCAACTGGATATGCGGAGGATGCCCCATTGGACGTGGCGAGCGCACAGGCAGGGACACGAACAGGCGAAGGCACTGGAAGGGCGGGGGGCAGCGCACACGGGGAGGCACTGAAGGGATGCTCCCCTTACCCTGCGCCAACCTTCCGTAAAGTCTCCATCCTAGTTCCCACCTCCCGGATGCCGTGCAGTCGTGGCTTTGCGCCCGCCCTTCCTGAGCCACTGCGCTCGGCGGGCTCAGATCCAAATATGCCAGCCACCAGACTGATGCAGCAGCGCGGCACGTCGACAGGCCCGGCCACGCATAGGCGCATATATAGTGCCAGCAGATGCCGTGACACCAGCGCGGAATCAGCCCAGCTTTTGTGCCCGCGCGGTACAGCGGCCCGCACACCTACCTGCGCGGTGTGGAAGGCTAGCAGAAAGGAGTCGCCCTCCGTGCCGCTCTCGTAGCCTTGAAGCGCCGCCGCGCCTGTGTCGTAAGTGCACCAGCAGGCCCCAAGCCTCAGTCTCAGTCGTGGCCGAGGATGCGATATATATGGTACTCAAGCACTGATCACATCGACACTTGGCCGTACCGTACCTCGCCGGATGCAGTTGTGATGCACATGGATTGCGGCATCCATTACCGCGGCCGGCAACAGCTCCCACAGCCGTGTTGAGTCCTGCGCGGTTGCACACAGGGTGCAGGGCACCGCAGAGGCGTTCAACCAGGAGCCGTCGGGGCTAACACGCTGCCCCGGCAGGTGTGCTGGCTGGCATGGCTGTAGCGTACAAGCCACTCACAGTCGCAGTTAGGTCATCAGCCGCAGCACCCAGACGCTGCAAGCTCTGGCGACTGGGGTGCCCACGCATAGAACGCATCGACCCGCTTACTTGTATGTCTGTCACCACAAGGGTCGTTGCCGCACCGACCCCAGGCGCCGAGATTACCACGCTCGACGGCGTCTGGCGACCATGGCACAGGGGGGGCAGCACCGCAAGAGGTTTACAGTGCCGCCATCGCACATCCATTATCGCTATGCATCAAGCACCCGATTCACAGCATGATCACACATGCAATGGCAACTGCATCCAGTCGGGCTCACGTTTAAGGCGTGCATTCGGCGCTGGCGGTGCGTGCGCAGCAGGACTAGGCTCGCGAAGCCCAGGGCCAGCAGCGCTGCGGCGCCCGCCAAGCCGACGCCAAGGCCCTCAGCCAGGTACTTGGACTGCGTGGCGCAGAAGGCAGTTTCGACACGCGGAGATTCAGGACCGGAGTAAAACCGAGGACAAAGGAGTGCACGAAACAGTGATAAGGCAATGGATTACAGGCACACAAGCCGTGTTCAGAGGTAGAGCCACCCAGCGCGGCCCCCAGCACTCACAGCGGCATCGCCGTCTTGCTGGGCGCTGCTTGGGCCAGCGCCGGTGCCGCCGCCGCCGCCGCCGCTGCGACTCCCGCCCGCCGCCGCGCCCGGCCGCCACGCGGGCGCCGGCGGCGATGGTGTCGCCCGCGGCTCCGCCGCTATTGCCCCGATGTCCAGGGGTCGTATTGAAGCCGCGTAGGGCAGCCGCATATCCGCCAGGGCCTCCACCGAAAAGAGCGAACGGTAGGCTGCCCGGCTGGCCGACACGACCTCGGGTAGAGGCAGGCTGGCGTTGGCCACCAGTGGCAGCGTGTGCCGCAGCAGCTGCGACCAGGCGGCGGCTGCGCCGCCGCTTGACCGCAGGTCGGTCGCTAGGTTGGGCGAGGCCAGGGCGGCGGCGCTGGCTTCGAGGTAGTCGTGTAGGTCAGCCGGGTGGTAGCCGTACCTGCGGCGCACATGCACACATACCGAACATATATACGGTTGGCGTCATGCAGCACTCAAGCGTGTACGACTGGTGTCATGCAGCAGGTGTGGCACGCTTGAATTCCCATACGGTATGGATAACAGCGGCGGCCGATGGGCGATGGCTGAGCACTGAAAACTGCGCTTATTCGTACCCAGGTGCTGCCGTTAAGGAGGCGTTATTTGCCGGCGCGCACACGCGTGGGCGCACCTGAGCCACGTGTCCATAGTGCCACTGCTGTCGCTGACGTGCTCAATCCGTGTGGGCCCGTACGGAAAGAGCGGCGACGCCACCAGCTCCCAGCTCCGCTCCAGCGACAGCGCCTGCGGCAGTCGGCAGGGCCGGTAATGGAGCATAACTGCATAAGCGATCACGGCACATGTGTGTTCAGCTTGCCCTGCCGGAGATCGTGAGCATGTCATCGATCAGCACCTGCGCCCCTGGTTGATAGGCACGCATGTCGGCCGGACATGCACGCACCTGCGCCACCAGCAGGTACGCAGCCATCTGCTCGGCCCCGCCCGGCCGCCTGTCCAGGTACACACCCAGCCCACCACCCAGGGCCGCGGATGGCGCCTGGTTGACCAGCAGCCGCTGCGCCCCTGCCACCGCCGCGGTGGACTGTGCCGCCGGTGCAGAGGCAGTGGAGGAGCCGCTGCCTCCAGTGACTGTCGGCGGCGTCGCTGCCGTTCCCGGCCCCACGCCGGCCTGCTGCAGCCGCCGCCGGCCGTAGCCACGAAGCTCGGGTGTGCCATAGGCCACGGCGTGGGGGCAGCGACCGGCGTCGCAGGGCAGGAGGCGGTTGGTGGGCCAGTCGAGAACGTTGTCGCTCCCGGGCAGCAAGGCGGCACCCATACGGCCCCGCACACTGCCAGTGCTGGTGCTACTGCTGCTGCTGCTGCTGCCGCCATCTCCGGCGCTGCTGCTGTCTGCTTTGAACTGACCAGAAAGGGATATAGCCATTGCACAGCGTCCCTGCGGCGGCATGGGTACCGGCACGATCGGCAGTCAGCCGCCAAAGCCACGTGCAGCAGCACGCCCCTCCCACCACAACTACCCTAGCAAGAGCTGGAGCACGCACCTGGCTGAAGAGCGGCTGGTAGGTACAGTCCGCCGCCGCCGCTACTGCTGCGGGAGAGGACCCCAGCGCCGGACTCAGGCCCGGCGGCGGCGCGTAGATGCTGAGGTCGCGCAGGATCGTGAGAGCGGTCTCCCAAGCGGGGGTCGGCACCACGGAACGCATCCCCCCGGCCGCCAGCGCAAGACCGCCATCAAAGTAGAGCCCTGTTCGCGGCGGCGGGCGGGAGGGTGGAAATCTAAGTATGGTACGCCTCCCATCATCCCATGGCTCTCAGCTTCCCGACGGTACACCGGCAATGGCCTGGCCATACGACGCCATGCGCAGCCCAACCCTTCCCAAAGTCTTCTCCAGCAGCTGCACCACGCGCACTGTTGCGCGCATTATGCGATGGCCAGTTGAAGCCCCGCTCACCTGAGCTGGTGCCATTGGTCTGCACCAGCGGCGCCAGCACAGCCATTAGCGCCAGGCCTTCCGTCGCGCTGCAGCCACCGCTATTCGATGAGCCAGCAGCAGTGCCGCTTTCCTGTTGCTGCCACAAGCAGATACCCCAGTCGTTTGCGTGCCCGTCATCTGCGGAAGCAGCAGGCAAGTTAGTGCGCCCTCTCGCTGTTGCACATAGGCAGCAAGCGCGCTTAATCTCTGTTGTCCAGCCCCGCGCCAGCGCTCCCGGTAGATAATTGACAACATCACCCCTCCCAGGCCCCTCCCAGGCCCGTCCCAGGCCCCTCGTCTCACCGTCAAGGTCCGTCCCATTGAACAACGCCGCCGCCTCCACCGCCTCGGCCCACGTGCGTGGCGCCGACAGTCCTGCGGCCGCGAACAGGTCCCGCCGGTAGTACAGCAGCTGCGCGGGCGTCACGGGAGTGCAAAGCACGTTACCCATCAGCCGCAAGCGCAGCCATGCGAGGGCCGGCACCGCCGGGCCGGCCGCGCGGGCATTCACGCCGCCCGCCATATGGACAGAACCCCACGTAACCCACTGCCTTGCCCTGCGCTAAAAGTTACAGCCGTTGCACGCACCGCGGCGCTGCTGCCCGCCGGCACCGCCACCAGCCGGCCCCCGAACGTGGCCGTCACGCCGCGCACCGCCGGCAGCAGTGAGTCCCGCCACGCCGGGCCGCTGCCGGCGGTGAAGCCCTGCGCCGCGCCCAGCGCCAGCATAACCTCCGACAGATCCTGTGTGTTTGAATGCCGCGCGTGGCCGCGCAAACTTTGGTGTTATCGTTGGTGGGGCGCGTGAAACCGTGCGTGGCTGCACGCCGGCATGGACCCTCCATCCGGCTGGGGCACCGGCCTGCCCGTTCCTGCCTCACCTGCGCAGCGCCCGACTCCACTGCCGCGGCTGTTTGGAGGCCATTGAGAATGTATGCGTGGTAGGGGCCCCGGCCCGGCACCCGCCCCTCCAGCACGGCCTGCAGGGCATCCTGCTGCGCCGGCAGCGAGGCCGACTGTAAGGTTACGGTTGCCGCTGAGGCGTTCTGCAGCTGCTGCAAGACGCGCGCCGCGGGGCCATCCCCTGCGCCGAAGATGAGCTGCGCCTGCAAAACAGAGGCAATGAGTAGTGGCAGCGAGGTTCAAAGCGCACAGCTAGCATGTGTCGTGGTGGTGGTGGCGGGGGGCCTGGGCAGGCGCAGCCCTGGCGCACGTGGTCGATGCCCGGTGAAACGCCACATTGCGTGCGTGCAATGCTACACTACTTCAAACCATTCAGATAAAGGCCAGTAGAAGGTCCCAGCGCACCTGCTCGCCGAAGCAGAGGCCCAAGGCACCTGCCGCGCCTTCAGAGGCCTCACATCTGCAGAGTTTCCCATCACCAACTATTTCAGGTATACAAATTAGCACTCCTCATTGATTGAATAACAATCGCGGCCTCGTCCAACGACGCGCGCGCTCACGACACTTGTTTTCCGAGCGCCCAATTTGGAATCTCAAGAATGCAACAATAACGAACCTTTGGGTTCGCAGCGAACGAGAAGCGCAAATGAAGAAGTTGATGTCCGGAGCGCTCGCACGCAGCCGGACAGCGCTCAGGACAAGTATAATGGCCAGTAAGGCGCTGAACATCATACGCTGACTTCATTCCTGCAGCTTACGCGTGCGGCCGAACTCATGGCAAGGTCACTCCGACTGCAAACAAGCTCAGTGCAAGTGTGGGGTGTCTTATTCGCGAGCAATCATTCAGTCTCAAAACACGCAGGTACCCTGCTCGTTATAGCCCTGCTAGTTTTCGGGAGAATGGCGACTTTGGATCGCGCAACCGCAACGCGACCAGGCCGTTCGACGCGTCTGGACCAGGGCTGCTGCAGGCTGTTGGCCACGTCGTGAGGGGCGGCCTGGGGTGTCGGGTGAAAGGCCTTGGCGTGCAGAGGAATGCAGACGGAGAATAAGGGTAGAGGGCCTGGGTGTCCAACCCAAGTTACATTTGAGGGAACATCCAAGACTTGTGCTGCTGACTGGACTGGTTCTCTGCCTGCTAGCAACGACGACCTCTTCTGGCGTCATGCGCATTCGCGGCTAGAAAGGACTCCGGACCCCGCAATCGCCCAGACCCGCCCAGCAGGAACCTGCGTCCGTGCGACCTGGAGACTTGAAACAGAGGCTGTCGCCTGACTCGCCTCGCCAGAGGCTGTCGCCTCGTTTTCTGCTGAATACTCTAACGCTAAGTAATCCCGCTGGCGGCGCTGTTAGGCACGTGGGGCACAAGATGGGCAGTGTCCGTATCTTCCATCTACGCTGTAGAAATTTGCCCCAAATCCGCCGAAGGCGGAGAAAAAATTTTGGGGTTTGGGGCCGCGCATCTACGTAGCGTAGACGTTTTGGGCGGATTTGGCGGTACTTTAGACAGGGAGCGTAGATGGTTTGGGGGTTTGGGGGGCGTGCCCCTAGGAAAATTTTTTCGAGCGTAGATGCCGCGGGAGGGGTCATCTACGCTGTGTAGACGCCGGGGGCCAAAAGCCATCTACATGATACGGGCACTGAAGATGGGGCACAAGGTTGATACCGCAAGTTTACAGTTGAATCTCTCCTGGCCTCCAACAGTGCCCCCATGGGTGACATGACCCCACGGTATTAGGGCCATTCATGGCTCTCGCCAACGCGGCGTCCCCCCACGAGGGGCACAATCACAAGGCGTACACGGGCCTTAGTCGGTCCCAAGGTCGGTCCGTGCTCAATTCCACTTCCCCTGCCTGCCTCCTCAGGGCGAGTCATACGACTAAACCTCCAACGCTGAACTGGCACCCGGAAATAGCGGTGGGTGACACGCGGGCCACACAGACAGATGCAGCGAGAACAGACGCACAGTGGGATACCCCAAGGCTACCCCTCTGTCCCTGCCGTTTCACCAACAACCTCGCCTGCACCCGCTTTCAAGTGCTGCGTCGGCTTCGGTAAAAAAACAAGACAGCCCTCTCTTCCGTGCTCCATTGACATTGGATTTGCAATGTATTAAGGCATGAAGTGACCGGCCAACAACACCACACATTCTCTGGGGGGCTCAGCGGCGTCCAACGGCCAAAACTCTTCTTGCAGAGGGCCATTATGGCGGATGCACAAAGCTACGTTCCATGGTGGAGGATACAATGTAGGTGCTTTCAAGCGCATGCCAGTCAGATGACTGAGACGGCGCCATAATGTTACGTTCTGCTGCAGCTCAACAGCCATCGTGCGCGCGTAACCTCAAAACCAATTACTAGCACGCTTCACAGCGCACCGCCGAAACGCTGTAAAAGGGCCCGGATTCCTTTCACGTGGCTAGTCCACCTGCAGCTTCCAGCCCTTTCCTCTGGCTGAAACGAAACTTTCCGGTTCCCCACGAAACATCTGCTGGCTGCCCCCCCCCCAAAAAAAACGTTTGCTCTGGGTGGGCTGGCCCCTGCCCCTGCACCGTGCACAAATAGTGAGAAAACTGCAACCATGCTTGCTTTAGTAACGATGAACCCCTTGGTCTCAGCATCGCAAAGTTGTTCGTCTTTGATATTCCGGATAGATTCATGTCTGGCGCACGTGACCATTGCAAAAAGATCAATGAAATGCAGAAATTCTTCAACACACTCTTCAAGCCAGGAATGCTGCGGGGTAGGCAGGAATGCTGCGGGTTCTCTTCACCGCGGGAGGCCAATATGGGCGCGACCCAGGGATGGTCGAGATGGGCCTACTCGTGTCGAGGCAAGCCCGGCTGCGGCTGCCTCGGGTGCTCCTGCTGCTTGGGCCCCCGCCGGAACAGCCGCTAAGCTCGCTGATATCAGTCCTGCCGTGCAGAAGGGAGCGCGCCCGTGCGGCCCCGCGACCCCTGCAGCAGCGCAGCAGTCTGCAGAGTTGGTGCAGGCTCGCTGATGCACCCATGTGCCTCCTCGGCCTCGTCCGCGCCCCCAGAGGCAGCAGCCTCGCGGCACGACACAGCGGTCCGCGGCTCAGCCTTGTGCTGGCTTGGGTGCTGTCCTTGCGGCACCATTTGAACACTGCTCTCCGCTCCAGCTGCCCCAGCCAGCGTGCGCAGCCGCGGCTCCCTCGCCCGCTTCGCCGCCGCCACACGCAGTCCCAGCCAGATGCACGTCCGCCCCTATCCTCGGCATCCCTGCTGCGCCAGCCAGCAGCGTGCGGGCGCCGCTGCTCAGGCGTGTGTCGCTAGGAAGGAGGTAACCCGAAGCGACGGCACCCACGCCGCCGCTGATCGGCCGCAGCTGCGTCGAGGGCCGGCTTTCGGCGCGGCTGTAGCAGCTGCCGCCGCACGCGGCCGACGTCCGGGCCGTGGCAGTAGCGGCGTCCGTGCCCAAGGTGCCGCAGTCGCTGATGGTTGCAAAGGAGGCACTGGACTGGGCCACCTCCATTGCCGCTGCTGCAGCAGCAGCCGCAGCGGCTGCGGCTCCGCTGCTGTAGTCCGCTGCAGCGGCGTCTCCGTCTGGGCGGCTCACTGCCAGGGTGGGGCCTGGAACCTGCAGCCCGGGTTGCTGCAGCGACGCGTTGTCGTCGCAGATGCTGCTGCGGGGTGAGCCATCGGCACTGCTACCCGGCACCGACCGGGCGGCGTGAGCACTTGCGTCCCAAATGCTCTTTGCCTGTATCCACAAGCCGCACAGGGTGACGCAAATCGTCACGACGCCAGCACACATGCACTTCTCCAAAATGTGTATTGGCCATTATCGCACATCTCATCCAACAACCCCGCTGGGGAATTCCACCAGTTTCCCCGTCCCGATCATGCCTTCCCCGTTCCGACGTATGGTACGCACCTCCGAGTAGGACGCCAGGATGTGTTCAAGCAGCCGCCCGCCGTCCGGCAGCGCCATGGCCAGGTGCAGCGGCGTCACGAGCAGCAGGCCCCCGTCCAGCAGCACCAGCGGCGCACCAGCGGCACCCGCGCCTGGATGGCCGCCGGAGGAACCGGCCGACGCCTCAGCCGGCGGAGCCCCTGCCAGCGCGGCGGCTGCGCCAGCACAGCTGTCAGAGGCACCAATCCGCGTGGCGGACGCGCCAGCGTTTGTGCAGGACCGGGAGGCATGCGTGCCGAGGAGCAGGGCCGCGGCGTCATGCGAGGCCGCGGCGCACGAGCCGGATGTGTACTCGCTGGCGTCTGCCTCCCAGCGTTCCTGGCGCTGCACACGCATCACCGGGGTCGAGCCCTCGCGGTCCCGGCCGCCGCTGAAGGCGAGCGCACGCAATGGCGCCGCTGCCGAGGCGACGGCGGCGACCCCAGCAGCCGACTGACCGCCAGCGTCGCGCGCGGCGGCGGCTCCCGGCGCTGTGTGTTTTTGTGCGGAGTCACGGTCACCAGGGCCGTGAGCGCCGCCCCTGACGGCCGCGTCTGTGCCTGCGCCGCAACTGACGTGGCTGGCGGCGCTGGCGGAGCTGGCGGCGCGCTTCGCTGCGTGCTGCGGCGTGCCCGACGTTTGCATTCGTGACACCTGCACCGCACACCTTTTGGCACAAGACACAGGCGTGGGAGAACAGGCACAGCCGTCAGGCTCGTTGCTTTTCGAGGTGCTACCACGCGTCACCAGCATCGCTGCGTGGTCCCTTCGTGAACAGGTCCCGTGCAATGCAAGATAGGCATACAAGACCCGCTTCGCACGTACCCGCCGGGGCTGTCGCTAGCGCCTCTGCTCCACGACGGCGGCCTCACAGGCTTTGCCACACCACCGCCTGCCGCTGGCTGCTTCGGTACGAGCAAGGTCTCAAACGTCTCGAAGAAGTCATCGCCACCGTCCTCATCATCCCTGCCTGTCGCAGCAGCCGCCACCGCGGACGCATCCATTGCGCCAGCCTCCATCGTGGCCGCGGCAGCGCTGGGCACGAGGCTGGCCGCGTGCACAAGCACCTCGGCCGTCCACATGCCGTAGAGCGGCGTGCCCACCTCCGTGTGCCAGCCGACGACTTGCGCCACCTGCACGGTGCGTTGCGTCGAGGCAAAAGGCAAAGCGATGGCCAGGATTTGACTAAGCATAGTAACAGAAAAGCACGCACGGTCGCAGCCAACGCTCGCCGCAGCATGGCTGCTTCTGCAGCCGCCGCAGCCGATGTGTCATGCCCCTGCCTGCACCCACCATGTCGGTGCTGCCGCTCTTGATCGCGGCGTGCAGCAGGGGCAGGCTCGTCAGCGGCGTCGTGGCCATATCTAGCACATGCCGCAGCGGGACCGCCAGCGGACCGCCTGCACAGCAGCAGCACAGAGAGGTGCTGAGGCATGCCCCCTCGTTCATGGCAGAAAAGCACTGCGTGCCTGCCGCTTAACTCAAACCATACGGCTCCCATGCCTAGCTCGACCTACAAAGTAAATCCTTCAGGTGGGCCGCCAGCCGCACCGCGCCCGCCTCCACCGCCACCGCCAGCAACATGCTGCCTTGGCACAGCAGCAGCTGCAGCAGCGCGTCCGGCACGCCGCCCAAGCCCACGGCCGGCACGGCCACCAATGTGTCGGCCGCGGCTGTATGCAGCTTGCCTGCGCCCCGAGCGTCGGCGCTGCGCGACGGCGCGCCTGAGCCGTCGGCTGTGCCCGGCGCGCAGGGCGGCGCGGCTGCGGGCGGCGCCTGTCGCGCGGCGCCCTTCGGCGCCCACGCTGCCGCCAGCAGGTCTGCAGCCACATGCCCACCTGTGCGGCATGCAGCAGCGGAGAGATGTCTGAATTAGGTGCAGTAAAACATGCAAGTCGGGTGCCTGCGCATGTTGCCCACAGAGGGAAACACGTTCGGGGGCAAGCGCAGGGAAGAAACAAGCACCCAAGCGCTCTCACCATGAAAATGGTGAACGTGCATGACCTGGGCAACGCGCCGTGTGACCGCAGCGGCGGCAGCAGGATCGTCCACGAGACCGCGCTCGACTGCCGCCACCTGTCATTGCACACGCACCCAGGCCGCGCGCACACAAACAGAAAGCCGTAACTCCGGGCGGGCGTTGATTGGCTGAACGAAGGATGTCATGAGGTGGCCTTGGAGGCTTGCGCCGCAAAGCCGGGACAGTCGTATACCGTACACCCCCCATCCGCACCTGTGCCAGCCATGTGCCCAGGTCCTCGACCAGCTGGTTGGCCACTGTCTCATGGCCCGCCAGCAGCAGCCCGCGAACGTAGCCTTCCACCTCCGCACGCCAGGCCGCCACGCCGCACGGCTGCGGCTCCGCCTCGTCAGTAACCAGTGCCGCAGCCGCTGCCGCCGCGCCCCCCATTGCAAGCGCAGCAGATGAGGAGCCCGACAGAAGCAGCACCGGGTGCGAGGACAAACGGCGACGCTGGTGCCACAGCTCCACGTGCAGCAGACCCGGGCCCTCGTCGGCTGTGGCAGCCTGCTGCTGGGGCGGTGCAGCGGCGGCGGCATCGGGAGAGGAGGCGGTGAAGAGGGACGAGGAGACGGCGACCTGCACTGTGAAGCGCTGGGCGGCGGTGTCAGGCGTGTCTTGGTCAGCAGCGATTGCCGCTGCGGCCCGCAGGGCACAGGGCTCCAGAGTGCGCGACACCTCCTGTGCGTCCAGAGAAGGGGGCGGCGGGGACCGCGGCGCGTGGTGGATCAGCGGGTTGGCTGGTTCCGGGCCGGTGCTGCGCTTGTGCCAACTGCCTGCGGCAAACACAATTGTTACGAGCAAAGATAGGCCCCTTCAGGCCCCCACTTACCTCGGCTTGCTTGGCGCAGTGCAGGCCGGTCACAAAGGAAGACGGCGAGATGTGGCGCAGCACCACCTGCCAGCCAGCCCAACACCAGAGAAAGCCAAATCAGCAGGCATTGCCGAACCGGCTCCAACCATGTAACGGCAATCACACGTCCGCACAACGCTGCAGCGACAGTGTGGCTTCCGCGACCCCGTTTGCACGCCGAGGCATGGGCATGCAATGGCACCGCACCTTGATTCCAGGCACGGCGCTGGCCGGGCTTGTGAAGCTCAGCTGCAAGCAGGATTCCGGCGCGACCTGCCCGCGCGATGCGCCTGCAGTGCCAGGCGGCGCCAGCACCACCACCCGCCGGTCCAGCGAGATGGCCTGGGGCGACACGTGCCGCCACGGCGCCGCTGCCGCAGCGGCACCCGCTCCGGCCGCGCTGCCCCTGGTGGCGCCCGCCGCAGCCGGCGCGCACGCGCTGCTGGCAGCCGGCTGCGGTCCGGGCAGCGAGTCCAGCACCCCCAGGGAGAGCAGCTGCTCGCCGAAGGCGTGCGGGTGTACGCCGCGCAGGCGCCCGCCGGCCGCGCCGACCTCCGCCTCCTGCGCCGGCAATGCACCCTGCGCGTCGGCGCGTCGGCCCACGCTGCCGCCCGCCGTACCCAGCAGCTCCGCCAGCAGGTTCGTGCCGCTGGTCGCCGTCTCCAGCTCCCCCCATTGGATGCCCTGGATGTCACCTGTCTCCAGCAGCGCGATCGCGTCGTCCACGGTCTGCCTGGCCGCATGGCTGTGGACGGCATTGTGCGGCTGGGACTGGCCGCCCAGCGAGCCCAACGCGTCGTCCCACGCCCAGTCGGACGCGGCCTGCAGCCGTAGCTTCTGCCAGCGCCGCCCGCGTGCCGGCAGCTCCGGCGTGCGCAGCCCAGCCAGCTGGTCGTCGTCGTCCGCTGCGCCGCCCATGCTGCCGCAGGCAACGTCGCAGCCATCCGATTCGGCGGCGCCGATTTGTGCCGCGGCAGACGACAAGTCCCTGGGCGCGTCCCCACTGTCGGACGTGGCGGCAGCAGCTGCGAGCGCATCCATGCTCGAGAGGTGAGCGTCGCTGGCAGCAACCCATGCGGCCACGTGTTGCCGCGCGCGAGCTCCTGACGTGGACTGATGCTGGCTATGCCGGTCAGCCTCAGCCTGCCGCAGCAGCGAGGTGCAATTGCGCAGCGGGCGCGGCTCCACAACGCGGAACATCCGCACGCAGCCTGGGCTGCCGCAGCGTGCCACGCCGTCGCCGCCCTCCACGCCCTCCGGGGGGCTCCGGCTGCTGCCGCAGGAGCTGCTGCTATGCGACACGGGGCTGCGCTCCTCCCCGCCGCCACCATGGCCAGGGCGGCCGCCGCCGCCGCTGAGGCGCAGCCCCTCGCTCTGGATAGCGATCACGTCTCCCGGCTGCGGCTCTGGCAACCCCTCCAGCCCCAGCATGTCCAGCACGCCCGAGGGATCCAGGTGGTCCAGGTACGCCTCGAGTGCCTCCCGGCTGCCCGGAGGCAGCTCCGACGCGCCCGACGCCAGCCCCGGCGGCTGCAGCGGCTGCTGCGGCTGCAGCAGTTGACGCGGTTGTTGCTCCGGCTGCTGTGAGCCGCCGGCTGGCGCCGGTTCTGTGGAGTCCGGCTGCGCCGAGGGATGCGGCGGCACCCGAGGTGGCTGCACTGAGCGACCGGCCTCGCGCCGCTGCTCGGCTGCGCTGTTGGCTTGAAGGTCGATGGGCTGATGGCGCCGCTGCGGCCGCGAGTGCGAGTGCGGCTGTGGTTTCGGGTGCGGGTGCGTCACTTGCAAGGGCGTTTGCGGCTCCGGCACGCCTAGCGGCGTGATGCCCACCAGGTCCAAGTGCACCACGAGCGAGCCCTGGCGACAGGAGGCCGACAAAAGGTGCCAGCCCGGAGCCCTGTTGCGTGGCGAGTCATAAATTGGCGTTGCCAGGAGCGGTGTTAGGCAAGGCGTGTGCGGTGTGCACAAACCGAAATGCCACGCAGCGATGCCAATCAGACACTGTAGTGGTGCACAGTGGGGCCAGCATCGGCCGGAGCGCACTTCCCGGCTGGTGCCAACTGCCAGTAATGCTTCGCTGCCACATCGAGTAACCGCGACACCGTACGTTCTGAGAGTACAAACGAAGTCAGCAGCGCGCCGCAACAACGCACCCGCGGCTGAAGGCGGCGGCCACGCGCTCTGACCAGCGAGCCGGCAGGTGGCAGGGGTCCGCGGCGGTGAGGTACAGCTGCACGGTGCTGGTGCGGCTGCTGGACACCGGCGCCGTGACAACGCCCGGGTTGCCGCTGCACAGCGCGGCCGCCACCTGCACATGCGCGGCAAAGGCAGCAGATGTTAACATGCGATACAAAGAGCCAATACATGCTTACACAGTCCAAGCTGAAAACACACCCACACGCACCCACACGCGTGCACACATGCCTATACGAGCGTGCACGCACACCCGCGCGTCTGGCCATACCCAGCACCCAGAGCCCCGAGGGCATGGTTACATTCTTGCTTGACCGGTCGGCGGCCACTAATGGGAACGCCCCGCCCTCCCGTGCCTCCCTCCCCCCTGCAACAAACCGTCACATGGACGGCTAACCCACCCCGCCCGCAGCACCCAGGTCCCACCAGCTGGCTCCAGCGCCGCTCGTGGCTGAGCACGTAGCTGGGCGGCCCGCTGCCCACAGAGCTGAGCGCCGCCATGTAGTCGCTGGCAATCGCCACCGATGACAGCCCGCTGCTGCTGAGGCCGCTGCCCGCGAGGCCCGCGTGCGCAACGGCGGCCAAGGCGTGGTGCGCGCCGCCGCTGTCGGCGAGCTGGGCCAGCGAGGCCCGCGCCTCGTGCAGCCGCGACAGGCTGCCGAGGCTGCGCAGCTCCTGGGCCTGACGTGCGCCCCCCCGCGGCGTGGTGCATTGCTGCGCAGCCTCCACGCGTGCGCTGGCGGCGGGCGGGATGCATGAGGCAGGCGGCTCGGCCGCAGGCCAAGCGGGCAGCGGCACGCCGCTGGACCTGGACGAGGACAAGGACGCGGAGTCGGCGCCCGCGGGGGCGCCGGCCGTTGCGCCATGCAGCCGCGCGAAGTCAGCGACGTGCCCCGCCTGCGAGCAAGCGTTCCCGAAGGGACAACCGTTTGGGCACAGCAGGTCCCCCAACGAGCGGCACACCCTGGCACACGAGCTTGCCCGGGAAAGCGCGCCCCCGAATGCTCGGGCCAGCACCTCATGGCGGCGTCAACCGCAACCGAGACACACGACGGCACATTCGCGCACCTGCAGCGTCGCGGAGAAGGTGAGCAGGAAGGCCTGCCACGCCATCGAGGTGGCGATCAGCACGATGTACGGCATGCCGGGCATCACGTTGTACAGCCGCCACCAGAACCAGCGCAGCCCCGCGTCCGCGAACTGCAGCTTGTAGAACTTGTGCACCGGCACCTGCGCATGTGAAAGTAGCCACGTGAACGTCGGCCCGGGTCTGCGCTGCGCCCTCTATTCGCGCTGTCGTCAGGCAGCCGCGTTGCCGAATGCCGAGCAACAAACAAAGAGTACGCGAAGCCTCTCCGAGGCGCGAAGAGTCCCAGGTGCAAATGTCACCGGCGTGCAATCACGCATAGCCGCATGGCTGGGCTGTGCACACGCGCTGGCACGGACCTGGCAGAAGTAGGCGTCCGCCAGGTACAGCACCAGGTACTTCATGAGGAAGTTGTCCTCGCGCGGCAGTCGCGGCACCACGTTAAACAGCTTGAGGAACGACACCGTCGAGTACATGCTGCGTGTGTGTGAGTGTATACGTGTGGGTATTAGATAGCGCAAGGGCAAGGATGAGGAAGACCAGGCGCTGTGTGTTGATGTTAGAGAGCACGGAAGAGAGAACAACGTGTGTGTGCGTTGTGGTCGCATGGCACGAATGATCCTTCGCCGCTCCGTCAACTGCCATGATAGGCGCGCCGCGCCCCTTACCGGCATCACAACCAAGCCTACGGTACACAGCTGGCATCCCATCACGCTTGCATCGGGCAACGACTTACATGTTCATGCCCATGCACATCTCCTCGCGCCATCGCAACCAAAACGGGCGGTCCAAGACGTGCAGAAGCACGCAGCTGAGGTGGCCCAGCATGAACACCTAAACGGGCGGCCAGGGTGGGATTCCATGCATGATCAAATAAGACAGGCACGCAAGCCACTGCCCATCTCAGTTCGCATGCATATTGCTCGTGCAGCTTCGTCAGCTTCGTAACACAGCGCATCAACAGCAAGCGGGGCCTTCTTCTCAAGCACCAAGAGCTGAACGGAAACGCCCCCAACTACAAGAACTTCCAATCTAAGCACAGTTTGGCGGGGGTTTTGATCAGTCGTGCAACAGCAGCTACACTGACCTGCATCACCAGATTGTCGAAGTGCAGCCCGTTTGCTAGCAGGTACGCGCCCTCGGCCACCACGCGGAATGCCTGCACACACAACCAGCACACGCATACTTGCGCAGCTTATAACGGGGGCATGTATAGACCGGCTGTAGCGTAGGCAGGTAAGAAGCGCCGGGGCTGAAAGGCAGGCAGGACAGGTCGGGGCAGACAGGCAGGGCGGAGGCTCCGACCAGCCCCTTTCCCCATGCATTCCCCTGTTCATAATTACACCATACTGACTCAGCATGCGTGAGGCGCACACTATCACGCGCAGCTCAAGCAGCCAGGATGCCAGGACTTCGGCCTCCAGGCCTGTGGTCGCGTCGGAGCTGGGGCAGTACGCCGCTGCGCACCGCCTTCACGCTTCCTTCAGGCTGCTTTCAACCCATGCCAGCCCGAGCTAACCTGCCAGCCCAGAGTCTTCCACTCCATTCGTGACGTAAGGAACCTGTGGACGGCATATCATTGTTGCAATTGCTTCAAATGGTTGAGGCAGCAAAAGTGTTGAGATAATGCGAGTGCGTACAAGTCACGACCCCCCACCGCGCCGACGACTCCCTCCCTTCCCGCTGACGGTCTACATGGAAAATGGCATCACACTGTCCCACTGATACACTTGGGGCGCTGTGGCGCGCAACCGGAATGACGCACGAGGAGTCCGGCATACCGTGTGTACTCCGGGGATAGCACCAGCGCCTGGGGCCGGACCGCCGCGTGAAGCGCTGATATGACAGCAACATGAAGCTGCCTGTGTTGTCGAGGAATGACTAAAACGGTCAGTGCCGCGGGCGTGTGTTTGGGGACGAGTGCAAGGGGTGGGGGCGAGGTCGACACGGCGGAAGACTCCCGACCACTCAAGCGTGCCTGACCTGACAGTGAGGTTTTGGGCATTTTCACGTGTGTTATGCCTTGTTGGCTTATCCTCGGGGCCGAATTCGCCACGCTTGCGCCGCGGTAGCGTCCGCCTCCGCAGCCCCTGCACCCGAAAAATCATGAATGAGCGTAACATTCCAGTTAACTCTTGCGGCTTATCAATCGGTGCAATGGCAGGCTAGGTGAGGCTCCCAGGGCCGGTTATACGCGTTTGTGCAGCGCGCGAAAGTTTCAGCTCGCCAACCATGTATTAACTACAAGGCGCTATCATACCTGCATCTAAACGACGACTCAGTTCAGCTGTGACAATTTCGGTCGCCGCGACTGTCGCAGAGCGGCGCTGTTCCAAGCGCTGTCTTGTCTGTATGCATCGTGGTCTCTATGATCGTGAGTTAGAGCACATATTCACAGTGCCGAGTCGCTGTCGAGTCTGAGCGAGTCGGCACTGCGCCTTCTGTCAAAGCAATGCAACGAAACCGATTTGTTCTGTAAAATTGCAGGGTCAGTTCTGTATCAGCGACGTTCACCTTGGTGTGGTCGCCCATGTCCCGGACCGTGTCAGCCCCGGTCAGCCCAGTCCAGCAAGTCTGTCGTACTTGAAAGTTTCATCGCCCGCTGGCCCCGCCCTCGTCTGAGAGGATTATTACCAGGCTGAAGGCAGGCGGACGAATCCGTGCACGCCACCAGCGCGCTGGCTCCCGATTCCCTGCTGATCCCTGACCCTGACCAGGTGCAGGGCACCGGCGTGCGGGTATGGTTGGGGTCATTGGGACTCACCGGCACCGTCAAGCCCCTACACACGCAGGGCCTGGAGAAGGGCCCTGCTCGTTGGGAAGCGCCATCTGCAAAGCCATCACGAAAGGCCCTCAACGTCAAGCCCACTTGCTTTCATTTAAGGACAGCACCGGCAGTGGCCATCCCCTCGAGGGACAAAACACGCGCTTACTGGAAAAGTGGGTCTTGATGCGAGCGCTGCCCTCCTGTCGCCCATCAGTCCATCAGCTATGCTCGCCCCCCACCTATCCAGGCTGCCCAGCAACCATGAGTCCACAACCCCTGGTCGCCGCTGCCGGATTAATCCGGGCTGTGGCACCCTTGGTGGCAGAACCACTGTTACTTATACCCTGACCACACCTAAGCCTGCATTTCCTCTCGAGCCTTGACAATTTAGGGTTTGATACCCGCCATGCATACAGCGCATACAGCGCATCTAGTTCATCAACTGGGGCCAGTCGTAACTGCTGCCTTCCAGTTCGCCACCTCGCCACAGGGCGCCACACCCCCTTTCCCTGATGTCCGGCCGTGCGGGTTCGCATGGCAACTACTGGCCGCGGGGCCACCTAGGCTCTCCAACCGTAACCACCGATCGCTCATCTAGGAGGGCTAGATCGCCGGAAGGTGCTAAACAGGAGCGTGCACCATCATAGGTGCTGCTGACGTGCCCGCTCCGCTTGCACAGCATAAGTTTCCTTGCTGGCGGACAGGTCAGCAAACAAGGCTGTAACATGCATCAACCAGTGGGTGCACCAGCCACATCCGCAGCAGATGCACGTGCAGCAGACGCAGATGCCGCCGCCGCTTAGCTCCCTACCAACATAGCAAGGCTGCCTACCAATTCTTGGGTTCATTCTTCTGCACTGATGGTGTTGCAGTGGATCCACTTGGAAAGACCGACCTCCCAACAAATAATAACACTCCCCCAGGCACGGCGTCCTGTTGAGCGCCAGGAGCTCCTCGCCTGCACTTAACTTGCACGCGCACGGTCACCCAACACACTTGCCAACTTATCTACGGCATAACTTACTTCACCTGCAACTGTCCACCACGATCAGGCTGAAACGCCCAAGCCACCCAGCCATCAATCTAAACTAATCCTCAACTCCGCCACCCCGTACGATGTACATACAACGTGCAAAATCGCGGCCATGTCATCTAATTCATTCGTCACGCCCCCTGATAGCCGTGACCACCGTGTCCGTTGTAAGTCGCCTGACTGGACGCGAAACTGAAACCAGGAGCGCCAGTGCCCTCTCGGACGCCTGGCGCTCCGCTGCCCTGCCCTGAACCTGCAGTGGCTCCGGGCACGTAAGCAGCCTGCTCGTGGTGGACGTTTTGTGCTGGCTGTGCATGCCCGTGTCTCTCCAGCTGCTGCTGCTGATACTGTTGCTGCTGGTACTGGTACTGCTGCGGCTGCTGTTGCTGCTGCTGCGGCGGCTGCTGCTGCTCCGGATGCTGCGGCTGGTACCGGTACTGCTGCTGCTGTTGCTGCTGCTGCTGATACTGCTGCTGCTGCTGCGGTTGCCAGGGCTGACGTGAGTGCTGCTGGTACTGCTGCGGCGGTGGCACACCGACTTGCTGCGGCGCAGGTCGAGCGTCCGCAGACTCCAGTGCCGCCTTTGCAAGGCTGCGGACTGAGAAGGTAAGCTCGTGTGCATCATCATCACCGGGCGAGCCCTTCGGATAGCCAACGCCAACTGAGCCGACCCCGAAGCTCCCAACTGAAGCAGCAGCCACACCGGGGCCCCAACCCCGCCCGCCTGCTACATCCCCATGCCCCGTAATCCCGTCTCCGCCGTAACGCGGGCCAGCGCGACCCGCCTGCGTGTCGGCGCCACGCCAGCTGCCGAAGTTGTCTAAACCGCTGGCGTTCGCTGTGGGCGGACCGCCCGCTGTAGGCGGCTGAGCCCAACTGCCGGCGCCGCCTCCACCGCGCTGGTTCGGGACCAGCTGCAACGTGTGCTGTGAGTGGTACTGCTGCGGTTGCGGTTGCGGATGCACTTGGTGCGGCTGTGGCTGTGGCTGCCACGCTCCAGGCTGGCGCGAACCCGGTGCCTCGTCGCTTTGGGCTGCAGCCCATGCGACTTCAGGCCGCTGCTGATGCTGCCGCTGCGGTGGTGGAGCTGCCTGCTGCTGGCTTACGCCCGGTACCGTCGGCGACACACCAACGTCTTGGTCGCCTGCTTCGCGGACCGCCGCCATTGCTCTGCCTTGGTACTGCATGCTGACAACGACTGGGCGGTCAGCCCCAGTGGCGGGCCCTGCTGCAACAGGCCCGCCGCCGCCGCTCCCTGCGCCCCAGCCGCGTTCCATGATGCCTGTAGCCTCCGCGGCGCCTTGTCGGTCACTGCCGTCGATGCTGCTCATGCGCACACCTCCACTCATAGGTGCAGGCCCCGAGGCTAGAGCTGCATCTGCCGCTGCCGACGACACAGGTGCTGCTGCCGGCGCGCCGGCGGTGGCTCCGAAGGAGTGATCGCCGCCCCCGGCGCCGCCACTCCCATGAGCCGCAAGAGCACCTGGTACAGGAGCGCCCATTGCCGACCCGTCCACCGCGCCGCTGCTGCTGCTGCCATGCACGCCCGTGAAGCCCGAGAAAGCCAGCCGTTCGTTGCCCGACGCCGTGGCGCTCCGGCTGCAGCTGCGCTTGACGGCGCGGCCGGGCGAGCCGATCCCCGCTTCGGCCATCATATCTATCTCGGCAAAGAGCTCCTGCTGGCCGGCATACCAGTCCTGCGGCGCAGACCGCAAGCCCGGGTACGCCGCGCCGGGTGCCGCCTGGCGCCCAGGGCCTTGGCCGGGGTCGTGGGCCGGGGCGCCGTGCCTGATGCCCCGGTCGACGCGGTCGCGTCCCATGGGGTCGGGGGCTGGCGGCGCACCACCGACTAGGCCGTCCAGCTCCATGGGATTGGTCCACTCAAACGGGGCGCTCTGACAGCTGCTGAGCCTGCCGTGGCCTGGGCCGGGCTGCGCGAAGCTGTTGCGTGCCGGGTGGTAGCACGGGGCGCCGCTGCCTGACGCACTCCCCGTTAGCTGACGCAAGTCAGCACCGCTCGCAGGGCCTGATCCGGATGACCCCGCCTCGAGCGGCGATGCCGCGCGGTGGCCCTCCAACAAGCGCCGGCGGCTATCCCGACCACTGGCACGGCCCGCAGTGGCTGAGTGGGCGCCGCTCCCGAGGGCGTCCCAAGGCGGCCGGGCAGAGGCGGAGCTGCAGTAGTTGTTGCTGGCAGGCGATGCGTCTGAGCCGTACTCCCAGCTTTCGGTGCCGCAGCCAGCGGCCGACACGCTCTGTGCGAAGATAGAGACAATGCGAGGAGCTTGAGGACCGCTGTGCGCCACGGTGCCGGCGCCCGCGACACCACTCCGTTGCTGCGTGGCCGCCTGCGCACCCCCAGCCCCGCCCCAGCCGTCAGCTGCCTGCGCGCCAAGTGGCGGAGAGAAAGCGACTCCATCGCAGCTGCGCGCCGGCCCGCACGACGGTGGCGCCGCAACAGCTGCCGTCGCACGCTCCGCGCCGATCAGGGCAGAGTACGCACGGCCGAGTCCGCGCGCTGCGCCACTGCCATCCGGTGCGTGGAGCCGCTGCTGGAGCCGGGCGCTGTGCTGGTCATCCAACGGTAGCCGCTCGCCAACCATGTCCTCATACAGCCAGCTCGCGGGGCGCTTGCCCTGTGTTTCGCAGCCGCCCGTTACGGGCGACGCGGGGTGGCTAGCGAAACCTGTGGCGCGGCGCGCGCGTAGCGATGATGGCCGTCAACGATCCGGTTGGCAACTCATTAAGGCCATCGCGTGGACAAGGCACGCACCAGCACCAGCACCACCACAAACGACGGCCACACGCAGGCAGGCAGACAGGCAAGGAGGTAAGCTCACCTTGCCGCGTGCCGCACCAGCTTACTCCACGCAGACCAGGTCGCACGCAGCGTTGGGCCGCCTCCGCCTCCGCCGACGCTGCCGGCATGCCCGACCCTGGTGCTGCACCCGAGCTCAAGGCCACTGCAGACGAACTCGCTGGCGCAGTTGCGGCACTCGACATGACACCACCCGGATGCAGCGACAACGCCCCGCTGCAGGACGCGGCGTGGCGGCGTAGCTGCAGCCCCCGGTCGTCATGGCCCGTGGCCCCATGCGAGTCCGAACTCTGGGTCATGCCAGGTCCGTGCCGGCGGTCTTCCTGGTGCAGTGGGGCGTGCAGCTGCTGCCGCTCCACATCCTGTTGCTGGCCGTCTAGCTGGCATCGCCACTCCGCTTGCTGCTGCTGCGGCTGCGCCATGCCGGGCATGCCAGGCATGGAAGGACCATGTGGCTGCAGGCCTGGAGCCGGTGCCCCACGGCCGTGTGCCTCTTCTCCAAGCGCAGGCGCGGAGCGGCGGGCCTGGAGCAGCGCTGGCGGCGGCGGTGCGCCCTGTGCCAAGTGGTGGTGCTGTGACTGTGGCGGGCCCCTGTACATCTGTTGCCGCGCCTGAGGCTGACCTTGCTGGCCCTGATGGCTATGGCGGTGCTGGTGGACTTGGTTGAGTGCCTGGGCAGATGCCGCGCCGACGGGGCCGCTGGGGCGCCCGCTGGCGTCAAGCGGCGCCGATGCCGTGGTGCCGTTGGCAGCCTGGCGCCAGCCTGAGAGCGATGTCTCTGCATGCCGCTCCGGCTGGGGCCCGGCAGGCGCTGCAGCTCCCGCTCCAGATGCCGCTGTGGGCCCTGCCTGCGCCCTCGCGGTGTACGACGTGTAGCCGGGCGAGCTGAGCCGAAGCATGTAGGATGCGTCGTGGGCGGCATGCTGTAGGGGCGCCGCAGGGTGCAGGCTGCCGGCCCCACGCGCCGCCTCGTGCTGCATTGGCACACCGTCGCAGGAGCTGCTGCTGCACAGCATGGCTTGGCCCCCAGCGTCATGTCCGGACAGCTGGCGATGCTGCGGGTGGTGGTGCTGGTGGCCCTGCTGTTGCTGGCCCTGCTGTTGCTGCTGCTGCTGCTGCTGGTGGTGGTGGTGGTGGTGGTGCTGCTGCTGCTGCTGCTGCTGCAAGCCGGTTCCCGGCCCGCCACTCGACTGCAGCGTAGCTGCAGATTGGTCGTGATTCAGCTGCCCCGGCTGCTCCCCAGATGCCGACACAGATTTGTGGCCTGGCATGGATGTCGACGGGAGCCACTGCGCCAGGCTATTTGGACCGTGAGCCTCCCCAGCAATGGTGCTGTCACGCGATGCGAGCAGCGGCAGCTGCCCTGCGTGGGAGTTGTGCAGGTCAGACGACGCAGAGCCGGGCGCCGCTGGGGGTCCTTGGCGCGGCACGTGATGGTGACTTTCAAGGGACCAGCCGTGCTCCAGCTCCTGCGGCACCCGGCCCGGTTGCTGGTGCTGCAGGTGCTGCGGGTAGCCCTGCTGGTAGCCCGGCTGGTGGTGTGGTGCTTGCGGTTGGGGTTGCTCCCACTCTTGGTGTGGGGCCTGGAGCGGGCCGCCCACAAGCCCGCGCGGCACCGGCGCCTCAAGGTGGCCACCGTACGATGCAGGAGCGCCGGCCGCCGCCGGGGCTTCAACGACCGGAGGCAGGGTGCGGTGAAGCGTGCCTGTGTAGCCCTGGTTCGCCTGCGCGCCAGCCCAGCGCTCCTCAGGCCGCTGATCCGCCTGCCAAGCAGCAGCTCCGGCTGCGGGCCCCTGTGGCCGCCACTGCGCCCTAGAGTACTGTCTAGCCTGGTCGTCGCTGTGCACAGGCGCGCAGTGTGGTGGCTGCTGCTGCGGCAGCGCTGCTGCCGCCGCCGACCAAGCACCGGCTTGCCCCTCTGCTGGCCAGCACCCGTCGCCCGAGGGGCCAGCCGTCGGTGGCCACGGCGTGCCGTACGGCTCCGCAGTATGGGGCGTGGCGTCGGTATCGGGACGGCCGCGTTCCTGCAAACCTGACGCCGAGGCCGCCGCGTCGGGTTGGCGGTGGTCGTGGCGCACGTGCGGCTGCGGCTGTGCTGGCTGCAGCTGCTGCGCACCATGAGGTGGATGCGCCGGCGGCTTGTCGCGCATGGACAGCTGCTCCACCTGTACACACGCCAGGCGACACCATGTGGCGTTGATAGTGAACTTGAATAAATTGATATGGTGCCACATGCGCCCACCATCCAAGCTGGCGTGCTCTGCACAATGCGCTCCAAACGGGTGGGATGGGGCGGCCCCAAGGACAGAAGGCAGGTACACACGCGCCCTAAATTAATTCCCTTTGTCAGCCTCACCTCGAACAACGCCGGTGAGCCCACGGGGATGTTTAAGGCGGGCTGGGAACCGTCACGACTGCCCGTCTGCGCCGCGCCCCCCGGTTGTACATCAACGCCCTGCGGCCGCGCCAGCCTGCATGCGCTATTGCCGCTAACCGCTTCGTCGGCCACCGGCGCTGCTGCAGAGACAGCGCGGCCCAGCAACGCGGCAGGGGCCACAGACGCGACAGTCGCACCGCAGCCATCAGGCGCCACGAGTGACTGCTGCACCTCTGGGCTTGCCGCCAGGCACACCACGTGCAGCGCAGCCGCTGCGGCGTCAACGCCCGAGAAGGCGACGCCCGGGGACGTGGGGCTCGCGGCCGCCATGCTTGAGGCGCCCTCGGGACCTGGTTGTGAGATCCGTGCAGCCTGGACGGCATGAGCTGGCGGCCCTGAAGACGCAGCCGCGAGGGAGCACGGACCAAGGGAGCCCATGCCTCCATCCTCGTCGCCGTCATCGTCAAATAGGTCCAACGGCAACGTCGGAAAGGGCGTCGCCGGCACGCCCTCGGAGCCTGTAGCCGGCAACGGGGTACAGTCAGCTCAGCTTGCGCTCGAGTATCAAGTTGTAAGCCAGATAGAGTAGCACTCGGAAACGTTACCACGCACCGCACGAGCATCATTGCTCGCACGTGGCGCCGTCGTCGACCTGACCACAGGCGAGCGCCCGTTCCTGCCGAGCTGCACACCCCTGCGCCCTGCCCATCTTACCTGGCGGCTCCGCCTGCACAAGTTGATGAGGTCAAGGAGGTCGCCGTCCATAAGGTCCAGGTCGCCGGTGTTCTCTGAGCTGCTGTCGAACAGCTGGTCAAGCGCCGGCAAGCTCTCCCCCGAGCCCTCCTGCTGCTGCTGCGAAGGCTCCTCTGCTACCGGCACAGTCCGCGACTGCAGCGACTCGCGAGCGTTCAGGCCCACCGCCGCCACGCCGTCGCCGCCAGGCGGGCCCGGAAGCACACCTGCGCCGGCCTTTGCCGTGTCGCCAGCTGTATCAGGGCCGCATCCAAAGCGGTCCGTGCCAAGCCCGCCGCCTTGCGGCTGGTCCGCACAAGAGGCTGCAGCAGGGCCCCCGTTCGCCGGGCTGTCACTGGGCCGCCCCTCTTCCATTGAAGGTGGAGGCGGTGCAGCAAGATGCTGCTGTGGAGCTGCTCCACCTGCGGCCGCACCATGCTGTTTAAGCACGCCAGCTGCCGGGTGCATTGGTGGAGGCTTCATCCCCGCCCCAAGTGACAGCTCGGGCGCGCAAGGCTGCCCCGCCCCAGCTGGCTGCATCGGCTCCGGGCCTGGCTCAAGCCCCGCCGCGGCCATCAGCCGCGAGATGTCTGCTGCCAGCCCCGTGGCTGCGGCTGCGGCCGCTTCCGCCTCGCCAGATGACACGAGGCGCAGGAGCTCCGGCAGCTGCCGCATGGCGCGCTGCAGGGCGACGGCTCGGTGGTGCGGGCTCGCCACGGCGGTGGAGGCGCCGACACCCTGACCTGCCGCCGCGGTCAGCAGGAGCTTCACATAGCGTTGTAGCAAGCTGACACGCCCGTCGGTGGCCCTCATCGCACTGGGGCATCGGGTTTGGTTTGAGAGGGGTTTGCGATTGAGATGGAGGAGGCGACACAAGATTGGAAACCGTAAGACCAACAGATAACTGAGATAAGTCACAGGTAAGGGCGCCAGTACGGCACCTCAGCACGCACCTGCGAAAGAGGTTGCGGATGTGGTCGCCTGCGGCAGCATGAGCCACGCAGGAAGTGTGTGCGGTTTCGCGGGGATGAA
Source organism: Chlamydomonas incerta (assembly GCA_016834605.1). Taxonomy (NCBI): domain Eukaryota; kingdom Viridiplantae; phylum Chlorophyta; class Chlorophyceae; order Chlamydomonadales; family Chlamydomonadaceae; genus Chlamydomonas; species Chlamydomonas incerta. The sequence continues at coordinate 1,780,959 of JAEHOC010000016.1, forward strand.
GGGTCAAGCGCTGGGGCGAAGCAAGCGCGTCGAGCAGGTGGGGCGAAGCAGCCGCCCCCCGTTCAAAAGTGGTGGCACCCGAACGACCCTCCTCACCTCCATAGTCCAGCCCTCCGTCAATCCTCTGTGCCGCGTGTACAAGCCTGCGAAACGCGCGCACAAGCGCATTATCCGGTAAGTCAAATGAGCAGTCGCGAGGCTTAATTCGGTCCCTGATGCCTACGAAGCCAGGCAGAAGCTCCATATCACAGTTTGTGCGGCACCAATCGTTCTGTGGCCAGTCGTGCCGCAGAACGATTGGCGCTGTCAGCGAGTTTCTGCGGGGCGAGGCATGGCGACGCTCGCACCTCTGGCCATGCTTTGCATGCAGATATGCAAGCTTGATGTCCGCTGCTAAGCTAATCATCAGAGCTGGAACTTTCCAGGGTCATATCGGTTCAAGCGCTCAGCCACGACAGTCAACACTGAAGGCACAACATGCTTTAGCAAAATTAAGAGCAATCCGGCTTCGAGAGGAGAGTTCGCGTTCCAAGGCGACCTGTCGTTTTTGTTCGGGGGAGAAAGTGCAGAGTATAGCTCTCGTTGCGTCAAGCGATAATTTTGTGATGTGGTTTCTGCGGATTCAATAGAAAAACAGCCTGCGGAGCGCACTCGATATTGTCATGCAGTTGCCAACCGCCGTGCTCGATGTGGCACGACGCACCAACGCACCCGCCTCGGTTTTATCCTCCTTAGCCTTAGCCGCGCGGCGCCGCCGCCGAAATGGCTGGAATCCATCCACAAACGCTGGTAGCTGTTTATCCCGCCCCTTGGACCGTACAGAAATGCTTGAAGATTTCCCGGGGATGGCATCTGATGGCACGATGCAGGCTGACTGCGCCCCTTCGCCGAACGAAACATTACGACAAGCCGACGAGGGAGGTTTTGTTTTCGATTTTCTGTATTCTTCCGACGTCAAGATCATAAGGCATCCATAACGGCTGACCGGTAAGTGCCTTGCGCATTCGCCCTGAGCCCCCTCCCCTGGGCGCAGCGCAGTGCAGATTCAGCGGGGGGGCCGAGGACCTGTGCCGGCTGGCCAACTCTGCGGTGAACATGCGGCACGCGCTGATGGAGACACTGCCCATGACCGAAAAACTTGATAGATGCGAATGGACGAGTGCGAATGAACACAACGTCAGGAGAGAGCAATTGGCCCCCGAGCCCATCTACCAGCCGATGAACACCCGAATGCCGAATGCCGAGTGTGGTGGTCTGCACTGTTGACAGCAGCGACGAGGGGGGCGGATTTGACGCCAGGGAGGGGGGTGCAGGGGGAGCGTCTCCTTCCCCCCTGCCGGGGACGGGGGGGTGCCACGGGCCCGGGCACGGGCGGGCGTCATCCGCGGCAAGGGGGCGGGGGCTCACGCTTTAGCCGCAAGAGCACTGAAGAGCAGCACCCTAGCAAAGCGCGCAGGGGGGAGCAAGTGCCCCTGTTCCTGTCCCCTCTGTCACAATGCCCCCTCTGTCCTGATACTGGACGGCTTCATCGCGCCGCACAGACTGGTCGTGATGTGTTCAGGCGAGCAGGTGGGAAAAGCTGCAATCGGAGAGTTCCGCAATGGTGACTCCCCTGGCCCTCACCTCCCCTGGATGGTCCGCCTCCCCCCTCCCCTGGCCCTCCACACTTTTCTTCGATCCCAGGGGAGGGGGGTGCAGGGGGGAGGGTTTCCATGGTGCGAAATTTTTGGCATTTGGACCAAACCAAATGGACATCCAGATGCGGCACTCATGCGGCACTCCATACACAATCACATCCCCTCCCTCATTCGGTTACCTATGAGCTGCTGGCATACCCGTCCCGTCAGCACTACCCTGTTTCATTCGGGTTTGAAAGCAGCCAACTCCCATCCCCGCCCCCGGCCTCCGCACCACCCGGCCCCGCTCCCCGCCGCATCACGCACAGACCTGAACAAGCTGTGCCCGGACCTGCCTGGTCACAACGTGACTCGTGGCGTGGACCATCGGGCGAGAGACCCTTGTCAAGGGGCTGCTTGACGTCAAAATAGCTTTGTATGAACCCGGGGGAAAGGGGTGAATACCAGCCGAAGCCAGGGGGGCACGGGGGTGGGCGGAGCCATCCATGCGAACGGGTTTGTGTCCAGCCGCACGAAACGAAAGCGGACATGTTACCTCAAGTTGACTGTAAACGCCGCGGGCAATCAAGTAGGAGCATCGAGAAAGCTGGGCTGGTGGAGCACGTGAGCGGATGCGGAGCGGAGTGGGTCCGAAACCAACCTCGAGAACCAGCGTCCAGCGCCATCGGAGCCTAGCAGCACATGCGCGGGAGGGAGAGTAAGGAGGGCCGAAAGCAGGCGGAACCGAAGGGGAAGCGTGACAACAAACAACGGCAAGAAATCACGTGCAACTAGGTGGCGTGGGGGCTATGCGGGTGGCAAAGAATTAGCGGAAAGAAGGACTGGATTCGGGTGGCCAAGGAAACATATGGACGGCGCCACGGCGGGATGGATGCACAGCTCATCCGAGTCGTACTCTCATAATGCGTGCGGCATGGGTACCATAATGCGTGCCATGCAGGCCGGACCGACGGTGTAGCAGGAGACGCCGTCAAAGGACTTCATGACAAGCCGGGGCTTCCCTCAATGTATGGGACTTGCGCGCCGCCAGGCCTTCCGGCGGCCTCCGCGTTCTTACGGCGTCCCCTGCTACATCCAGGGCAAGACAGCAACAGCAAGAGAGAGGGCCCTGTCTCGAACAGGGATTGAATAGATGAACTGGCCGGAACACTGGACGTGGTGGTGGCGTCTCGGCGCCACCGGGCGTGTCTCTCTATCATGTCTGGATCGCATGCGGGCTCCGCCAGTCCGCTCACACCGAATCAGTGCCCGTATCTTCCATGTACGCTGTAGAAATTTGCCCCAAATCCGCCGAAGGCGGAGAAAAAGTTTTGGGGTTTGGGGCCACGCATCTACGGAGCGTAGACGTTTTGGGCGGATTTGGCGGTATTTTAGACAGGGAGCGTAGATGGTTTGGGGGTTTTGGGGGCGTGCCCCTAGGAAACGTTTTCGGGGCGTAGATGGCGCGGGAGGGGTCATCTACGCTGTGTAGACGCCGGGGGCCAAAAGCCATCTACATGATACAGGCACTGCACCGAATCTTCTGGGTGCCCTCGGACGGAAGACATGCATAGGCTCTGCCCATCCTTCCCTTGAGGGGTAGACCGCCGTTCTTGTCCAACGTGCGCAGTTGCGCGCCAATGCGCGAAGGGGACGGCGTTGAAGCCTCACAAGGGCCACCACCATCACGCCCATAGGCACGCGTGAAACGAAGTGCTTTCTAAAACGCGAATGTGGACACACACGTGACGAAGTTGTTGTCGCGTGTCTGTCAGCGACTGCCCTAGCGGCATCCGTGCCGTCAAAGAGGCCACCCGCCACCAGCGCAGGCTCAGCAACCAGGCGGGGGGCCAGATGCGCACGCCGGGTGCGTGTGGGCCCGGCTGCACGAAGCGCATTCGTCGGAGCCTGGCTACCCGCTGTGGCGGATGCGGATGTTCCGCCTCATGCGGCGGGTGCTAGGCAGGTCCCTTCATTGCCCTTTGTACGGTATTTTATAAGCACCCCCTGGTGCGATTGCGGGAGGTGGTGTGTGGCATGCCGCGATCGACCGTGCCGCCAACTTGACACGCGCGAGCGCGGTGGCACATTTCTATGGAGGTGTGCAGCTGGCACTCAGTGGGCGCATCCGCGCTTGCAGGCAGTGCGGCAAGCGGGGGCCGCGACATGCGGCTGGCACGCATGGCGTGGCTGATGCTGCAGCACGAGCACCACCTGCGCCGCCCCCAGCTTGGGGTCCGGAGTACCTGTGCCGCCACTCAGCGTGTTTTGTCAGGGTGTGGATACTAGCAGCTGATTACGGACCCTTGCATTCGGCCTGCAAGAACGGCATCAGCACGCGCGATGTCGAATATCGGGTAGGCGCAAGTAGCGGACAGAGATGCTCGGAAGCTGCTGACCCGGGGTGGTGCCAGGGGTGCGGCCCTGGCCCCAACAGCCGTGCTGCCGGGGGCTACCGGCAGTTTGGAGCTGCTGCGGAGGTTGAACTCCTCGGGCAGCTGGCGGAGCGGGACCCCGCGTGGCGGTGGCGGCGGCTGGCTGTCCGCCCGGGGAGGCGCCCCCCACGAAACGCTGCAGTACGTTGACAAGTCCCGGATGACGCTTTGGTCTGGCGAAGTATCACAACGCCTGGCCAACACCGGCACGTGGCAGTGCAATAGTATCTTGATCATGAGCTATTCGGCATCCTAGTTATTACTGCGTTCAGGGCGAGTCAGTTCGAATGCGGAATGGCGCCCACGAGATAGCGCTTTTTTGGGGGTGCAGCGGATAATCCACAGCTGACACCTGCCCAACTTGCAAGAATGAGCTGGCTGGCTCGGTTGTGCGCGCAAGGGGCGCAAGAACCAGCCAGTCCTCTGCCTCCGGTCCTTCCCCTCAAAGTTTTGAGAGCTGATGCATGCATGCAAACAAGCACGACAGAAGGGCAGAGGCAGCAATCCAAGAATGAAGCGATAACGGAGTCGGTGACCAAGCCGCACAACCAGCAAGAGCACGCGTTGTCCTTCATCGAACAGGTTTGTGCATGCTGGTACAAATAAATGTCAGCAACTCGCAGTTTACCACCTTTCTGACCCCGCGCAGGCCGTTTCGCGTGCTTTTCTGACGCTTACAGCGATTCCCGGTGGCCAGCCGCTCTATCGTCGCATCAATATCCTTCTAGAAACATGCCGAGTCGCACTGGGCGCGTGCGACGCAAGGTACACGGCGACCGAAATGCGGGCGATGGCCTGGCGCTGCGGTGGGGTTTCTCTGTCTATGACAGTGTTTTACACACTACGTTACTATACGCAGGCTTGCGTGCTTCTCGGTGGATGGCAACACTTTCGTGTTTTTGCCCAGCTGCACCCACGGTGCCGAGGCGCCGCGGGCAGCAGGTGAGCGGGGCCGGGGTTGTTGTCGCGCAAAAGTGTGCACAGCGCATATCTAGCTTGGCAGGATGAAGCGGGCATTGCCTGAGGGCGAGCGGGGTGCGGAGAGGACCGCGGCAGGAGCCGGGGCAGGTTGGGGAGCACGTACGGATGACTACGTGTCTACGCACGACTTATGCTCCACTGGTCCACGAAAGCGTGCGTGTTGGGTGGGTGGGTTGAATACACGAAACCGCCAAGGTTGGCGGTGGCGGTGGTGGCGGTGGTGGTGGCGACGGCACGGGCGGTGCCGCCCACGCCCATGACCACCCTCTCCTCGATTGGTGAGGGTAGGGTACCCTAAGCCTACAACGGATCCCACCCAAACACAGGATGGGGCCGAACTGCGCTCTGGAATTTCCTTTCAGATCAGGTAGGCCGCTACGTCACATGTTTCGGATCTCACGCTTGTTGGTTCAGGACACGGGAGGCGCAGGGCCGGAGGGACCTGCCACGCTGGGTGGCGAGCGCACAGATACCTAGATGCTAGTCCTACGGAGTTGGGGAAGGCAGGGGGCTCTGAACTCCAGCCCACAGCTGAACTAACCTAAGTAGACGGAGTCCAGGCAACTGAGAGAGGGGGCACCCAGCCAGTATAACCGACAATAGCAATAACAGCATCAGCAAGACGGTCACTGCGCATTTGCCACCAACCCTAACCAACCCATGCCTGACGACATCGCAGCCGGATGCCATCGTTGTCATTCGCGGCTACCACTCATCGGCGACCCAGCCGGGGGGTGCCGCTGCCAACACGACCGGAGGCGAGGGCGCCGCAGCCCTGGGCCGTCAGGGCTCCTCCGCGGCGCCGACGGCCAACGGCAGCAACCCGACCACAGCCGGGCTCTGTGCCTCGCCGTCATCCGCGCCGCGGACAGACGTTACAGCAGCGGCGGCGGCAGCGCAGAGCACGCAGTCGCCGCGCTCCCACACCGGGCTCAACTCGTCACACGGGGCGTCCTCGGGCACGGCCTCGGCAGCGCCCGCGGCCATGGCCATGCGCACCGCGCCGCCGGACCCCTTCTCGCTGGTGTGCCGCAACGCCACCACGGCCGCGAACCTGCAGGCGGGGGACCTGCTGGCGCTGCCGGTGAGTGGCCGTGCCATCGGGGGGGGGGGTTGCCGATGGCGCGCTGGAGGCGTGGGCTGCGGCGGCTTTGCCTCTACGGCCCCGGCTGCCGCATGGTCGCAGCTACAGCGGTTGGTGCTGCTGCCTGGCAAGCCGGCTGCAGCAACTGAAAGCAGGCGGGGGTTCATGCTCACGGCAAGTTGTGCTCAAAACATCGTGCATGACTGCTTGGATTCCTGTTTGGTGTCCCGCTGCAGGTACGGCACGGCGGGCGGCTGGTGGCGGCGCTGCTATTGGGCTGGGGCACGCACATGGGCTTTCCTGCCACCACAGCCGCGTCGCAGTCAACCTTGGCTGGCGGCGCCGCTACTGCTGGTGCTGCCGCCGACGCATCGGGGCTGGGGCGCGGTGTGCAGAAGCCGCCCACCACTGGCGGGGCCAACTTGGTGTCCGCCGCCCGGGCCAACGGCGGCGCGACTGCGACTGCGTCGCCGCTGTCGCGCCCGGACGCTGCTGCGTCGCCGGCGCAGCCACCGGGTGTGGGCGCGGCGGCGGCGGCCAGCAGCGAGGTGCCGTCGCAGTCGGCGGGGATAGAACCCCGGGCCTCCAGCAGCGGTATGACGTTGACGCCGCGGGAGCTGGGCCAGCTGCAGCGGCTGGCGCAGTTCCTGGTGTTCGGCATCTACGCCGAGCCGCAGCACGCTCGCACGCTGGAGGCGGTGGGTACCACGATGGGGACGGATTTGGGCGCTTCAGTGCTGGGGGCGGGGAACGCAAGCGCCGTGTTGCGCGTGTCGTTGCACGGTGCTGCGTGCGTGTGCTCGGGGCGCGTGCCGGGCCGTGATGGGAGCGGGGGCACTGCTGACAGCCCTCCGCTCGCGGGCCTCGCGTGCGTTCAGGTGGCAGCCTCCCTGTCGGGCTTGCCGTACTCGGCCGGCCTGCACGACTTCGTGGCGGGGCTGCTGGAGGCGGTGCCGGAGCTGCTGCAGATCAGGCGAGACGCGGGGGGGGGGGGGGGCGGGGGCGGGCGGGCGGGGTAGCCGGCGGGCGGCATTACATGTATTTTGCTGGGTGCTTGGCAGCTTCGCTATCAGGGGTGGGGACAACCGCGGCCGTCCTCGCGCAACGGGATGCGCATGATGGTGCCGCCGCCACCGCCCGGGGCGGGGGCAGCCGCGTGACCTGCAACCGGGCCCGTTTGGTCTTGCGCGTCTGGTGCGCAGGTTCGCGCTCCGCTTCGCGCCCATCATGCTGCTGACGCACGGCCTGGGCGCCAGCGGCCCAGCCGTGCTCTTCGCCAGCCGCGCCGGCGGCGCGCAGCAGCAGCAGCAGCAGCAGCAGGGCGCGGCGGCTGCGGCTGCTGCTGCTGCGGCGGCGGCAGCGGCGGCGGTGATGGCGGGTGACGGCTCTCTGGGCACCATGGAGCTGTTTCCGCAGACGCTGGGCAGCGCGGCGGGCGGCACGCGGCCTGCCGACGGCGGCGACACGGCCGCGGCGGTGTCGCGCATCCGCGCCGTGCGCATGTCGCTGCACCACACGCTGCTGGCGGAGGCGCTCAAGTGCGTCACCTTTGTTTGGGGGTTGGGGGCTTGAGATTTTGGATACCAGCCCAACTCATTAACTCAATGCATGAGGGGGATAGCGTGGGCTATCACTCGACGGCGGAGCCGAAGTCCGATGCGTCTCGGTTCTTGGGGTGTAGCGGTCCATGCGGGCGGGGGTCACATTGTTATAGGATAGAGAATGGTTGAATAGGATGGAAAAGAGGGGATCGGGTGGGTGTGTTGCTGAGGAGCGGGTGGTGACGGGGCATGGGAACGCTTGTGAGTCCGCCTGTCCGTGCCCATTATGCGGGCCGTCCGCAGCGGCTTTCCGGGGGTGGGGGGCGGTAGCCGTTCATGGGGGAGGAGTTGGGTTCGTTGGGTGGCTTGAAGCAGAATCCAGGGCTGCTTGCGCCAAATGACACGGCGCCCGGTCCTGACCCCCAATCGCGCAGGCCGGCTGCCAAGCTCCGGCGCAGCGTGGAGGCGACCGCCACGGCACCCGCTGTCGCGGGCGCGGGCGCCGGCGGCGGCGGCGGCGGCCAGGCGGTGGGGCACCCGCAGTTCATGCCCTTCAGCGCCGTGTCCAGCCACTACGCCGTGACCGGGGTGAGCTGGCGGCGGGGAGGGGGCCGAGGGAGCCGTGCATCCGCGTCCGGTTTGCTTCGGGAAATAAGCAGTGCAGTGGGGGGGGGGGGAGGGGTCGCTGGCGGCAGCCGCCCTACGGTGCTGGCGGGGAGCGTGGCCCCTGCTCCTCCGCCTGTACTCGCATGGAGTTCTTGTCCCACAGGGCTCGGCCTTGGCCACGCGCGCTAGCCCGTGCTTCCGTAGCTGCGGGAAGCGCGACCCGGCAACTCGCCTTAGCCAGGCTGGGCAGAGGCTGCTCGCGCGCAACGATAAGATGCTGGCCCTGGGGTTGGCACGCCGCTGACGCGCCACCCCGTTCGCGTTGTGCGGTGCCTGCAGCACCAACTCCCCTCCATTGCAATCAACTCGGCCATCGACGAGGGCGTCAGTCCTGAGGGTCTGCCGAACGGCGGGTCAGGCGGCGCCGGAGTCGCCCCACCGAGTGCACCGCCGCCGCCGCCGCCGCCGCCGCCGCCGCCGCCGCCGCTGCCGCCGCTGCCACAGCTGACCCTCCCCGGCGCACAACCCATATACTTCACGGTCGTGCCCAACATCAGGTGGGGTGCGCGTTGTTTGGCGTTGTCAACTGCGTCCTGCGCTGGGCGCTTTACGGGGCCAGCAGCACTGGGGTGCCCCGGGCGGGCTGCGCTTGCCAGCCTGGCCGCTGTCACATCGAGCGCCACCGCCCGCACACGCCGCCACGGCCCCACCTGCACATGCCGCCATGCGCCACACGCACGCCCGCTGTCAACCCGGCTACACTTCTACGTTCCATCTTGGCAACCCACCAACCCGCCGCCGCCTGCTCGCCGCCGCCCCGCTCCCGCAGCTCCCACATGCTGGAGGAGGGCGCGCCCTGCCGCGACCTGCTGCTGTGCGCCAACCTGGCGGGCTGCGCCATGGGCAGCCTGGTGCTGGCGGTGGAGGCGCCGGCGCCGTCCACAGGCGCAGCGGGCGCCACCGCCGCCGGCACAACAACCACCGCAGCGACGGGCGGCGGCGCATTCTTGACAACACCAGGGGCTGCGGCGGCCGCGATGGCGGCGGGCATGGGCGGCAACACGGGTGTCGGCAGCCTGGCGGCCAGCCCGGCCGCGGCGGCGGCTGGCGGCGGCGGCGGCCTCAGCACGAGCGGGCTGGTGGGCCTGGGTCTGGCGAATGCGTCCATGCACCGCGCCTCCTTCAACAACCTGCTGAGCACCGCCGGGTCCATCCCAGGGCCCGTGCTGCTGACCGCGCCGCTGAGCGTGCTGCACAGCTCCCGCCAGGTGGATGCGCCCTGTGTGGGAGATTGGGGGGGGGGGCATGGGGCAGGGTGCGCGCCGTGCTTTGACAGCTGCACGCCTCCGGCGCGGCCCTGTTCGGAGCTCAATGCCAATCGGCCTACGACGCGCCTCGGTCCACTTGGACCTGTGCCCACCTGCGGTGTTGAGCCTGGTGGCGTGCCGCCCGAATCCGACCCGGCCGCTGTCGCTGTCGCTGTCGCTGCGCCCCGCAGTTCGGCATGTACCTGGTGTGCAGCGAGCCGCTGCCGGCGCCGCTCCTGCAGCTGGTGGCGGCGGAACTGCAGCAGCTGCTGGAGGTGAGGCGTGGGTGCGGGCGCGGGCGTGCGCTTGGGACACCACGGGAAGCCCTGGATCTGCGGCTGTGGCTGTGCATGCACCGAGCACTATGTGTGGGCGGGGTGCTGCAGTTGTTGCGCCAGCCCTGCCTGTCCTGCCGCCGCGCCGGTCCCTCCTGCCCTTCTCATCCTTGGGCTCCCCCTGCCTTGTCTCACCCGGACCCCCGCTGCCCAGATGGTGCTGGGTGCCTGCCGCGAGGGCGTCCTGTCGCTGCTGGGCGGCGGCCGCTGCGCCGTGGAGCTGTACTCCCTGCAAGAGCAGCTGCTGGGTGGGTGCCCGGGCGTTGTGGGGCTCAGGTTTTACTGGGAGGGTTTAGGGTCATATCGTTTTGGTTTTGGGGTTTTAGGGGTTTGGGGGCAGGCGGGGAGGGGAGGGGGCCTGTCAATGAGCGGTGGTGGATGGTGGTCGGGCCGTGTGGCAGGGGGCAGGACACTTGGCGCGCAGCATCGATATGGGAGGCGGCCCCTGATCTGATGGGGCGGTGCGGGCAACGTGGCCGCACGGCGAATGCGTACGGAGCTCAAACGGGAAACGGCGCGCCGGTTGTGTACTAAACCGTAATTCCAAAACTCAATAACTCACATGCATGGACAACTCCCCGCGCACGATGGTCCCCCAGGCAACAATCCGGTCGCCGCGGGCGGCAGCGCTGCCATCGCGGGGCACATTGCCGGGGCCATGGCGGCGGCGCTGTCGGCGCCATCGCCGCTGGCGAGTGGGCCGGCGGGTGCAACGGCGCCGCAGGCTGGCAGCACGGTAATGGGCGGCGGAGCGCTCATGGCGAGCCGCAGCGGGCTTGGGCCTGGGTCCTCGGCGCGCCAGGCGCTAGCGCGCTCTTTTGCAGGTGAGCGGAGCCAGAGTGCTCGACGATGTGATCGAGTCCCTGCTTGGTGGCTCCAGTTAAACAGCTATCCGTGACCGGTTAAAACCGGGAAAACACCTCCGTAAACTCCGCACACGCCATGCACAGCTTCGCAGATGCATTCGCCTCCCGCCCGCCCCGCCCGCCCTGATCTGCTGCAACAACCTGTCAACATTCATCCGGTCTTAACTAATCATGCATGGCCCCCCCCTGGCTTTTGCTGCCGCCTCCCGCCCACCTCAGGCCCGCACGGCCGGGCCATGCCGCGCTCGCTCTTCCACCTGGCCGCCGGCGCACTGCCGGTGGGCTCCGCGGGCGGGGCCGGCGGCGGCGTGGGCGTGGGGCTCAGCACCAGCGACGCCGACCAGCTGAGCGGCGCGGTGCGGTCCGCGGGCTCGCCGCGGCTGCAGCTGTCGCAGATGGGGCAGAGCGCGCTGCTGGCCACGCAGCGGCACATGAGCACGCGCGGCGGCGGCGGCGCGCCGGGCGGCGTGGCGGCGGCGGGCGCGCTGCTCATGTCACACCAGGGTGAGCGGCGTGGCACCAGGGCTTTCTTCTGGGCTTGGGTTTTGGTGTTGGTTTGTGGACGACACGGCAGCGCGGCGCGTGCAGGCAGTGGGCTCCTCGCCGCAGCGCGCTTGGTTGGCACCCCTTGCTGACGGAATGCTGTGTTGCGGCATGACGCTTCTTGTGTGTCCGGCACAGGCCACATGCAAGGCCACACGCCTGGCCAGGAGGCCCTGGACGGATCGGTGGAGTCACTGGCGCAGGGTGGGTCCCGGCCGCAGACCCGCCTCCTGCTCCCGTCTCCTGTCCGTGACGCACGGTGCCCCGTACGTTGCTTCAGCGCCAGCTGGTGTATGCCGGGTGCATGAGATGTGTGAAGTGCATGTGTGCCTCACGTGTTGCCTGGAGCTTGTTGGTTTACTGGTGTGCTGCTTCGCGGCCGCTGGATCTGGGTTCTGGCTGCAGGCGTGTCGGGTGTGGACGCCGACGGCGGGCTGTGCTGGATGATGGCCAGCTCGCCCGAGGTCATGCTGGAGCCGCCCGGCGCCGGGCCCTCGCCGCTCGAGGTGGGTTCGCGCATGCGTGCGTGTATAAGTGGTGGCCGTCACCTCGTGCTGGCCCCCGCTCGAACTGTCCGACCCAAACCATGATACCAGCCCTTGCAATGCCATCCCCTTGTGCGCCTCATTCGCTGGCCCTCACTCACTCACCTAGGCGTTCGGTGTCCTACAATTCCTTGACCTTGCCGCCCACCCGCCCGCCCACCGCCAGGTGATGGTGTCATCCATGCGCACGGGGCTCACCGCGGCGCTCACCAACGCCATGGTCCTGGACAGCAGCGACGAGGCCAAGTACGTGGCAGTGTGGTGCCGGCAGGGGAGGTGGCGTGGAGTTATGTTGTGGGCTACGGGGGTTTGTTTGTGGTTGCGCAAGATGGGGCGTGGCTCAATGGGGCTGCGGCGCAACCACAGAGCGCACGCGCCACCCGAAGCTGCATCGAGGGGTAGCCGCGTCGGCCCGCAGGCGTCGCGGCTGCCCGCGCTGGCGTGCGCTAGCGCCGCCGCCCGTTCTGCAGCCGCCAGTCCTGCCGCGCGCACGCTGCTGCGCCTGCCTTACCTCCCACACCCTCGGCAACTCCATGGCTGCTGTGGTTTGTCCTGTGCATCCCACAGCCCTACTGCACTTTCCTGCCCTCCGTCTAGTTAGTTTGGTTCAGCTTGGGCTGGTGTTCACAGCCCCTGCTGCCCCGCCCAACCCACCCCACTCGCCCCGGCCCGGCGCAGGGCGGCCATGAACCAGGAGCTGGCGGCCATCCGGCTGTACGACGTGATCGGGCGGGGCGGCCAGGGCGTGGTCTTCCACGGCACGCTGCACGGGCTGGAGACCGCGGTCAAGGTGGGCGCAGGGGCGGCGGGGCCCGGGGCCGAGGGCCGGGGGAGTGGCCGTTCCGTGGTTGACCGGTACGGGGCGAAAGGGAGGCGAGCGGGGAACGGTGCAGAGACGACGGAAAGAGGCGACGAGTGCGGGTGCGGGTGCGCAGGCCACCATCTCACACCCACACTGACACCACTGGCGGGGTTGCGGCGCTGCCGCACGGCAACTCTGCTGCACACGGTGTATTTAGCTGTGATTTGGCGGTGTGCCGCAGGTGATCGTGCACCGAGGCAAGGGCGAGCCGCTTGCGCACGATGGTGGGGACCCGGCGGCGGGCGGCGCGGAGGGCGGCGGTGCTGACGGCACCGCAGCTGCGGCAGGCGCGGCGGACGCCGGCGGCGGCGGTGACGGCGCAGACGGCCGCAACTCGGCAGGCGACCTTTCCCGCATCCGCAAGGTATCGTACTCGATGATTCCGCACCGCCCCGTCCATATGACCCGTCCACGGTCCCTCTGCGGGCTTCTGTCTTGCCGGGCACCGGCGAGGAGATGCGCCCTGGATTTGTTAACGTCCTGGCGCGCACGTGGCACCGCCTTGCGACGTCTTTACCGATCTTTGGCAACAAGCACGGGACGCTCTACCAAATTTGTGTGTGCATCTCTGTGCTGCTCACCCTCGCAGGCCAAACGCGGCGCACTGGAGCTGGTGGTGACGGGCACTTTGTCCAATCCGCACATCGTGCAGGTGCGTGTGACGCGAACTAGGGACTAGTCACGTAAACGTCACAATTTGCGGCACTGCAGTCTGGAAACGTGCGGTTTGAATCGTGTGGCACTCGGGGGTGTGGGCAGCCTCGGCCGTCCTGGCTCCGTGCACGCAGCCCACGCCCCGATCGCACGGGGGGTCCGCTCGCCAGGTTGACCCCGGTGCCGACAACCGCTCTGACGTAACGCCCTGCTATGTATCACGGTGTGCACGTGGTGCAGGTGTTGGCGTCCTTCTCGGACGTCATCATGGTGCGCTGCACATACCGCAACGAGCCCACGCCGCGCCTGCGGCTGGTCGCCAAGGACGACCCCATCCTGGCCGGCTGGGCCTCGCCAGGTGCGCAACGCTGCGCGGCGCAGCACGCATCGCTGCACGCCGACGCTGCGGGAAGCTCGCGGCAGCTGGCACCTCCTGGCCTCGTGTGCACCGGCTCGGCTGCCTGGCCCCATGGCTTCACCAGAAAGTCAATTCTCGCCTGGTTGTCGTCTGGCCCCTACCCTGTGACGTCCCATGTCGTAAACAATTCAGGACCAGCAACCACCTGTAACACTCACATGCACACAACACCCGTCCCCGCCAGGCCCCCTCAACACGGTGGCCTGCCTGGAGTACTGCGACGCCGGCACGCTGCTGGAGGCGGCGCACGCCGGCGCCTTCCGCCCGCCCGGCAGCAGCGTGCTGAGCGGCGCGGTGCGGCCGGCGCTGGTGCCGCTGTACATGAGCCTGTTGGAGGTAGGGGCGGCGAGGGGTGGAAGCGGGGCAGGGGGCGCCCCTGTCTGGGAGGGCGGGGGGCGTTGACAAGGGGGTGGCAGCGATGGCGCATACCTGCGCGCTGCGCGCTGTGCGCGAGATGCGTGCAGGCAAATCTTGGGGGCACCCAATGACATGGCTGCCGCCCGCTCGCACACTCGCGCCCACGCACGCAGGTGGCTCTGGCGCTGCGTTACCTGCACAGCCGGCGCCTGGTGCACTGCGACCTGGTGCGTGCACAGAGGGCGCCCGGCTGCGCGAGCACAGCGCAGCTGCGGATTTTCGGCTCATCAACCTGCAGCCCATTGGTGTCGCTCGCGATACAGACTCCACGCTTGTTCTTCTTACTCACTCTTGCATGCCACCTTCCGCGCTAACAGAAACCGGCAAATGTGCTGCTCAAGAGCTCTAGCCGAGACCCTCGTGGCTGGACCTGCAAGGTGAGGGCGTGCGGAGCGGTCGCGAGACGGCGTGGCACCGCGGCAAGCGCTTTCACTGCACTGCTCTCATCGTGCACACACACCCAGCTGGTCGCTTGTTGCCGTCGTGTGTATATTGATCGCGGCTGTCGTCGCAGCAGCCCGACACACGACGCGCCAAGGCCAGCCGTCCGCCGCACGCCTGAACCCCAGTCTGCCCCCACACCTCGCTCCCGCCCCCACACCTCGTTGCCGCTCTGTTGCTCCGCAACGCAGCTGAGCGACTTTGGCTGTGTGCGCCTCATGACCGAGCTGCCCGCCACACCCGAGGACCTGGCAGCCATGCAGCAGCAGCAACAGCAGCAGGCGGCCGCGGCCGGGCGCGGCGGCGGCTCAGTGGCCGCCCTGGGCGGCCGCGGCGGCGCCCGGGCGGGCGCCTCCGGCGCATCCGCCAGCGGCAACGCAAACGCCGGCGCCAACACCAAGAAGACGGTGCTGGGTTTCCGTGTGGCGCAGCCGCTGGGGACCATCACCTACATGAGCCCGGAGAGCTTCGTTCGCGGTCACACGCTGGGCACGGGCGTGGACGTCTACGCGTTCGGCGTCCTCATGTACGAGCTGCTAATGTGCCGGGCGCCGTACCAGGGCATCGACGCGCAGGTGGGAGGCGCGGTCGCGATCGCGGCTTTGCGGGTGCCCGCAGCGGGGCGGCTCCCAGGTTGGCGGCTGCGAGGCTGCACCCCTCCCCTGTGCAGTTATGTGGCATGTTGGGCTGGTAGACCAGCCGTAGGGTGTGTCGGGCTCCAAGGCGGCCCCGGCCCGGACCCGTCTCAAGGGTGGCACGCTCTGCGCCCAACAGCACGCGCGTGCGACTGCCCTCCCCGCAGGCCCTCCCCCGCATGGTCCTGAGGCAGAACCTGCGGCCGGAGTTCCACCCCCTGGCCCCGCCCGAGTACTGGTGAGATACCGTAGGTTTCCAAATGTTTTCCGCAAAAATAATTAATTATAGGGTGCTGCGGACTTCATTGGAAATAGGATTTTCAGCTGCGGAAACAATTAAAAAATAATCACAAAAAACCGGCGGGGGGCTGCGGAAACCTCAAAAATTTCCAAGGAGCCGAGGCGCTCTGGTACGTGTCAATCCGCAATCCGGCTCAAGTGCTTGCAGAACTTCGAGCTTATACACCGTACAGGCAACGGCTGGCGGCGGGGGGCAACAGCTGGCGGTGGGGGGCAACGCAGGCAACAGCGGGCGGCGGCGTAGCTTTGTGCGGAATCGCAGGGCCTCTTATGGCCCTGCGGAAATCTTAAAAATATATGCAGGATAATAATTGAGCATGCGGAAATATTAAAACAAATTCCGGAAACTCCTCAGGGGGTGCGGAAAACATTTGGCGCGGAAAACATTTGGAAACCTACGGTAGTTTGGGCCCTGCCGCGGCGCACGCCAGACCCTGCCTGCCCTCCCCGTTGCGCCGCCGCCCGCGCGCCTCGGCTCTTTTGCTGCAGAACTCTTGCGCAACCGCTCGACCTTGCGCTGCCACAACACTGCCTTAAAGCAACATGTCCTCGGCACCAGCACCAGCTCCATTTTTTGAATCCCACGCCTGCAATCGCTTTTTTCCCGTACGCACCGGCATGCTTGACTGTGCAACCTCCGAACCGCCTGCAACGCCCCGCCGCACCGCTGCCGCAGCCACCTGGCCGCCCGCTGCTGGTCCAGCAGTGTGGCGCGGCGCCCCAGCACCGCGCAGCTCGTGTCGGAGATAGAGGCGCTGCTGGCAGAAGCACAGCTCAAGGAGAGCCGCAAGGTGGGAGGGTTGAGGAAGCGCCCAGGGGCGTCGAGGCGTTGCAGCGGCAGGAGCAGGAGCAGCAGCAGGATGTACCGTACGTGCATTTGGGACCACGAGTCCTGCAGGCTTTCTGCTCCTAATCGTGGCTCACTGTGGCGCGGCACCGCATGCGGCGTCATTGGCCCATCGCGAGCCGCCTCTTTGACACTCGCCTTCTCGCGCCCGCCGCTCACGCCCGTCGCCTGCTCTGCTGCGTGTGCGTGCAGGCCGCCATGCAGGCGCGTCCAGGGGCACCCAGTGGTCCCCCGGCCACGGGCGGCGCACCCGCGGCAGTGCGCCCGCCGCAGGCCGGCTCCGCGGTGGCCCCAGCACCGCTGCCGGCCATGCCTGCGATGCCTGCTGCGAAGGCGCCGCCGCCGAACCCACAAGCCAACACGCTGGCTCCCCTTCTGGCACCCTCGTCGGCAGCGGTGCCGGGCGCGGGAGCAGGCATTGGGCTAGGGTACGTTGCGCCCGCGCGCGCTGGGCAGGCCGGCGACTCGGCCGCTCCGGGCGCGCCGCCCTCAGGGGCGCTCGCGGCGGCGCCTGGGGCGCAGCCGGCAGCAGCTGCCGGCCAAACACCGCAGTCGCAGCCGCGTGGCGCCGACGCGGCGGCACCGGGCAAGGCTGCGCCCGTGGCGTTGGCGTCAATTGAGCCCGCCGCGCCCGAGATCAACGAGTTGGTGACGGCAGCCGCAGCCGCGGCCGGCTTGGATGCAACAGTGGAGGTGTTGCAGGTGAAGGTGCCGCCCGGGACGGAGGCGCCTGGAGATGACGGCGCCCCCGGCCCGTAGCGGCGGGTTAGAAACAAGTGTGAGGACCGCCGGGCGGCGCGAGGCCTCCCGGTGGCGCGTTGCTTGAGGCAACGTACGTATCCACCCAACGACAATGCTGTGGCCTAAAGCACCCGGACCGGCCCGACCAATCGTAGTAAGGTCCTGTACTACAATAACGTTTTCGCGATAGCCTTCCGCCTTGACCACGCATGTCGTAAGCATCATGTGTGCATAACACTTGTGGACGTTGCAGCGCTTAAGATTCCGGTCCCGGCTCGGGGCGCCGGAGGAGCGCGCTGGGATAAGGGCTCAGGATTGAGCAGCGGTCGTCTGAATTGCTCATTGTACACGTGTGTGAGATTACACGCCGTGCCTAAATGGCTGCTATAACATCGTGCGCTGATTGAATCCAGAGAAGGCCTAACGCATGCTGTGGTGCATTTCATCCAATGTGGGCCACGTGAGATCCACTGCTTGCGTACATTGCAGCCGAAAGGTTTGGACAGGAGTCGGCTTGGTACCTTTTAAAGACTAAGTGACAGCTTGTGGAGGGGCTGCGTGATAGTTGTTTCTTTTTTAAGAAGAGAAAACCAAATGAGGCCACGGCATCAGTATACGGTAGTACTTCACTCATCATGCCCACTACAACCACCCATGATGCTACGGCATTGCCAAAATATTGCCCGGTCCACGGGATACGAGAGAGGTATGATCCTGGAACGGGCTGTTAAATAATTGCTTGTTATTGATGTGCTTGTTATTGATGCGTTTTTTGGTCGGATTCTCCCCGGCAAATGAAGCAGAGGTGCGATCTGAAGTGCACGTTGGTGCGGTCACTTCACGTGGGCGGGATGAGGGGACCGCACACGAAATAGGCTTGGGCGGAAATGTTGCCTGCGCGCAGGTGAGTCGCCCCCAAGTATCGCTGTGCAGGGCCGCCGAGGTGTGCGTAAAATGCATGAGCGCCTGGAAGCGAGAATTAGTCGGGTGCAACTTCCCATGTCAGTTGCGATGCCTGTGGCTGCACGACGTTTCCACTAATGGCAGTAACGGGCCGAAAGAGGGCCGCACTTATGTGGCGTCGCGGATCAAATGTGCGTCAGAAGAATAAAGGCAGCGATAAGGGGGGCCGCCGTCATGGACGTTTATGTGTGCTGTGCGTGCCGGCATGAGCTCCTGCAGCCAGTGTCAGAATCTGGTGCCTGTTGGTCCGGCTGTGGTGCCGCCAGCCACGCAGGCACGACTTGCACGGCCACCGGGCACCGGGCAAGATGTTGACATAGCTTTTTTATTTGTGCACAAACGACCTCGTTGAGCGGTTTAAATGGCTAGAGTGGGGAGGTAAGGAAGACGTGGGTGGGATGCGACGGGGGGCTGCTGTGACGCTGTGTGTGGAGGGCAGGCGTGACAGCTGGCAATGATCCGGTGCAAGCAGGTTGCTGTGGCAAGGATAGATAGAGCCCCCAGGGTCCGGTGAGCCACCTTTCTTGTCGTCACATTTTGAAGTACTTTAAGAATATGCCGCAGACTTGGGGAGAGAACCGCCTCCTTTGCTGGAAGGAACATCAGGGTAGGGGTGGCTGGTTGGGGGCCGTTGCCAACGGACAGCTTGCAAACACTGGCTATCCCGTTCGTCAGAAAGGCTATGAGCGCCTGGGGGGGCCCTTGATGGTGGCTCGGGCACTCGACGTTACTGGTGGCTGGCGTGGCTGCAGTGAATAGGGCAGCTCATGATGGCTCGGTGGGCGTGTGTGTTTGTTGCCGCCCCCTGGCACGCGACACGTGCGAGATTGAGGCGGGCGCACAGGGTGTTAGTAGGATGCCTGCCTTTTGGAGGTCTGATGTACAGACTCGCGCCACGTGCGTCATTCTGAATAACGGTGTAGCTGATCAAGCGAGGTCGCCGGCGGCCGTCAACCCAACGCGGTCCCCTCCTTCCGGACGCGCCTAGCTCCTGCGGCCATGTACTCGAGTCGGCTTGGAACACAGTGGCAGGCCATGTCGTGTCCGAGGGATATCGTGTCTGTGGCCTGCTGTGACCGCCGACCCCCTGGGGGTGGCACTGCTATGCGTGCTGTGATGGGTTGCCAGCGGTGCAACTGCCGCGGTCGTGGGGAGTTGCGCGTGCCCATTACCGTAGTGCGTTCGATGGAACAATGCAAGCGGGGCAGGTGGCGAAGTCCCGTAGTGCAGTTGGGCTGCATGGGGTGCGCGGTGTACTTAACAGGCCAGCGCGCTCCTGGCCCGTCGGCTGCAATCTGCGTCACGCTGGGCCTCCATGCGGCTCCAAACCCCGGGGACGGGGGAAGCAAGTGGCAGAGACAAGATGCGGACACGTGCAAAGCCGGCGCCACGGCCGACAAGATGGGCTATGCGCATGCGGGCAATTCGGGCCGGTACTGACTGTCTGCACAACCGCACCGCGACTGTGGCACGTCATTGTTTAAATGCGCACTGCCGCTAACGCCTGAGCTTTGCTGGTTTGGCTTAGAAGAGAGCACTCGCCCCGACGGAATCGCTGCGACTATTTACGCGCGCCTTCGATGCCTGAAGCACCACGCTATGCCATGACCGAGCAGGCATTGGGATTCATGGAGTGATCTAGGGAGAAGGGGAGCGAATCGAGCCCCATCTTTTGGGCTTCCCGACCGATGGATGGCGACGCGGGCCAGGATGCTTCTGTTGGAGGCCTGTCAGAGGATGTTACCAAGCTTGCGGCCTCGGGGCTAAGGCGGAACGCGAGCGTGTCGGGCACCGCACCGATTCTGGGAGAAGCGCTCTCAACCAGCACGCGGCGAGAGCCCAACCCTTGGCGCGAGGATGAGGAGTATGTGCTGGCTACTAAACACAAAGAGCTGGGCAACGTGAGTAGTGCTCCGAGTGGCAGCCCCGTTTTCCCTAGTGCGAAAATCAGGACAAGCTCTGCAATACGCACATGATACATTGCTCTTAATATTGCGTCTGCGCGCTGACACTATCCTGGTTGCGACTTGTTTTGCAGAAATGGAGCGTCCTCGCAACGTTTCTCCCGGGGCGCACTGAACTGGAGGTTAAGAACAAATGGTGAGATTGCTACTCAGCGGCTGTCGCGTTCGCATACACACGTACCGCGAGTTCGCCCTTACCAAAGGCCAACTATAGGACGTGCTTCGCATTGCTTTATCCTCAGTGCATTGTTGGAGCCAGTATATAGTCCGTGACATGACTCGTCCCCGCTTGTACGTCGAGCTGGCCCCGCCTCGCCGCCGTGTGCGTCCTGCTGGGGAAAAGCGCCCAAGGCGCCCCAGCCGCAGCTGCTTGTGCTTCAGGGCTCTGAACTGCCACAGTGGCGATTCACATAAACATGCACACGCACACTTGAAGCTGCAACCACTGAAACACACATGCATAACACCGTACAAAGGTGGCCTCCAAGGTGGCCGCCGGCAGCCTCTCCCGCTGCCGCCCCCTTATGTCACATATTGCCCACCCCTCCGTGCTGTTAATTCTGCATACGCAAACACATCCCGCTGCACAGGCACTCGACGCTACGGTGCAAGGCGGGGCGTCGCCATCCGTTCCTGCTGACGTACGTGCGCAACCTCATAAACGCGTCGGCGGCGACGGGTGCGAATGCGGTGGACGACCCGGTTGCGCGCATTGCCGCGTTTGACGACGCGCAGCGGCAGCAGGACGCAGGCCTGCTGCAGCCGCTGCAGCCGCGGCCGGGAGCCTCGCAGCCGCAATCACAGCAGCAGGAGCCGGTGCAGCAGCCGCGGGCCTCGCGGTCCCGAGTGAGGGGGCTGCACGCACGCCGGCCATCCGCGTCTGTCTCGCCGTCGCGCTCACCGCCGCTTCACCACCGCCACTCACCTACGCCCTCGCCGCCGTTGAACCGCGAGGCAGAGCTGCTGCAGCACCAGCAGCAGAAGCAACAGCAGCAGCAGCAGCAGCAGCCGACCCTGCCGCCGACCCTGCAGCTGCAGCAGTACGTCAGCCTTGAGCCACAGGTGCCATCCCAGCTGTCAGGGCAAGCGCCCATCCTGGACCTCGGTGCCCCGCTGCCAGACGCTGTCGGGGCGTACCGGACCGTCAACCTCCACATGGCCTCGGCCGCCGCGCCGAACATGGCCATGGGCTCGGGCCACAGCGCAACCAGCCTTGCGCAGCTGGCGGGGGGAGGCTATGGCCTGAATGTGCCGGGCTTGCTTTCGGGCGGCACCTCGCCCATCGGCGGCTCCACGGCGGCGTTGGGCTCCAAGGCGGATCTACCAGACTTTGACTTGGGCGACTTGGATCTGGGATTGGAGCTAGGCCTGGATCTGGGCATCGACAACCTGGACGAGGAGGAGCTGGCGGACCTGGCCAGCACGGGCTTGGATCTGGAGCTGGAGCTGCTGGCGGCAGGCCTGGCGGGCTCGGGGTCGCGCAGCGCGGCGGCGAAGGCGGCACTGGCTGCGGTCGCTGGCTGCAGCAGTGGACCCGGGCTGCAGCAGGGCCCACAGGCGAACGGCGGCACGTCCAGCGCGACGGACACGGCCGCGGCAACGGGCACTGCGGGGGCCGGCGGCGGTCTGAGCACGGGCCTGACGGGCGAGTTTGGGCACCTGGCTATGGCGTCTGGAGGCGCCGGCGACTGCGTCACAAGCCGCAGCCCGGGCAGCTCTGCTCACGGCGCGCTGCACCCGGTGGTGTATGCGCAGCAGCCGCAGCTGCAGTTCCCGCCCGCCCACCCCCAGCTGCAGGCGTACGGTGCGCCTGCTGCGGACGCGGTGCAAGGCCACGCCGCCGCTGTGAACCTGCCGCCGCAGCTACAGCAGCTACAGCAGCAGCAGCAGCAGCGAAAGGTTTCGCACATGTCGGTGCAGGCGCACAACCACCAGCACCAGCACCCACCACAGCTGACCCACCCGCACTCACAGCAGCAGCAGTATCAGCAGCAGCAGTATCAGCAGCAGCAGCAGCAGCAGCAGCAGGTGCAGGGCGAGCCTTTCTCGCCTTATCAGCACGCTAGCCAGCTACGACCGTCGCTGGACTCGACAAGCGGCTCCGCTGTTGATGGTGTGAGCCATGCGGGCGCTCAGGGCCCTCTCCAGCCTCATGCGCTAGTTGCTTTGACGGCGCCGGGCGTGGCACCGCAGCTGGACGCAGGTGGCAGCGGAGGCCACGTCCTGGCCGCGTTCGACACGGGGGGCTCACGCGGCAGCGGGCTGGGCAGCAAGGACAACGCGCAGGGAGTGCTGGACCTCAACACAGGCCTGGCACGGGCGCACTCCACAGGGGGCACGGGGGGCCGGGCGGAAGGCAGTCTGTGGGACAGGAGCGCGGACGGCAGGATCTCGGCACTCGCGGACGTGGTGCTGGGTCCGGCAGCGGTGGGCGGATTGGCTTCCGCTCCTGGCAGCAGCGGCGCACTGGCGCGAGGCGCCACGAACGGGATGCCGGCGGCCGCCATGGCCGGGGCGTTGCGGGTTCCGCTCGGTCAGCATGCAGGCGCCAGCAGCGCCGCAACCGCGGCCGCGGAACCGGCGCCGCTCGTGGTCCTAGACCTCAGCCGCCCGTCCACGTATGACCTGATAGAGGTCGAGCAGGCCCCCGGGGATGCGGCGTTTGGGCGGCTGGATCGGCAGCGAAGCACCGAGACGGCTGCAGCCTGCTCGGATGTGCACAGCGCTGTCCGGCCCGACGGCGCTGCGACCCGGAGTGCGGCTAACTCCAGCGCTGTGCTGCAGCAGTCGAGCCTGCACCGCGCGGCACCGCAGCACCAACAGCAGCAGCCACCTCAGGTGCAGCCGCAGCAGCAGCAGCAGCAGCAGCAGCAGCAGCAGCAGCAACAACAGCAGCAGCTATCATGGCAGATGTCAGCCCAGCAGCAGCAACAGCAGCCGGCGCAGCGGCAGCAGCAGCCCTTGTCCGCTGCACAGCGTCTGCAGCAGCTGCAGGAGCTCATACAGCAGTCTAAGCAACAGCAGCGTGACAAGGACGACGAATGGCTGTCGCCGCAGCGGCTTGAGGCACTGTTGAGGGAGCGCCCAGACACGTCCACCGAGACGTTGAACCTGCCAGCCCTGCTGCATTCGCTCCCGCAACAGGTGCAGCAAGCGCAGCAAATGCAGCAGCATCCGTCGCTGCACCCGTTGACTCTGCACCAGCATCAAAATCAGCAGCAGCAAATGCAGCAGGTGCAGCTGCAGCCGCCTGTGCAGCCGGAGCCGCACCCGCGCCCGCAGTCCCACTCGCAGCCGTTGCCGCAGCAGCAGCTTTACGCAGGCGTCAACAGTGGAAGCGGCGTTGCGTTGCGGAGTCGCTCTCCATCGCCCAAACCCGCGCATCGCCTTTCGTCAGGCGGCGGCAAACCTGAGGATGACCGCAGCCGCGCGGCGGCACGGCAGGCTCGCCAGCAGCAGCCGGGCAGCCGGTATGTGTCTCCCGAGCGCTCGCCGTCGCCAGGACCGAGATCGCCCGAGGCAATCGCGGCCAGGAAGGAGGAGGACCGGCGCGCGGCTGTGCGGCAGCGGCTGCAGCTGATGCGGCACCAGCTAATCCTGCAGAGGCGCATGCAGATCCTCCAGCAAGTAGACCAGACGCAGGTGCGCCCGGAGCTGCAGGAGCAGCTGCGGGCCCAGACTGAGCTGCTGCTACACCAGCAGCAGCAGATCAAGGAGTTGCAGGAGCAACTAGCGGCCGCGCGCGGAACGGCAGGGCAGCAGGTTTCGTCGCAAACGCAGTCGCAGCAGCCTCAGCCTCAGCCGCAGCAGCCGCCGCAGCAGCAGCAGCAGCAGCAGCAGCTCCACCATGACCACCACCACCAGGCCGCCCATCAAGCGCAAGCTGTAGTGGTGGCCGCAACTGAGCAGGCGACGGCTCAGGTGGCCGCTGGTTGCGACACTGGCGGCGGCGGACCCATGTCGATGCAAGTAAGCAGCGGCAGCGGCAGTGGCGCATTGACTGGCGGCGGCACCAGTGGAGGCGGCGGCGGTGGTGGTGGTGCGGGCGCCAGCTGGGGAGCAGGCGGCGACGGGCCGTTGGCAAGCGGTGGCGCACGGATGGCCGCAATGGACGTGGACGACCAGGAGGACGACAGTGGCGACGGGCGACGACTGGGGCAGGCCCGGCTGCAGGAGCTGCGGGTGCAGCTGCAGCTCATGCCGGAGTCAGAGCGCCGCGCGCTGGATGCGCAGCTGATGCCGCCGCCGCCGCCTCGCGCCGTCAGCGGCACGCAACATACGGCGACGGCGGGGACGGATGCGGCGATGGCCGCGAAAGACGCGCCTGGCGGCGGCGGCGACAGCATGGGCGCGGCCGGCGGCGGCGACCTGTCCTTCCAGGCCTGGCAGCGGCAGCGCTCCCGGGCTGGCGGGCAGGGCTCGGCCGCTGGCAGCAGCCGGGGTGGCGGCAGCCAGTCCTCCAGCAAGGAGGGGCGCATGGTGGGGCTCGAGCGGCTGCAGCAGCTGCGACAGCAGCTCCACCTGCAGCTGGGAGGCGGCAGCACCGGCGGCCCTACCAAGGCCAGCGGGGGCAGCGAGCGTGAAGGTGCTGCGCCGGCTACTGCTGCTGCTGAACCGATATCACTGTCCCTGACGGACCAGCGGCAGCAGCAGCAGCGGCGGGAGCAACAGCCGCAGCAGCAGCAGCAGCAGCAGCAGCAGCAGCAGCAGCACGCGAGCGGGCTGGGCGGCGGCTCTGTGCAGGAGCTGCAGCTCCCATCAACAAAGCTTACATCGCAGCGGCTGTCAGCGGCTGGGATCCGCACGATGTCGGATCCTCATACCGACATGGATCTGGATGACTTCTTGGAAGGCGATCCATACAGTAACTCCATTTCCCTCAAAGCCATCAAGGACACTGCCGCCGCTGTCTTGGGCGGCGCGGCCGGATCTGGCTACCAGATGGGTGTTGGCGGCAGCATAGCAGTCGCAGCTGCCGGCACGGCCGCGCAGATTGAAGCAGAGGCCACGCGCGCAGCGCACCAGGCCGGTGGGCACCTTGCCACGTTCGAACCGGCGGAGGCCGCGGCCCCGCACAGCGACGGCATTCGGATACGGCTCCCGGCTGCAGCAATAGAAGCGGAAGCGGTCGCGCATCAGTATCAGCGGCAAAGTGGCGGTGACGGATCGGCGCGGGCGCTACAACAGCTCAGCGCACTGAGCAGCGGCGCCTTGAGTGGCGGGGCTGCGAGCGGAGGTGCCGGAGGTGGGGGCGGCACAGGCAGCGGCATGCGGCTGCTGCAGCGCGTGAAGATGGAGGTTCAGGGGCTGGAGGCGGCGGGCGGCAGTGCGGGAGGCGACTCCGCCTCCGGTGGCATGCCCGAGGTCGAGGTGGAGGTGTGGGACATGCAGATGGCGACTGGGCAGCCCCGCCACACGCCCCACCAACAGCCACGCATTTCGCAAGCGCTAGCACCCCCGCTTCAGTCTCGGCAACAGTCGTACACGACACAGCAGTCTGCAGGCGCCAGTGCTCAGCCGCACCTCCTCCAGCCGCCGCCGCCGCAGCAGCAGCAGCAGCAGCACGCACAGCAGATCGCCCGCACGCTGTTGGCGGGGCCAGCGGAGGCCGACCACATCTCGGCGGACGCCGGGCTCGACTTCATCCGCCGCATACAGGCGCAGGAGGGCCTGGGTGTGGTCCTGGCGGGTCCGTCGCACTCATCCGCGCCGGCGGCTATGCCTGCAAAGACAGGTGCGGTGAAGCCACATGGCCATGGAGGAAACGCTTGGCCGCATTGTAGATTCTGCCAAGCCGCACGCTGCTTACCATGTTGCTCACTTCCAGGTCGCGCTGCGTGTTGTGCGCTCCTGCCCTGCACAGGTGCGGCACCGCTGCCCGGCGCCATCGCGGCCCGGCCAACTAACGGCGCCTTGTCAAGTGATGCGCCCCACTCGCAGCCCTCGGCACCACTCCAGCCGCAGCCACACCACCAACAGCCCGCACACGGCTCGTACGCGCTAACGGGGCTGGTGCCGGGGCTGGCGCGGACCACCGCGCATGGTGAGCAGGCGGGCGCACCCCAGCTGCACGCGCAGCCGCATCACGCGCTGCCTGGCCTGCAGCAGCAGCCGCAGCAGCCGCAGCAGCCCGCACAGTACCGCGTGCAGATGATACACATGTCGCAGCACGCGCGGCATTCGGGCACAGGCGCGCCGGAGCTGTCGCAGAGCAGCTCATTCGGTTCGCTGGCCGGCGGCCAGGCCGCGCCGGGCGCGGGCGTGGTCGCCGCCGGGCCCTCCGCCTACAGCAGCCCGGTGGAGGGCGGCCCCGCCTCACGCAGCGACACCGGGTACGTGTGGATGGGCTCGCCGGAGAGCGGCCTGGGCCTGGCCAGCAGCACGCCCGGCAGCACCACGCCGGCGGGTGGAGGCAACCTGCAGAGCGGGACGCTCGCGCGCCTGGGCGGTACGGCGCTGTGCGGGTCCGTGCTCTCGGCCGGCGGCTTCACTGGGGGTGCGGGCGGCGGCCTGGAGGGCGGCCTCAGCGCCGGGACGGCGGGCAGCGCCGGGTCCTTTGCGCCGGCGAGCGGCGGCGCGTACGTGGAGCAGCACTGGTCCGCGGGCGGCGGCGTGGGCGGTGGCGGCGGTGGTGGCGGCGGGAGCAGTGGCAGGGACACGCCGCGGGCGTTGCACCTGGCTGCCGGCAAGACGCTGGTCGACGGCTCACGCGTGTGCATGGACGTGGCCGACAACGCACCCGCCGCCGAGTTTGCAAACCTGCGGAGCCTGTCCATGAGCGCTGACGGCGCTGCGGCGCCGCTTGGCCTCGCGGCTGGAAGCGGCGGTGGCGGCGGCAGCAGCGGCGGTAGCTACGTCGCAAGAGGCGCGCCCCTGCATCCTCCACTGCAGCAGCCTCTGCTCCAGCATCAACAGCTGGCGCAGCCGCCGCCGCAGCAGCAGCAGTCGGCCTCGTTCTCGCTGGTGAGGCGCGTGAGCATGAAGCGCACGTCGAGTCGTGAGGGCCCCGGGGCCGCGGATGACGTGGCACCAGGCACGGCCGTGCATTTGGACGGCGCTGGTGCGGCCGCTGCCGCCTTGATACAGGCAGAGCCCTACATGCAGCAGCAGCAGCAGCAGCAGCAGCAGCAGCAGCAGCAGGCCGTGTACGCTGCGCAGCCTTACGCTGAGCAGCAGCTCATGCAGGAACAGCACCAGCAGCAACAAGCGTGGCAGCAACAACAGCTGCACCAGCAGCTGCAGCAGCCTCACCAGCATCAAGCTGACCTGTCTGGTTCTTATGCGCGCAGCATCCGGCGCTGCCAGGAGCGTGAGGGCCTGCACTCGGCGGTGCCGCCATCACCCCCGCGCTCATCGCAGCAGGCGGACACCGGCCCGAAACTACAGTTGATCTGGCCGAATCAGCAGCACCAGCACAAGTAGACTTATGCTATGTGGAAAGACGGCGGGCGCATTTTGGTGTTAGAGGTACCGTGGGGGTATGGTTTCGTGAGCAGTGGTTGCCTGCGGGAATGCCGATTGCACGGTCTGCGTATGGACTTTATGCTCCTGTGCCGAACCTGCGGGTTTTCTCTTTGAAGCTGTTAAACATTTATGTCAAGATTGTTGTTTCAGTTGTGCCATGCGTTAAGTAACTTGACGTTGTTTGCGAACCTGCGAAACCTGCACTCTGTCACCCGCGCTTGCCGCTTCCAGCCTGCCTGTGCAGCTGTGCCGGCGCCCAGGCTGGCGAGCGCCTGCACTACTGCAGGTGCCCTAGCGAGTCTCCAAGCTTGTTTGGTGGCACTCAGGGCTCCTGCATGAGTGATGGAGCAGAGCACTTCGTATGCCTACCTGATGCGCAACTGTGCTGCGTCCCTGCGTGCCGACACCGGCCCGGGGTTTGCATTGCATGCCACCGGGTGGGATGGTGGTGATGCGTTTTGCCACGAGGTGGTTCATAGCACTGTTAGACATTTTTCATGGTCAGATGTTACAATAGACGGCTTTTATGGCCTGGGGGTGTTTGTATTCTCACTTATCAACCAGAACTGATTAAACCTTGGTGATGGTCGGCGTGCAGCAAGTGCAGGTGGTTGTGGCAGCTTGGTGCTTGGAGTGAGCCATGCAATGGCACAGAATGGCTAGCAAGGCCTCGCAGTATTGCAGGCATGCACAAGAGGCACAAGAAAGCGGCAAGAGCACGGGATGCGTATGGATGGGAACAAATCAACATGAATACTTGCTGCAGCGACAGTAGACGCAGGGTTCAGAGGCTGATGAGTGTGTGGGGTGGGCAGTGTGAAGATATCTTTTGGTCCGGGTGAGCCTGGGCGAGCGAGTTTTATGAAAGCGACATGACGAGGAGAGACAGCTCAACCGGCCGACAGAGGGTCCAGCACCCAGGTCATGAGAGGCAATCTCCGGCACAGAGGGAAAGTGCCGACATTCGCAACCAAAGTTGTATGCCTCAAATCGCGCAGTTGCGACTGATTGCTCGACTCGGGGGCGAAGGCTAGCAGCCACTAGCGGGCAACTGCATACCAACGTGGCCCGGTTTGGACGGCATGGGATTGTTTGTCCGTGGACGCGGTAGCAGGGGCTGCAGACTGGCAGACCAGCACCGTACAGAGGCCTTGTGGACGCGAGGCCGAGAAGGCAAGAACTGTAATTGGCGTAGGGTCACACCAGGAGCAAGCGGAGCCAACGCGGAGCCAACGCGGGACGATGACGTGAAGTGGCGTGGGGGCAGCCTGGCCCCGTAGCGCCCTGTGGGCAGTGGCCGCAACACAGCAGCAGGCTCAGGCAGGACCACGGCATGTGGTTAGAAGTTCGCACCTCCGTAAACGGTGGGGCCCGCAAACGTGACGGCCGGGAGCGGAGCCGAGCCAGAACCATCATAGCGCATGCCAGCCCCACAGCCTCAGTCCATCGTGATGCATCCAGCGATCAAGCCATAGGATACGGTATTGGGATGGCGGCCGCTCGGAGCCAGGAGCTGCTGAGCCAGCGCGCAGGCCGAAGGCGCCGTCTGCAAGGGGCACGCTGTAGGGCAGCAAGTCAGCAGTCAGTCGCTCACAGAGGTGAACCGCCCGTACTCCCGGCAGTCAGGCCGATGCTGCGCAGCAGCGTCTGTGGCACTTAGTGCTTGGCATGCTTGGAGAGATCGAGACATCATTTCATGCCTGCGCTATCCTGCCTGAGCAGCATGAGGTTACGACGGCTGGGGGGGGGGGACGAGGGGTGAGGGATATCGAGATATGCGCGCAGCTTGAGGTAGGAGGTGGTGGCGGGCCAACACGCCGTCCAGGCCGATAGCCCCCATGCACCCCGCCACCAACACGATCGTTGATCAACGCAAAGGGCGTTGGGCACGCGTTGAGCAAAGGTGACCCGGTCGCTGGACGGCGGTCGCCCCGTGCGTGGGGCGACAGGGCGTGGAGCCTGGGCAAGGGGAGTTCGACGCTGTGTGCCCTGGTAGTGCGGCCCACGGCGCGACTTGAACTTCCTAACTCCCGTAGGCCCACCATGTTGCGCGTAGGACCGCATCAGGAAACGATGCCGCCGTGTTTACACCAGACACCAATGTCAACTAAATCGGGTTGTAGCATGTAAGATTGAAACGTTCCACCTAAGCCACTTCAGTGCCGCCCAGCCCGCGAAATCAACTGCTACAGTATTACCGCACTTCAGCGCACCGGTCAACCCGCCTCCCTCTCTCGACCCGCTCCACATCCTCGCAAGCGCCAGCTCTCTATAACATCTGCCTGTCGTGTTGTCTTCTCGTTGTTTCTCTCCCTAAAACTGCCTGTCGGTTTCTCGGATTCCCGTACAAAATTGGCACTCGCCGCATGCGCCACAGGCAAGACCTCGACCCCCACAACGGCGGTTCATTTGCACTACCTACGTCCACATGTGCCGCAACCCTGCAACACGAGCATGCACGCACAGCTACCTCACCACGGCCCGCTAACCCATGACACTGACACACCTCAATTCCAGATCATCAACACAACGCATACTTCTCTTCAGTGGGCCGACAACACCAATATCACCTCGCACGTGCTGGTACCGGTCTTGGCCGGAATCCGTAGCTTACCAGACCTGAATGCATTATTTGCCTTTCCCTCTAACTCATATATCGAGCATGGCTATACCACTCATTGTCCAGAGAACACGCCTTAGCGGCGCCGTTGGCCGTTCGCGCGGGCACGCTGCAGCAGCGCCTCCCGTTGTGCACGGCGGATCTCCGCCTCACGCTGCTCCTGCACACGCTTGCGCACCTGCAACACGAGCAAAACAGCAGGAGGAGCCTTGACGAGAGGATTCTATGATGAAAGCCACTGTCGCCAGGACACTTGAAATGACGTTGTGCTACATGTTAAAAAGGCAACATGAACGGAATGGGAATTTACATCTTGACAAGCAGGCGGAGCAGGAAAGATGTTCCGTGCCCGGTACGTGCAAAGCGGCAATGCAAACGTACGCGCACATGTTTGCGTGTGCGTGTGCGTGTCTGTACGGCACACTCGCCCTGCGCCCGCCCCGCATTTCCACTGACCACCCGGCCCAGCCCCGTGGCACTATGCGTCCGTCCATGCAGCAACGCCGTGCACGCGCCGTGCCTTACCTTGTCCGCCTCAATCTCCGGCACCACCAGGTCGTTGTACAGCTTGGGCCCAAGCACGAAGAACAGCAGCGCCGCCGCGCCCAGCCCCAGCTCCGGCGCGATGGCCTGCAGCTTGGCCAGCGCGGCCTGGGCCTCGGGGTCGCTGAAGGGCGCCTTGGATGCGGGCGCGGGCGAAGACGAGGAGGAGGAGGAGGAGGAGGCCGCCGGCGTGGAGGCAGCCGAGGCCAGGACGGGCTGCTTCGCCTCCTCCTTCTCCGCAGCGGCCGCCGCAGCCTTGGCCTTGGCCTCCGCCTCAGCGGCCGCCTGCTCCTCTGCCGCAGCCTTTGCCTTTGCTTCCGCCTCCGCCTTGGCCACGGCAGCCGCCTTCTCCTCTGCTTCTGCCTTGGCCTTCGCCTCCGCGGCAGCCTTGGCCTCCGCCTCCGCCTTGGCCCGAGCCTCCGCCTCCGCCTTCTCCTGTGCCTCCGCCTTCGCCTTCGCTTCCGCAGCTGCCTTCTCCTCGGCCTCCGCCTTGGCCTTCGCCTCCGCGGCAGCCTTGGCCTCCGCCTCCGCCTTGGCCTGTGCCTCCGCCTCCGCCTTCTCCTGTGCCTCCGCCTTCGCCTTCGCCTCCGCAGCTGCCTTCTCCTCGGCCTCCGTCTTGGCCTTGGCCTCCGCGGCTGCCTTGGCCTCCGCTTCCGCCTCGGCCTTAGCTTTCGCCTCCGCTTCCACGATAGCCTTCTCCTCTGCTTCCGCCTTAGCCTTGGCCTCTGCGGCCGCCTTCGCTTCCGCCTCCGCCTTGGCATTAGCTTCCGCCTCCGCCTTGGCCTTAGCTTCCGCCTCAGCCTTCGCCTTGGCTTCCGCTTCGGCCTTGGCCTTAGCTTCCGCCTCCGCCTTGGCCTTAGCCTCCGCCTCCGCCTTGGCCTTCGCTTCCGCCTCAGCCTTGGCCTTGGCTTCCGCTTCGGCCTTGGCCTTGGCCTCGGCAGCCGCCTTCTCCTGCGCCTCCGCCTCCGCCTTCACCTTCGTCTCCGCCTCAGCCGCCACCTTGGGCGCGCTGCTCGCAGCGCTGCCGCTGCTGCTGCCGGCCGCCGCCAGTGCGGATGCGGGCTCAATCGCCTCCACCTTCGCCGCCATGACAGGCGGCAGCGGCAGCGGCAGCGGCAGGTCATCACCGCCGTCAGCCTCGATGGCGGCAATGGCGGCGGCCTTGGCTGCCAGGGCCTCATCCTCGCCCGCCAGCTCCGACACCACCTCAGCTGCCACCTTGGCAGCATCCGCGATCGCCTGCGGGGTTGACGCGGAAATGAAAGGGTGGTCAGCGAAGTGGAAGACAGCGAGCACTGCATTGAGGCAAGTCGTTAACGAGGACCAGCCGCCTGGGCACACGGCATCATCTCAAGCAGACAACAGTTCCGGTACCGCAACTCACTTAGCCCCGGGCGGCCAGACCCAGGGTCCCGCCAATGAAGCAGAATAGTGCTGTTGAGCAACCAGGCCACGCCACCGCTGAGGCATGCAGTTGTTCGAGGCCCGCGTACCTGGGCATTGGCTGCCACCATCGTGGCCGCGTTGGCAGCGGCGGCGGTTTCCTCCATCTCGGACTTTAGCGTCTCCATTGCTGCCTTCTCGGCGGCACTGGAGGCAGCGAACTGTTGCGGGAGACGCACGTAGATCGTGAATTGCGTCAGCAGCAATCCAGGGCACCAACGGGGCAATTTATGCTAGAGCTCAACGCCGGGTGTCGTAAACGAGGAGCGCGCAGTGCGTTCACTTCTTCAATGACTGCACCGCGCATCCTTGCTGCATTGCTGCCCGCTACCGTACTATCGCTCCTAGCCTCCTGGACTCCGGCTATATCTTTCTTACCCTGGCCGGCTTGGCCTCCTCCACCGCCTCCGCCACCGACTCCATGGCTGCCTGGGCGGCCTGCATTCAGGCGTTCGTGACATAAGACAGCGAGGGCACAGCAACAACATTAGCAAGGCATGACACCGCCACCATATTGCAGGGCGCTCATCAAGAGCATCGCTTCGCAACCGTCTCACTACGTCCGGGCAAGGTGTGAGTTACGGAATGCCAGAGCCCTGACACGACCCTGGTCGGCAGCCCCATACTAAGCCCCCACTTCCACAAAGCCTGTCTCTCGGACGCCGCCGCACCTTGGCGTTGCTGGCGGCCAGCTCCGCCACCTCCTGCGCCACCTCCGCCACGTCGCGCGCCACGTCCGCCAGCACCACCATCTCCACACCGGGCGCCGCCGCCGCCTCCTGCGCCGCGGCCGCCGCCACCGCCAGCGCCTGCTTGGTGGCCGCCATGCTGGCGCCGCTGCCGCTGCTGGCGGCCGCCTCCGCCGCCTCTGCCGCGTCGGCGGCGCGCGTGGCGCCATCGGCCGCCGCCTCGGCGCGGTCCGCTACAGCCGTCGCCAGCTGCTCCACGACGTCCGCAACAGCCACCAGCTTGCTGGCGTCCGCGGTGGTCGGTAGCTGCAGCCGCGAATGCAGGGCGGAGCATGCATGCAGTGGGACGCCATACCATGGCTGCGGCGCGCACACGTCGGTGCGCTACAGGACTGGGCACGGGACGCACTCACCACCCGTTGTAGCTCCAAGAACCCTGGCATCAAGGCCTTTGTAGCGCCCCGGCCAGCCCCTTACGCAGACCCGCCCACGCACCTCCCCCTCAGCCGCCACCAGCCCGGCGTCGCCCGGCGTGACCTCCTCCGCAAACTCCATCGCCGCCGCCGCTGCCGGCACCGCCGCCGCCGTGGCGTCCGCGATCTCCGCCACCGCTGCCGCCATGTCAGACACCGCCACCGCAATGTCGGCGACCGCCACGCTGTCCAGCTGCGAAGGAACGTTGTGTGGCGGCCACACGGCAAGCATGATCACCACACAGGGCGCACAAGCGGCGCGTAATGCGGCGGTGGCAGTTCAAAGAGCTACGAGTAATTCGCAAGGAAACGCCATAACAGTTTGGTGGTTCAACTAATGGCTGACCGCACAGGACAATTCACCCACCTCAGCAGCCTTGGCGACGACGGCCGCCGCCTCCGCGGCCGCAGCCACCTTGCTCGCGCCCGCGAACGGCGCATCTGCCGCCTTCGTGTCCGCCGCTGCCACAGACGCCTCCGCCACCGCCTCCGCCGCCTCGGCGGCCTCCGCCGCCGCCGTCGCCAGGTCCTCCATTGCCGCCATCATGTCCTCCACCGCCTGCTGCGCCACCGCCACCGTCGCCGGCGCCGCCGCCGCCACCTCCTCCAGCTCCGCAATCGTCTGCGGCGACGTCTGCGCCGTCACCGCCACAGCGGACGACGGCTTCGCCGCCGCCACGGCCGCCGCCGACGGCGCCGGCGGCGCCGCCTTGGCGGGCTCCGCCTCCGGCGCCTCCGCCAGTGCGTAAACCGCCGCCAGCGCCTGCTGCAGGCCGGCGGCGGCGCGCGGCTCGGGGGCCGCCTCAATGGCCGCCACCATCAGCTTCTCGGCGTCACGCACCGCGCCTGCGGCACACACGTGGCAGGGCTGCCGTCAGTGCCGTGCCGTCCAGCTGGCGAAAGAGGTACATCATACGGTAGTTGCAAACGACAAGGGGAGGGACAGGGATTGAGCACGCTGACGGGGCAAGCCGCTGTCGCGTGGCCAGCAAGTACCCACCCTCAGCAGCCGCGTTCGTGTTCACAACCGGCATCACGGTGGGCGCGGCGGGCGCCGCCGCCGCCGGCTTGGGGGCGGCCGCGGACGAGGTCGCGTCCAGCGGCAGGAGCCCCTCGTCCTCATCGGCAGGCGCCGCCGCCACCTCCGCTAGCTCAGCGGGAGCGGCGGAAGGCTTGCTGGGCTCCGCGTCAGTGGGCGCGTCCGCGACCTCCGCAACGAGCGTTGCAGCAGCCGGCGCGGCGGGCGCCACCACTGCAGCGATGGAGCTGCTCGGCTCAGCCGCTGACGCGACGGCGGGCGCGGCCTCTGTGACCACACGGGCGCAACAGGGCGGCGCGACCTGAGAGATTGCCGCTGCCATCCCCAGGCATGCGCGTGCGACATTGCACACCGCTTCTCACACCAACGCTTGGCCCTCCGGCGGCCCGTGCCCCATGACGTCCACAAGCGCCGCACATCCATCCAAAACCTCCTGCCTCTGCCATCCAGCCAGCCAATCTGCCACCCACCCAGCCAGCCCCACGCACCCATCGCCGCCAGCAGCTCCTGGCAGTCCTCCAGCAGCTCTGCCGCCACCAGCAGCGCCTGTGGCACATTGGTCAGCGCCGACGCCACCTGCGCCTGCTCGCTCTCCGCCGCCTCCGCCGCCGCAAGCGCCTGCTGCCCCAACGTGGCCGCCAGCTGCGCCACATCCGACGCCTTGGCCTCCGCCAGCTTCTCCTCCACCTTCTCCATCGCCACCGCCACCACCGCCACCGGCTGCGGCATCCCGTCCTCCTTCTCCGCCGCCGCCGCCGCCTGCTCCTGCACCTTCGCCGCGGGCGGCGCCACCGCGACGACCGCGGCCGGCTCCGCATCCAGCTCAGCGGGCGCCGCCGCCACCACCACCTGCAGGTTGGAGGCGAGGGCCGCCTTGGCAGCGGAGAGCCCCGAGCGCTCCTCCTCCACAGCCTCCTCCGCCAGCTCGCGCGCGGCGTCAGCAACCGCCACGACCGCCGCCTCGCCGTGGGTGGCCAGCTGCGGGCGAGAGCGGAAAGCAAGGTGCGGAGCCGGTGTTGGTCCTTACGCACCACGACTGGGTTTGGCGTGGCGGCGTGGGCGCGATGCGGCCCAAACCCCTCCCCCGCCGCGCTCCTGTCGTCTCAGAGCAGCGCATAGGCTCTTTGAGTCCATCTCCGTTCCCACAGACGTGGGCCCGCCGTGTAGCCTGGCCCACTGCCGTCAGCTCCCCGCTCCGTTTTACGTGGGCTGGTGCTCCATCCCCCACCCCCAACAAGGGCTGGTTTTCGTGCTGGAATAAACTAACCCCCAACCCCAGCCCCAGCCCGGCCCAACCCACCTTGGCCAGCAGCCCCTGCCGCCGGCCCAGCTCGGCCATGAGCGCCTGGTCGGCGGCCATGCGGTCCAGGAAGGCGTCGCTGCGGACCTGCGGCGTGGCGGGTTGGCGGGGTGGGGACGAGCCGTGCAGCCGAGCAGCCGCAGGCGGGAGGCGGGGGTGTTGAGGCACGGTGGACCGAGGTGGCGCAGCAGGGCCATGCGTCCGTGCACAGGGCACAGGCCGGTCCACGCCGCCGGCAGCCGGAGTGCCTGGAGCGGAGGAGTCCGTTGTGGCCCCGCTGCCGCGGGCCTGGCCTCCTCCCCCTTGCCCCTGGACGGCTACCCCCCACCCAACTGCTCCCGGCCCCACCAGTCGGGCGATGAGGCGCTCGTTGGACACCAGCTGCCGCAGCAGGTCCTCCACCAGCTGCCGGTCGTCAGCCTGCGCGTGCGTGCGTGCACGCATGTGAATTTGCAGTAGTGCCTCCGAGACCCCGCACATCCCTTCTATCCGAGTGCGAGTACTTCAAACACAGCCGTGTGGGGGCGTCCAGGCCTCGTCAATCCTCGCTGTCCTAAGGCACGTGGTCTGTTCCGAGGTTGGGGCACCCACCGGCGGGGCGACCAGGGAAGGCGCCGAAGCGAGTCCGCGTACCGCACTTGTGCCTGACCCTGCAGTGCAACGGCACGTCACAACCCAAGCGTTTCAACAACGCAACATCCACTCGCAGCGACAAACACATGCAGGTGAAGACGCGCGTGGAGGCAGCCCAAAGCACGGCTGCCGTCCTAGGGGAACGTCACAGACCAGGTGCGGCAGGGCCCCCGGCTCACCAGACTCCTGCGACTTCGCAGCAGCGGCCGACGCCACAGCCAGGTCAGTAGACGCCGAGGCAAACGACGGGGTCGCCGACGAAACTAGAAGGGACGCGAGCGCCGAGACGGCGAACACCTTCTTGCTGGTTGAGTTCCGCGATTCATCGGCACGGGTCTCGCCAGCAACTGCGCGTCCCTTTTCCCCGGCCGCATTTGCACAAGCAAGGTCACGCCGCTTCTGATGCCGGCTCTGCTGGCCGCTGCGTGCACCCCCGCTCGCGCTGCTTGCCGTCGCGGCACCGCGAGCGAGTGACACTGCAGAGCCGTGCATTATGCTGCAGTTCTCTGCCTATCAAGCCAGACCAGCAACGGTTGTCTCGCGAAAGGAGAACGCCGAGCTCCTTCGCGTGCAAGCACAGTTAGCGCTGCGCCCGCGACACGTTTGTCAAAACAAGTGAGTGGAAAGGTGTCCTTAAGCTTGCACAATGTCGATCAAGCTAAGTGCAGCGACCCGACAGAAGCGACAGAAGAAACTACTACACCAAGAAGTTCTGATTTATGCCGCGGCGCGCCAGCACTCAGGTGGCGCAGTGTACGAAAATGTATAGCTTGGGCCTGCTTTTGCAGCGCTTGCAGCGTCATGTCAAGCTAATGGATGTGGGGTGCCCGCACGGCCAAACAATGAGCCGCGCCAGGGCATGCGCTGGCGTTCTGCCTCCGCCCCTAGTCGCATATGTTACAACTACACTTTCAAATCTGAAGCTCCATCGCGCACGGTTCGACTCGCTGCGAGGGGCAAAGCAGGGCGCCGGTAGACATGTGCCGAGGACATGCGCGCTCTGCCGCTGTGCCGCGCTGTGCGCGCACGGCCTCGCTACTGGTCAAACCCCACATTCTATTCACCCAACAGTTTGTGGGTCGGCTGCGGCACCGCTGACTGGGGCCCTGGCTGTTGCATATGGTGTCCTCCCTCGCCCGGGGTTAGTGCTTCCGCGCCCACCTCCTCAACGCGAAGAAAGTGCGGCGCTCAGCACAATCTCACATCTCCATGCCCACACTACACACACATAACGAGTAAGTGCCTGCAAACCCAGAGAGCCCCCAAAAAACGGTGCAGAGGCTCTCCTGCGCAGGGGTGCCTCCTGCTCCAGCACTATCGGGTGGTCCTAACTCCTCATTCCCTTGGTCAACTCGCTTGAAGAACACAGTGGCGCAGTGCCAACCTCCTCAGGACCTCACCATACCTCTGCAGGCCCTCGCCGGCCTCTTCCCAGAACCAACCAGCATGACCATCATAGTCCACAGCACCCGGCACGAACCGGCGACTTGCCCACAGTCACGCGCCAGCACCCGACACAGCTCCAGAATTAGGCCCCTTGCCTTCGTTCCAGCCAGGCAAGCCTGCATCCCGCCATTGCAGCCATCCAGACACACAGAATCCCCTGGGTCACTGCCATGGCTACTCTTCCCGTTTGGGTTCGCCCCGGTGGCCTTGCTGCCTGTGTGCGTGCTGCTGCTTGAGCTGTAGGGCCTCCGCCAGGGCTGCTCGCACCTGCAACGTCACGGCGGCGTGGGCAGCAAGGATGAATGGAGAGTAGGAGTATTTCATTCCAAAACCCAAAGAAACCATGGCCAACCCAAGCCCAATGGGTGCAGTTGCCGTTTCCCTTTGCAACAGGTTATATATATGATCCAGCGGTTGCTGACCGGACACGCCCCTCACATCACTTGTACGCACACGCAACCCCTAACCCCCACGCTCCACCCATGTCCTTCACCCAGCTCCGCACCTGCGTCTCGTCTGACAGCTCAAACAACCCGCCCGCAGACGACACGGCAGCCGCCACCGCCGCTGCCGTACGCGCGGCCAGGCCCGGGTCAGCTGGGTCACTGCCGGCCGCCGCCTGCTGCTGCTGGCCCTGGTAAGCACCAGCTCCCGGCGCCGCCGCTGCGGCGGCGGCGGTCGGCGCCGCCGCCGCCACCGCCGCGGACACAGTCGCCGCCGCCTCGCCCGCGCGCGGGTCGTCCGCTGAAATGCGCACCACGTTACCGCCTGCCAGCAGGACGAGGAGCAGAATCAACGAAGCAGTGCGGGGTGTGGGGCGGCGGTGCGAGGGGCGAAAGGGGAAATTGGGACAGGCCCATCAACTGCGCACCCGCACAATTAGCGCCATCCGCTAGCTCGAACGCCTCCATCACACCAACCCAACATCAACTCACCCAGCTGCGCCACGTGCTCGTGCAGCATGAACGGCTCCTCGCCGAACCAGCCCAGGTGGTCCTGGTGGTAACAGACGGCGCGCGCGCGGGAGGGCAGCGGCCGGAGCAACACATCAGCGACAGTGATGAGCTCGGCCCTTACAGGTTACTACGGTAGACAAACAAGAGGTCACCAGGTACCCATACATCCAGCGGCGGAAAGTGGTTGCGGCCAGGACCACCGGCACCAACTCACCGCCACCAGATGCAGCTTCTGGCAGCCGGGGCACCGCACCAGCACCACACCCTTCTGGTACGACTGCCTGAGGCACCAGAAGAGAGAGTGTGTGTATGAACAGCTGCCCCATCTCAACGAAACTACCTAGCCAGGGGCCAGGCCAATGCGATAGAGGCAATGGGGGTGTTGAATACACGCCCAAGGTTGTAGGAAGCATTCATGCAAGTGATGCAACACACCCTGGTCCTCAACACATCACCGCCACCCGGCATCCTGCCCAACCATCGCACACTGCAGCTGCGGCGGCTTCCCCGCACACATACACACACCAGAACCCGGCGCCTGTGCACCCACTACCCACTTGCTGAACGCCTTGGTGCTGCGCGTGTCGCACTTTGTGCACGTGAACACCATCACGACGCGCGGCTGTATGGCGGCCAGCGGCGTCGCGCCGGGCTCCAGCCGGCGCTCCTGGGGTAAGCCCTCCCCACCGCCACTGCTGCTACTGCTACTGCTATCGCTGCAGAAACCGCGGAGACTGCTGCTGCTGCCGCTGACTGCGCAGGCGCTGCTGGCGAAGGTGCGGACGGCGGCAGCGGTCAAGCACCGGGCAGCCAGCGGCCGCAGGCCAGCGCTGCGGCCACTAGCTCTGCTGGTGCCGCAGGCACAGCCGGTGCTGCAGCTGCAGCCGCGCCAGCTCCTGACTGCGGATGTGTGCGCTTGAAATCCAGAGGCGCCTCTGCTCAGCGCTGGTGCAGATGCGGTGCGGGTGGGTGCGGCCTCGGTCAGGCCACCCGTCTGAGCAAATTGCTCAGGCGATGCTGCCTGGGAGCCAAGAGCCCTGCCACCCAATGCTGAAGCCAAGCAGCCATGGGTCCGCTGCCCAAGCGCGGTCTTCCACAATGCTGGTCCGTGGCTCTCGCAGAGGTGCGCGAATGCGTCACCGTGGCACGGCGCAGCCCCCCAAACCCTGCACAAAGCCCCGGAGCCAGCCTCCTCGCCTGCCGCCGCTAGGAGCCGTCGCGTGATGTGTTGAACCGCCAAGTTCGACATGATGCCAGTTGTTTCCTTTCTGCACGCCGAGCCTATTCTTGGATTGCAACCATTTGGGCGCGACCGTGCCCTGTAAAGTGTTGATATTTCCAATTATGCTAACGGTTATCTGCACGTCCAGACTTGACTGTTGTCGTCGAGGGCCAAACCAGAGGAGCGCCGTATTGCAATCATTGCCATCTTTTCCTCCTTTTCCTCCGAGCTGTTTTACAAGCAGCCCGACCTGAATTACAATCAGTCAATACTGCTGTTACAGCATCGCTCAATAGATCTAGGAAATCTTGCTTCCTCCGGCAAGCTTCCAATTACATTTCTCCTTCACTGCGCGCTCTCCAACCCGCTTCAGCACTATGTCTGCCTCCGTGTGCACCACCCGCACCTGCCGTGTGAACGCGCCCAGCCACCGTCGCAGTGTCCGTGTTATGGCGACCCGCACCACCTACAAGGCGAGTGCAGCAACATTTGCGGGCTCTTAGCGGCCTAGGTGATTCACTATTAAGCAATATGTGCTCCGCGTCTTGCTGGATACGCGGATAAGCCATCAGCGCGCACAGCCAGAAGCGCGACCGATGCCGGTGGCGCATACAGTCGCTGACGTTCTGTGTCCATACAGTCGCTGACGTTCTGTGTCAGGGGACGCACCCTTTGAACTGCATAGGCTAGCTGGGACCCAGAATCTCTCGACTCGCGTTGGATGGCCCAGCCTGGTGTTTGCAGCCGTGCCGGTACACCGCGGCAAGCCCCGCCACGAGGCCACACCGCGCACCTAGCCCCACACTCGCGGGCCGCTGAAAAGGGTCACCCACCCTCGCCGCGCATGCTTGCCCCCTTTCCACACCACAGATCAGCCTGACGCATGAAGGCAAGCAGGTGGACCTGGCGGTGCCCGAGGGCGAGTCCATCCTGAGCGTGGCGCTGGACAAGGGCCTGGACCTGCCCCACGACTGCAAGCTGGGCGTGTGCATGACCTGCCCCGCCAAGCTGGTGAGCACAGGCCAGCATGCCCTGGGGTTATTGCAGCAGGTGACACGTCATGGCCTGCGCAAACGCGCTACATGCTGGAATGCTACGCGGGCCTAGAGGCGCCTTGATGTGCCGGCGGCCTATGCGGCGAGCACACAGCCCTGATCACCGGCCGCACCTGGCTTGACAGCCAGCCACCCACCGCCGAGACCGACACTGGTGCTGCCACCCCTTCTGCCTTCACCCGCCTCAAACCGCCCATATTTTAAGCCCGCGCCGTTACTGCATACGACAATAATGATGGCTGACCCTCTTCTGCACACCACCGATGCCAGGTGTCGGGGACGGTGGACGCGTCCGGCTCCATGCTGTCTGACGACGTGGCGGAGAAGGGATACACGCTGCTGTGCGTGGCCGTGCCCAAGTCCGATTGCCAGGTCAAGACCATTTCTGAGGTGAGGACTGAGGAGGCCGGTGACAGAGGAGCTGTCGGGACGGCACTCTGGCACATGCGTGGACGGATGCAGCGTGCGCTCATCCCAACATCCCACCCTGCA
The DNA here is from genome assembly GCA_016834605.1 of Chlamydomonas incerta. Taxonomy (NCBI): domain Eukaryota; kingdom Viridiplantae; phylum Chlorophyta; class Chlorophyceae; order Chlamydomonadales; family Chlamydomonadaceae; genus Chlamydomonas; species Chlamydomonas incerta. The sequence continues at coordinate 1,822,435 of JAEHOC010000016.1, forward strand.
TACCCATTCTGACAGTATACCTGCATTTGATTCCGGGTCCGTTTTGCAGGATGAGCTGCTGGATATGCAGCTGATGACCAGCCAGTGAGGAATCATGCCACCAGAATGGCGCCGTCTATGAATGTGACATCAAGTAGGAGCTGACCGGAAGGTTCTGGCGACGTGAGCGGGGAGGAGCTAAGCGACTACTCGCTGGGTTCGAGCGTGATGGACGCAGATAGAAGCCACAGCAGTGCCGCGCGAGAGGGCTGCCGTATGGTATTGCGACGCGGATTGTGTCTGGGGCAATGCCAGCCCAAGGCAGCCCAGATTGTATTAGTAGTGAGGGACCTGTCGAGAGCAACAGGGCAACAGTGCAGTGCGGGCAGCACTTGTGAGTGCGTGGATGTGGTTGGTGGATTTCGTTGCGAAGTGCTTCGTGCTGCTGCAAGGCAAGGGCTGCGTGCGCGGGAGGGAGCCTGCGTTAAAGGATAGCCGTGTGGATGGCAGGGCGCGACAGCCTGCAGATGAGAGGGACTGTAAGTTCCGTTTGCCCACATGGAAATCAACTGTGAATCCGCATACAGTACGGCAGGTATGCCCTCCTGGTCAGGCTGGCCCTACGTCACGAGGTTGAGAGGAAGAATGAGAAAACTGTCGATGCTTACACGTGTGCAGCAAAGAACCCGTGCTCAACGCCTTCAAAGTCCGGTAGCTGTACCGACCCGTACCACGTCCTCAGTATACGGTACGCTCTTCACAGTCGCAGCGGCGCGCACGGCATAGCTGCCACAGTGGCTGTAGAGAATGATGATGGCCAGCAGCTCGGGAGTTCACTAATGGGACTGCGTGGCGCCGCGGGCTTTGCGGGAGAGCATGGCCAACGGCGCGCTGCCGAACTCCCATGCGGGGTGTTTCACGCGCGCAGACCTGTGGTTGATGCAGCCGCCTGCCGAGCTTGCACCGCCGGCGTGGGATGTGATGTGCCTTGCTGCGCCCGGGACTGGGTTTAGCAGCGGGGGTCATAGCTGGGTTGAGCACGGGGCGGACGCTGCCGCCTGCGCACGTTCTGCGTATCTGTGTGCCAATTACCTCCAACTTCTGGAGTCCGGTAGTTGGTAACGCCCGAAAGGCCGGACAAAGAAGGGTTGCCTTCTCAGCACTGCATACTCCTGGTGTTGCCTGATGCTGCCCTGCGTTGAGCCTCCGAGCTGGCCAGCTGGGGCCAGAGCGTGCCGTGGTAGGACCTGGCAAGGGACGAGAGTTGGCATGCCCCAGCGGTGACAGATGAACCCCCCGTACCCAGCAAGCCGTTGCGTGACAAGCCGACAACAAAGTCAAGAGTTGTGGCTGTGCGGCTCGGTTACTATACCAGGGATGCCCCTGTACTGCACCAGGGGAGGATGCCCCTGTACTGCACCTCCCCTGTACTGCACCGATGCGCGCTGGCTGGCTGCGGTAGCGGCGGTAGTAGGGCCAGAACGTGCCGTTGGCGCACACACCTAATCAGTACTGGTGTTTGATTGGGTGCCGGGCTGTATCCCTGTTTTGGCATGGTGCTGTTGACAACTTCGTGCGCCAATACGGTTTGTATCGCGCTGGTGGGGTTCTGGCGGGCTAGGATTGGACGGGGTGGTGCCCAATGCACGCTTTGTTCAGAGATATCAAGCATGATTTGAAGGCCGGCAGTCAGCTCAGGGGAGGACGGTTTCTCTCGGGGCCAGAGGGGGTCCCTCCTCGACCGAGCCTCTTAGGTGCTGGACACCCTTGCTGGCCGAGCGGTCGGACTGTCCCTCCGGGATCCGGGCCTCCTTATAGTGGCGCATTCAGGTTATGAGTTACAAGCATGCCGGCTCCCGACTCTTGGCTGTCCCTCAAGTCACACCGCGCGCAGTGCTCTTGTGCTTTGCGCCGTGACAGTGCCCGCGCCTCTTCTGCCATATGTTCTCTTCGATTATTGAGTTTCCCCCCTGGCAACCGCCGCTGTCTTGCGCCTACCTGTCGACGACCCACATGCACACTCTTGCATCAATGCCGCATGCTTTTGCATAGCTGCTGCTACACTGGCAGTCTTACTCCTCGAAACGTGCACACGTCTCAACCAACCGTCAAACCAACGGGCACGAGCAACTGCAACGGCTTTTTATACATACAGCTGGATGCATCCAAACAAGGAACACAAGACATTTATGTGTGCACACCGGCTGACACAAAAGTGGTCATTTAAACTGTGCGTGAAAGCCCACATACCCGCCTCCCACCAGACGCCACAGACGTGCGGGCTCTGCCTGCCGTAGACAGGCTACTGAGAAGGCTTCTTCCCGATCATTCCATTCTATAATACTCACCTTTCTTCTCAAAGCGCGTTTCTGGCGCAGCACTGCCCAGTAGCGCAGCAATAAAGCTTGCTGGCAACCGACTGCGCTCAAAACTTTCTCTCAGCCCTCTTTCCTCTGCGAGCACACCAGCGAGATTCCGTAGAATCCAGATTTTTTTTTTTGAGGAATCATCCTCAGATATTCCTTTATGGACTTATCGCATGCCTGCCCCATTCTTTGCTCCCCACCCGATGCCTTTTCCCCAGCCGGATCCTTGTGAGATGCCACAGGCCCGCCAAAGCGCACCTACGGTGCCAAACTTAGCCGCGGCCTAGGCACGCGCATGCAACAAACACGCACGCGCGCACACGCACACACACGCACACACGGTTTCCTTGTATCCTCTAACACACACGCGCGCGCATGCGCGCACACACATCCAATTGCACCGTAACATATACACGGTCTTTGTGTTCTCCCATTCGGTGTGCCCTCGAACACGTCGCGAACACGCTGCGAACGCCCTGCAGTCCAACTAGCACGCCACGCACCTTGTCACCAAAACCGGAGAGGCCGCAAGAAACATCAGGTCGTACAAACGCGGCCGGCCAGCATTGACTGTGCGTGCATTACGCCACGCCGTTGCGTATAGACACGCGCGGCAGCAGCGCGGAGTGGCTGCCAATCGGCCGGCTGGCCGTGTCGATGCTGTTGACGGTCAGGTACGCCTTGTAGCAGGCCTGCTGCACAGCAGCCAGCGACTGCACGTCCGACTCCACCACCACCGCCACAACAACAGTGGTGTCGTCGGGCTTGCCGCCGCGGGGGTTGCTGCGGAACTCTGGAGACGCCTGCACAGGAGCAAAAGTGAAAGGGCGGCGGAAGGAGCAGGGTGAGAAGCAGGATGGCGGTTAGTGATGGCAAGCTGGCTGGAGGCAGGCCGGCAGCAGGGCGGGAGCAAGGACGCGCGCGATATGTGGCGGTCACTGCGCCGGCAGAGCAAAAAAGGACATACGTGTGCCAATGGCCGCAGGCCGCTAAACGACTCACGTGGGGTTGCTTAGAGAGCTCCACGGCGAAGGGCGTCCGAACGTCGCGACGGAGCATGTTGGCGGCGGCGGTGCGCGCCAAGGCGCGCGCGATGTGCGCGGCCCGCGCGCTCTCCACAGTGGGGGGCAGCGGGTTGGTGGAGGAGTCGGCGCGGACCGCCTGCAAATGCGGGAGCACGGCACGGTCACGGCAGCGATCAGTTAACAGGTTCACGTGGATGCGAGGGCCGCTGGGCGACGGCATGCAGGACAAAGAGCGCATGCTGCAGCAGCGGAGGCTGTGTGCCGCTCACCTCTCCCTCGTCGCCCGCCACGGGCGCGTGCTTGCCGACGCCGTCGGTGTCCTCGTTGGGCAGCGGCCCGATGCGGCCACTGCCCATGAGCGACAGCTGCCCACGCTTGGACGGCGAGGCGATGGCGGACGCGCCCGACACGATGCCGTGCGCGTCCGTGCTGAGTGTGGCATTGGCGGCCGCGTGGGCCGCCGCCACAGCCGCCGGGCCTGTGAATGTGGTCACGTTTGTCGTGTCCGTGTCGGTGGCAGCCACCTCGGCATCCGTGTCGTCCACGGCGTCCGAGCTGCTCCCGGAGCCGCAGCGTGAACCGGACACGCCCAGCGGGCTCGGGCCCCGCTTGCCGGTCGGCGCCTCGCCACCGGTGCTGGTGGTGATGGTGATGGTGGGGTTGACCACAGGCGCGCGGGCGTCGGGGCCGGGCTTGCTGCCCGCGAGAGCCTTGAGCGCGGGCGAAACGGGGCTGACGGTGCAGCATGCCGCGGCGTCATTGGCCGCTCCGCCCGGCGTCAGGTCCTCGTCATCAAGCGGCGAGCTCATGATCTGAGGGATGCATTGAAAGATGCATGGCAGTGGGGCAAGGCCCACGGACAAGGCCTCTGTCAGAATTTAGGCCAAAGCGCGAGTGCCTGGTTGCAGCGTCACTCGTTTGCGCACAACGCCAGCATGCGGGCGCACATCAGCCGCATCGCCGGCAGCACGGCGCGCACCTTGTCCACAATCTCCAGCATGGCCTCGGGCCACAAGTTGTCGAACAGGCCGTCGGTGGCCATGATGAGGATGTCGCCCGCCTCCAGGTGGATCTTGTACAGGTCGCCCTGCGCAGGGGGGGGGGCGGGGCGGGTTACATTCATCATAAGTTTAAGGACGTGGTAGCCGGTAGACAATCTCGGCGGGGGCAGGGTTAGGTGTGAACATGCGTTCATGTTGCGAACGCATGCTGCACTGCGCGGCTTCCGCTACCTAGTACCAACATGCCAGCGCACTTTCGGTGACGCGGTTTCTGACGGGGTGGCGGCGCTCTTACCTGCACGGTGCAGTCCGTGTCGCACACCGGCTCGTCGGGGCAGGCCAGCTGGTAGGGCATGTTGTGCGCGTGCGACTGCGGCCGCGTGGCCATGGCCAGTCGCCCGTTGCGGATGAGGCGCAGGCCGCTGTCGCCCAGGTTCATCACCTGCACAGCAGTCCGGGCGCATCGATTCACGAACGCATACTTGAGCATAAGCAACCAAATCCGTGCCCGTCGACGAGTTAGTCCGCACGAGCAAGCGTGCGTGGGACTTGCAAGCGTGTAGGGCCTTCCAGAAGCTTAAGCGCCCCCGAGTTGGCCCCACCTGCAGCACGTTGCTATCGGGCGGCAGCAGCGCCACCATGCTGGTGCTGCTGCCCGCGTGCTTGACCGTCAGGTGCGCGTCCGCCAGCGCCATGCGCGCGCACACGTTGGCGCCCGACGCCTCGATGCTGTAGGCGGCCGAGCGCATGAGGTCGCGGCTGTAGTTGGCGGGGTCCACGCCGTCGTCGGCGCTCCAGCTGCCCACGCCGTCCGCCACGCCCATGGCGCCGCGCCCCGCCGCGGAGAGGAAGTACGCGTCCTCGCCGCCGGTCTTGGTCTGCGGGTGCAGGGAGCAGCACACAGCGAGGGCGCGCAGTCAGAAGTGTTACCACAAGCCGGCAGGCAAGGCGGCGAGGGGGCCCCAACCAAGGCATGGCCGCTGGCCCCGCGCAAGTCAGACTCTTGCAGCGCGCACCTTCTGCGGGTGCGGGATGTTGCAGGCGCCCAGCACCAGGCGCAGCGGCGCCTCCGTGTGCGACATGCCCTGGAGGCCGTTGGCGACAGCGCCGTAGCCGGGCATGCCCTTGCGCACCGACGGCTCGGGCACGATCGGCACGTGCGCCACGTGCTCCGGCGGGGGCGGCGGCGCCGGTGGCTTGGACGGCGCCGACAGGAACGGCAGGCAAAAGCACAACCCGACATCCGTCTTCTCGAACGCGGATTGCTGCGGAAGCAAGGGGCACCGGGCAGCATGCGGGGAGCATTTAGATATTATTTTGCAGCCGAGCAAAAGCCTCCATGTCGCCCCTGGACACCTGGGCTGTCAACCAGAAGCAACTGTCACTGCCCCCGGGCTACGCTCCCTGCGCCCGCGCCTACTGAGCCCTCGCCGCCCACGCACCGGCAGGTACACGGCCTCGTGGTCGTAGGGCGGCAGCAGCAGGCCGCTGCGCAGGTAGTTGTTGATGGCGGGGAAGCCGCGCCTGCAGGCCCAGCGTGTGAACGGAGCGGCACGGAGGGGAGCCGGGGGCACGTCGCCGTCAGTGACCGAGGCAAGCCAATCAGCCTGCCGTAAATACAGCCATGCATTGGTGGTCTCTGCCCAACGCACCGGCGCGCACACCGTTGCTCACGCCCGCATCCCTCAAGGCAAAAACCACACAGACACCCACCGCGTGTACCCCTCCACGTGCTCCTTGAGCTTCTTCTTGTCCTCCTTCACGCTGCACTGCGCCTTGGCGCTGTCAATCTTGCGGTACAGCGCCGTGCGCTGGGCGGTGCTCAGTGGCGCCGGCGTGAGCGCAATGAGCGCCTGTGACCCCGAGATTGTGTTTAAATTTTGGTTAATTGGTATTCTGCGAAGGCGCAGGGTGCGGTCGCCGCCCACGATGGCCCCCCGAAGACAGACGAACAGCCATTGCACTCACGTGCGCACACTGCTTCGAGATGAGCGTGTAGAACATCTCGTAGCAGCACCACAGGCGGCCCAGGATGGTGCCGGCCATGTCGATGCACGCCAGCGTGCTGGTCGCGTACCAGATGGAGCGCTGGATCTGCGGCGCGTGGCGTGACAAAGGGATGCACGGTTAGTCGTTACAGGCCCATAGCTATACCCCAATTGCCAACACGGCACAGCACAATCAAGTCCAAACAAGCATAACCACCCCGCACCCAGCAGCACCGGCAGCCGTTGCGTCACAAAACCCCAACACACCCACCTCGTGCAGGAAGCCGCCGTGGTCGGGCGACACCTGCGGCACCGCGAACACGTCCAGCCACACGTACGTGTGCTCCGCCGGCCGCCTGCGGGGTGCGGAAGCGCGTGAGGGCACACAAGTGCAGAAGTCAGACCTGGCGGCGTGCGGCGGCGTGGGATGATGAGCTCGGCATTGCGACTGCGCGGCAGTGGCGTGCCCCGGACGAAGGGCGCACGGCATGAAGCCCGGAGCTAAACAGCATGCAACCCTTGCGCAGCGCAGCCCCGGCTCTCGTGGCGATGCCCCCGACGCCCTAACCATGAGCCCCGCGCCCCACGCACCCCTTGAAGTGGGCTTCGATCATGCCAACGGTCTCCAGGAAGGGCCGGCTCCAGGCGTGCACCACGTAGTAGTAGGGCGCGCGGCGCTTGAGCCCCGTGATGGGGCGCGTGCGGGGCATGCGCGTGTACGCCGGCAGCGGGCCCGCAGCCTGCGCGGCGGCGCCCGGGGGTTCCATTCATGGTTAGCTAGCTATGGACGCCGGGGCTGGTGTACAGATTCAGCGGAGGCGCTTAGGCGCAGTGACGGCGGATACATTGCCTCAGCTACAGCAACGCGCGCGAGGTTGCGCCCCGGCACGTGACTGAAGCCGGGCCCAGCGCTATGCTGGGATGCACGTACGCGCGCACCTTGCGCGCGGTAGCCGCCTCCGCTGAGTCCATGGGCGGCAGCATGAAGCGGCTCCAGGCATCACAGTCTATGAGCGCCTCGGTGCCCTGGCGGCCCATAGTGGCGGGGATGACGATAGAGCGGACCACCTGCGCCGTGGTCATGCTCGGGGAGATGTTGTGCTGCTTGACGAACAGGCGTAGACCCTCCAGGCTGATGGCCTGCGTTCATGGGCGTGGGGGGTGGGGTGGGGCGGCGAGAGGGCGGGCGCTCACTGTCAGGACGGCCGCGAGGTACCCACAGGCTGCCGTGGGACTGAATGCGCAGGGGAGTCAGGATGTCGGACGAAGGCGAAACACCTAACCCGCCTTGCCATGTGCTCGCCCGCGTGGGGATATTAATTTCACGTTGGACTACCGTGATTCGCTGCGTTACGCGCAGTGTCAACGACCGACGTCCTGAGGGTGCGAAGCTGCGCACCTTGGGGGCCAGGCTCGTGGAGGCCACATACACCTCTAAGTTTGGAAAGCTAACGTCCCAGGCTGGCTTATTGTTGTCCCGGTCTTTCGCTTTGTCGGCATGTTGCGCTCCGGCTGGAGGCCACATAACGGACGGCACAGATTCAAGCTCGTCTTCTGCCATCCTTGTTACGCTAAATATGACAGCAGGTTCGGCAGGGCAGCAACCTAGTGGTCTCGCTTGTGTCAATTTCCGAGTCTCGTAGCTCGTGGCAAACGCTGTTCAAGGTTGTCGCGCGGTTGGTGCATCAAAATGTGTGCTCGAGGACGTGCCGAAACAATGGGATGCTTTTCTTAAAAAGAAATGATGCCCCGACTAAACTTTTCGTACACCTGACACAACCGACAACCGCCACCCGCGGGCAGTGCGCGGGGCCAGGGCAAACACCCAAACACCCAAACGCCCAAACCGGCACACGGGGCCGGCGTGGCGCGTGCCCAATCACCCAAAGGCCCAGCGCTCACCTCCCGAGGCCGGCGCGAATAAAGCTATGCGGGACCCACAAGACCCACCGAAAGGCGCGACGCAAGAATTGTAATGTGTTTCTATACAGCAAAATGTTGTAAATACTGTAAATGTACCAAAACTATATATAGAAGGCTATGAAATGACCGGCGCGTGTGGTTGAGCCAACTCGTGCCCGGCAGCCGTGCGAGCCGTGCGGCCCCTCTTCGACGGCCACTCCCCCGTTGGCCTCCGCTTAGCGCTAGAATTGAATTGAACACAGAGGAACACGAGAGGAACACTCACCTCCAGCCCAGGTATTGTAAAAAGCTTCTGTATTTCGGGACCGCCGTCCCCACGTACCCAGCACACGATCGCGCGTGCGTGCATACCCGGCAGTGCCCTTGTTGTTCACACCCCGACCTCCGACCACGCTCACAGCAGGTCGGATTATTGGTGTATACGTATTAATGGGATAGGAAGCGCGAGGGGTCGGTCTCCTTCAACCCTCCCTCCCCCCTCCAAAACCGCGCGCCAAAACACACACGCCTGCCGTACACAGCCCTGTCGCTTGTGGCACTACCGGAAGATTGAGGAACACTCACCTTGACGTCAACGTGTTCCACATACTCGTGCTCATCCTCCTCGCTCTCGGGCGGCAGCGGAGGGTCCATCATCGTCGCCGGCGGCGCGCTGCAGCATCGTGCACGCAGGAAGGCGTGAGGCCCAAATGGCTGGCGTTCTAGCCAGCACGACGCCCACACACTCTATTGCCGAATCCTTCGGCATATCGTGTTGGGTGCTGTGGACGGCGCGTCAACGCTCACCGCCCACTACCACACTTTCCTCGATGCGGGCAATACTGCAAAATCCTCCGTGACCAGCCCGCTGCCCACTGCGCCACATCGTAAAATGCAGTTACTCACTGGGCAACATGCATGCCGGCTTGGTGGTCCAGCCACAAGGCCTGTGTGTAGTACCGCTTCATGGTGGGCGGCGGGTCCGGCTCCGCTGCGGCCGCCTGTGTTGATGTGGTGGGCATTGTGAGCATTCCAATGCCTCATTGATGCTGATGCAAATATGTATCACATGTGCGGATGTGACCAGGTGCAAGAACGTGTGGCCACTGGGGACGCCTGCGCTCGGAAGGGATCCGCCACAGGGTCCACCCCAACGTGAACGGGCTGATGTCCGCGCGTGCACAGTGGCACCGAGGCTGACAGGTCTGGACCTCCGGATCATGTGCATTTGTGAAACTGTCGATGCGAGATATGTGATTGTTGGGGCGTGGAGCCGGCGGAAGTCGCGGCTCTCGCTCAGTGGCGTCGCGGGACTGTTCCGCGAGCGTCTGACGGTTCACACTAACCACGCTTACTGCCCACACGGGCGTGCCGGCACGCCTCACACCCCATTAAAATGCTACCGTGATTGTGATCGATCGCTGTTACAAACTTTGCTGCGGCCACCGACAAGTTCTCCGACAGTCGCCCGCACCCGACCACCGGTTGGTTCGCGCACCTCTTCTTGACGCGGCTGCAGCTCAAAGGATTTCCTTGCGGCACTGACAATGTTGGACAGCTGGAACGTGCGCCCGCGCGAGGGCTGGCGCGAAGAGCGCTCCGCAGCATTCGCCCATGCGGGGCTCGCGCCGCTTGTTGAAGCGTCGTCATTTTGATGCGAGTGGTTGCTCGCTCCAGCGACATCAATACCAGCCTCCGAAATCGTAGCCATTCTTGTCCCAAGCCCCTGGCGGTCGTCTGCGCGTCTATTGCTCGCTCGACAGCCAAGCTCCCAAACTACTGTGTATCTCACTTATATTATTGTACTTCTATACTTAGGCTCAGATATTCAAAGCGCTGCAACGTGGCGAAAATATGATGAACCCTGGTGAGAGCGTTTTCGCCAACAGGTCCCAGCGCTTCTCTGGCCGTGACACGTCTAGGCTGCTGGCGGTAGTAAAGCTTAATATTTCTACTGGACGATCTAAGCGGTGCAGCCATCGCGCTGCAGTCTCCTCATACGCTTTCCTGCGGTTTGGCCCATGCGGCAAACCCCCCATTCATGTCTTCGACCGCACCCCCCAGCTACCCAAAACATAAGTGCTTGTATCGATCCAGAATGCCACCGAAAATGCGTCCGACTCCACACGTCGCCGGTGTGGGCCCGCGAGTGTGGACACGGGAAGGCGTGCACGCTGTTTCCCCAAATCTCGCACGAGGCACATAAATCAATTCAAAAACAGATTGCAGATTTGCCAAATGCAAGCGCCTGGGGCTCGGCGCGACACCGTAATGTAAATTCCTCCGACGCGAACGATAGATTTGCAGCGCATGGATTACCTAGGTATGCGCATGTATGTGCTGATTGTGTGACCATGATTTCAGAGCGACGTTGAGCACGGGAGCACTGCTTTTGCCGTCCGGTCGGGCGCGGGGGAGCGAGGGTCTCTCCCTGGTCGGGCGTGTCAGGGCGCGTGTCTCAGTAAGCGACAGAGTCAGCCCCGAGTATCCCATACATAAAACATACGGACTTGGGAATGAGGGACAGGCCTTCGAAATTAACGGTGCATAGGCAAGCGAAAGGTGTGGCGTGGGTTCGACACGGTTGCTTCGGCTCGGGGGCTCAGCCGCTCAGAAATTGTAGGACCATCTTGCATTTGCATTCACACTAGCAAACACTTCTCTGACCTAACACATACTGTGCTGTGCTTGTTAACGAAGGCCGCTAACCAGGCACCGGTCCGCCTCAATCTGCCCGCCGGCACAGCGCCGGCACCGCTTTGCCTGGCTTTGCCACGCTGTCCTCTTCATTGTGCCCATTGACGTCCCTGGTAGTTGCTCCGCACTCCGCGCTCCGGCTTAGGAAAGGCGACGCACAATCTCCAGCACTGTCGAAAAAAGAGTCACCAATGCCGTCAACCACATCCCGCATAGGCCGTCCATAGGCCTTGCCAGTGTTGCCACAACATTCGTGACATAACTGCCCCCCCTCGTACTCGTCCGCTGCACCCTCGTTCCGCTGCACCCTCGCCCACCCGCGGTTGCACCACATACACTGTTCGTCAATGCAGGCTGCCTTGCCGTGGACCGCTGCCACCGCTCCAGCAATGGTAGGACCATGCTAAAGCCCCCGCCATCTCCGTCTCCAGCATAATTTCTGGTTCCAGGCCTGGGCCTGGCGGCGACTGCACGGCAACAAGATCCGTAACCCACAGCCCCGAGCTGGGGCTCTGCGCGGCCGCAGCTCCGTCCCTTTGCCGCATCTCCAGCTCGGCCCAGCCCCGCAACTCATAGCTCAGCTGAGCACGGGCGGCGGCGTGGCCTTGAGCAGCATCTTGCCCACCGCCTGCAGGCTGCCCTGCAGCGAGGCGGAGGCAGAGCTGCGGGCAGACGACCTGGACGGGAGGCAGCGCGCGGGAGCAGCAGGCAGAGGTTGTGGACATTAGGGAATTCCATAATCACCAACCACGCTATGGATTCAGTGCCACGAGAGGGAATGGGTGCTGGATTCCATTCCTCGGCCTCACAATGCCCGGGCCCGGTGGCACAAGGGCCGCGGAGCGCGCTCGTGGCGCGTACACGCTCGCGCTGTTGTCCACAGCAAAACACATGTGGGGTCCGGGTAGACCGGGGCGCAGGGCACCACCGGCTTGGCAATCATGACACAGCAGCGCAACATTCCCGCATGAGCAATGCACCCCAGGGCAGCGCCCCACCCACCCGGTGAAGGTGATGTCAAAAGGGAATGTGACTGCGGAGGCTGACAGCACAGGCGGGATGTGGTCGCGACGGTCATTGACGCAGCGCACCTGCAGCGCGGGCAGCAGCCGCGGCCGTACTGAGCGTGGAATGCACCAATCATGCATCGCGCCGGGAGCAGGACAGGCCGGCCGGGCCACGTCCTCGTCGTCAGGACCCTGTCACAGCAGCCCCCTGCGCGCCAGCCCCCGCGGTGCACAAGCCCTAACCCGTACCACGCACCACGCATCTCACCACAAACGCCAACTGCTCTTCCAGCGCCGCCTGCATGCGCGCCTGGCGCGACGACGCTCGGGCTGCACGGGAACGTGTATGGTGGGTGGGTGCGTGAATACCAGCCCAAACTAACCAAACCAAACCAACCCATGCGTGTGCATATGCATGGGGGGGAGTTGGCTGAGGCAGCAATTGCGGTTGGGTTGGGATGCGGCGGGGCCCATGGGGATGCGGTTCAGGGACTGGGACCAGCTGTGAGCATGGCCTAGCGCGCATATAGCCTGCAGGCCACATGCCCGCCCCACCCGATGTCGAAACCACCAAGATATCTCGACCAGGACACCACACAGCTGTCTTGTCCCAGACCAGATCGGACTAATTGCATTATCGCGCTTTGCTTCGGCATACCGGTAGTCCGGTTGTGCCGCCGGCAAGCAGAGCTGCGTCCTATCACTCACCGCCCGCTGTCCCCGCCGCTCCCGTCATGAACGCTGCCGCCGCAGCGCCGCCTGTGTGCTGTGGCTGCTGCTGCAGCCCTGCATTCCATCCGCCGCCGCTGGTGTTGCTGCCGGAGCCGCCGCCACCAACAGCTGCTCCTGCTGCACCGGTCACAGCGGCGCCACCCACGCTTGGCTGTAGCGCCACGTCCGGCTGTAGCACAAGCACGCTCAGCACCCTGCAAGTTTCGTGTGCGTTGAAAATACCAAGCAGCGTTCAGCAGCGAAACCGCGGGAGAGCGCTAGCGCAGCTAGCCCGGACTAAGCGCAGCTGCGCACAAGCATGCGCTGCAAAATATTCGATCAATAGAGCAGCTGCACACGCAGCCGTCGCTCCAGCTCCTCGCCGCGCACCCACCACGTTTCCCAGTACAGCCGCTCATCCTGTATCACGGCGGCGCAAAGTATCACCGGGTAACAGGCCGTTAGCAGTAGCCAAGGGAGCGACAAAAGGTGCTCACAACCACACGGTGACGGATGCGCCCCGTCCCTGCCGCAGCACTTCAAGGACCTCTCCCCACGGGCGCTGCACCCAACGCCAACTACATGCGCCGCCAGCGGCCCGAGCACGCGCGCACCTGCATTCCGAACCATGCCTGCTTCCTGCGGGTCTCGTAGAAAGATAGCTGCAGCTGATGCAGGTCCGCGGGCCGCTTGTCGACCTGGGTCGGGTGGGCGAGCACGCGTGCAAGGCTGACAGAGCTATTTAGGGACAGCTGCGTTGGGTCCTCATTGTTGCCCCCGGCCAATCCTACCAGTACTGGTCAGCGCCTGTCAGCACTGTCCTGGGGCCCGCCCACCTGGGCGCAGAAGTCCGAAATTCGCGACTCCACGCGAGCCTCCACAGCAGGGTCGCCGCACTTAACCTGTAGGCCGGCCGGGGTGAATGTATGCGGGGGACGTGGGCGGCCTGCCAGAAGCTGCGTGGCGGAAACTAGGGCTTCGGCGCACTCACGAAAGTTACGTCGAACAGCTCCGAGTCGACGTCTTTTGGAACCACATATCCCAGAGCGCGGTTGAAGATGATTGTGTGCAAGACGCCTGCGCCAAGCGAGCTGGTGGCACGAATGCAGAGGCGTTTTGCGGTCGCGATACTTACAGCGCAGCGCTTCCCGGATTTGATGAGGCTCTAGTTCCTGCAAATTTAGGTTGATGTCATCATGTTTGCCGCGGACCCAAAAAGCTACGCGCAGGCTCACCAGCACTGGAAGGTTGTATGTCTCACAATTCGCCATCAATTATATTGCCTCCTAATATACATGATATGCGCATCGCTCGTTCGAACAGCCATTTCACGTTCGGCATGGGATCGCAGCTGTCGGCCTGACTTGATCGAGCGGGCTGTCATAACACACTGACACTCGCTGTGGCAGCAAGTGATACGCATCCATGCTATTAGATGCAACGCCATCAACACATTGTCACCTGGGCAAGACACAAACGCTTCGCAGCTGCGTCGCGGCATTCGATTCTTGCGTTCTACCGCGGCAAGCTTCGCCACAACCAGGGTGCCCACTGACACGATGGTATACAGTAGTGTCGGGTAGAAGCGCGCTCCACAACAGGGGGGGTGCTTTGTGGGGCACTGCGCTATCGGCGATGCCGCTCCTGGAGTGACCTTCTGCGCCATAGGAGACAGGATGGCAGGTGTTGTCTCGGAAGTCGAGGTCAGTGTCCTGACAGGAGTTGGGGAGAGCCGCTGCCATGGGGCATGCCTAAACACTCGGGCAGGAGTCGCCTGGTCCACTGCACACCATTGCCGCTGCGGCGCGTCAGTGTCTTCGCGCTCGGGCCTGGCTGGTCTTGCACTCTCGTCGCGCCTGACCCCCGCCCACCCTGGACAAACCCATCCGCAGTCCCGCATCTTCGAGCTGGGAAAGACGCTGAGATGCCCCATCTGGTGAGGCTTGAGGCGTGTGCGTGCGGGTGTGCGTGCGCGTGGACGTGTGGTGTGTGTGCGCGTGTGCGGTGCGCGTACGTGTGCGTGCGTTACGTGGTGTGAACCCGCTTCACCTTAAATCTCAGCCGCAGTCTCGCTCAGCTGCCTTTCGGCATGCCTCCATACCCAGATGCCCACTCTGGCACCTGGCCGACACCTGCCCCACTGCCTTCCGCTCGCAGCCTGAACATTATGGAGCAGCCCGCTCGGCTCCCCTGCCTCCACTACTTCTGTTGGTGAGCCCGCTCCGCTAGCCTGAGACTCTATCTTGTGTTTCCTGCCTCTTGACTAGGAGCCCGCAGCATCAGCATATCGCGCAGGAAGGCAAACCGGCAAGTCCAGCTGAACGGTTCCGCCTCACTCGGCAACATCCTTTCCGTCGCGCAGGGGCTGCATCACGCACAACGTGAAGCCGCGCGGGGAGGTGGTGTGCCCGGTGTGCAGGGACCGCAGCAACCGGCGTGACATCCAGGAAGATAGCCTTCTGGTGAGTCGGGACCGACATCTGCGTTGACATGGGACATAGGCATGGCGGCTGTTGGACCCGATATGAAGTGCGGCAGACACTGCTTGCGTGCGCTACACCCAATGGTGAATCCCACGCACACACGCTGTGTTTGCGTCCTCGGCCCAGGCCACCTTCACCCAGCGCTACGGGCAGATTGAGGCGGCGCTGGGCAAGCCGCTGCACCTGTCGCAGCTACCGCCCCTGGAGCCCCTGGAGCAGCCGCCGCTGCCGGCGGGGGCGACGAGGGGGGCGAGGGCGGCTGCGGGACGGCAGCAGCAGGGACAAGACACGGAAGCGGAAGCGGCGGAGGGCCGGAAAGGCAAGCAGCGGAAGCGCGAAAAGCAGCCGCAGAAACAGCAGCAGGACGGCGGCACGGTGGAGGAGCCAGGCGTGAGAAAGCAGGGCAAAAAACAGCGGGAGGAGCAACAACAGCAGCAGGATGATAAGGAGAACAACGCGGCGAAGGCCGGGACCGGCCAGACAGGGCGTGGCGGTGGGAAGCGCGCCAAGGCCACGGCGGGCGGGGGCAGGAGCGGCGGCCTGCAAGGCGCAAAGGGCCGCGCGGCGGCTGCGCCGGACGAGGAGCACGCGGAAGAGGCGCATGGACAGCAGGAGCAGCGGCAGGCACCCGAGGCCACTGCTGCTGCGGCTGCCAAGGCGCCGGCAGCGCTGGCGGGGCCGCCCGCTCCTGCAACGGGCGGGCGGCTGTTCGGCTTCCTGGACCCAACTGGGGAGGACAGGGCGAGTGGCGCGCGCGGCGTGGAGATGCTCAGCCCATCTGGCTATCGCGTGCAACAGTTGTGGCAGTGGGGCATCACCACTGGTAGCAGCTGCCGTGAGGTTCTTGTGCCGCATTCGGTATGTCGGCGTCGGAGAAAGCGCCTGCATGATGCACGCACTGCGCGCCAGACCCTGACATGGCGACCATGCCCCGCAGAGTCCGGAGGACACCCGGACGACGGCGCCCTCGGCTGGTGGTAATGGTGACGGCCTGGACCCAGGCTCGGTGCACGGCGGCTGCAGGGCCGCGAGCGGCGAGGCCGATGGCGGCGGTGTCGGCGCGGGCCAAGGCCGCGCCAAGCCGCCGGCCATTGACGAGCTGTGGCAGAGCCTCATCGCGTCGCAGCACCAGGTGCGTGCCGCATCACCAGCCGAGACACGCCGTGGTGTTTTGCGCATTGCCGCTGAGCACTGCTGTCGTGAGCTCTGTTGGTATTCATGCGTTCATGTGTGTGTGTGGCTGTTTGTGGTCTGGCTGGCGAGGTCAGCACCGGGCGGGCCGCCTGGGCGGTACCCGCTCGCACCACTTTTGTTGTATATACTGCACTTCACTTCCCTGAGGTGCACCTCGCTCACGTGGACTTGCCCACCGACTCGGGTGCAGCCGCAGGCGTCAGCGGCAGAGGGCTTGGGCGGCGGGCCGGCTGCAGGTGGAGCTGCCGCCGCGGCGGGTGCTGCTGGCGCTGCAGATGCGGACGCGGGCGCGAGCACGGCGGTCCAAGCAACGGGAGTGGCAGCGTCCAGGGGGCCCGCCGCTGCAGCTGCAGCACTGGCGCCTGGACAGACGCCGGCGCCTGTGGGTGGGCTGCTAAGAGTCCTGCGCGGCTCCGCCGCCGTCACTTCACCAGCGGCAGCTGGGGCGCACGCTGACGCTGCCACAACTGCAGCGGCCGAGGCCCCTGAAGCTGTTGCGGCGTCAGGTGCTCCAGCCACTGGCGGCGAGCGAGGCTCAGGCGGCGACGGCGGCGGTGGTACGGGGCGGCGTGTGCCCAGCCGGCTGCAGCCATGGGCGTGTGGCACTTGCACATTTGAGAACATGGCAGGAGCTAAGAAGTGAGTTGTACAGCGTGGAGTTGGGTGTGGCGGCGAGGCAGGGCGCGCTGCTGCATATACGTTCGGCAGCATTGCAAAGAAGCTAAGTCACAGGAAGCTTCTGCACGCCTTGTTGATTTGCCTGCTTAGTGCTTACAGGCTGGTTTGGCATCTGGTTGCCTGCAGGTGCCGCATGTGCCGGACGCCCAAGCTGCCAACCGCCAGCACGGCCGGCCCGGCGGCTGCCGTGTCGCCTGCTCAGCCGTACTCAGCGGCTGCCGAAGATGTTGGTATTGACGGCGCTGGTGTGTCCGCAAGCGCAGCTGCCGAGCCAAGGTCTGGCAAGCGGCCGGCAGCCGCCGCCGCCGCCGCTACGGCTGCGGTTGCGGCGACTGTCGCAGCTGCAAGTACGGCTGGGAACGACGCAGCCGTACCTGAGGTGAATTGTGGAGAGCCGGAGCTGAAGCGGAAAAAGACTGCAGCGAAGGTTGGTGGCGCAAAGGCAGGCGCTGGCATTGGGGCGGGGGCGGCACCCAGGCGTGCATCGGGGCCAAGCCGCGCCGCGTCGCCGTCCGGCGCTGAGGACCAATGCGGAGCGGCGGGCGGGGAGGAGCACGCGGCGGCCAAGAAGGAGAACGAGCAGCCCGCCAGGCAGAACGGGGCAGCTCGGGCAGAGCGGAATGCCAATGGCGCTGGCGCTGGCGGGGCCGGGGATGCTGGCAGTAAGCGCCGCCGCGCCAGCGCGCCGGTCGCCTCTGGCCGGACCGTGCCCGGAATGGCTGCAGCCGCACCGGCCACCGCGGCAGCTGCGGTGGCGCTCACTGCCGGTGCGCTGACTGCAGCTGAGGCGGCGGGACCCCCCGGTGGCGGTGCGGGTGGCACCGGGGATCTCGCTGATACCGCGGCCGACAGGAGGCGCAAGAGCGTGCCGGCGCCAAGCAGTGCTGCAGGAAACGGCGGCGGCGGCGGCGGCCCCGGGTGCATGGTGTCGCCGCGGCCACCGCTGCCGACCGCGCCTGGGCCGGCAGGCGGGCGGAAGAGCGGCGCTGCCGGCGGGGGTGCTGCTGCAGGCGGTAGCAGCCGGAAGAAGCCGCGTGTGTCGCCGCCAGCGGCGGCGCGCGATACGGCTGTGGCGTCCCCGCCCGGCGACGCGCCGGCGGGGGCCGGTGACGCCACACAGCAGCAAGGGACGCAGACCGCGCACCGCGGTGGCGGCGGCCGCTGGCCAACGCCCTGTCAGTGGGTGCTGCTGGGATCGGCCCTGGACGAGGGCCCAGGCGGCAAGGGCCTGGTGCGGAAGCTGGCGGCAGCTGCAGGTAGGAGCGCCAGATCGCAGCAGCTGCGGGTGCTTACTTGTGTGTGCTGTGTGACCGCACCTGCGCTGGCATACGCCTGGTGTACACGCTGCTCGTTCTGCCCCGCTGACTAAGTGTGCGGATGTAACACGGGAAACAACCGACTGGCGCCCCTTTGTCGCAGGTGCCAAGGTGGTGGACGCAGTGGGGCCGACCGTGACGCACGTGCTGTGCGGCACGGACAGCTCGCGCCGCGCGCGCCGTACCTTCAAGTACCTGATGGTGCGTGTGCGTGCGTGCGTGCGTGCGTGCGTGCGTGCGCGTGCGTGCGTGCGTGCGTGCGTGCGTGCGTGAGCGGTAGGGCGCATTTTGGGGAGGAATGTGCAGTGGAGGTGTTTTGGCAACTACGGCGAATGGCCAATTCCAATGCGTGTATGATCATCGCGTCTCTGGCCCCGCGTGGCGCTGCAGGGCGTTGCCAACGGCTGCTGGGTGCTGGACGTGGGGTGGGCGGCGGCGTGTCTGTCGGCGGGGGCGCCCGTGCCCGAGGCCGACTGGCAAGTTGTGGGAGACCAGGTGCGCACACGAACTTCGTCGGGGTGTTCACACAATGATCACGGCAAGTGAAGGCTGGCTACTGCGTTTAGCGGCACGGGGTGAGTCCCGCCATGCATCCTACTTGCAGGTCGGCGGCGACTGCGGTGCACCCGAGGCGAGGCGGCGACGGTTGCTCCGGCAGCAGCAGCAGGAGCCAGTGTCGCAGCAGCCGCAGTGCGACACTGGGCAAGGCCCGGAGGCGGCGGACGCGGAGCCGACAGCAGCAGCCAGCTGTGACGCGCTGCTGCACAACACACGCGTCTATCTCCAAGGTGAGGCGAAGTCCTGGAGTTTTTCGCTCTTTTGGAGGACTTGGCAGGTCAGCCGGGCTATCTATCTAGGGCTCCCTTGGTTGCTCACGTAGGCTCGGCACCCAGCCGTACAACACCTCGGCGCCTCCTGAACTGTGGCATACTCCCACCTCATCTGCTTGCAGTCTCGCCAGCCGTGCGGGAGGAGGTGTCGGCGCTACTCCGGGCGCTGGGTGCGACCCAGCTCAGCAAGCTGCCGGCGGCGTCAGCAACCGCGGCCGCCGGCGCAGCCGCGGCCGAGGCGCAGGGAGTGGTGCCGGACCCCCTCATCCTGGTGGACCCTGATGCCGCCGCGACGGCGGCGCGCGGTGGCGGCGGCGCGGCGGCGCGGCAATTCACCGCGCTGTCGGCGGCCGCGGCGGCGCTGGGTGGGGTGCCGCTCGTGTCGTACAGGTGGCTGCACGACAGCGCGGGCTGCTACAGCCTGATGCCGTTGGCGACGTACATTGTCTCGGCACTGCGGCAGTAGCCGCGGTTGTGACTCCGCAGCCTGAGGAGGGGGGAAGGGGGATGTGAGGTGCTGTGATCCGGTTTGAGCAGGTTGTTTGCGTGGGTCTGCCCGGCGGAAGGAAGCGGGCGCACGCCGCATGAAGGCACGCTGCGGCGAGTCCCGCCAGGGGAGCCCGTCGATCTGGTTGCTGCAGCAGGATGAGGACGACAGTAGTCGCGGGGTAGCAATTTGAGGCTAGCAGTACTCCGGTGGGTTGTTGCGTCACTGGGCTTGGTCCGCCCGTGCGAGTGTGTCCACACTGGGATGCTCAATGTGATACACTGATCTGATACTGTGACACGCAGCATGAGAAGTCAGCACGTGCTTTGGTGTGACAAGCGGTGTACAGCTCTAAGCGAAGGGTCCTCCCTTTGTTATCTGTTGGCTATCAAAGGCGTTCAAAGGCGCGGCACTCTATTCAGTACCGGTCAGTACGGCCCAGACCTGTCTTGCTCGCACGTCCATTTGGGCGTCGCTAGTAAAACTTGGACGAGTCAACATGAGCACGCTCGCACACAAGGCACACGCCAGAGACACGAATGGTGAAATGGATATGAACCAACAAGTCCCGGGTACTGGGGAGGTTAGGGAATACACCAGCCGGTGAGCTTCCCACCCAGTCCCCAAGAAGAGGTGCGCAGGTGCATTGCATTGTTCAGTTGAGCAGGCGAAGGGAGCCGCCGGCCCGCCGCTGAGTTGGTGTCCCGCATGTCCCGCTCAAGCGCCGCGTTGGTGCTTACTCCTAGCGCTCTGGGTCGCCCACTCGCCCAGCGAGCACCCACCGACTCCACGGCCAGGGTTGGACTAAGGTTTCTGTGCTGCAGGCAGGGGCCACACGCCGTACTATATGGTGTCATCAGCGTTGTATCCATTGCTGACTACCGTTGAGAGTTGGTGGCTTTCACGGCTCGTGCACAACTCAGGATGACCGGCCAACACGCCGCAGTGCACTCCCGTATGCACAGCCTGTATGCCTGGAGAGCAGGAGGGACTTGCCTCGGCCTTGCCTGCAAACCAACTTCTGCATCAAGCCGGCGCAGCGCAATGTACGCAGTTGCGCATCCTGAGAGCTTACAGTGCGTTTGACAAAAAAACGAACAGGACCGGAGCCAGTCAGCATCATCAAACGCGAGCGGCCGTGCCTTTCACGTGCAGACTGCCATCCGCTGCCACAACTTGAGCGTGTCTGCCCCATTCTCTGCACACGTACCCAGCGCAAATGGAAGCGATCGCCACGTACCGTATGCGAGGCGTCGCAACTGGAGCCCCTTAACTCCACACCACACATTAGGAATGATGTGAGGCCCAGTCCCTCGTACCACTCACTCCATATTTGCTAGGTGATTCCCAGTCCGACAAAACAAGCAGCCACCAGCAGCGCCCGTAGGATTAGCTCAGCAAAAAACGGCCTCCAAGGCGGATGGCCCATCATCGTCGTCCATGTGCACGGCTGTTCGTGCCGTGCCGTGCGTGCCGCGCCGCGCCGCGCCTCCTCATTCCGAGTCTCTCAGCTCAATTTCGCACACCGCACAGTGTAGGGGTCCCTAATTCTTCCGCGAAGTGCATGGCTAAAGAGCAGCACCCAGGTATGGCACGTTGCCAACCCATCTTCCAGTCCGGTTGCAGAGCATGCTCAGCCACGCTGAGTCTCTGGCAGTCCGTGTCCGCTCGGTTGCAAGCTGTGTTTGCGGGTTCTACCACTAACGCACCCCCACAATACCTGCCAATCTATCTACACACCTCATTACTACAACCGCGACAACCGCAGGGTCTGGGCGTCGCGTAGCATTCGGTGCCTACGCCGCCCGCCAGAACTGCCGTGTCAGTGGCGCGCTTACTCGGGCACCGTGGGGATATCCGTCTTCCGCTCCGGCTCCGGAGCGCCAGGCTCCTGGGGCTGCTCCGGCTCCTCCGGCGGCTCACCCGGCTTCTGCTCCGGGTCTGGGTCGCCGGGCGTCGTGCGCTTGACTGACTCCTCCAGCTCCTCGTCGGGCATCTCCGGGTCGCCGGGCAGCGGCTTCGGCAGGAACACGCGCTGCGGCTTCTCGAACTCCGGAAAGATATCTGGCCGCTTGCTGGGCATGGGGGCCTCCCACTCCTGCGGCGCGCACCCCAATTTTGGGCAAGGACCGTGAGACCGTTGTGACCATCGTTTCAGCATCTCGTGCCACGGAGTCGCGCAGCGGACGCTGCAGAACGCTTCGCTCGCACATCAGGCAGCTGGTTTACCTGAGGCGCGTCCAGCGGCGATCGCTGCTCCTCTGTCTCGGGCGAGGTGGAGCAAACCACGAATGCTGGTCGCCGCCTAGCGACCGGCAGCGCCAGGGGTCTACAGACCCCAGGCGACGCCTTAATTACTGTATATCTATGTGCCAGGCCCGAAGGCCGCGCAAATCGAGCACGCATCCGCTGGTTTGCCCAAGAAAGTCTTCTTATACTCTGGATATGTGGGTTTGCCGTGCCTAATGTGAATGATATTTACAGTGCAATTTGTAAGTAAGAACCAGCAATGGATCAGGTCAAGAGTCGAGAAGGATTTTCCATGCAGAATGCAGACTCATAGTTCCAATGCTGAGGTACCGCGTAGCTGACTTATATACTGACATCCAAGTTCACACCAGGAGATCATGCCATAACTTGAGCACTAACAGAGCAAATGCTGCGAGAGCCAACCTGTTTGACTTCCTGACGCAGCGTGTGGCTGGAACGAGCGGAAAACTGCGAATTATGGACATATACTGACATAGGCATCAGCATTAAGATCGCGGGACAAGCTTGGGGCAGGTCAACATGAGCTCCGGCAAAGGAACCGGGACTCAGAAGCTGACTGGTACTTCGGTGTCGACCGACGTCGCGACGCTGGCACACGCAGCAGCAACTCCTGCCACGCCAGCTCGGGCGTCGGGCCAAAGTGCAACACCTACGCGAACACCTCTCTCGCCATCCTTGCTGACCAGCCTGCAGAAACGGGCCGCGCACCTCCGCAGCCTGCTCCATGGCCTTCCTGTAGCAGCTGACGGCGCGGCGCGCTCTGCACACCCAGCTCCGGGAACAGCACTGCCGGCAGGGCAGCAGCAGCGTGCGCAGGGGCACGTTGCTGTTGAAGCGGCCCTTTCATCTCGGAGTCGGGAATCCTCTGGCGGCAGCGCTGGCGGTCGAATCCGGCCGGCCGACGTGCGGGTGTCAGCTAGCCAACTAGCGGCAGCGGCCTCCTCCTCCGCTGCTGCGTTCGCTGCTGTGCGGGAGGGCGGCTCCTTGACCAGCAGCCCAGCAAAGGACGTGGCGGGCACGGCTGCTGCTGGCGGTGGGCCTAATGCCAGGGCGTGCACTGGTGGCGCCGCGGCAGCGGCGGCCGGGTTGGGCACAAGCAGCTCGGAGGGCTCCAGCGATGCCGGCGGGATAGACGAGGCATCCAGGCGCGCCACGCTAGAGCTAGCGGGTGGGCCTTCCGTTGGGCGGCTTCCAGAGGCATCCGCGCGCAAGCCGACGGCTGCAGGTGGTGGCACACAGCCGCTGCCGCAAGCAGGGTCCGCGCCGGGGCTAGAGTTCAGCAACGAAGGCCAGACATTCATAGCCCCGCGGCTGCTGCCGCAGGAGCAGCAGCTGCTGCCCGCGCGGTTCACACCGCACCCACCTGCCCAGCCTCCAGCTCCGCTACAGCAGCACCAGCCAGGGCAGCCGCTGCAAAGGGAGAGCCAGTCTGCGCACGCCGCTGCGCCACCGCAGCGCTGCGCATCACCCGCAGCCACCGCGCTGCCACACCACCCGGCCATCCCGCCGTTGAGCCGCATGGAGGATGCGGAGCCGTCATCATCCACCGCTGACGGAACAGCAGCCACGGTCTCTTCGGCGGGCTCGTTGGCAGCGGCTCCGCCGGTGACGTCGTTGCAGGCCGGAATGGCAGACTCACACCGGAGCCCGCCGCTGGGTGTGCAAGCCGTGCGTGTCCCGGCGCGCGCAGGAGCCCCTGTGCAGGGTGATGTCTCTCGGGGCCCGGCAATAACAGCAGCGGAGGGGCCGCATGACTACCAGCAGCTGCAACAAGCCAAGCCGCAAAGCGCCGAGACGCCGGGAAGCCACTTGGCTGCTGCATCTGTTGCTGACGGTGCGGGTGCGGTCACGGGTGCCGGCCTGCGGCCGCCCTCCCAGGGCGTGCCGCAGTCTGGCGAGCGCGCAGCGGACGTGGCAGCTGCCAACCTTCAGGCAGCCGCCGGTGTCAGCGGCGACACCCCTAGCAGTGCCAGGCCTGCGGGCGGCGACTTGCAGCAGCCAGTCGCCAACCTGGGTGCAGGCAGTGGTACGGCGGCGGGGGCGCCGCGTATGCACTCATCCACAGGGGTTGGCAGCAGCGGTGACGACTACAGCGTGCGGGCCCAGGGCAGGGAAGCGGCTTTATCGGAGGATGTGCTGGCGGCGGCCATCGCCGCAGCGCGTGCAAGGTGCGCGCTTGTGCTGGGATGAGTTTATGGAGTGCAAAAGGGGGGGCGTCATGAGTGCATCGAGTGTGACTAGTAATTGAGCAAATCCCTGCGCATGGGACCGCCCCCGTAAGCCCGAGTAACGAGCAACGTGCAAGCTGACGCCCGAAATTGGCATTGCTTACGACTTGTGTCGCAGTGCCCAAGCCGCCTTCTTCAGCCCCGGTGCGCCACGCGCGCTGCCCCGGCAAGCGGGCTACAGCGGCCGGGTCAGCGGCAGCGGGACGCCCGCCAGCCCAGGCGGCAGCGCAGCCGCCCACTACCGCCAGCCTCTACCGGTAGGCGGCGTCAGCGCCGCCGCGGCACCCTACGTCGGCCACTCCCCGGGGGCCGTGACCCCGGGGACGGGGACCGCGGCCAGTAGCGTCCGCTCCGGCTTCAGCCCCGTGCGCAGCCCGTACGACCTGCTGCTGCATGGCGGACTCACGTCGGCGGGGCCGGCGGCTGTGCTGCTGCCGGTGGGGCCTGGGTCGGACACTGGCCGGGGCACAAGCAGCAATGCCGTGCCGCCCGGAGCGGCGAGGGCAGCCTGGTCGACCGCGTCTACAGCCGGAGGCAGCAGCGTTGGGGGTGGCGGCGGCAGAATGGGCCGCACTGGTGGCGCTCGGGGAGCGGAGGCTATGGGCGCGGAATTCTTCCGGCGCAACAACCTGCTTCAGCGCAAGCGTCAGGAGTGGACGGCACAAGGCCAGCGAGTGAGTCGCGCTCTGCCGGCTGCTGCTGCTTGTGTTGCATTTGAGCGTTTGACTTGATGACGCTTGGCACAGCAAACCATGTGTGAACTGGCGGCTGAGTGGCTGACTCACACATCGCTGCCCGGTGGCTACAGGAGCGTGAAGGGGAGTCTGGCGTCAGCGCCGGACACCACCTCGCAGTCGGTAGCGCGGGGACGGCGGTGGTAAACAAACCCCATGCGCCCCCCACTGGAGAGGCTAAGACAGGCACCGCACAGGCGCCTATCCGGTCCCTGGAGGACTTGCAGGTGTGAGGCGACAGCGGTCGGATCTGTAGCTCATGCCGTAGGACATGGTTTCTGCACCGTTCAGAGGGCGGAAGGGCCCATCGAAGAGCACCAGCGTAGCCCTGACTGTTTCGTGATTCCCTGTGCTCTCGTGCGCTTGCAGCGGTGGGCGCAGCGACGTGACCAGCGGCTGGCAGTGCTTCGCGAAGAACGGGTGAGAACGGCATGACCCGGCTGATGGCCCGCAAACCGGCCCACGTCGTTCGGCGACCCGTCGCTGCTGTTGCCATGCTCTGTTGCAGCAGCTCATATGTCCATAAGATCATGCCGGTCCTATGTGCCCTCATCCACCCGCCTATCACAGGAAGAGGCCGAGCGGCAGCTTCAAGAATCGCATCCCTTCCGCCCTACAATCACTGAGAAGTCGCGCAGGTGCGGCAGGAACCGCACACGAAGCTCTGTCGGCCAGCGCGATGCCCCGCTGCGCTTGCCCGTGGATAGCCGCCTGACCTGAGGTGTCTGCCAACGGCCGTGCTCCACCCTCACAAATGCGTCCACCATTCGCACGCAGGATGGTCGAGGCGGCTCGCGCCAGGTCGCCCGAGTTGCAGTCGCGTCGGCCCTGGGCTGCTTCGCCGGCTCCTGGACAGGTGCATGCTGCATCGGATTACGCCAGCGGCGATTTTGTGGATGTCGTGGATGCTGCGCCTGCAGCTGCAGAGCAACCGGCAGCACACGCTGCTTCTGGGCACTCTTGGCCGCAGCAGCAGCAGCAGCAGCCGCAGCAGCCGTCGCAGCAGGGTGTCACGCCCGTGGTGGCGGTGCCACCACCGGCTGCAGGTGACCTGCTGAACGCACTGCGCGGCTCGCGCCCATGGCATACGCCGCCGCAAGTGGCTGCAGTGAATGCTGCTGCCGCCTCCCTGCGGTCATCCGTGGCCGCAGCAGCCGCGGCCGAGCTGCTGAACGGCTCACCTATATCCTCGGCATCCGTTGCAAACGGTGCCGGCACAGGCGATGGCAGAACCCCTGTCGTGTCGGGAGCGGCAGCAGTGGCGAAGACGCCCGGCAAAGCGACTGCAACCACGACGCCTAGCAGGGCGGGGGCCAGCGGTGCTGCAGGTGGCGGCGGCGGGATGCTCTCGGCGGCGGCACTGCTGACCGCGGCCCGGCACAGCAAGTCGAGGGGGCGATATGCATCGGCTGCAGAAACAGAGGCTGTGGTGGGTTATGGGCTTGCGGTCCGGGTCCTTGTCAGGTCCAGTGCCCGCTGTCGTATCGTGGAATCCGTAATATCATGCTCGCGCGTGACGGGACGCAAACATGCATGCCTCAACTGCAGGTGGGCGCTGTGGCAGAGGCTATTGAGGACGCGGCGGCGGCGCTGCGGCGGACCATCGACGGCTCCATCTCGCCCCGGCGCAGCGCCAGTGGGCTGGCGACGCGGCTTCGCACCAGCGTTGCTACAAACGACGTTTCCGCCGGCGGCAGCGTCGACGCAGCCGCGCCAGTCGCAGCAGCAGCAGCAGCAGGAACGAAGCGACGAATGGCGGAGCCGCCTGCAGTTTCACGGCAGGCGCCGGGCCATTCGATGGGGGCGGCTGTGAACCCACCCGCACCCCCGGGTTACCAAGCCGCGGGCGCGCTGGTCCACCAGCCACCGCCCCAGGACGCTGGTAGCTACGCAGCCACGTACGGGGCCCACCACGAGGCGTCGGCGTCAGCAGGCCTGCACTACGCGTCGCAGTCGCCCACCCTGGGCACCCAGCCGGGCGTGTTTGCGAGCACCTACTACCCAGTGCCTGCAGGCTCGATAGCGCGTGGCGTCGGCAGCTCTGGCGGTGGCGCAGGTGGCTCCGGTGGCGGTGCCATGCCGCCAGGGGTGGCGTCCGCGTCATACACCGTTGTGCCCGATCCGCGCCAGCCCTTTCCTGGGTATGGGGTCGAAGGCAGCAGTGGCGGTGCTGCGACGGCATTTGGTGTGATGGCTGCACAGGGAACCTCACGTCCTGTCAGCAACAGCAGCTGGGCGGCGGAGCTGATGAGTGGATCCAGAGGCGGCAACGTGGCCGCAGCAAGTGCTGCTGCTGTATCTGCCCGGCAGGGGCTAGCGGTGGGCAGTGGTTCTCGGCGCAATACGCGCAGCACCGGCGGTGTGGGTGGCACGGCGGTGGTTGCAATCGCGGCACGGCGCACAAGCAGCAGCGGTGGCACGGGCGGTGGCAGTGGTGGCGGAGCAGCTCCAGGCTCTGTGTCGCCTGTCCAGCGGCCCCAGGCTCCATTGCCGCAGCACTCGCCCTCACCGTCCGCGTCTCCCATCCCTGCTTTCGCCTCGCCCATGTCAGCGGTGCGCGGTAACAACAATAACAACACCAGCAGCGGCCGTATGAGCCGTGCACGAGTCAGCTGGAGCGACCTGGTGAGCGGCGGTGGGGGCGACAGCGGAAGTGGAGCCGCTGGAGTGGAGCCCATCTCCCGCAGAAGCGCTGCCGGCGCGAGCGAGGCAGTAGATGCAGCTGGCGCATCTCCGGCGTTAAATTCTGCCATGCAGCCGACCTCGGCGCATGCGATGGGCACGGTGGGTGCCTTGCGCTCATCCTTTGACGGTGCCGCATCGTACGGCTTAGCCACGCCTACGCGGCCGGCAACTGCTGGCCAGCCCACGACGGCAGTGGAGTTGCCTGTGGCCACATCCTCATTCATCCTGCCGTTTGTGGCGGGTCGCCTCTCGCAGCCAACTGCCGAAGTGGGCACGCCGCGTGCCGCGCTGCCTGGGGCAGTCGGGGGCGAGCTGCAACAGGATCAGCAGCAGGGCACCCAGGAGGCCAGGCCGGGGCCACAGGCAGAGGCGGCAACACCACCAACCGCCCCAACGCCCGATACCCACCCGTACTCTGCCGGGATCCCCTCACGTGGCTCGGCCGCGAGCGCGGTGGCCGCGGCGATGACATTCACAGCATCGTCAACGGCTGAATCGCCGGGCAGCAGCACGCGCCACGACTCTGGTGCGGGCACGGCAGGCGGTGTCGAGCCCACACTTCCCATGGATGCCGCGACCGCAGCCGCTGGGCACGCAGCAGCGGGTGTGCAGACTGCCAGTCATGGCGAAGTAAGCAGCAGGCCGCACAGCGGCGATGCCTCTGGGGGCGGCGCTGCCTCCGAGCCTTCCTTTGCTACCATGCACCCGCCGGCCGCCCGCAGCGCCACTGCAGCGTCGAGCAGCGGTGGCGGGGCCATGAGCGCCACACGCGGTTGGAGCCCTGGTGGCAGCATCGCCAGTGTCTTCGAGGCGGCATCTTTCACCCTTGACCAGCGTGGCCATGATGCGGGCCAAGCGCAACCGCCGGCGACGCCGCCGCTGCTGACACCTGCGCCAGAGGAGCAAAATGCTGAGGCGATGCGGCAGAGGCAGCAGGAGCTGGAGGGGCGCAAGGATAGCCTTGCGGCCGCCCTGGAGGCAGCGCTCTTGGCGGCCGCAGCCGCTGCAACAGCCGCTGCCGCGTCTGCAGAAAAGGGAAGGAAGCTGGCAGCTGGTGGCGACGCGGTTGCCACCGATGCGCCCATGGAACGGATGGAGGCTCTTGCTGCGGCCCATACCGAGGTAGCCCCGGCAGCCGAGCGCTCGGTCGACCTGCGCAACGATGTTAGCGGTTCCGGAACGCCATCGCGTGTCGAGGGCACCGTCACGGCACCAGCGGCTCCATCCACCTCGGCCAGCGTGCCAGCCGCTTTGGTCGACGCTGACAGCGACGTTAAGAGCGCCCTCCTCCTCGACAGCGAGCCAAGCTCAGTAGCCTGCCTTCGCAACGCGCCGCTGTCGAGCGTCCACAGCAGCGAGGGCGCTGGCGAAACGCCTGTGTTGGCAACTGTAGCGCCAGCTGGCGAGCAGCCTGCAGCCGGTGCATCGGATGTGCCCGCGCCGCCGGTCTCGCAGATGGCTCTTGCCACGGCAGCGGCGCTGGCGATGCGGGCGCGGTCTGAAACCTCTCTCCGTGCCGTTGCTGCGCCCGGCGCAGCCGCTGCAGCCTCCGCTGCGCTAGGCCTGGCGGGCCCTGCCGGCGAGGAGCTTGCTGTGCCCGGGCTCGTTGCGTCGCACAGCGGCCCCATTCTGACCGTGACGGCTTCTGGCCCGGCAGGTGTGCCAGCCGGGGCGACTTCAATGTCCGCCGGGGGTGCTGCCGCCGCCGCCCTGTCTCCTTCGCACGCCTCCGCGTCAGTTGCCGCTGCGCCTCGCGGCGCACGCGGCGTGGCATTTGCGCGGCTGCCCAGCTCGAATCCCTCCTCGGCGGCCAGCACGCCGCGGAAGATGTCCGCCTCCCTCTCCATGTCAGCTGCGCACTCGCTCGCGGCCGCAGCGCACGCGGCCGCTGCTGTTGCTACCGGCGCCACATCCTCAGCTGGTGGCGCTCCGCCCCCATCGCCGCCTGTGAGCCAACACAGCGCGATGCTGCGCGGTTATGCGAGTGCCGGCGGCGCGGCGGACATGCACCCGCGACCGGCGTCGCCGCTGCGCCGGGTGGAAAACACGCGCAAGCAGGGGCTTGCTCTGCCGCATGGCGTCGATGGCCTAACACTCTCCTCCACGCCTCCGGCGTCGCCGCCAAATGGTGCCATGACGTCAGCTGCTACGGCCGCGGCGCTGGCAGCTGGTATCGTCCCGGCCGGTGCCAGCAGCTCGCGGCGAAGGTCTTCGTTGCTATCCGCTGGCGGCTCCGTCGAGCGGCCGCTCGTCCAGGTGTCATTGACTTCACCGCAACCGCCGGCCCAGGCGGATAACAGCGCAGGCATGAAACCGGATGCACCTTCGCCGATTAGGTCTGCTGCGAGCCCGTCTTCCCTGGTATTGGCGAGCCTCATGCCGCAGCAACAGCCGGAGGTGCACCAGCGCCAGGAGCGGGAGCAGCAGCCAGCAGAGCAGCAAGTTGCACCTTCGGCCACAGACGCGCATGGCGGCAGCAGTGAAGGCGAGTCATTGCAAACCCTACTCCGCCGCATCGAGGCGCTCCGAAGCGGCTCAGCCAATGCCAACTCAGCCAATGCCAACGAAGGCAGTGATGCACGCGTCGCGACGCGCGCTGGCGCTGGTCCGGCAGCTTCCGGCACCGCTGCGCTTGCCCCTGCTGACGCCGCGGATCCGCAGACGCGCGTGCCCGGTGACAGCGCCGGAATGCCGATGCGCCTGTCGGACCGCATTGGCGGCCCTGTTAGTGCGGCCCCCTTGGCAGCTGTCGATGCCACCGGCGCGGGCGCTGAACAGAGTGCGCTGCACGGCAGTAGCAGGGGTAGTGGCGTGACGGTCGCCAGCCATGGCGACAAGACCGGGCGCGATGGTAGTGCTGGCGCCAGTGCGCGTGTCGGTGCAGCTGAGCTGTCGTTGGATGCCCTGGTGCGGCGCGCGGAGCTGGCCCGGGCAGCCGCCCTCATGGCAGCCAGTGAGCCTGCAGTGCAGTCCTCCCCGCCACCGGCAGCGGCCTCCCTGCAATCCGGCGCTGCGCCGGCGTCGCCGGCTGCTAGAAGTCTTGCTACCATGTCTCCGAGCACCGACGCAGCCACTCCTCGACATCGGGCGATGGAAGCCGATGCGGCGGGGAGGTCGCCAGTGCACAGCGCGGCGCAGTCGTCGGTGTTCTCCACGCCGCGCCCAGCGGAGTCGCCAGGGCCCAGTGACAAGCAGGATGGTGCGCAGGCGCCGACGGGTGGAGCAGTGGAGCCGATGCGGTCGTCGTGGTCTCTGGCGGACTATGTCTCATCCATTGGGGGACCGAAGTAACCTTATGTCACTGCACGGACTGAGGCAAGGGCCTGGTTTACATGCTCATGCGCTTTCACTGGCTGCAAATGAGGGTCGCGAAGGTTGAGGCGGGGTACAGGTGGTTACGTGCTGTCGCCCGAGAAATGAAAGAGTATTATTATTCATGTTAGGGACAGTACGGTATGCACTGCAACAGCGTGCGCTAGCGCATGGGATTGCAAGGGTCGCAGGTGTGCGTGGTGATCTGACGCATGACGGTGATCGACCCCAACTGTGGTGGCGCGCGGCAAGGCAGTACGGTGCAGCGGTGGTGAATTGTTGCATCACAAGTTGCGCGTCACTTTATGCATGTGTACCGTATGCAGCGTCGCGGCAATGAAGACTGGGCTTGAAGCTCGGTTGGAATCACCTGCTGCCTTTGGGGCCACAGCACAGCTAGGGCGGATGCCGGCGGCTGGCTCCCAGCCGCCATAGATACGGGTACAACCTCCTTTGTGTAAGGCTTCCAGCGTCGAGCGTCGTAACCTCTGCTGTGCACCCAGGACTCATCGTCGTCGGCGCCTCTGCGCCAGCAGGAGGTGGTTTCTGCGCGGACTAAGCAGCGGGCCAGCCTCGAGCGGGGTCAAGCTGTCCGCCAAGCAGCAGCATCAGACGATGGCCCAGCGGACGCAATGGCAGGAGGCAGCCTCAGTGGTCAAGTGGAATGAGGGCCGGGCGGGCGGCAGTACCAGAGACAGGGCGGCGGCAATCACAGCAACGGCTTCGGGGAGGTCGCGCGTGCGGTCGCGCAGGCTGGGCAGTGGGCGGCAACTCGGCGGGTACGTGTCGAGTGCCGACTGCCGGTGACAGAATGCATGGTTACAAGAAGGACCTGGTGACCCGGGTCGCGAGCGATCTGCTCTGGACTTCAGGGGCGCGCCTGCGCCAGCGTCTCCACCGGTGACAGGGTCCCCTGATGCGCTGTCTGGCCTCTGCAAAAAGTATTGGTGTACGTCCTGTCCGGCCTAGCGCTGTGTCCTGTCCGGCCTGTCCTGTCCGGCCTAGCGCCTTGTCCTGTCCGGCCTACGTCAAAACGGGTCTCACTCACTCTGAACCCTGAACCTGACTCTGACTCTGAACCCTGACTCTGAACCCTGAACCTGAACCCTGACCCTGTGACCCTGACTCTGAACCTGAACCCTGACTCTATGACCCTGACTCTTAACCTGAACCCTGACTCTGACTCTGACTCTGACTCCAAACCCTGACTCTAGGCCGGACAGGACAGAGGCTAGGCCGGACCCTGAACCCTGACCCTGACCCTGAACGTCAGCAATCGGCCTGGGTAGGATGGGGGCCGAGTCAGGAGTCAGGGCGTCAGGAGTCAGGGCGTCAGCAAGCAGCCTGGGTAGTATGGAGTCAGGAATCAGGGCGTCCTAAAAGGGA
This sequence comes from Chlamydomonas incerta, assembly GCA_016834605.1. Taxonomy (NCBI): domain Eukaryota; kingdom Viridiplantae; phylum Chlorophyta; class Chlorophyceae; order Chlamydomonadales; family Chlamydomonadaceae; genus Chlamydomonas; species Chlamydomonas incerta. Next base: position 1,854,715 of record JAEHOC010000016.1, read on the forward strand.
GCCGTGGGGGGGGGGGGGGGGGCGCATTCGTGCCTTCTCGGCACGGTCGGACACGGTCGGCCACGGTTGTCAGCTACGCGGCGACAGCCACCCTCATAATCCTATGTAACCCAATATATATTTCTGCCTGATTTTGCCGGCCTAGCTCAGGTTGCCTACGTCAAAACGGGCCTCACTCACTCTGAACCCGGAGTCAAGATCTCGCTCGAGATCGAGTCCGGCAATTGGAGACCTGGACTAAGGCACTGCGCGCACACGCACACGTATTCCCCAGCACTCGTAGGACACTTTCCAGTCACACCCAAACCCAACAAAATGGCCGTCGCTATGCGCTCCGCTGCCATGCCATCGCTGGCCTCGCGCCCGCGCGTCTCCAGCCGCCGCTCGGTGGTGGTGCGCGCTGAGGCCAGGTGGGCTAATCATGCCATGTAATAGCGTTCAGCGCCTACTCGCTGATCGGTACCACTTTCCTTGCATCCTGAAATCACACCTGGCAGAGCTGGCTGACTCGTGTTTTGTTGCGGTGATTGCAGCAACAAGTCGTTCCCCCGCGACTGGGTGAAGACTGACCCCCTGGTCCCCGTCCTGGGCTTCGCTGGGTGAGTGCAGAGTGCGCAGCTGTGACTAGGAGGTTTCGGGAACTTCCAGCCATCCTGCAGCACTTCAACACAGCCGTATCTTTGTGTTTCGCGTTGTAAGAGCGCACAGCACAGCAGTCCACAGAGGGCAGCAACATTTTGCCATGTTGAAGCTCTGGCGGCCTCCAGGCCCGCGGCTTGAGGCTAAATGGGTGTGGGAAAGTCGAGGAGCGTGATCGTGCGGTCTTCATGGGTCCAGCGGCAGTTCATTCGCATCTGAGCCTCTGGGTCGTCGACAAGCAGATGTGCTCGCCGATCGAGCGACCGTTACTGCCCCGAGTTATTGTGTCGTTGCATCAATTCAGCACCAGGGGCAGCGAGTCTTTGCCTCGATTGAACATGACTGTTCAGCGTGTGGGACAGCACCTCCAACCTTCTCCAGGCTCGGGTTTGGATTGACCTCCCGCCCGCCCCTTCGGCATACGCCTCCCTACGCAGCTGGACCATCCCCGCCAACATCGGCGTGTCTGGCTTCGGCGGCCAGTCCCTGTTCGGCCTGTTCACCCAGTCGATCGGCGAGAACCTGGCCCACTTCCCCACCGGCCCCGCTCTGGACGACAAGTTCTGGTGAGCGCTGCGTCTCAGGGAGCGGGCTGATGCCGGCCGGGTGTTCGGCTGCATCATCTGGATTCCTCGTGCATTGCACCCCTGCGAGGATGCGCACATCACCGCCATGTCGCAAGAGCTGACCTGATCCCTTGCGCCGCGCCCTGCAGGCTTTACCTGATCACCTACCACGTGGGCCTGTTCCTCACCATTACCCTGGGCCAGATCGGCGTGCAGGGCCGCAAGCAGGGCTACTGGTAAACCACGAGCCCCGTGGTATGGCGCCGTCTTTTCCAGCTGATACGCTGATTGCTAAGCTCTGTGGAGTGCGCGGCAGCGTGACGCAAGGAGACGGACGGACGTCGGCAGATGAGGATCGGCATCGCGGCAGCAACTTTGCTCTCGTGCGTGTTGTTTGGTGCTGAGCGTTGCAGTCCGGGGCCCCGCTGGATGGCAGGGGTCCGGTTGTGCACTCGTGAGGCATGGTGGTCCTTGAGTGTTGGTGAATCGCTGCAACTGGTGGCGTGGAGACACGAGCTGTATCCTCGCCTCCCTGATTGCAGCGGCGGAAGCGGTCCCCTGCCTACCCTGCGTGACTGGAGGGTTGGGCAGGCGCCGTTACCGGTGTTAATGTGTGGAATCCTGTGAGTCGAGCTCGCCCCGGGGTTCAAATTTTGGAGAAGACTAAAACCTGTACGGGTGAGCCCGCTTGGACGGGCCTTGTGCGTGGCTTTCCATGCGTGGCTTTCCATGTACCATAAATCACGTGTAAACTTGGTTCAATGTTCCTGCGCACACCAAGTCAGAACGAATGGAGGGAGATCACTTGTCAAGGCTAGCTGACACACCATCACTGGAATCTGCTTAACGACTCCCGCCGTTGCTATCACAGCTATGCAACTTGTTCACCCAGCCAGTTCTTGTCGTCATGCCGCATTCCCTGCAATTCCGCGCCGGCCGTGCCGAACAGCCAGGTCCCCTGACACGTTACCTCCCAATGCATGCGACCGCGTGCCATGGAGCGCACTAGCCGACATCGAGGTGATGAGGATCACATAATTGAGTTGATAGTGGAGCGTAAGAATCTGTGGCTAGTAATACCGCCACACGAGGCTATCCAGCAACCCATCTGGGACGTTGTATGCCTGGCTGCGATCTCTGCCATGGAGTACGGTAGGAGGCTATTGTTTGCCTCCAGAGGGGAACAAGGCAAGGTAGAAGAAACAGCGATTAGCAGGATTAAAACGCAAGTTATAGCAGACTTTTGGGAGCGTTTGCAGACGTATGTGAGCCTGGGCATCAAGCCAAGGGGGTGGGACGAAATCCCACCAGGCCACCCTTGGATTGAAAGAAGGGAAGACGGGAGTATGTGGATCAATAAGCCGACTTTCATTACAGTTGAAGAGGAAGGAGATTGAGTTTAGAAGATGGTGGCGCTCCCATGGGAGCAAGGCCTACTAGCCCAAGGCGCAGAGTAGGCTGTCGGCGCTGCAGGTGGCGCGCCCCTGAGGTCTAGAGCAGGGCGTCCGTACTAGTACGTGCTCGCTGGCTCGTGAGCTGCGTCAGCAGGTCCCTCCTGTAACCAATGCAATCTAGCCGACGGTAATCGCTTTGTAACCCATGGCGTTTGGGCATATGTGAGTTGGCTGAGACTACATAAGAAACACACACGACTCAGCATGTGCCATACTGCCACCTCTCGTTTGGGCACCGTCGTTTCTGTCGTGTGATATCGTGTCTGTGGTTTGCTGTGACCGCCTACCCCCTGGGGTGGCGCTGCTGTGCGTGCTGTCATGCGTTGCCAGTGGTGCTACAGGGTTGGTCATAGGGAGTAGCGCGTGCCCAGTAGTGCAGTCGGGCTGCATGGGGCACGCGGCGTGCTTAACAGGCCAGCGGGCTCCTGACTCGCTGGTTGTGTTGCCAACGGCGTAAGCCAACAGACTGACAATCACTCTGTGTTAACTCTTACCCACAAGCCATGTGAGCCGCCTCTGTCCGTTAAGCCTGCGTTAGCCTGCACCTCGCCCGCAGCAGCAGCCAGCTCTAGCAGCTGAACATCATTGGTCGTCCCCGTTCAGCGTCTCGGCTTCATGCACCTCACCGCCGACGGGATTCAGGGACTCAGTGGCCATACGGTGTCTCCACGCTCTGGGCCGTATCTGGACGATGTAACTCAACCCACGCAACCTGGTTGTCTGCGCCGCTTCTTATCTTCATCGCCGCCTTAGAGCGGTCTTGGCCGCACCGGCCCTTCCTACGCCTCTCCCACGGACAAGCATTGATCTCATCCATTTTCTCTCTCCACTTCTCGTGCAGCATGTCACATTGGTCCAGCAGCGATTCGCCAGATGCGGGTCCATTCCCGTCGCCCGCTGCTCTGGACTCTCGCGCCGCTCGTGCCGCTCGGCATGCTCAACATACTCAGGCACGGCACGCGGTTAATATGGTCACGCAGGCCCTGGCAGGCTTATCTTCGGATTCGGACTCTTCGCCTGCCATTGCGCTTCGGCCGGCCGCTCAGCCAGCCTCGCTCGCGCCGTCGCGTGTCTCCAGCCATCGCGCCATGGGCTCATCAGCTCTAAGCGGCCGGTTGGGCCTGCCGATGGGATCGGCTGCATCGTCTGTCGTGTCGCTGGTGTCATCGCGCTCCGGCATTGCCAGCTCCGCATCCTCTCGGGTCACGCTGCAGCAGGTGGTGCACAGCCTGGCCGCGACCATTGCTGATGTCATTCTACGCGCTCGGGCTCGGCTTCAAGATCTGCCCTTGCCGGTAAGCCTGATGCTGCTGGACGTGTCGGCTCTGGCAGCGGAGTTCCACGCCCGGCTCATCACCGTGATCAGTGGTGGCGTACTACTGCCTGGCCCCGGCAGTGACCTGGGTGAACTGCAGCTGCCGCTGCCGCGTGCTGTTTTGGAGGCCCTGGACGTGTACCACCCGGTCTATGAACATGAGCTCGTGGGCGCCGCACCCCGCCGGCTTTTTGGTCTCCTGTGCACGCGCCCCCGGCCCAGCCCCGTGCATCGCCCGACGTTGACGAGCTTCTGCTGCTGCGATCCCCGCAGTACGTCGCCGCGCACTCATCCCGCGTGGCGCCGCACATGCTGCAGCACTTCGGCCTGCCTCCGCCGGTGCGCGTGCCTGCCCAGCCGCCCTATGCTGCCGCCGCCACGTCAGCCAGCTTTGCACCAGCCTCGTCATCAGCGTCGCACCCTGGTCTGGATTACGGTTCGGCTGCAGCTGCGCCTGCACCTTCCTTCGCCTTCACTCCCGCTGCCACCGCTGGTACTCACGTGGCGCACCAGGTGCCGGCATCGGGTGCCTCGGCGCTTTTCTACACGCCCGGCTCTGGCTTTGGCGTGGCAGCTGAGCCCCCGTCGTCGTGGCCGGCCCAACCGCAGATGTCCCAGCATGGCGCCTCCGGGCACGCGCCGCCCTCGTAGCCATCGCCGTCGCCGTCGCCGCAGCCTCTGCACCACTTCGCCGGCGTCGCGCCCAGCCTGCCCAGCTTCCCAGCTGCAGCGCAGATGGCGCCACCGCCCTGTGGCCCCGGGCTGCCTCACCCTGCTCCTCCGCCCATCCCCACGGCTCCCGCGGCCGGCCCCACCACCTTCGCCACCACCTCCGCCTACGGCCTGCCGCCCTCGCCGCCCGCCTCCAGCTCACACTCCGGCTACCACGGCTTCTCCTTCCCTCACCCGCCTCCTTCTCCTCAGGTGCCCGTGCCCGCTGCCGCCCACGGCAGCACCGCCGCCGGCTTCCCTACGGGTGCCAGCCTGTCGCCGCAGTTTGAGCTCCCGGCGCCCCCTGCAGCCCAGTCGCCGCCGCCGCCCGTCTGGGACCCGCCGGATCAGGCGTCGTTCGCCTCAGCACTACCGTACGAGCGCCCCGCGTCAGCGTCGGCGGTTGTGCCCAGCGCGACCGCCGCACCGCCCCTGGCGTCGCCCTCGCCCTTGGCTGCACCCACGCTCACCGCCAACGCTTGCCTCGCAGTGGGCAACAGCGTGTCCTTCACGCCGGAGCGTTTGCTGCAGTTCGAGAATGCTTCGCGGGCTTATGCGCCTGTGACCATCGACGCGGAAGTGGCCCCAGTCGGTTCGCCGTTGCCTTCAGCCTTCGCCAAGCAGCTCAAGGACTTCGTGACGTTCAGTGGCGCCCAGGCCGCGCTCGAGGGGTACGTCACCTCCGTCAGCGCCGCCTGGGCTGCTGTCATTCCGATGCCGACAGCGCAGGATTTCAACACCTGTAGCCACGTCACGTGCGTCAGCCACGTCGCGCACGTCACGCTCACCCGCAACAGCATGGCTCAGCAGTGGCACCGGAACCAGTACCTCGGCATCGTCCTGCAGCACCGCAACTGGTGGCTCGAGGCCGGTTTCGGGGTTGCAGCCTACCTCGGTCACGGGTTCCGCGCCGGCCAGATCGACGTCCCCTCCCTCTTCCACTACTGGCTCACCATGCTACGTGAGCACTGCCGGACTGACCCCCGGCTCAGCCAGGCGCAGCTTGCGGCGTGGCGCTGGCCCACCACCGCGAACGGCGACCCCAAGTCCCCCGCTGACGTGAGTCACGAGCTGCGCGAGCTCCACCGCAACCTTTTTGAATACCCGGAGCACTTGGTGGTTCAGGCCATTCTGGACAGCCTGCGGCGAGCGGAGTTCGTGGCGTGGACTCGTATCAACAACCAGCGGGAGGTGTGGCTCGCGGCGCAAATCATGGCCCGCACCGCGGCCGACGGCAGCACGCTCGCCCTCCACGTCTCTATCAACCCCAAGCTGGCGGACCTGGAGAAGTGGATCATGGTGGCCTGGTTTCACTGCGAAACCCCGCTAGTGGAGTTCGTCTACAAGGCTCGCCGCGCCACCGCCGTCCACGCCCTCGCCACCTCAGCCTCCGCCTCGTCCGGCTCCACCGACTACTCCAGCTGCGCCTCGGGTGTTCTCTTTGCCGCTGCCGACGCCCGCGCCCGGTCCCAGCACAACCTCGCCTGTGACTTCGCTTCCAACGCCAACCAGCCCTGCCGCTGGCACAGCCTGCCCACCCGTCCGGCTTCCCACAAGGAAGGTGTTTGCGAAACCACCATCTGGCTGCTGCGGTACGGCATGACGGGCGCAGGGGCGGACATCACCACCGTGCAGCAGGCGTGGCAGAAGCTCGTGCAGATCAGGTCGGACTACGTCGCCTGTGGTGGGCGCACTAGCCGCGGCCGCCGTGATGGTGACCGCAGCGGCCGTGGCGGTCGGGGTGGCTTCGGCGGACGGGGTGAGCCCAGCAACCGCGGCGGTTCTGCCGCGGTGCACGCCGCCGCCGTGGACTCCGCTGCCGCTGGCCCGTCCACCGCCACCATCGGCGCCCTGATCCTGGCGCCGTCGGAGCCGGCCGCTGCCGCCTCTGCCGTCGTCGCCGCAACCACCGCCGTCGACACAACCGCAATGGCAGCTGCGCCCGCCGTCGACCCAATCTCCAACGCTCTTTCCTTCTACTCCACCTTCGGCGTCTTCGCCATGAGCGTCGTCCCGGACGCTGTGGCGCCTGACTCCGCCTCCACCGTCGCCGCCGCCCCTGCCAGCGACGCCTCCGCCTCCAACGTTGCCACCGCCCCTGCTGGTGACACCTCCGCCTCCACCGTCGCCGCCGCCCCTGCCAGCGACGTCTCCGCCTCTGCCTCCCGCGTCGCCGCCGCCCCCGCCAGCGACGCCTCCGCCTCCGCCTCCCGCGTCGCCGCCGCCCCCGCCAGCGACACCTCCACATCCACCTCCGCCTCCACCGTCGCCGCCGCCCCTACCAGCGACGCCTCCGCCTCCAACGTCGCCACCGCCCCTGCCGGTGACACCTCCGCCTCCACCGTCGCCGCCGCCCCCGCCAGCGACGCCTCCGCCTCCGCCTCCCGCGTCGCCGCCGCCCCCGCCAGCGACACCTCCACCTCCACCTCCGCCTCCACCGTCGCCGCCGCCCCCGCCAGCGACGCCTCCACCTGCACCTCCGCCTCCACCTTCGCCCCCGCCACCACCGTCGCCGCCGCCCCTGCCAGCGACGCCTCCGCCTCCGCCTCCACCGTCGCCGCCGCCCCTGCCGACGACGCCTCCGCCTCCCTTGCAGCCCTCACCGCCACGGGTACCCTCGCTGCAGCAGGCCCTGCAGCGGGCTCTCGCGTACCCCTCGGCTTTATGCAGTTTGAGCAGCGCTCCGCCAACTCGGAGATCCTGCCCCACCTCTCTCCTCCGTCACCAGTGCCGCCAGCCATGACGCCGCCTCCGCAAGCCTCCGCACCGCCCCAGCCTGCGGTGTCCACGGCCGCCGCCTCCGCCGGGCTCCTCGTCGCCATCCACGGCGCCCTCGGCAGCTATGCCGTCACGCTCCCAGTGGACTTCCCGGCGACAGCTACGGGGCACGCCGCCGGCGCCGACGCCACCGCCGGTGTGCTCGCCCGCTACGCAGCCGCCCTGCGCAGTGCCTACGGCATCACCCTGCCGCCGGCGCCATCGCCCAGCGCCTCTGCTTTGGTGTTTGAGCTGCTGACGCGTGCGTCCGATGGCCGCCTGCCCTACCTGGCGCAATCGGATCCTGAGCGCTGCCTCCTCATCTGTGGTGTCACCGTTGGTGCCATCATGCTGGACACCGGCAGTGAGACGGATGCCATCGCCGACTGGCTGCACCCCCTGCTCCCCGGCGCTGCCGGTCAGCTGGAGCCCGAGCCCTCGGTCACCGTCTATGGTGTGACCGGGGCTCGCGCGCATCACCGCCTGCGCCACGGCCTCACCGTCACCATCGGTCAGGAATCGCACAGCCAGCCGGGCCTGGTGCTGGACGACGCTAACTGCCGTTCATTCGCCGTCATCCTGGGCTACCCGCGCCTGCGCGCCCTGCGCATGCAGATGGACCTCGGCACAGACCCGCCGTGCGTCCACTTCTGCATGCCCCAAGGCGCCACCGCCACGTACCAGCTCGTGGCCAACCCCGCCGATACCGCCCACGCCGCCGCCGTCTGGCCGGGTGCGCGCCCGGCTCCCAGCTCCCTGGCTCGCGCCGCTGGGGGGGGAGCCACCTCCGCATGCAGCAGCGCGCTCCACGTCGTCAGCGACGCCCAGCCGCCGCCGGCCATGGCCGGCGGCCGCCAGCCATGAGCACTCCAGCCAGCGTGCAGCAGCCAGCGGGCGCCACATCGCCCGGCCAAGCCTCAGCGCCTGGCTGCTTCACGCCAGAGGGCCGCCGCTTGCCTCCACCTGACAGCAGGTTTGAGCGGCAGCCCGATGGGTGGATCTACTGTGAGAGGCACGACGTCACGGCTCCCCAGCGTGACTCATTTCTGGACTTCGTCACCGCCAACAAGAGTATCTTCGCGTACAAGCTAGCCGACCTGGTCGGTTACTGCGGCCCCCTGCCGCTGGTTGCGATTGACCTTCACAACGGTCGCAACCTGTACGAACGCCCGCGGCCACACACCGCCGATGAGCTGAAGATCATGGAGTCCAAGTGCACCGAGCTACATGCTGGCGTCATCGTCCCCAGCCGCAGTTCTACCTTCGCCATGAACAGCACCATGCCCCGCAAGCGCGCGCCCGACGGCACGTGGACAGACTGGCGATTCTGTCAAGATGCCCGCCGCTTGAACGACGCCACCATCACCGACTCGCATCTCCCACCGCTACCCGAGGAGTTGTTCCAGATCATCGGTGACGCGCGCTTCCTGAGCAAGTGCGACTGCCGCGCCGCCTTCAACCAGCTCAAGCTGCGTGTGGAGGACCAGGAGAAGACCAGCTTCTGGTGGCGCCGCGCCAACGGTGCCTTCGAGCTGTGGAAGTACACCCGCCTGCTCTACGGCCTGAAGAACGCCACCTCCTGCTTCCAACGGGTGATGGACTGGCACATTCGGGAGGCCGGGCTACAGCACTGCATCGTGTGCTTCGTGGACGACTTGGTTGTGTTTTCCAACACGGCCGAGGAGCACCTGGAGCACCTCAAGGCCATCTTCGCCATGCTCCAGGCCGTAGGCTTGCGCCTACACCCCGAGAAGACCATCATCGCCGCTGACTGCATCGAGTTCCTGGGCTTCATGGTCTCGGCGCACGGCCTCAAGCCTACCAAGGCGCGCGTGGCGGCTTTCCAGGCGCTCCAACCGCCCCACAACCTGCTCGGCCTGCAGTCCATGCTCGGCTACTTCATCTACTACAAGGGCCTCGTCTCGCGCTTCTCCAAGATCACCGCGCCGCTCAACTCCCTCACCCGCAAGGGTGTGGTGTGGGGCCCCGAGACCTGGTCAGCCGTTCACCAACACGCGCTAGACACCCTCAAGGCCCTCTACGCGCAGTTCCCCGTGCTCCGCCGCGTACACCCCGACCGCCTCCTCATCCTGCACACCGACTTCAGCACCGACGGGCTTGCTGGCGTCCTAGGGCAGCTGGACGATGCATCTCCCGCAGCCTGAACGTGCACGAGCGCAACTACGTCAGCTACAAGGGCGAGCTGCTGGCCGTGGTCTGGGCCGTCAAAACCCTGGAAGCCTACCTGCGCGGCCGCCCCTTCACCCTCGTCTCCGACCACTCGCCCCTGCTCTGGCTGATGCAACAACGCGACGGCCTCACCGGCCAATTCGCACGCTGGGCGCTCATCCTCTCCTCCTACGACTTTGACGTTGTTCACCGCCCTGGGCGCCTTCACCAGAACGCCGATGTGCTCAGCCGCAGCCCGCTGCCCAGCTCGCACGATGGCACTGGGGCGCGCCTGGACGAGGATGATGACCCCACGCGGCCGCCGCCGCTCTCTGTGCCGTACCCCGGCGCAGCCTGGCCGCCGCATGCACTGCGGCCGCCACCTGGCCTAGCGTATGAGGACCCTGCGGCCCAGTCGTGGCACCTGGCCGCCCCCGCAGCAGGGGGGCAGCTGGTGTCGCCGCAGGGGGGGCGCCGACCGGCGCAGGGGGAGCGCCTACCAGTCGCCAGCGGTGCCCCAGGGGCCCGCTGCTGCCACCGGCTCAGCGGATGCTGCCGGCAGCCTGCCTGCCTCACTTCAAATCCTGTCCGCCGCTCTGGACAGCCCCAGCCTCGTCAACGCTGCAGCCGCCACTGCGCAAGCCGCCCATTCCCGCTGGCTACAGCTTCGCGCTCTCCCGCCCGCCGTCAGCGTCAGCGCCGCCGCCGTCGTCCCCGACGCGGAGGAGCTCCTCTCCGGTCACAATGGCAGCCCCACTGACGCCACGGAAGCGCCTCCCTCAGAACGCCCGCCGGACCAGCACCTACTGCAGTTTCTCACCATCATGCAGAATGCGCGCAAGCCGCTCCGGCTCCGGCCCCGCGCACCGCCCTTGCCCCTACGCCTGCGCGCGGGCACCGGCGACGTGCTCGGGCTGGACACGCGGCTGGTGCAGCACCACTTCTTCCCCGCCGCCTATGGGGACGTTGGCATCACGCTGCTGGAGCTGCCTGGCGGTCTCGCCTCCGGGCTCCAGGCCGCCTTGCGCATGGGCCTCCGCATCCGGCGCTACGTCCACGTTGACACTGACCCAGCCGTCACAGACGCCGTCGCCCGGCTGCTGCCGGTGCTTGCCGCGCAGTACTCACCCTTGCTGCCGCCGCAGTCCTGGCAGCTGCTTTCTGGCCCTGCCGGCGCCAGCCTCACATTGGCCGACCTGGTGCCCTGGGTCCTGAGTGCGGCTGGCGCAGAGCAACTACGCTTGCATGACGGTAGCCAGTGGCTGGTGGTCACCAGCTGGGCGTCGCACGCCCTTTGGCGCGACTCCCTCGTCCTTCAACTCGTGGGAGGTCTCCAGCAGCAGTTCGCCAGCCATCGCCTCTCGCCGCTGGCGTTCCTCGCCGAAGGCCCGCACCGCTTGAAGCCTCCCCGCCATTCGGCCTCCCGGCTGGCCTCGATGCTGTCCAAGCCGGCAGCCCCGCCCACCGCGTCTCCTCCATCTACACCAACTTGGCCGACACCTCCTATGTCGCCCTCTCCTTCTCCCATCTCCGCCCTCTCCCCTCCCGCCTTCTCGCCGCCGTCCTCCCGCCTGGTCGTCAACCCGGCCCGGCGCAACGGCCCATTCCTCCTCCCTTCGTGGCGCTGCAGGCCCCTGGCCAGCCTCTCGCTGCCCTCCCCCCGCCCGCCCTCCTCCCCTCGGCGCCCGACCCTCCGCCGCTCCGTGCTGGTCCCGACTACCAGCCCTGCGCCCCGGATGCTGCCGATTGGCTCGCGGTTTCTTCCCACCACTCCTCCCTCTCCCTACCCGCCGCCCTCGCCGTCTCCCTTCTCCGACGCCACGCGCCGCCAGCCGTCTTCACCGCCGCGCTCGCCTCCGTCGCCGCCCTACACCGTCTCTTCTTCACTCGGCACGACATGCAGCCGCTGCCTCCCCGTCACGTGGCCGCCCCGGCCACGGCGCTGGGGGGGTGGGAGTGCCTGCCAGCACCAGCTCCGATGAGCTGGAGACGGCGTTCTCCGCACTCTCAGTCGCAGATGAACCGCCAGAACTTCTGGATGCGACAGAAAGCAGCCTCGCCGTCGCCCTACTGCACCAGCGCCTCCTCGGACCACGCATGGGTGCCCAGCTGCACGTCTACTCAGCCGTAGCGGAAGCCGCGGATCAGGCCAACCGCATGGAAGCCCACCTGCCGGCCACGGGCACGCCGTCAGCCGTCACCATCGCCTCAGTAGCTGTCGGATCAGCACTACCCGACTCTGCTGACGTGTGGAATGACGGGCCCGTGATGGATCTACTCCGGCTTGGCGCCCAGCCCGACAGCTCCAGCCGCGAGGAGCAGCTGCGGGTGCGCCGCCGCGCCGCAAGCTACCGCTGGACTGGTGACCAGCTACTCCGCCTGATGCCAGACGGTAATACCCGCGTCTGCCCGCCGCCGGAGGCCCGCAGCACCATCGTCCAGCAGACCCACGAGATCGGACACCTCGGGGAGCGCCGTACCTTGGCGCTCTGTCAGCTGGGCTACTGGTGGGCTGGGCAGCGCACCACCGTTCAGGAAGCGGTTCAGCGCTGCAAGTCGTGAGACATGGCCAACACCGGCGGCATGGTGCGGCCGGTTCAGCTACAGCGGTCGCCCATCCGCGGCATGTTCTACCGCTGGGGTGTCGACTTGGCAGGCGATCTGCCTGTCACGGCGGCACGAGGCTACACCTACGTCATGGTGTGCGTGGAGCATTTCACCAAGTGGGTCGAGTTCTTTCCCCTCACCACCAAGACCGCCGACGAGACCGCCCGCGGCTTGGTGGAGCTGCTAACGCGTTTCGGTTCGCCCGCGGAGGTCACCACCGACCGCGGCACCGAATTCGACGGCGCGTTCGACGCGCTGTGCCTCGCCAACGCCATCGACCACCGCCGCACCCAGCCTGACCATCCTCAGGCCAACGGTCTGGCTGAGCGCATGGTTCAAGTCGTCAAGGCAGCCCTGCGCAAGCACTGCCGGGACACACAGTCCAACGACACCTGGGATGCAGCTCTACCCTGGTTGGCTCTTGCCTACCGCTGCTCGCCCCAGGCTTCGACCCGCTACTCGCCGTACAAGCTACTCTACGGTGTTGACCCCGTCATCCCGCCTGCCGTCCGCCCGCGCATTGAGGAGCGCGAGTTGGCGTTCACCGGCGACGGCGTGGAGCAGGCGTATGCAGATGCCCTCACCCAGCGTGCGGAGTGGCTGCGGCGGCATGCGCCCGCCGCAGCTGGCAACCTCCTTATCGCCCAGCATCGGGACACGCAGCGTTATGCCCTAACGCGGAGCGGTGGCTATCGCGCCCGGGCTCTGGAGTTCGTCCCTGGCGACTACGTGTACCTACGTAACCCAGATCCTAACAACACTCTGGAGATGCCAGTGCGCGATCAAGTGCTGCGCGTGGAGCGGGTGGGCGACTTGGGCGTCGCCGCCCTAACTGGCCGCGACACCGCCCGCATTCGCGTGCGGGTGGAGAAGCTGGTGCCTTGCCATTTACCCAACCTGGATCCCATTCAGGATGCACGACTGCTTCGGACTAGCGAGGACCTGGAGTGCGAGGTGTGCCACAGCCCGTCCCGGCCGACGCGCATGCTCGTGTGCGATGGTTGCGGCACCGGCTGGCACCTCAGCTGCCTCAACCCGCCGCTCAGCAAGATCCCGCCAGGCGCATGGACGTGCCCTGGTTGCGTGGAGCTCGGCAGGGCGCCACCAACAGGGCCAACACCGCAGCGGCCGGCAGCAGGCCCGGTGCTCTTCCCTAATGCAGCGACGAAGCGCCGCGACGCGGAAGCCGCCACCATGGACGGGGTTTTGGTACTGCGAGCCGTGTATGGGCCCGGCGATGCCCAGCGGCAACTGCAGACCGGCATCCTGCGCTTCCGCGGTCCGCTGTCGCGCCCCTTCTACTTCATGGTGGAGGGGCCTGGCGGCTTTGCGGAGGCTGTCACCCTGGCCGATGCAAAGCGCCTGCAGCGTAACGCCGTAACAACTTCACCAGCTTCCAGCCCTGCCTCTGGCGGTGAGCCTTCCGCCAAGCGGCGGGCTCAGCCTTCTCGGCGCTGACGCAACCAATGTGCCATCGCCGGCACGCCATTGCACGCAGCACACCCCATTAGCGCGTGTCATCATCAGCCATCAGCTTGGAGCTAGATTGGAGCTAGTTATGTGGATTGGCATTACCTGCCGCTGTGTTTCTAGACTAGGTTGATTGTTTGTGTGTGTTGGAAGTCAGCAGCATGAATTTCTTCGCATATCATTCTGCACTCATTGCTGTTCTCCCGTGTGGTGGGGTACGACTTCGCCAGTTCCCCTGTCTGCAGTCGTGGGGGGGATAACTCTGCCCGGGAGCAGTCCCGCGCCAGTTCAGTCATGGCGCATGTCAGCTGTCGTGTGATATCGTGTCTGTGGTTTGCTGTGACCGCCTACCCCCTGGGGTGGCGCTGCTGTGCGTGCTGTCATGCGTTGCCAGTGGTGCTACAGGGTTGGTCATAGGGAGTAGCGCGTGCCCAGTAGTGCAGTCGGGCTGCATGGGGCACGCGGCGTGCTTAACAGGCCAGCGGGCTCCTGACTCGCTGGTTGTGTTGCCAACGGCGTAAGCCAACAGACTGACAATCACTCTGTGTTAACTCTTACCCACAAGCCATGTGAGCCGCCTCTGTCCGTTAAGCCTGCGTTAGCCTGCACCTCGCCCGCAGCAGCAGCCAGCTCTAGCAGCTGAACATCATTGGTCGTCCCCGTTCAGCGTCTCGGCTTCATGCACCTCACCGCCGACGGGATTCAGGGACTCAGTGGCCATACGGTGTCTCCACGCTCTGGGCCGTATCTGGACGATGATAACTCTGCCCGGGAGCAGTCCCGCGCCAGTTCAGTCATGGCGCATGTCATTTCGGATTTGGAAAGATTCGCACCCTGCCCCCCCCCATCTGGGAATCCCCGATCAACGTTGAGCAGTTGCGTTCAGCAGTGAAGCTTGCAGTACAGCCTCCAATTGCAATGAAAGAATGCAAGCCCAACCACCAATGTGACGCTCGTAGCGTATCTCATCCAGACACGTTACTGAAGGCGACGTCATTATGGGGTCATACGGTTATGTCATAACGTGTTCGGTTGGGAAGCCCCGAACCCCGGCCTGGGGGGTCACCGCTTCCTCTTCACCACCTTCCCCTTCACCACCTTCAGGCTGTACCGCTCAATGTTGAAGTAGGCGGTCTTCTTGCAGTGCGTGCACCACACGGCAACACTCCCCATCCCGGGCCGGCGGGCCGCCCTTTTCGGGCTTCACGTCCGTTCGGGCTTCACGCCCGCAGCGTCTGTTCGTGCAGTTAAGCATACGCATTCCCCCGCAACATACGTTCGTCACGCCAGCTACCCAGGGTGTTGGCTGCAAGCGGTTATGCCTCCGCGTTCAGCCATGGCGACGGCCCCGAGCTGATGGGCTGGCAGCAGCACTGCCACCCGCCCCCGCCGTCATACCCGCAGCGACCGCTGGGTGCAGGCCCGCCTTGAACCCTCCTGGCGACGGCAGCTGCAACTGTGGCAGGTGCGTGTGCGGGTCCCATCCACTGGGGCTCCCACGCCCAGCGTTAGGAGAGCCGCCGTCCGGGGAAAGCGCCTCCGCCAGCATCGCTGCAGTGAGGGCCGGCGGCGGCGCCCGCCGCCGCCGCGCTGCCAGCGCCGCCGCCGCTGAGGCCGCGTTGGGCTGCGGCCGGCGCGAAACCTGCTTTGTTGGCGACGTGCTGGCAATGACAGCAGTGCCGACGCCGGAGAACACCGGGGGCGCTTGCACGCATACAGCGCCGCCGGGCCGCCTGACGGGGCGGGCGCCCTGGCGACTGAAGCCAAGCGCGGCCTCCGCCGCCGCCCGGTGCGCCGCCGCCACCGCGGCCGCGGCTGCCGCTGTCGCCGGTGGGTTTGCCTGCCCCACGCCGTCATCGTCACCCGCATCCTCATCGATGCAAATGCCCTCGTCCATCTCACCATCTCCGCCACCCCCCATCTCCGCCGCCGCGTCGTACCGCAGCCGCTGCAGCAGCTGGTCGGTGTGCACACGCCGCACCGCCTCCCGCGCCGCCTGCCTCTCCTCCTTGTGCTGCTGCTGCAGCGCTGCGTGCTTACTCAGCAGCTCCTGCGCATCAGGCAGGTGCATCGCATGCGCCGCAGCGCTGGAGATGCCAGCGGCGGCTGCGCCGCCACCGGGGGAAGCGGGCGCAGAGGCGTGACTGATGCCGGGTAAGGGACGATGCGAGGGCGGAGGCATTGCAAGCCCAGTCGGCGGGCTGTAGAGGCCGCGGCTGGCTGCCTCTGTCGCGGCAGTAGCGGCTGAGGCTGCCGCGGCGGCGCGGGCCCGGGCGCCGCCTGCTCCTGGCACTGCCTTGAAGAGGCGCTTGGTATGCCGCATCAGCAAAGCTGCGGCCTTGGCCTGCGCTTCATAGGCCCGGTGGGACATCGGTTACAAACTCACAATCACACGGTACTACTCAAGTGAATGGGCGCGCACCATCATGGCAACCAGTCATGCATAAAATGCAACGACCAGCTGCGGCCCCGTGCTGGCGCCCATTACCCACGCGTGCCCGCGCACGCACCTGCCAGTAGTCCGGGTTCTCAGCCGCCGGGTCGATCTGGTACATGCTCCACCGCCGGTACCGCGTCATGCCCGCGCCGTACGAGGAGTTGTACGACAGCGCCGCCGTGGCCGCCGCGTTGGCCGCGGCGCCAGCAGCCGCCGCCGAGGCGGCGCCGCTCCCAGGCTGCTTCAGCGGCATCGCGGCCGCCGCGAGCGAGGAGGCCGACGGCCCGTCGCCGAGGAGGTCCGAGGCCGTGGCGGCGGAGGCGACCGGCGACAGCTGCCCCTCGGCATCAGCAGCGGCTGCGCCGTCGCCAGAGACGACCACGGTAAGGGCCGCGGCAGCGCCGCCAGCGCGGCGGCGGCTCCGGCTGCGGCGGCGGCCGGCGCCGCGCAGGGGCGGCGGTGGTGGCAGCGAGGCGGGTCCAGAGGCCGCAGCGGCAGCAGCGGCGACGCGGGGCTCCGGGAGGCCGTAGCGCTGGAGCAGGTAGGCGGGTGCGGTGCGGCGTGCGCCGATGAGGGCGCGCTTGAAGGCCCGGGTGTCGGGGCGCCGGATCTGTGTGGAATTGGAGATCAAGCAGGAAGGAGCAGTGAAAAAACTGACTTCGACAAAAGGCCTTCGAGAACCCGAAACACTAGGAGCATCACTTGCAGTGACTCTGTGGTGGTACTGCCACACACACCGTGGGGACGGGCGGGATGATGGGCCCTGGGAATGGCCGCCAGCCAATATTGTCGGCGCCAGGGTCCTCGTCCTCGTCGTCTTCGGTGTCCTCCGCCGCCAGGCCCACCTGTACGCGGACCAGGGAGAAACGTTAGCATCATACCAAGCAAGCGACCAGGCGCGACCTGTCCACCAGTAGCTGCGGCCAGGCGTGCCGCCAGACGCGCACAGAAGGGCCTGCAAACATAGGAGCTGCCCAAGGCGCTGGCAAAGCACGCTTGGCCCAAACTCACCTCTGTGAGTTTGAAGACGGGGTTCTCCACTGGCACGTCAGCGGCATCACCCGGCGCCGCCGGGCCCTCGCCGTCCGCTGCAGCGTGCTGGGAGTAGATGCTCTGCAGCGAGATGGGGATTTGGATGGTGAGGCATGGAATAACGGACGCCGAGCATTTGAGCAACGTCAGCCAGGCACAAAACGAGGGAAGCTCATATGAGTCTCATCGCAACAGCCAGGACCTACGTGTAGCACAGAAGCACCGGCGTTCAGCTTGTGGTACATGGACGCGCACGCGCCGTCGCCGTCACCGCCCTCCTCTGCCGCAGCCGCGCCGGCGTGCGCAGCCGCCAAGGCCGCCTCCTCCTCCGCAGCAGCGGCATCCACGGCCGGCTGCATCAGCACCCTCTTTGAGACCGGCGAGGGCAGGATCTTGAACTTGCCAGACCTGGATCTCGTCTGTCCGGTCTGCGCGGCCTCGGTGGTGGCCTGGTCGCCCACGTCCGACTCACGCTGGCGCATGGTCTGGTAGTAGGCGTGCTTCTGGTACAGGTGCCTGGGGCTGGTGGCGCGGCTGAGGCTGGCCAGCGCCATGGATGTGGTCCGGACCAGGCCGGCGGAGCCGCCGCCTGCGGTGGTGCTCTGGTTAGCGGCGGCGGCGGCCTCGCCCACATTGGTGCGGACCAGCTTTTCCAGCGCTGCCGCGGCCTCGCGCGTCAGGCTGCGGTCAAGGGATTGGGTGTGGAACAATATTACAGTTACGTCTGTGCAGTGTGCACAGGTGATAATCACCCCATGTTTTCATGCACCGGGCTTCACGAGTGCTGCCCTGCCATCCCCACCACAGCCCCGTTCTGCAGCGGTCCGCTCACCCCAGCTCTTCTGCCAGCGCCTTGGGCTTGTACAGCATGTCGACGTACTTGCTGCGCGCCTTGCCCCCCTGCAGCCGCGGTGACACGAAAGCATGACGCACGTTTGCGGGCAAGGCGGTACGGGGCGGCCAGCATGTGGCCCCCTGCATTTTGCACGGCGTTGGCCGCTCTTGTCTGTCCCCGTGCCCTCACTGCTGAGCTGCCAGGGGGGGGGGCCAACTCACCGCCAGCACGTCCTCCAGCACGCGCTGCCGCTTCAGGCGCGCGATCATGGCTCCGAATGGCAGCCGCTTGCCTGTGTGTGGGGGATGGGCGTGCAGGAGTTGCCACAGGGTAGCAGTGAGCTCCAGGCCCGGACATGGGGACGGCGTGGGGCCACGTGGCGAGCACGGGCTGAGCTGAGCGCGCCCCTACCATGGCCCAACCGTTGTACCCATCATTGCCTCGGCGTCGAGTTCTCAAATGGAAATGGCAACAAAGTGGCACCCACACAGCGCGGCGCACCGGACGGAAGAACGTAGTCGCCGTTTATAAGGTTCTTGCCCGCAGCAAACTCCTGTGTGCGCGCGTGCAGATGGACGAAAACGGTCAGCTGGGAAGCTCACATTTGCCGCGCGTGCGCATCCGCTACCGTTACGATTAACGCTGTCACAAATGCAAGGGGTAAAAAGCTGCACCAACACAAGGGGGACGTCCGCCCCCCATCCCCAAAGCCTTCCCCCTCCCTCCCTGGTCTTCAGCGCCTGCTGTAGCCGGCCCCCTCGTCTTAACCTTGAAACCGCCCCTGACCCCGTGCCCTCACCCGGAGCAGGAAGGACTGGGTTGCCCCTCACCCCGTGCCCTCACCCGGAGCAGGAAGGACTGGAACTCGGCCCATGTGACAGAGCCGTCGTGGTTGACGTCGATGATGCGGACCAGCTCCCGGATGTCGGACTCGTCGCACGGCACGCCCGCCGCCTGCGTGCGCGCGTGTGTTCCAGCCGGTCAGAGGGTAGCTCGTAATGAAGGTGGCATGCTGCACAGGACGTGTCCAGGACACCAACATGTCCAGCAAGACGCGGACCGTGGCAGAAGCGCCTCCAACGCCCGCAATCCACCGTCCACATGGACAGCTGTCCAAATCATGGTCATGCACTGGGTTTGGTTTGGCTTGGTTTGGTTCAGCTTGGGCTGATATCCACACCCCTCCCTAACGCCCCCGTTCGCTTGGGTTAGATTGGGCTGGTGTTTACAGCCCCCCCTAACGCCCCCCGCTCACGCCCCCGTTCACGCCCCCGCTCCGGCCCCACCACCGCCCCCGCTAACGCCCCCACTAACGCCCCCGCTAAGGCCTCTGCTACCGCGCCCACTAACGCCCCCGCTGAGGCCTTTGCTAACGCCATCACTAACGCCCCCGCTAACGCCGCCCCGCGCCCCCACTAACGCCCCTACTAACGCCCCCGCTACCCGCCGTCGCCGCTCACCGCCCCCGCTCCCGGGTGCCCCCTTATGCGTGAGGGGCGTCCGGGCTGGCAGCGATGTGGGGAGCCGTACGCGGCCCGCACGCTGCCTGCCGCATCCCTTCGCCACTAACCACCCCCATGCCGTCGGCGCCTCCCCCTTAACCCGTTCTGACGCCCCCACCTTTCTCTTTTGCCACCCAGGCTCGTGCGTGATATACTTTGTGCTGTCCATACCCTTTACTTTCCGCCGATACGCCTCGGCCCTTTCACTGTGCCCCGCCCTTTCGAACCTCGCCTTTCCCCTTAACCGCATGTCGCTCTTCTGGCCCGGCGCTTGCTGCCTGGCGCCGGGGTCATCTTCCTGGTCGCCAGGTAAGTCGTGTGTTTTGCATTTGCGTGTTTGCGTGTCTGTTACTGCTGTGCGCGAGCCGAGCCTGGGTGGCATTTCGTCGCCGGCGCGCCGACCTCGCCCCGTCTACACTCTACATCCCGAAACGCAAGAGTATGCCGTCACCCTGTATTGCCGCAAACTGCACCTGCCTGTCCCTTGTCTAGTTTCGCTTGGGTTTAGATTGGGCTGGTGTTTACAACCCTCCCTCCCCCCGCGGGCCTGCAGCACCCCGTCAGCACTCACCGACAGCGCCGCCGCCAGCTCGCGCGCCTCCAGCGCGCCGCTGCTGTCGTCGTCCACCAGCGAGAACCACTGCTCCACCATCTGCGGCGCGCCGCACGCCACACGGAACACACGCAACATGTACAATCAAGAAGCAGGTCGAGCACCGGTAGCTGTTAGGATGCAGCCTTTGCGCACCAGGCCGCAGGTAAAGCGGCATGCAACCATCCAGTGATCATGGCTTGTTAATGGCACTGGTGGTGCTGATGCAGGTGCAGATGCGGGTGCGGGTACAGCGGCGCGCTCACCTTGGTGACGGCCGGCGCCAGGCGGCGGCGCGGCGGCGCGGCGCCGTGTGCTCGTGCCCAGTCCTCCGCCTGGCGCTGGAACAACAGCTGGACACGTGCCTGTAATGCGGTGTGTGCATACAGAGGCCGTGGCGAGGTCAATATCGCTTTGGAAGATGCGGCATGCAGGTGCCTGCACGGGTCGGCTGAGGGTTGCAGCCGCAGACTGAGGGCCACACGTTACACATAACTTGGGTCGCGCCGGATACATTACGCAGAAGTGCACCCAGGAACGGACAACGCAGTCCAAACCTGCACCCAAAATCTGCACCTCAAACCTGCGCTTGCACCCCGGCCTCAATAATCACTCAGACCGTGATCTGTACCCCACCTTGTCCTGCGCGCGACGAGACGCAGCCGAGGGCGCCGCGCCCTCCTCGCCTTGGTCCTCTCCCGCCCACGACGAGTCGGCGGCGCCACCGCCGCCGCCTGCAGCTGCGCTCCCTCCCGCTGCAGCTGCAGCAGCTGCACGGCGCTTTTCACGCTCCAAGGCCGCGCGCTTCCGGGCGTTCTCCATCACGTGCGCCTTTGTTGTGAACGGGCGGTGGCACACGCAAGTGACAATTTAGCTCGTGTTAGCCGATGCACCTTCCTTGCAGGTGACGGCGGCAGCAGTACCGCAAGCACGCAAAGCAATGTTTCAACAAGATACACCCATCGCCACTCACAAGCAAGGGGTCATCCGCGGCGGCAAGCATCAATGATGCCAGCGCCTTGGCATGCACCGCGCTCGCCGCTGCGCCACTGCCACTCCCGCCGCCGGCCGCCACGCCTTCGTCGCCGCCCACCGTGGAGCTTCGCCTTGACGGCCCCGACGCAGCACCCGCACCGGTGCTGGCGCCGCCTGCTGTGGTGTGCTGGCTGCCCATGCCATCCTTGGTCCGGGCGGATGCCAGCGCAGACTTGGACTCCGCGGTCCGGCTGCTGAGGGGTGTGATGAAGGACTTGGTCGTGCGCAGCGGACGCGCGGCGGCGTCGGCCCCCAGGAGCTCCGGGTGCCCGCCCCACAGGCTGGCGTCCAGGTGCGCGGCATCGCCAGCGGATAGATCTGAATCCGAGGCCGATCCCGGATCCGAGTACAGCGCGGATTTGGATTTCCCAAGCTCCCACAGCCCACCAGCGCCTGCAGCCCTGGCCCCCGGCACGGGTCGTGCGGACTTGGACCTTGGTACCCGCGTTACGGGCGCGCCGGTGAGCGCGCTCTTGGCGCCCAGGGGGACCAGATCCAGGTCTGGCGTGTGGTCGAGATCCAGCGGCACGGCGGGCATGCGGTGCCAGCACTCGCCGGCCATGTCTTTCACGGCGTCTGACCCCAGCACGTCACGCACGCTTGGCACGGCGCTGCGCGCACGCGACAGCAGCAGCTGCTCAACCCGCGCGCTCGCTGTGGACCGGTGGTACTCGGCCCGGCCGTCAGAGCCGTCGTCGCCGGTGGTGACAGTGGCGGTGACGCCATCCTGAGTCCCGGCACGGTCCCGTCCCGGCGCTGCGCTCATGATGCGAGCGCGGCGGCTGCTCATGCCGCCGCCGTCACCAGGGCCAGCGCCGTCCGTGGTGCCGTCTCCAGGGCCCGTGCCGCCGCCGCCGACGTCCCCTGTGCCCGACACAGTCCGGCTGCTGCGGCTGCCCTTGAGCGCAGATACTCCTACACCCGCTGCTGTGCTGGCGCCGCCACCACCACCTCCGCCGGCCTCAGGCTCGCGCAGCCTCACCGAGCGCGCCGTCCTAGCTGTTGGCGGCGGCTGAGGCTGCAGCACCTGCTGCTCACTCGTTTCCTGGCCACGCTGTGCAGCAGCCGCAAGCACAGCAGAAGCACTCTCTGCGCCGTCTTGGACGTTGCCACCGTCTCCGTCGCCGGAAGCCCCCGACGCGAAGCGGGCGGAGCGATGGGTGACGGCGCCGCTGGGGTGCACTCCTGCCACGTCAGCAGGCCGCGGGTTGTGCTGGGTGCCGCCCTCGGTATCCATCCCCATGCCCATGTCCGTGCGAGAGCCGCCTGAGGCGTGGCCCAAGCCCTTCCCATCGGCCTCGCCTCCTGCGTCCCTGCCATTGATTGCTGTCCCACCAACGATCCTATGGCTTTGTGCGCCCGGCAACGCCGCTTGCGTGTGCTCTGGCTTGACGGTGACCTGCGCGCGGCACGTGGCAAGCAGCTGTAGGCCAGGCCCTAGCCTCCGCGCGCAGGCGCACAATTCGCACGTGAGAGACACCATCGCAACCCCAGATGCGGCCCGCCGCACACACACGTGCGCAATTCATGACACGCCCTGCAAACGGCCGATCAGTGCCCCCACCTGGTAATGCCGGATGGCGCCGTGCGGGTGCTGCGCCCTGTCCAGGCCGTGGATGGAGTGCGCGCTCCGCCACACCAGCGATGGCTGCTGTTGCTGCAGGTGCTGTTGCTGCAGCAGCGCCATCTTCGCAGCCGCCGCGGCCGCGTCCAAACTGATCAATACATCCAGCCCTGCCGCCTCACGCCTGCCCTCAGCCTCGCCCGAATCGACAATACGGGAGGTGGGCTGAGGTCGGGAGGTCGGACCGACAGTAGTTGGTGCACGTGACCCTTGCGCTACCCCTGCTGTTGCGGAACCATGCAGCTCCGCAGACAGGCTCAGCTCCGCCTCTGCCGCCGCCTCCGCCGCCCAGCGCGCCGCTTCGGCTGCAAGTTCGTCATCCGTCTTCTGGCTGGGGGCCGGGGCTGGTGCTGCAGCTACGGCTGTGCTCACCTCACCTGCTGCTCCTTGTTTGGGATCTGGCCCTGCGCCTATGCCCTCCTGCTGCTGCCGTTGCGCGCGCCCAGACCCTTCTACCTGGGCGCCTGGCGCTCCCTGGTCGCCGTCCTCGTCCTCCTCGTCATCACCGTGGTGTGGCAGCGTTGGCGAGCCGGCACCCCGCACGCTGTGGCTGGTGCTGGGCGGGCTGCTGTCCCGGCTGCCGTGCAGCTGCAGGGCACGGCGACTGGCGGCGCGGCCCATACTGCGGACCTGGCTGAAGCTACGGTTGCGCGTGAGGCTGCGGCCCGGCGCGCCGCGCGCCGCACCTTGGCCAGCCGTGTCCAACGCGGCCGTCGACGATTCTTCAGTTTGCATGTTATCACCCTCGGCATCATCAATACACTGTGGCCGCAGCCCTGCGAGGCTGACGCGTTTTAGAGGCGACTGCAAGGCTGGCTGCTGCTCCCCTGCCGCAGCAGCAGCAACCGCGCCCGCGCCGCGGCCTGTGAGAGCCGGCGGGGCCTCCGGAGAAATGTATATGCCGCCGACGCAGATATGACGTGTGCTGTTGGGAGCAGCGGCGGCCGCAGCGGGCGAGGATGCTTCCGGTGCTGCCAACGGCACGCTCTCAAGTTCCTGGGGCACGGAGACGCGCATGCCTGACTTGGAGGGGCGCGGAGCCCCGCGTATTTCAGCTGCTCCATCGCCAGTATCCGTACTGTTGTGATTTAGAGCATGACGTGAGGCGGCGCTGAGGGCAGCCGCTTTGGCAGCGGCGGCGACCGCGCTCGTGTCGCCGGAGGTGGCCATCAGGTGTTGAAGGGTCCGTGCCTCTCAAAACCCGGTCCTAGGGCGCAATGCCCTCAAAGTGGCGACAATTCGAGCTGGAAGCTATCTCATTGCTTCGGTAGCGCTGCGCTGCGATAAAGCAGTGCAGCGCCGAGCGTGGCGATGCTGGGCGCCAGCACGCGAACGTCACCGAGCGTCGCCCGACAACTATATTTCAAGCGGCTTAGAAAATGTTGAAAGGAAAGCTGCTGAGCCTAAGCAGGAAAACTCTAAAGTCTAAGTGCGACAACGGTCTGGCCAGTCTTGATTGATGTTAACAAAAGTGCTGTCTTTACTGCTCAAGTTTAGGGCAAGTGTCGAAGCTCAGAAACGCGGGTTCAACACTAGTGATGGCAAAACGTTGACACTGCTGCGCTTCACAGGACAGTCTCCTTTAGCCCATCATATATGTGCTAGCCATCATGTAAAAATATGCACGGTGCGGGCCCAATAGTGCCGGAATAGGGATGGGCGGAGTCTGATCGGTTTGGTCGGCCGCTCACTTGTCCCGGTTACCTGTCGTCTCAGCGGCCTGATTACCGGAAATGGGATCACATATTTGACATCACACGGGGGCCATCGTGCGACACAAGACCTAACCCGCCGATATACATGTCGAGCGACCATGGCTACAACAGACTTGCCTCTGTAGTTCAGGCGGCTGCCATAAATCTCGGCGGCTTGTAAACGTTTGTAAGTAACCCATCAGCCATCTGGTCGAGCTCTGGCGGCGGAAGAATAGTCTAGAAGCATGCCCTGCACTACTCCCCGGGCCTGTGAGCAGGGGCCGCAGGGCCAACATGATGGGGATGCGAAGCTGCCTCAGGCTCGGCGGTCAATGCGCGCAAGTCAGGCAGCCGACCCTGCCCGTGCACGCGCCGGGGTCGGGGCCGGCGCCCGCCGCCCCGTGCGTCTGGCAGCAGCTATTGCGAAGGAAAGGATCGCCAGATGCGCTGCAGCTTACGCTCGGCGATCTCGGGCAGCTCCGCAGCAATCCAGGTTGGCGGCGCAGCCAACCGCCCTGCCACAGCAACCCGCTCGTGGCAAGAAGCGGGCACGAGCGGGCACAGCTGCGGTTGGACTCCCGGCAACGCCTCCCCAGGAGGCTGCTTATGAGCCTCAGGAGGCGCCGGCCGCTCCTCAGGTGGCGACAACCGAAGCGGCGGTGCTGCAAAACACAGTGGCTGCAGTGGCGCAGGAGGACGCGGCCTTGGCGGCGGAGGTATCGGCGGCAGTGCTGGCGGAGGAGCGGTGCCTAACAGAGGCTGCTGTCGTAGACAAGGCTGAGACGGCAGGTCCGGCAACGGCGGACGCCACTGTCCATCAGGCGCAGGCGCAGGCGCAGGCGCAGGCGCAGGCGCAGGCGCAGGCGCAGGCGCAGGCGCAGGCGCAGGCGCAGGCGCAGGCGCAGGCGCAGGCGCAGGCGCAGGCGCAGGCGCAGGCGCAGGCGCAGGCGCAGGCGCAGGCGTGGGCGCGAGCGCGGGCTCTGCCGCTGCAGTGGACCACGCTGCAGCCGCCGCAGAGTTGTAGCTTAGTGGTGGACACGGAGACTACCGGCTTTCCGCGCAGGTAGGCGTATTGCATGGGGGCTTCTCTTTGCGCACGATGATGTCATGTGCAGCACGAACTCAGCCAGTGTACCAAATTTGCATTGACGCGATGTTGGGCAGGCTGGAATGGCGCCAGCGCGTGCTCTACGGGTAATAGGGCTCGCCCGGACCCGCCACATGGAGGACCTGACGCCACCGCCCTTTGTGCAGGCGCCCGGGCACCCCCATCACCGGCTTCATTGGAGGGGACGTGCCGTACACTGACCTGGAGGGGTGACCACCGCCCGCATCGTGTCGATTGCGTGGCGGGTACTGGCGCCCCATGATGGTGATGGCGGGCTTCTGCTGCGGGAGCAGGCCTATCGCGTCGTGAAGCCGGACGGATTCGTCGTGCCGCACGACGCAGTCGCGATCCACGGCATCACCACGCAGCGTGCGACGGAGGTGCGTCGATGCCGATTGTGGAGCATGACGTTTGCGATGCATTCGGGCCTCTGTCCTTTGGACCTGATGCGGCATGTTCCGAGACTATTGCTGCGTACCGTGTTGTCGTTCCAGGAGGGCGCGCCGCTGGGCCAGGTTCTGGACCAGCTGATGGACGCCGTGCAGGTACGTACCGTACTTGTCTGGTGTTAGTGGCGTAGCAGTGCTGGCGTCAATTTCATCGGGGCCCGGGCGGAGCCATGGGGTTTTACTGGCATTGGCTTTGACTTTCGCACTCTGCCTGAGTTTTACCCATGACGGTATCCTGCCCTGCACTGCCCTGCAGCGCTGGGACTGCGGCATTATCGTGGCGCACAACCTCAAGTACGACCGCAGCATCATCCTCAGCGAGCTGTACAGGTACACTTGCAACGTGCGCTAGCGAGGGTGCGACTACCTCCCCCAAGTCCCTGAAGACCAAGCTTTTAAACACATTCCCGCTCGTGTCCCCACTTGCTTGCATACAGGTGCAACCGGGTGCAAGACGTGGCCCGCCTGAAGCAGATGATGGGTGTGTGCACCGCCAACTGCAGCAAGGTGCGGGCTGGCTGCGTCGTCCCCTGCAAGCGTGTGCCCAGTGGGGAGGTCTATTCCCCACCGAACTTGCTTACGGGCACTCTTTGCCCACATTGTTGCCTCCAAATGTGGTTATCCACTCTCGCGTGTCCACAGGCGTATCTGAACCGGTTCTACAAGCAGGCGGAGCTCCTGAAGGCGTCGACAGATGAGGACATGCCCCAAGCCCACCACGCCGACGGCGACGCGGAGGCCTGTGCCAAGTGCTACGTAGCGCTGCTCCAGATGTTTGGGGGCGAGCAGGCGTAGGGCCTAAGCGGCGGTTGCAGGTTCCTAATGTGGTTTTGCAGGCGGGTCTTTAGGACTGGGTGTGTGCGCGTGCAGTGGTTCCCGTGCGAGCGGCGGGTTGGCCGGTTCACTGTATGTGTTGGGTTCCGCGCAGCTCCTTGCCTTTCAATTTCCTGCTCTGTGCCCTGCGTCTGTTTCTCACTCTATTCTGTGAGTTGGTGGTTAGCGGTAACTTTCGCCGGTTTTGTGGCCCCGGACCCCCGGTCAAGGCCTGGGTCCGCCCTGCTTTGCCGCGGAGGGCGCCCTTTGTTTTACTGGCTGGCGCAGTGCTCGTATCTTCTATCTACGCTGTAGTAATTTGCTTCAAATCAGCCGAAGGCGGCGAAAATGTTTTGGGGTTGGCGAGGTGCTGTCTCTGGTGTGGTGCTTGCCCGGAGGTGCAGTGCGTGTGCCGCAGTGCCGGTGAGGTGCTGCGCCCTGTCCCTTCCTCCACCTTTGTAACCGCTCTCTGAGACGGTAACAGCGTGGGCAAGGGTCTCAAGTGGTCAGGCCTCCCGCCTCCGGCGCTGGACGTTTGCCCGCAGCGGCAGTATCGTGCTGCTCATGACCACGCCTAGTCCGCACACCGGCGAACAGGCCCGCAGAGGATTGAGGGAAAGGCGTATGACCAGGCACGACTAGCCATCGCGGGTGGGGTGTCGTTAGGAGCAGAGCAAGCACTTCTTTGACAGAGCCGTGGAGGAAGCAGGCCTTGGCGGAGGGCCCCAACGCGGCATGCCGGACAGGGGGGGGGGGGTAGGAAAGAAAGTGCCAGACACCATGCCCCGAAATCCCCCGGGACCCCCCTTTGGGGGACGACCGACCCCCTGATGGACAAAACCGTCCCGCAGAGGGGGTTATACCCCTCCATTTAATGTCAAAGTAGTGCCAATCGACTCATCTCGCGGAGCTCTACCTTTCCAGACCATTCCTGAGCGTGCACCGTGACTTCGACACGCCCAGGATTCTATCCATTGGAATCCCCGGACCCGCCCCCCGACGAGCCCTGAGCCCCTGACTGCATTTCAAGCTCCAACGTGCTATTAGAGGGGCTGTACATCAGAAAACGTTGCTGAGTGCCTGATACGGTTTCCCGTTCTGGCATGATGAGTCAACGTGCCGCGGCATCTTGGGGACAAGTGGGGACATGTCCCTGCCATGACACGTAGGCGACCCTCCCCTCGCTGCAACGCCATTGGTTATAGCATTTCATGCTTGTATGAGCTGCATGACACTGCGTTCGGGCGCTGGAGCGGCCTGTGGCGCCCCTCCCGAAATCCGCCAGGTTGGGCGCCCGAAACCCGGACGACCCTGGAGACCGACGACCGACCCAACTTTGGCGGCCCAGAACTTCCTCACCAGACCCCCCTGAAAAAACTAAAAGCACGTGCATGATTATTTCATTGAGCTCTATAATATTGGGGCATGGTGTAGAATTTCGGCATTCTTAACCCCCCCCCCTGTGCCGGACACACCGGGCGAGTACCGCACCACCTTGCACACCGCACCGCGTGCCATTTGGTCGCGATGCATAATAGTATCATGTCAGTTTTAGTTTAACCATCCGGCAGAGCGTTTGGAGCTGCCTGCACGAAGCGCGCCTGAGGCTTTGTTGCGACCGGCGCTCGAATCTCGCTGTGCAAGGCAAAGTGCGTTCACATCAACAAACACAAAAAGCACGCTGAATTTACAATATTGACCCTTGCCCGAGTTCCTTGCATGGGGAAACTGTGGTCGGCAGCCCATCAATCCCGCGGAGTGCAACTCGCTAAATGCATTTCAAGTCTCAACGTCCCTGCACCCACTTTACGCCACTTCCCAAAGCACACCGCGTAGCCTTCAGCGCCTCGTGTAGGCGTTAAGAAATGGCGCTGCTTGCTCGCAGTGGTGCGCGCAGCTGTGGTCGCGTGGGCGTGAGCGCGCGTGCTAAGCCCGTCGTCGCTGCGCGTAAGCTCGTCGTGATGGTAAGCAGGCGGTGCAGCAGGCCACCCAAACGACTCGATTTGGCTGCGTTTCCTGGCAAGCTGTTATCCTCAAAGCCGCAAACAGTGCGATTTGTATTGATTGCATGAAACAGGAGCACAGCTGTGAAACCGTTGAGTTTTACTGCTACCCTAACCAGCCTGGCCCTGCCCCCACCAACCTTCCCCGCCTGTCCTCCTCGCCTGCGACCTTTCCCAGTCCTCCTCGGCGCCCAAGACGGGCTTCCACACTGTGGAGGAGGCGCTGCGCGATGAGGCGCTGGCCAAGTTCTTTGACGACGTTGCCGCGCTGAAGGTGACGCCCACGCTCACGCCCACGCTCACAAAACCCCGAACACCGTCCCCAACACGCTCACGCTCCCGCATCTACTCCTCCTCCTTCTTCTTCTTGGCCCGCGGGATCTTGGCCAGGGGCTTAGCCTTGTTGGCCGCCGCCGCCTCGCTCCTGTGAGGGATGTTGGGGTCGGCGCGGCGGATGCTGTAAGAGTGTAAACACGGAACCAGCCAGTGTTGGACGATGGACAATGAAAAAATCAAGCACCGTATCCATCAACCCGCTACCCCCGCTACCCCCAGGTGACGCCCACGACCGGTGGCGTGAACAACGTTGTGCAGGTGGGTGATTCCGGGGTGAGCAGCGGGTGGGGTGCGGAGCAACAGCAACACAGCCCCAGGGTGCGTTGTGGGGTCCGCGCGAGGAGGAGTGTTGCACATGCTGCAGGGAAGCGACAGGGGTGTGGTCGCTGCCGGGATGGGTGCGGCAAGTGGTGCGTTTCTGGGCGCCCGGAGCGGACCTCAGAGCGGACCTGCCGCATCCAACGCAAGTGCTGTGGAAACGCTTGCCTGCAACACGATGACTGGGGCCTGTGTGTTGTAAGCTCAGTTTGGGAAAATAAAGTCCTAGGCTGGGTTCGCCCCAGCAGGCTTGTGTTTAAAGGACAACTGGACAAGGCTTCCTCCTGGCGGGCGCGCGTCGTTAGCGTGTCATTTGAACCCTAGCACCCAGGGTTCACGCTACAACACTGTGGATAGAGCAACGCCGTGTCAATCCTGCCCCACTTCATTGATCTGCTTGGCCCTTGTTCCCACAGTACGTGGAGACCCCCGCTGGTGACCGCTATATTTTGCGCGTTTATAACAACGGCAACAAGAGCGAGAAGGTCCGCTTCGAGGTGAGCGGGCCAGCAAGCGCGTGAGGCAGCGAGTGC
The DNA here is from genome assembly GCA_016834605.1 of Chlamydomonas incerta. Taxonomy (NCBI): domain Eukaryota; kingdom Viridiplantae; phylum Chlorophyta; class Chlorophyceae; order Chlamydomonadales; family Chlamydomonadaceae; genus Chlamydomonas; species Chlamydomonas incerta. The sequence continues at coordinate 1,884,714 of JAEHOC010000016.1, forward strand.
GCTGGTCAGCGCCTGCGGACGCCCAGCTGCGGCTCAGGCGACATCTCTCATCTCTCAGTACCGCAGCATTGCAAACAGTTGCCCCGCCGCCTCTGGTCCCGTGTCCGCCCGCACAGCACGAGATCCTGGGCCAGCTGTCCACCCAGACGCTGTCGTTCGAGGTGCCCAAGACGCTGCCTTCCAAGTCCGGCCGCCCGCACGAGCTGCTCAGCAGCGGCGCCGAGGCATGCGTGTTCCACGTTATTCCCGGTTCCCTGGCCAAGACCACCAGCCCCGAGGAGGTGCGCGGGCAGCAGGGGTGTGGGCGCAGCAGGGGCGTGGCCGTGTGGGCACGGTGCGGCGGGCGGGGGGTAATTGCGGTGGTGGGTAAAACGCAGGGGCATAAGGCTGCGGGTGCTGTGCCAGCAACATGCGACGAGGACGTCTAGGCGCTGGGACACGCGGTCAAAAACGCGTGCCGCCGTTTTAGACAGCGGACATGCTGTCCCCTCCCTCCCGCAAACTCTTTCTGCACCCTTGCCTGTTGCGCAGGTGGGTCGCGCCACCGGCGAGCTGTGCAGCGCCATGGCCTCCGTGACCATGCCGCCCAACATGACGCCGCCCATTGCGCCCTACTTTGAGCTGTTCAAGGTGAGGGGAGGGAGAGCGGCCGGTCGTGCAGTTTGTGCTTCCTGGGCCGCGCTTAGGGCTGTGGTTGCGGCTGGCAGTGGCACTGTGGTAGATGGCGGTAGAGCGGAGGTGGGGCTATCAGCGGGGCTCGGCCAAGTCCCTCGTGACCTGTCGCCGCCATGCACGCGCCCCTCCTTCTCCACACACACGTGCGCGCACCACTGCCGCCCCCACGTCCACAGGTCCACCACGCCATTGGCGGCGATGCTGAGATCTTCTACAAGGAGGTGGCCAGCAACCCCGAGTTCAACAAGTGCCGCGAGGTGCGGCTGTGGCGGCTGCGGCCCCGCATTGGGACGCTCTGTACGTGGGTGGCATCCATGCTCCATTCCTGTTGCTGCGTCCCATCGTGAGCGTGTGTACACAACCGGGCAGCCGTCCCCACGCGTGCGATTACGGTACCCCATCCCACGAACTGCCTCCCGCTGCAGTCCATTGACTTCCTGGTGGGCGAGATCCGCAAGATCGAGGCCAAGCTGGCCGAGTACCTCAAGGAGGGGCTGCCCATGCAGGTGGGCAGGGCCGCTGGGCGCGTGGGCGGGGGGCAGCGGCGCTGCAGGCGGCGGCGGTTGGGGCTGCGACGCGCAGGCGCGCGCCAAGGGTCTCGGCCTGGGTCGGTAGGGTACCGGTATTCTCTGCCAATGCATTGCCAGCACCACCACCACCACCCAAATAACAACGACATCGCCCCGCTGCGCATGCAGATGATCCACGGCGACCTGCACTACGATAACGTGATGGTGGTGGGCGACGACGTCAGCGGCCTGCTGGACTTCGAGTTCTGCGCGTACGACTGGCGCGCCATGGAGCTGGCGGTGGCGCTGTCAAAGTGGGTGTGGATGAGCAGGGGGGGGCCGGGGCTGGAGCAAGCCAGGGCGTGCGGCGAGTGCGCCCGCACCCGCACCCGCATCCGCACACGCACACGCTCGCTCGCTGCGCCCTGCCCTGCCCTGCTCAGGTACGTGTCTGAAGACGAGCCCCTGCCGCTGGTGGAGCGCTTCGTGAGCGGCTACTGCCAGAAGGGCGTGCTGACCGAGTCCGAGATCGCCGCCATACCCGACCTGATCAACCTGCGCATCTTCTCCAACGCTGTCTATTTCACCGTGAGCAGGGGCCGCGGCTGCGGGGGGGGCTTGGGATAGGCCGCGGACCAGGCGGCGGCCTTTTGGTGGGCGGCGGTGGTGGCCACGGGGTGGTGGCCACTACTTATAAGATGCGCATTGCGCGTGGGTGCAGGCCTGCCGGCACCTTGACATGGCATTGACAGCTGCCTTCGCCATGCCTCCCCACCCCGCAGGGCCGCGCCATCGCGGGTGAGGACACGCTGGAGTCGCTCACCAGCCGCGCTGGCGCCTACGCCAAGCGCGTGCGGTGGGTGAACGCCAACCGCGACGCCCTGGCTAACTGCATCCGCACCAAGATGGCGGCGCTGGTGGCGGCATAAGCAATTAGCTGGGCCGCCGGTGGAAGCGTTGGGAGGAGACTGGAGGAGTTGGCGGAGTGATGGAGTGGTGGAGCGATGGAGCGCTTGAGAGAGAGCGGGTTGCACTGCTAAAAGGGTGTGAATAGCAGCGTGCCGAGAATTGTGACTGGGAGTGCGCCCGTGAGATGGGCAGGATGCATACTTGCGGCGCTCGAGGAGTCGAGGGCAGACGAGAGCGCGAGGCAGGGAGAGCTGCGAGGCTCGCGAGAGGCATGTATGCGTGGAGCGTGTCGTGGCAAGAGGGTGTGTTATTCGTGGCATGTGTGGCTGAACCTTGAAGAGCGTGAGGACACGACCGAAAGGAGAAGAGAGGAAGAGAAGCCGTAGACAGGTGACAAAGAGCTGACTTACAAGAGAGAATCGCCTGTCGGACCAGCCGAAGGGCTTGGAGGGCGGCCGGGGCACCACTCACCCCAGATTACACGCCTCCTGGGAAGAGTCGAGAACGCAATTGATTTATAAGCGCCGTGTGAGCGAGAGGCTGTGAGGAAGAGACAACGAGACAATTTTATCATGAGTGGATGTAATGTTGCGAAGCACGTTGAGTGAGGGCAGGGGACGGTGCGCATGCGGAAGTTGGAGACGAAACGGTCAGGCTGTGATGATGGCACGCCGTGTAAGCACGTGGTGGTTTGATCTTGCCCAGACGCTTGCTATTCCGTAGTCTGGTCCCAGGCTAGGTACATACGTGATCCGCAAGTTGATTTACAGCGTGGCACCAGCCACAAAACATCTTTTCGTGCAGAACTGCGCCGGCGATCTCGCGCCATCATGTGCACCGCGCTTCAACCTGTAGGGGCTGGCGCGCCACAACACATCACACCACACCACGAAGTTGCAAAGTGTGCACGAACAAAAGCGCTCATCAATCCACGGCCAAAGCTGCCACGCGGCAACCGCGTGCTCCTGAATGGCAGCTAGCCCTTCGCCCCACGCCACCTGCTTCGGCGCGCGTGGCATGCACAGTGTCCACAATTGCACCCAGCTACTCAGAAGAGAATGCAGCAGCGGGGATGCATATGCATGTGTTGTTCTGTTGCGCGCAAAATCAGTGTTGGCAAGTAAAACCAATTCCATCCCACGCGCACGCCGCCGGCCAACATGAAGAAAGTGAATTGCAGTCTCTTGTCAGGTCCTACTACTACCTATCATCAGTCCTACACTTGCGCCTCTCAACCACAGGCCTCACCACGTCTGCAGTGACTTGCACGTGTAAAATGAAAGCCCACAGGGCAATTGGCTGACAGTGCAGCCTGTTGCAGCCCTGGCTGCCGCACCTCCAAACCCCCTTGTAATTGCGAAGGGTCCAGATGAATGCATGCGTGCCGATGCACACAATACTGCGAGGAAGCAATCACAAAGCACAATCCATGCACACGTGGGCTCAGCACCCAGCATGGGTAGAGGTCGCCACATCGAGCGTCCCACTCCCATGTGCAAGTAAGGCACACGAGCACCGGCAAGCCTCACTCCGACTGGACCCGTTGTGCTGGGTTCAACGCAGTGCATTGGGCACGCGTGGATTCTAACAATCCCCGCCCCGTTCCCGGTTCTAGTCCTCACGAGATGAAGCACACTGCATTAGCTCATCCCAAACACGAAGTCTCGTCGCGAAGCCAACGCAGGTCGTATTCTTCGTCCGTCTCAACGTACCCGTGGGGGCCAAGCAAGGGATCCGGTCAAACTCATAAGCTGTAACCTGACTGCGCCTGCAACATGCTGCACAGTAAACCCCCACAAGTAGTACGACCTTGCTCCTGCTCTTTCCCAATCCATTTCACCCGCCGCGCCTCCCCCAGTCGCCGCCGCACAACCGGACGCCCTGGCCTGATCACAGGTGCTTGCGGCTGTCGCGATCGAACAATGAGTGGCGAGAGGTCGTGGTGGACCCAATGCGCAGGCCACGCTCGCTGCTGAGGCTGGTCAACCGCACCATCGGCGGGCTCTGCAGCCGCGCGTTGAAGGCCACCGCCGCCGACCCCACGCCGCCGCTGGTGCTCCACGTGGGAATCGCAGCGCTGCCCGGGCCGTTGCCGCCGCCCATGCCTCCCCCGAACAGCCCACCCAGGCTGCTGTTGAGGCCAGAAGCACCGCCCGCGGCGCCGCCGCCGAAGCGCTGGCTTGTGCCGCCCACGCCCAGCGGCGCGTAGATGGGGTTGGCGGAGGCGCCGCCGCGCGGCAGCGACACGCCGCCGGCCGCCAGCGCGGTGCGCAGTGTGCCCACGTCGGCGTGCAGCAGGCGCAGCGTGTCGCGCACGTCGTGCAGCTCCTCCACCAGCCGGCCCTCCGTCTGTTGGCGTTTGGGGCGTTTTCGGGTGGGGGAACAAGGAGAATGCGTGTTTAGAAGGCTTGCTAGGCCGTAGCATCGAGCATCTGAAATGTTTGTAGCCGTGGGACGGAGCCGGTGCCGAGTTAAGCAGCTGGTCATAGCTGTGTGGTGTTGGCGGCGCACAAAGCCGAGGGCAGCCGGCATAGCGCCCCCACGTGCGCCGGTGCCTCCCCACAACCACGGGCCCGTCACACACCTGTTTGAGGTCTGTGTTGAGCACGTTGCGCGCGATGGGCCCGCGCATGCTCTCGATCAAGCTCTCGTCGCCGCGCCGCCCGCCGTCCACCTGTCCGTGAGCGTGCGCGTGCGCATGATGGTGTTAGCGGGTGCCGTACAAATGTACACGCAATCATTGCGGCCGCCGTCCACGCCCACAACCCGCGCACCCCACCCCACTCCACCCCCTGTATTGTCGCAAGCTGCACCTGCCGCTCCCTTGTCTAGTTTCGCTTGGGTTTAGATTGGGCTGGTGTTCACAACCCACCCCACCCCACCCCACCCCACCCCACCCCACCCCACCCCACCCCACCCCACCCCACCCCACCCTCCGCACCCTCCACCGCCCGCACCTTGAGGCAGTGCAGCCAGCGCGGGCAGGACCTCTGCGTGTCCTTGAAGAAGCCGTCGGGCAGGCTGGACTCGATCTCCAGGATCAGCTTGGCGCGCAGCAGCAGCCACTCGGAGCGGGCGTGCTCCTTGACCACGCTGTGGAGCGGCAGGGGAGCAGCCGCAGCAGTCGCACACAGCAGCGGCAGTCGCACACAGCGGCAGTCGCAAACAGCAGTTCGGTTACGAGCGCATGGAGGGCTAGGGGGGGAAGGGTGACGGGAGAAGCCCTGCCACACGCAGCTCCATCCCTGGGCACATGACGTCCACATGTCAAGCTCCCACCCCAGCTCTCCCAACCCCATGCATTGGGTTTGGTGTGGGTTGGATTTGGCCTGGGCTGGTATTCACCTGGCCCCCACCGCGACACACGCAGCCCCCTGCGCCCGCGGGCACCCCCCGTATGCCGTCAACCTGTATTGCCGCAAACTGCACCTGCCTGTCCCTTGTCTAGTTTCGCTTCGGGTTTAGATTGGGCTGGTGTTTACAACCCCCCCCCCCCCACCCCGCCCGGCATACCTGTAGGTGTCGCTCATGACCGCCACCAGCAGGTTGAGCAGGATGACCGTCACCAGGAAGGTGTACGTCAGCGCCAGCACCTGCGCGGCGCGGGGTTGGGGCGGGTGGGCGAATGGGCGGGGGCAGCAAAGATGCTACAAAGACGGGGAGGGCAGTGCAGCCTGGCCGAACGCGCGATACGGCAGACGTGAGGTGCGGCACGTGCCCAGTGCCCAGCCGCGCACGATGATGGCAACTGCGGCCGAGCTTGCAACGCTGCCTGTCCAAAAGCGCATCGCGACCACCCCCTTGCGCGGACCCCTCACGCCCTTGATGACGCCGTCCCGTCCACGTGTCCGGCGCACGCACCTGCACCCACGGCCTCCAGGCGAAGTCCTCGCCGATGCTGCCGTTCATCTGGCCGATCACACCCAGCCTGCGGGCGGCGGGCGGCAGGCGAGGCCGGCGGCAGGCAGGCGCGCGTGCCTCAGACGTCACTCCCAGCAAACAGCGGCGCCGTGGCCGTGGCCGTGGCCACACATGGAACACACACTGCCCGTATCCAGCCTGCCCCAGGATGGACGCGTGGCCAAGTGCCCGCCCCCAGCCCCCCGCGCACTCACGCGTAGGCCTGGACGATGGCGTTGCCCAGCGTGTCGAAGTCTTTGCCGTCGCGGTGGTCCTCACTGGGCGCCAGGTCGATGGACATGATCTGGGGTGCGGCGGGAGCGGGTTGGGGGAAGAGCGTGGGGTGAGTGGGGTGGAGCCGTCCATGAAACATGACGTCGGGACGTGGGCAGGTGGGATGGGCAGGCAGGAAGAGACACGCTGCCAGGTGTGGGCCGCGGCGGTGCGGGGACAGCTGGTGTCCCGACAAGCGGAACGCGGTCCCTGACAGCCGGTGTGTGTGGGTTGCAGCGTGCGGTGTGTGCCATGTGCGCACCTGCCAGAAGGCGAAGCTGAAGGTGAGCACCAGCACCACCAGGATGAGGATGAAGAAGCGCAGGTTGGCCACGATGCGCAGCAGCGCCTGCACGAACACGCCCGTGTGCTCGGGGCCGGAGGCCACCTGCGCAGCAGCAGCAGGGGCGGCGGCGGCGGGGGCGTGAGGCGGTGTACCGTACGGTACGTGATGGGCAGATATGAGGATTGGTAGCAGCGGCGCACGGGCGCGCACAGCCGGTGGAGGCAGCGCGGTGGTATGCAGTGTGTGCGGTGTGCACTTCCAGCCGCTGCAGCAACCGCTGGCGCCGCCGCAGCCGCGGTGCGTGTGCGTGTGTTTTCTGGCCGCAGCACCCCCCCCCGTTTTGGGTTTGCAATGGTTGATTTGGGAATCGGAAAAAACTACCCCCTGCCCCACCTTGAGCAGGCGCAGCCCCAGCAGGATGGTGGTGAGCGACATCATGAAGCGCGAGCCGCCCTCGAAGGAGCCCAGCTGGCGGGCGGAGGAGGGGGCACAGGGTGCAGGAGGGGCAAGTCGGGCGTGGGCACAGCACGCCTTGTTCCTTGCGCGGCCCCTGCTGCAACCTGCTGCACACGAACACGCGCTGCGCAGCCTCACATCTTGCCCCGAGCCCCCGACCTCCGGCTGGTGTTCACAACTCCCTCCCCCGACCCCCGTAAACACGCGCGCACGCACCTGCAGCCCGAAGGCCAGCAGTATGCCCAGGCAGGAGCTCATCTCGATGCCGTTCCAGCTGCCCTGGCTGCCGGCCAGGTACATGTACCAGCCCGCGTTGACCACCTGCATGGAGCACGTACGGCACCACACGAGGGGCGCAGGGCCGCAGGGTCGCAGGCACAGCAGCCGAGGGGCACGTCAGCGTCCTTCCTTGCTCGTGCGCATGCGGCCAGAGCGGCCACAGGCGGCCATGCATACACACGCACATGCACGGTGCACGTGCACAAAGCACGGCACCAGTTGCAACGGGCCTGAACACCGAGATATCGGCATCCCGCACACACACATAGCGGCGGCGGCGGTGCCGGCGGCGCACCTCTGTGATCTCGCCGTATATGTCGTGCAGCGCCATCAGCGCCACCACCCCCTCCAGCACCACGCGGATCTGCAGGCAACGGGTGGGGCGGGGCGCGGTTGCCAGGATGGACGGCGCGGGGGCCTGCGCACTACGCAGCGGCTACGGCGCCATGCTCGTCAAAGCGCACACACGCACGCGCCCGTGGCACTCACGATGCTCTGCCAGCTGCTCATGTCGTACAGCTCATCGAAGCGCACGTGCGGCGACTGCAGTACGGACATGGTGCTGGCCACCAGGTACAGCGCCAGGAAGGCGATGAAGACCAGAGACTCCTGCAGCAGGCGGCGGTGTGCGGCGGCGATGGTGGTTAGGGCGGTGCGGCGGCGGTGGTGGTGCGGCGGTGGTCAGGGTGGTCAGGGTGGTCAGGGTGGTCAGGGTGGTCAGGGTGGTCGGGGTGGAGGGCAGGGGCAGTTCCGTCAGTCGGTGCCAACGTGGAACGAGGCAACGGGGCAGACTGCGGCCTTGGGCGCCGTGTGGAGTCGAGGCGGGCAGGCCGCCCCAGCCAGACGGCAGCCGCCAGGGCAGCCGCCAGGGCAGCCGCCAGGGCAGCCGCCAGGGCAGCCGCCAGGGCAGCCGCCAGGGCAGCCGCCAGGGCAGCCGCCACCCCCGCGCCGCCCGCTCAGGTGCCCGCTCAGGCGCCCGCTCACCTTCATGAAGATGGCCCTGGCGAAGGACTCCCACTTGTAGAAAAGCACCGCGTACATGACGTCGCTGGCCAGGGCCTGTGGTGGCGGGCAGGACGGTAGGGATCGGGGCGAGGTGGGCAGGGGATGCTGCGAGCCCGGCGGCGACGGCCCTGACGCACAATGTCCTGCTTTAGTTTGGGCTGGCGTCAACAAAACCCCAGCCCAGGCCCCTGACCCCGTGGCCCCCCACCTGGCTGAGGCCGTGCTGCACCAGGACCCCCAGCGGCGAGTGCTCCATGTTGCGCGCCGACAGCGCCACGTAGGGCAGGCCGGCGATGGAGGGGCGCGTGGGCTTCTCGCGGTAGTCGCGCATCCAGTGCCGCAGCGGCCACACGTGCGCGTACCTGCGGGCGCAGCGGCGAATGCACGTGTGCGCCCTCTGTCTGCGGCCCCGCCCCGATGGGCTGCGATGGGCTGCGGCCCCTGCGCCCCGCCCCTTCCCCCTTCCCCCGCCCTCCCAAGTCCGGCACCCCCTCCCGCTGCCCCCGCCCTCAAAGTCCGCCACTCGCTCCCGCTCCCACACGCACCAGGGCAGGCGCTCCAGGTCCTCCCGCAGCTGGTTGACGTGGTCCAGCCACAGGTCGGCGGCCGCCAGGTCCTCCGCGCCCTGCGTCATCACCTCGTCCGCGGCCCGCATGGGCGCGAACAGCACGTCCTCCTCCAGCCCCGTCACAGGGTCCAGGCTCAGAGCCTGGCAGACCGCGGGGCAGGAGGACAGGAAGCAAATGTGGGGATGAGCGGGAGCAGGAGAGGGGGAGGGAGAGGGAGAGGGAGAGGGAGAGGGAGAGGGAGAGGGAGAGGGAGAGGGAGAGGGAGAGGGAGAGGGAGAGGGAGAGGGAGAGGGAGAGGGAGAGGGAGAGGAGAGGGAGAGGGAGAGGGAGAGGGAGAGGGAGAGGGAGAGGGAGAGGAGAGGGAGAGGGAGAGGGAGAGGGAGAGGGAGAGGGAGAGGGAGAGGGAGAGGGAGAGGGAGAGGGAGAGGGAGAGGGAGAGGGAGAGGGAGAGGGAGAGGGAGAGGGAGAGGGAGAGGGAGAGGGAGAGGGAGAGGGAGAGGGGAGGGAGGGGAGGGGGAGGGAGAGGGAGAGGGAGAGGGAGAGGGAGAGGGAGAGGGAGAGGGAGAGGGAGAGGGAGAGGGAGAGGGAGAGGGAGAGGGAGAGGGAGAGGGAGAGGGAGAGGGAGAGGGAGAGGGAGAGGGAGAGGGAGAGGGAGAGGGAGAGGGAGAGGGAGAGGGAGAGGGAGAGGAGAGGGAGAGGGAGAGGGAGAGGGAGAGGGAGAGGGAGAGGGAGAGGGAGAGGGAGAGGGAGAGGGAGAGGGAGAGGGAGAGGGAGAGGAGAGGGAGAGGGAGAGGGAGAGGGAGAGGGAGAGGGAGAGGGAGAGGGAGAGGGAGAGGGAGAGGGAGAGGGAGCGGGCGTGGGTGGGGCGTCCGGCGGCGGGGCGGGTGGGTAGCTAGGGCGGTGGGCGCCGACGGGTGGGGCGCCAGCCGCCGCTACCAGCGCGCCGGCACCCGCAAATCGCGTGTTTGGCATATCACAACCCCCCCCCCCCCCGCCCCCCGCACCCGCCCCCCCCCCCCCCGCACGTCCCGCACCCCCCCCCCGCACATTCGCCCCCCCCCTATTTACAAAAAACCGTCACATGCACGGCTACCCCCCCCCCCGCGCACCTTGAGGAAGGAAACCAGCAGTGTGGGCATCTCCTCCGCCAGCATGTTCCAGGCCTAAGGGGGGGAGGGGGTCGCAAGGAGGGTTGCAAGGATATGGAAAAGCGGTACAGAATGCACTGAACACTACTATCAGAAGACAGGATGCACCGTCATTAGCAACGGCGCCAGCCACCCGTCAGCTACCCGCCAGCAGCCGTTTCGCTTGGGTTTAGATTGGGCTGGTGTTTACAACCCCCCCCCCTCCCAGCAACCACCCCCTGCAACCACCCGCCCCGCCCGCCTCACCCGCAGCACCGCCAGCCGCTGCTCCGGCGGCCGGCACAGCTCCGTGCCCAGCAGCAGCTCCGCGCACCGCCGGTGGCCCGCCGCCACCGCCAGGTCCAGCGGCGTCTGGCCCACGAAGTTCAGCGGCAGCGGCGGCGCCACGCCGTAGCCATAGTAGCCGTAGCTGCCCGCCGCCGCCGCGTCGTTGGACTGGGAGCGGCCGGGGCCGCCGCCGCTGCCGCCAGCCGCGGCGCCGCCGGCGATGCCCGCTAGCAGCGCGCGCAGCAGCACGAAGTCGCCGGACATGGCGGCCCTGCGCGCATGGGTGTGTGGTGCGCGGGAGGCACGCACGGACAAGGGGTGTCAGCTTTGTACAGCTGGAAAAAGGGCTGAGCCCCCGTACGCTTGGGAGGTAGTAGGCATGTAACGGCCCCGCCAGAGCCTCGATGCCCCTACGAAGCACAAGCGCATGGCTAGGGACACCCGGGTTGGGACCCAGGTGGGATTTCCTGCGCCATCCATGTGCGTGCCTTGGCACGATACCAAACACCCCAAGACTTTCTTAAGCCTCCTGCCATACTCAACACTTCCACGCTCAAAGGGCCAGGCGCGGGGCGGGGACGACCTGGGGGCTTCTCGGCATTCTGGCGCGTCGGCAGGCATGGCTCGGCAAGTCGCGCAAAACTGCCGAAATGCATCCCCGCTTTGCTTGCCACCAACATAGTTTGCCTTATAGACTGCATATCAGCGGGCAACGGATGCTTTCCTCGCGACCTCGCGAAAGTCAATTGTCCATGGACGCGCGAAGGCACTTCTCGCTCCGCCCGAATTTTCCCTGCCACCTATTTACATGCAACAGGCATTAGCAAATCCTACTACGTAGCAGTCGCGGTTTGCGCCAGTATGCTATGTTTTGCCGACGCAGCCACGAACGCACGCAGCCACGAACGCACGGACAGGGGTGTTCCTGGGGGGCTTCGCCCCCCCCCCTGGAACGCTGCGCTGGGGGGGCTCAGCCCAAAAAGCGTCAAAGAGGTGTGCGTATGCTATTGTGTACTATCGACTGTGATGTGGGTGTGGTTTGGTGTGGGAGCAGTTAGTGGGTTGCATGGGGTTGCATTGGCGCCAGGGGGGCTGCGAGGCGCGTGTCTCACATGTGCAGCATGGTGTTGCCGTCGCGGATGGGCATCACCAGCAAGCCGGGGAAGTCCACAACCAGGTCCTGACGGGCGGGCGGGTGGGCGGGGCAGGGGGCCACAAGCACGTGAAACAAGTGGGCGTGCGTCGGGTTGGCGGGCAGGGCGCCAGGTCACAGGAGACAGCAGCCCAAACCAGACACGGCGCGCACGCCGCCACCACCACGGCCCCTAGCTCCCCGCAACACCAGCCCTGGCGCCCCCTGCACCCCCACGCGCCGCCCTTCTCCCCCCATCGGCGCCCCCCCTAGCAGCGCTGATGTCTCTTTACGGGATTGGTTCACAGTACCCCCCATCGGCGCCCCCCCCCCGCGCCCCCCCCCGCCCGCCGCCCCCCCCCCCCCGGCCCGCACCTCCACGTCGGGCGGCCCCAGCAGCTCCAGGTCGGGGTTGAGCTGCAGCAGCAGCTGCTCCGGCAACGGCTGGCGGTAGGTGGGGTCGTACACCTGGCGGCGGCGATTGGGGTTATGGTGGGGGGTTGCAAAGATGGTAAGAGTAGCATGTCGGGGGAGGGTTTTGACAGGACGGGCGACGTGGCCTGACACGAGTATCCGAGTGGGGTCGGGTTGCGGGTGGTGGATGCGGATTCAGGCAGGGGCACCGCCGGCGGCGCACACACGCGGTGCGTCCGTAGGTGTGCGCGGTGCAATCGCACGCGTGCAGGCGGCCGACAAGTCCTGCTCTTTCCAGAAAGGCATTCGCCATCCTGGTGCCGACATCGCGGCCCACATGACGCGATGTGTAACGGCGTACTCGGCCCGTGCACTCACCACCACCCGGCCGCTGGTGAGGCTGGCCAGCACCTCGGGAAAGCCGTAGCCGCAGCGCTGGCTGGGCAGCAGCACCATGGCCTCGAACGAGTCCGCCTCCAGCGCGAAGGGCGGCGCCACAGAGGGCAGCCGCCGCTTGCGCTGCGGCAAGAGGTGCAGGGTTTGGGTTGGTTGGCGGAGGGGGGGGAGCGTGGCTTCGGTTATGAGCGGGCGGAAACAGTGGACTGCGGCCTGGGGCCCACGTAGGCTGCCATCGCGTGCGTCTACGGTACATCACCGGTATCTCTCTGGACAGTAAATCAATGCCGCAAACGAGAGGGTGGTTACCAGCCCAATCAGCCAATCCAAGCCAAGCCAAACCGCACAGCTTGCGCACATGCGCACATGCGCGCCCCCCCAGTTTCGCTTGGGTTTAGATTGGGCTGGTGTTTACAACCCCTCCCGCCCCCACCTGCACGTCCCAGCAGCGGATGGTGCCGTCGCGCGAGGCGGTGGCCACCACGTAGCTGTTGAGGTACAGGCAGCGCGTCACGGTGCGCGAGTGGCCCTCGAAGCACATCAGCTGCTTGCCTGCGAGGGCGCGGCGTGGCATGGAAGGGCATGGCGTGTGGGTAGGGCGCAGAGCGCAGCGCGTACACAAACAAAGAAACCGACGCGGACCAGGCGAACGGTTCAGCTCAAGTCGCAGGCCCCCGACGCGCCACCGTGCGTGAGCGCATGCTCGCAGGCATCCCCACCCACGCTCAGTCCGAGCTGAGGCAGCGACCGCACCGTTGTCCGCGTCCCACACGCGCACGGTGCAGTCGGCGCTGCACGTGACGATGTGGCGCCCGTCCGGCGAGAAGGCGCCGTGGATGACGCTGTTGTCGTGCGTGAAGCGGTGCAGCTCGGGCCGCGACGCCGCCTGCGGCTCCAGCGCGGCCGCGCCGCCCGCGGCGGGGCCGCCGATGGCGGCCGCCGCGGCCGCGATGGCGGCGGCGGTGGAGGCGGGCGCCACGTGCGCCAGGGCGGGCACGGGCACGCGCGAGGTGGAGCCGCGGGTGGACAGCAGCTCCCACAGGCGCGCGGTGCGGTCCATGGAGCACGTCAGCGCGCGCCGGCCGTCGTGCGACGTCTGCGCGGGGGGCATGTAGGTACGGTGGGTAAGGTGGGTCATTGTCATCGGTCGGCTCCAGCCGGCGGATGTGCTGCGCCGTTGCAACGACTCACGAGGTAGCCCGCGCCGACACAACTGGTCCTCGACGCCGCACTGACTGCACTGGCTGCACCCCCCCCCCCCCCGCCCCCGCCCCCGCCCCCGCACGCACCACCACGGCGATGATGGCGTCCTCGTGCACGTGGTCCATGCGCGCCACGGGGGCGCTGCCGCCCGCCGGCCCCGCCTCCCACTCCAGCACGGAGCGGTCCTCGCCCACACTCAGCACGCGGCTGGAGCCGGGGATCCAGCACACGCCCGTCACGCCGCCCGCGTGGCCGTACAGGATCTGTGCGGCAGCGACGAGGGTGGGGTTGGGCGGGGAATGACAGGCAGGAGTGGCCATCAATGCAAGCTGCCTGCCTGTGTCCTGCCAAGCACAGGCCCCCTCCCTCAAGAACTCATACCGCAACGCGCCCCAGCGCTTCAATCGTTACCCAGCACGCTCGCCCGCTCACCCGCACGCAGGCCGGCCCGCCCTTCCTGCCCAGGTCCCAAATCTTGATTGTGGTGTCGTCGGAGCAGGTGACGGCCGTGCCCTCCAGCTCGTACTCGCGACTGTACGGGTCGTACGACACCTGCACGGATACCAACCGCCGCGAAACGGGGTCAAGTCGCAGGCTCCATCCGCACAACCTGACGCAACACGGATTGGGGCCCCGGGCTCCGGCCGGTCACAATGACGTTCTTTGACGTGGCGGACCTCGGTGAGGTCCTGCCCCCGGTTGGCATAGCTTGGACTGGTAACCACAACCTCCCCCCGCCCCGCCCGCCCCGCCGCCCACCAGCCGCGCGTCGTCACTGAGCGCCACCCCATCGCAGTCGAAGCCCACGTGCGCCGGCACCGTGGCCACCAGGTGGCCCGTGGACAGCGAGAAGGCGCGCAGGCAGCCTGCATGTGGTGGAGGTGGTGGTGGTGGTGGCGCAAGAATGGGATTTTATTAGTCCAGCCCTGCGATTGGTAAGGCAGTCACGACCTGCATTCCGATGAGCACACCGCCAGGCCGCTCAACCACATACACTTATGCACGCACGCCCGGACGCACGCACGCGCACCCGCCCGCCCTCCCGCCCGCCCGCACGCCTACCCTCGTTCTCCGTGACGGTCACCACGAGGCTGCGGTCGCGGCTGATGGCCACCTCGTTCACCATCTCGGGGTGGCGCGGCAGCTCGCGGCGCACCGACACGCCCAGCAGGCTCCACACGCGCACGGTGCCGTCGCCCGACAGCGACACGATGCGGCGGCCGAAGGGCGACATCTCCAACTCCGTGGCGTCACTGCGTGCGTGTGCGTGCGTGTGCGGTGATGATGGTGGTTGTGGTTGTGATGCCGTGATGACCGCGACAGTGAAAGCAAGCCAAGTCAGCGCGGGGGCGAGGAGACTCAGGCTGGGCAGCTGCCAACAACGGGCGCCGTTTCGGGCAGCTACCGGCTTCCAGCTACGTGCGCGCGTGCGGGTCACTGCCCACCCTGTCGCAGCCCCCCCCGCACCCAGCGATTGCGTTACCACTCCAGCCGGCCAGCTCAAAGCGTCCGCCCGTCACCCCAGGCACAACACCCCAGCACCCACCGCTCCGCCAGCAGCTCCTGCAGGTTGGCGCCGCTGGGGCCACTGCGCGTCACGCCGCCCAGCCCGCCCAGCACACTGCCGCCGGCGCCCAGCGTGCTGTGGCGCGCGCCGGCCACACTGCCCGCCGCGCTGCCAGCGCTGTTGGGGCGCGAGCTGTTGCCGCCGCCCTGCGGGTCAGAGCGGGCGTAGGAGCATGTGGGTGAGGCATGTCAGCGACAGGCATGGGTGTGAGACACGTGGACGAGGCATATTAATGCATCAGCAAATACAAATGCTTGTGTTAGGCTGCCGTGCCCAGAAGGCAAAGCGCCGCCAAGCACACCTCCTCCCCGCAGCTTCCAGCTGGGCGGCCCACCCACCAGGTGTAGGCGCTTGCGGCTGATGCTGTCGCCGCTCAGCCCCGCGCCCGTCCTGAGCCGCACCACGGGGTGGTGCGACCCCACCAGCACGCCAACCCCGCCTGCGCCTCCGCCTGCTGCCTCCTTCACCGCCCCTGCAGCGTCCTTGGACGCCGCGGCGTTGGCGACCGCGCCCGGCAGCCCCACCGGCCCGGCGCCGCGGGCCATGGACTTGGCCTTGGCGAAGGGCCGCACCGGCGGTGACGGCAGGTGCGCCGCCACGCTGGGCAGCGTCGCCGGCTGCCCGAACAGCCCAGTGCTAGGGCCGCCCGGGGGCAGTGGCACCATCGCGCCCAGGCCGCCACTGGAGACGCGCTTGGCCGCCGCGTCCTTTTCCGAGTCGGAGTTGGCGCCGGGCAGGATGACGGTGGGCGCGAAGCGGGTGCGGCCGGGCGCAGCTGCCGGCGTGTCGGCATCGTTGCCGGGGCCGTTGGTGTTGGCGCCGTCAGCGGTGGACTGGGTGGAAGGCGCGTCGGGGTCGGCCGGGAGGGCGAAGCGCGCGGCCTTGCCGCCCGCAGCAGGCTCCTTGGCCTTGGGCTGTGTCGCCGGCAGCTGCGTGTGCGCGTGTCGGCGCGAGGGGTGTCATGATCCCGAGACGGCGCGCACGGCTGGAAACAGAAAGGCAGGCGCGTGCAGGCGCACAAGCCCACAACCACACCCAGAGTGCATCGGCAGCCAAACAACGACAAGCAACGACTCCCCACATCCCGGCTCACCCTCTTGACTTTGTTTGCGGTGTTGACACGCTCCAGCTGACGTGGCAGCGGCACCACCCGGCGGCTGCCCGCGCCGTGCGACGCCGCCATCGCCCGCACCGCGGCCTTGAGACCCATGGGCTTGTAGTTCCCGCCCCCGGGGCTGCCCGGCTCCCCGCCCTGGTTCGTGTGGTTGCCGCTGCCGTCGCCCGTCCCCCCGCCGATGCGGTTGCGCAGGTTGCCGAAGGCAAACATGGCTGTAGAGGCCGCAGTGGCGCCGGCGTTTGCGGCGGCTCCGCCGCCGCTCTGGCGCGCACGGCCGCCGCCGGTGCCGTCGGCGGCGGTGGGCTCGTTGTCGGGCAGCGGGTCGGGGTCATCCTCATCGATCAGCTCGTCTTCATCGAAGTCGGAGTGCCCGTCGTCAGACATGGCGCCCGCCGCCGCCGCGCGGCCGATGGCGGCGCTGCAGCCAGGCACAGAGACAGGGGAACGCAGGTTGACCAGCATGCACAGCGCAGCTTCCCATAGAGTTGCACGCGCTTCTCGCACGCGCATCCACGCAGACACACACAAGCTGCCCCCATCCGGGCGCATCCCCGGCCCAGCTCCCCAACCGCCCAACTACCCCATCGCCCAGATGTCCATCTCTACCCCACCGCCCAACCTACATGGCCGCGGCCGCCCGCACGCTGTGCACCATCTTGCTGCGGATCATGCTGCGGTTGCCGGGGTCGCCGCCGCGGGGCGGGATCAGCGTGCTCATGGCCGAGGTGGCGATGCCGGGTGGCCCGCCGCCCCCGCCGGCGCCGCCGCCTCCGGCCCCGCCAGCGGACACGACGGTGCCGCCGGTCTTGGTGGAGATGGTGCGGGCGAGGGCCGCCGGCTCCGCGTCGCGCGAGCCAAATAGCCGCTTCACCTGAGCGGTTCAAGTCGCGGGTGGCGGCATTGATGCGTGACACGACCAGTGAGCTCAAGTTGTACACGCGAGCTTCTCCCTTGCTGCTGCACCGGTGTGTTGTACGAGTGCACGCTGCCTGCGCCCTGCTCCTGATGCCGCACATTGCGCCCCGCGCCCCAATCATGCCGCTACCGTACTCACGTCCTGGCCGTCGCCCTTGAGCGACAGGAACTTGTTGTTCCAGTGCTCGGGGTCGTCATGCAGCTGCGGGGCGGCAGCGGGTGTGCGGTTGGATTCGGTGTAGCGGACAGGGGCGGGCAGTACGGGGTGGCGGTGGCGGTGGTGGTGGTGGTGGTCGGTGGTGGCGGATGTAAGGCAGCTGAGTCACAAGACTAATTGCATGCGGGGTTCGGCTTGCAGCTGCAGCGCGCAGCACAATGGCGGTTTGGTGCCTGCCCCCGCCCCACGCCCGCCTCATTTCTCAGCTTACCTCGTCGTCGCAAAAGAAGCAGGCGCTGATGGAGTGGAACTCGTTGTCCACCTGATGTGTGACAAACAGACGCCACATAAGATATCAAGCACAAACAGGGCTTGACGTAGGGTTGTAGGTGTTGAGAGGAGCAGTGGGCAAAACAGAACCAACCCCCGGCAGCAGCATGCGAAGCCAGTCCGCCGAGGCCCCCCACTCGGCTCGCCCGCGCCCCCACAGGTAACGCACCCAGGTGCTGTCGAAGCGCGCCAGCTCGCAGCCGTAGTAGGTCTCCACCACCCGCACCACACCCTCCTGCGCAGGCGCGGGGTGGTGGTTTGTTTTGGTGGGTGGCATTAATTCGTCACCAGGAGATGCATGCGCCGGCATGTTTTTCCGTGTAGTGTTTGCGTGGTCCGGTGCTGCTGCTGGTTCTCGCCTCCTGCCTTTTGCCCCTACCTCCTGCCCCTGCCTCCTGTCCCTGCCTCCTCCCCTTCTCTCCCCTCCGCTCCCCTGCGCGCTCCCCGCGCCTCACCGCCGAGCCGAAGCACAGGAAGTTGCCGTCGCTGTTGATGGAGGCCCAGCGCTGCACGCCGTCGCTGGCTACACGCTTGGACAGCAGCAGGTTGCCTGGGCGGGCGCAGGCGGACATACGAAATACGAAGAAGTCGGTGGCCGAAAATGCCGGCAACCATTGCATTGATGCAAAACGGCCGACAAGTGAATTCCTCCATAACAATCAAGACGCCTGCAAAGCGGAGCGGCAGGCCCACGCCCATCGCCAAGCCCGCCCGCCAAGCCGCGCACCTGTCTCGATGTTCCAAATGAAGAGCGTGGCGTGCTCGCCCACCGCCACCGCGATCTTGCGCCGCTCGCTCAGCGCCACGCCGTGCAGCCAGCCGTGGTGGCCCACCAGCGTGTGGAACAGCTTGCCTGGGCGAGACATGAGAGACGGGCACAAGCACCGTGTGTGAGCACGAAGGCGTGCGTGTGCGCATGCGTGTACGCACACTCATTGCCAGCGCCCGCCTGGGGCTCTACCGCCTGTGCAGTGCGTGCACGGCGCTGCGCACACTCCTTGCCTGCCCCTGCCCCTGCCCCTGCCTGCCCGCGGACCTGTCTTGGGGTCCCACAGCATGGCCGATGCCACCTCGGGCACCACCTCTGCGGTGGTCAGCGCCATCTTGCCGCTGTCCATCACCGCCACCGCCGTCACCTGGGGAGGAGCAGTGGCGTGAGGGCCAGCCCCAGCAGCAGCAGCGGCAGGAAGCGGTGAGCCCTGGACGCAGCGGCCTGACACACGCCCACGGCCACGACCACAAGAACGACTGTGGCCCGCTCGCTGCGCCTGCTTCCGTGCCCAGGGACCAGTGGTGCGGTGGCCCTCCACCCTCACCTCGTTCTCGTGCTCCGTGAAGCAGGCGATCTGGCGGCCCTCCGTCAGGTCCCAGCTGCGCGCCGTGGTGTCCAGGCCCGTGGTCACGGCCAGCCGCCCGCCTGCACCCGGGAGGGGGTTGCAAGGTTAAGAAGTCTTGTCATTCACTCATTCCGAGCATGAAAACAACCATTGCCACATCTAAGTGGTGGTCTCAGCCCCAACATCTCCGCTTGCTCGCGGACGGCCCCCCGCTCACCGCAGTAGCTGGAGATGTTGTTGATGTAGCCGGTGTGGCCGGTCAGGGTGCGCTCCAGGAAGGCGGCCGTATACTCCTGCCGGGCGGCGGGAGGGGGACAGTCCGTCGTGAGCACGGAGTTGAGTGAGGCTCCTGCGCCCCCACAACCCCACCTGCACCCGCCCCACCGCAGCCGCTGCTCCCCTCGCCCCACGCTTCCGCGTGCCCCGGTTCCACAGCCCCCTCCCCTCCCGGCCCTGCACCGCACCCACCATGTTGGCCCGCCACACGCGGATGGCACCGCCCGGGTGGCACGTCGCCCAGGAGTAGTCGCTTACAAAGCACACCGCAGTGATCATGTTGCGATAGCTGGCGCCCTGCCACGCCGCCGCCGCGCCGTCCTCGCCACCCTCGGCGCCGCTCTCCTCGCCGCTCGAGTGCAGCAGCCCCGGCAGCCCCGCGGACGGCGGCCCGTTGGCGCCAAAGCCCGCTGGCCGGCTGGCCTTGGCGCCGCCGGGCCGCTGCATGGTCCGCGCCTTGGGCAGGTTCGCCGCCTGCAAAGGCGTCTTGCCGTTCTGCAGCGCCGCCGCCGCAGTGGCGGCGTCCGCGTCGGCTCCTGCCGCCGCCAGCCGCGCGGCCTTGCGCGCGCGCCGCAGCGGGTCGTCGCCGTCCTCGCCGTCCGTGTCCGAGTCCGTGTCGGCGGCGGCTGCGGCGGCCGTGGCGGGCGCGCCCGGCCGCCGCAGCGACAGGTACTGCTTGAAGGCCGCCATGTTGGTGGGCGGCGGCCGGGTGGGCGCGGCCGACGGCACGGCGACGCTGTGGGCAGCAAGCGCCGTGTGGGTGGTGGTGCGGGCGGACGGGCGGACAGAGAGGGCACGCGTGTGTGGGCGAGCGAGACAGGGAGGCGCAAGCAGGCGCAGCGCGCAGGAGGCGCGTGCTGATGCCCGTGTGGCGTGCCGACGTACGCATGAGCCATGCGAACGCTGTAGCCGCGGGGCCGCGTCGGCCCTGGCAGGAACTCACCCGACTGACGACCGTCGCTCCAAGTCATTGTCCAGCGATGCCGCCGCAGCAGCAGGCGGCGGCGGTGCGGGGCCAAACGGCGGCGGCGACGCGGCTGCTGGCGCGGCATCCTGCGGGTTGTGTGGGAAACTCACGTATGGCCATGAGCCCACTTCGCCACCCCCGCTCCCTCGGCAATTGGCGCGCGGGCATTCGTGAACCTTGTTTTCAAGCAGTCCCATCGGTTCCGCGCCCAACGAGCTAAACCGCGGTTGCCCCCTGGTTGTCGCCCATGCCCTTTCCTCCTCGCCCGTCGCACTCCAATCGATCCTGCTACCGTAAAGCCCATCTTCCTGCCCCGCTGCACCCAGCCGCCAGAGCTGGACCCACCCGCAACCGCGGCACCATCCCTTCCCCGCCCCTCTCACCCCTGGCCCTGACTCCTCCAGTGACATGAGCAGCGGCCGTCCACGCCCCAGGTCCCACAGCACATAGCCGTCCTCGCCGCCGCTCAGCAGCAGCCACGCCGGCGCGCGCCCGCCGCCGCCACCGGCGGCGCCGCCAGGCGTGGTCGCGGCGCCGCCGCCCATGCTCTGTCGGCCTGCGGCCTTGAAGGAGCGGTGGCCCGTGGCCTTGAAGGAGCGGTGGCCGCGGAAGGAGCGGCCGCCAGCGGAGGCGTCGCCGAGACGCGCGCACTTGCGCACGGCGCCGCACAGGATGGCCCGCTGGTGGATCCGCAGGATGGTCTGGTACTCCAAACCCTGGGGCGGGCCTGCGAATTAGAGTTGGGGCGGGGTTTGGCGCGGTTTACGGGTGCCCCTGTACGATGGAGGACTTGGCCAGGAGCGCCAGGGCAAGGCAAAAGCAGGCGTGCAAGGCCGGGCGAAAAGGCATGTGCTTGAGCGCAGTCGCTTACATGCTGTGAGGTACTCGGTGCGACCGATTTCGTCGGGTCGGGGCCGTCGCGGCGTCCCCGGCGGCGGCCGCTTGTTGCTCGCGCCGGCGCCGTCAGCGCTGTCGCGCCCGCCTTCGCTGATACCCGGTCCAAACGAGACCGTGTTACCAGCGCCACCAGCCGCCGAGGGCGCCGCAGTAGTCGGCGTCGGCGGCGCCGGCCGTGGCCCACCGGCGGCGCTGGCAGCTCGCGCCGCTGACGGCATGGGCAATGATGCCGGCGACGCGTCGCCAAAGAGTGCAGTCGGTGAACTCATCGGCCGCTGCCCGGCCGCGGCAGCAGCGGCCGCAGCGGCGGCAGCAGAGGCGGCGGCAGCACCATTCGCGCCGGTGCCAGCGCCGCTGCGGCGCAGCGTCACAACCTCGCCGTCAGAGTCCCCATCGCCGCCCACCCCGCCGTCAGCGATGCTGGTGGGCCCGCTCCCGGCCATGCCCAGGTGCCGTGCGATGGTGGACGCCTCCATGCCAAGCAGCGCTGTGGTTGAGTCCGCTGACGGCGCGACGGCAGCGGTGACACCTGCCGCCAGCGTCACCGACGCCAGCGGCGGCGACGGCGGCGGCGTGTCGTCCTCCTCGTGGCCGCCCACGCCCAGCTGCCGCGCCAGCGTCACGGCCGAGTCGCCCGACCGGCTGACGCCAGCGGCGGCCATTGCGGCAGTAACGACGGGCGAGGTCGACGGAAACGGTAGCGGTGTCAGCGCCAGTGCCGCGTTTGATGGCGGCCCCGCCGCCAGCGCTGACGGCGTCGGCGGGGCCGTCCCGCGGCCGTCCCCGGGCCCGACGTCGCTGCCGAGTCGCGCCATCGAAGAGATGTCGATGCTTGAACCTGAAGGCAGCTCGCCGCCCGCCGCCGATGCCACTGCCGTGCCCAACCAGCCGCCGCCGCTGCCGCCGCCGCCACTGCCCGTGCTGAGCCGCGCGGCGGCGCCCGCAATCCAATGGCGGCCGCTGATGGCGCCGCCGCCGACACCAGGACCGCCGCCCGTCGACGGTGCTGGGCTGGGCACGCCACTGCTGCTTCCATCGCGGCCGCCGCTCAATCTTTCACTGGTCCTAACCCCAGCACCTGAAATGCTGTCGCCGCCGGCCGACCAGCCGCGGCCACTTGAGCCCATGCGCAGCGGCGTTACGCCAGTCATGCTCGAAGGCGTCGCCTCGAGAATGTCGCCGACTGCTGCTCCAATCAGTGACTCCGCCGCCTCAGCAGCTGCTACCACCACGGGCGCTGCCGCTACCTCGGCTGATCCCACCGCGAGCCCGCTTCCGCCGTTGCTCATGCGGCCGCCCATGCCGCCGGCGCCGGCACCCATTCCGACCGTGTTGGCACTGCTGGTCCAGCCGCCGCTGGGACTGGTGGCCAGGCCCCGGCCGCTAGGGCTGTTGCCGGCGCCAGCTTGGCTGACACGGCCGCTGGGGCTTGGCATAAGGAAACCGCGTCCACTGGGACTGGGGCCGAAACCTCTGGGACTGCTAGTGCCAACTCCTCCACCGCCTGGCACCTGCGCAGTTGACGCCGCGGGGCTGCCGCCGCCGGATGGGCTGCCAGCCATGCCGCCGGCAAGACTCACTCTGAGTATGGGCGGCGGTGGCATGGCCAGAGACGCCAGTGGCGGCGGCGGCAGCGGTGTGCTGGATCCGGACGCCAGCGGCGTGACGGGTCGCTCTGCCGGCGCGGCGACGCCGCCAGCAGCAGCGGCAGCAGCAGCGCCATCACCAGTTAGCCGGGCACCCACGCTGCTGCCATCAGCGCCGTTACCAGGCCCACCTATCTGGCCGGGCAGCATTAAGCGCAGTGCCGGTTACAGCTGGGTGCGTGGCTCTGGCCCCGGCGGGTGGCTCGACCTGTGAGAGGTCGAGGAAGAGGCGTCAGGCGCGAACGGGGCCGCTACCCCACTGCAGCTGCGCTTATCAAACCGCCACATCAGACTCAGAATGCAACAGCTGCGTCCACCGCGCTCACAAGTGCACATGCCGAAGTTTACGCTGGCATTTCGACGGCCAGATGCGGCACCACGGGTTAAGTCGTTTGAATTTATGGCTTGTTGCAGCTAAATGATTCCACTATGCAGAGATATCCGCAACCCGGCGAAAATTGTTTGAAGCGCCCAGAGCCCTCCTCAACATGCGTTGGTTGAGAAATGTACCTACCAAGAGCTTGCTCAGAGCTACCAGTGCTGGGCTCCTTCATTTAGACCAAGGTGCTAATGCCGGTCCACGCGCTCGGCCGCGCGCACTTCCAAACTGTCAACATCTTAAGCATTGCATTGTAGTGCTATCCGGTGAAGAAATATCAGCAGTGAACGGATTAATGTTCAGTGAGTTTCGACTTTTGCCAAACTCTGTGTTCACTCAGCGAACAACAATAGGATGATATCAGCCAGCTCTATGATACTTCAAAACCAAAACGAATAACTAGCGGGTTGCCGGCTGTCGGTATGCCGCCCGTGTCAATGCGGCACGATCGATGGCCACGGCTCTTCCGTGCGTGTTCCCCAGCCAGTGTGTTAAGCGCGTCAGTCATACTCGAATGCGCGCCTCCGAGGCAATGGTGCGGCTCTGGTGCTTGCCCTATTTGTATGGCCCGCTGAGGCCCCGACTGCTGGTATGAATCCCCTGATCCGTGCGCAGGGGCTTGTGCTCTTGCCGACAAGACATCCGATTTGCGCGGCAGTTACAAGTCCTTGCAAGTGAGTGGCACTCAACAGTGCTTCATGTCTTATGCTATGGCGGAGTCACGCCACGGCCAGTCGGCTACGGCTGGGCCACGAAGTCATGCCGCACGATGTGTCTGTGGTCGACCTCAGCAACTGGGCCATGTCAGGATCAGCACAGTAGCAGGGGCGGGGCGTCAGCAGGAGTAGGGGCGGGAACTTGGCCAGGGTGATTACGCGTGATCAACGGTACCGGTGGGCCGGGCTCGCTGAATCATGCTGCCGGACGTGCTGCCGGACGCTCATGGCAGGGTGCCGAAGGCACGGGCAGCAGCAGATCAAGAGCCCGAGCCATGCGATGAGGACGCCAGTTGTAATTGGTGACTCTTCTGTAAGTAACTTTGAGTGACAACTGGCGTTAGCTGATACTGAGGCTCGGGCTCAGGCTCGGGGTGTCCATGGACACCGCTAAAACTGCTAGTGCTAGTCGCTCTTCCGCAATCATGAGCACCTCAGCATTTGCGAACTCAATTCATCTCGAAGGCGCAGCGCTGCTTTTACTTGGGCTCACTTTTTGTATATGTAATGGCCTCTCGCACAGAGGCCTGGCCCAGGACTCTCTCAGGAATGTGGAGTGTGGCACAGGAGCATGCCTAGTTTCAGCGCTTGCCGACCCATCAATCGCGACCGTGTTCGTGAACTCGACTGGCATCGCCCTCGCGGACTCTGACTGGGCTCCGGTTTCACCCAAGCCGCTGCTGTTAGCGCGGAACTTGACGTTGACAGGTCGCTTGCTGAGCGAGCCTTTGGACCTGTGGCTAATTACTTTGTAGGGCCATACGTGAGTCAGCTCCCGCCGGGTTTGGCGGGCCCCACCCCGCACCCCCCGTTCCCGTGGGCATGCGCTTCGGCACACGCCAAGTCAAGCGCAAGCGACTGGGAACTGATGTTTACGAATGCATACCTACCTACCCATCAAATCCCTTGCAGTTGCAGCTGGCTCCGGGCGTGCGATTGACGCTGCGTGCGGTGGTGCTGCACGACTGGCGGCGCGGCTCGGCCACCCAGGCGCCCGGGTTCGACCTGCTGGCGACCATCCCGCTGGACCCGTGCGGTGGCAATTGCGCGAGATATGTGCCCTAGCCTGAAACATTGGCGGCCCAGGCAACTTCCTGGCGCAAGCAGTGAACGCCGCTGTGTCCTTGCAACTGCCTTGACTGCCCTCCCCAACACGCGCCACGGTGCCACACAACCCCATTGACGTTCCCACGCCTGAACGGCCTGCGCAAGCTTTTACGCCACCTCGCTCTCGGCGTCCTCCCGCTCACGGCGCGACTTGAGCAGCGCCTTGTACACCTGGCGGCTGATAGGGCCGTACCTACATGGCGCACCACACACGGCACACAGTGCATGACCCACACGCGCGGCGAAGACCGTCAAGTGGACGTGCGGCTAACCACCAGGCCATCGCGCTCTGCAGCCGTCGCGGCGCTGCACTCACCGTGTCTTGAAGGCGGCGCTGCAGCGCTTGCCGGCGTTGGCCACCCGGTCGTCTTCGGGCCGCTTGAAGCCGCCGAAGCCGGCCGTGGCGCCGCGCACGATGGTGCTGGCAGCTGCCGACTCCATCTCCTCCTCAGCCACCAGGATCTGCAGGTAGGGCGTGGTAGCCGTCCGGGCGAACGTACCCATCACAATCTTCCAGAAAGCACACTGAAGCTTCACCCAGCATACACACCCCAGTGCACCGGCAGTCCGAGATGCTATGAAGAACCCCTTGCCGCCAGTCGCGCCCCCCTCCATCCAGCCGCCTCAAGTCACACCCACCTGAGCCGTCTCCAGCGCGTTAGCCCGCCACCACAGGTGGTCTGCCGACCCGGGGGCCACACTGCCCACAAGGGACGCCACCATCTCGCTCAACGGCGGCTCGATCTCGCCACGTGCCGCCAGCGCCGCCCACAGCACCGTGTACAGGGGCACCACCGCCGACTGTGTGGGCGTGCGTGGGTGGGGAGTAAGTTATCCCCCAATCAAACACATACAGAACCGCAAATCCAGGGCCGTGAGCACAGTTCCAGTGCCCCGGAGCCGGACGCGGCGTGCGCAGGCATGCCGCTGTACAGAGTCAGGCGTGATGCCGTGAGCTATTCGCGCAAATTTGCGAAGCAGACGTAGAATGTGCTACCACACACGAAGCCAACCGTTCGACAAGGCCCCGCCGCCCGCTCGCAGCCGCCGGTGCCACCGCCGCACCTGCGCCGTCTCCTGCTCCGCCATGCTGAGCTTGAGTTTGCCCATAGCCGCATCCATCAGCTCGACGTAGGCGCCCGCCTGGGACACCACACTGCAGGCAGGAAGTGCGGGTTGGTGCAGGTGAGGCGGTGGTACCAGTGGGTGGACGAGGGTGAAGCTTGGCAAGTGGATGCGAGAGGAGTGCGGGTGGAGGCGCCAGAGAGGGTGGTTGCGTAGTGACAAGGAGCTAGCAGCACAAAGTGGGCTCCGCACTTTCCGAATTGCGTACACGCACCTTGCCGCCGCCTTCCGCCATTTACGCTGGCTGCCGCTTGTCGCGCCACCCGCCTCGTCCTCATCATCTTCATCATCTTCTTCTGCCGGCTGCTGCTTGCCCTTCTTCTTGGACGGCTTCGTCGACTCCTCCTCGTCCTCATCCTCATCCTCTTCGTCCTCCGCGTCCGGCGACACCTCCGCCCATGCTAGCGCAGTCTGCGCACCCACAATCACATGGCACCATATGTTAGAGATCTCGCGAATCGCAGCACGCGCAACTCCCGCGAACTGGCCCAGCACCGGAGGGTACTTGACCGTGGGCCCGGCCCATGGCCCCGGCCCGGCCCAGACCCACATCCCCAGCCTCATTGGCCACTCCTGTTGCGCCGCACTGCCCCTTCATCGTCGCCACTGCCCATCACCACCGCCACCGCCACCGCCACCGCCCCACCTCACCTCCAGGTCCTCCCGCAGCCCCTGCGTGCTGTCCGCGATGTCGGCGATCAGCGCCCGCAGCTTGGGGTCCTGCACGGCGCACGTAAGGAAAGATTGCGCTCTTACGGCAACTCGGCAGCTGCGTGCGCACACCACTCAAGCATGCGCACCCGCCGCACCCGAACCGCCCTCACGCTCACCAGGCCCTCCTCAGTGGTGCAGCGGCTGCAGCCGCACACGAAGCCGTAGCTGTCCTCAAGCGCGGCACGCCGCGCCTCCACCGGCGACAGCAGCGTGCCTCTGGCCCCATTGCCGCCCTCGTACTCGGCCGCCGCCCCCTCGCCGTCGTCCTCCGCCGCCGCCCCCGTCTCGCCGCCAAACACGGACGTGTCGGCGCCGCCGCCCACAGGCAGGTACGACACGGTCAGCTCAGAGCCGGCGGCGACTTTGCGCGCGGCGCGCACAAACAGCGTGTCACTGCAACAGCAGCACACGGGTATGGTTAAACAAGCGGCGTGCGCCCGAGCAGGTCACATACGGTGTGGACCAGGGCACGTCACAATGGCGGGGCGCACGGCTTCGGCCGGCAGGCGTCGGCCAAGGCCACTGCAAGCCAGCGCACCGTAGACCTAGCTTGCTCTTTCGTTCTATCGCCAGCCTGGCCCGGCGCTTACCCTATTACGAATGCCACTGTGTTGGGCATGCAGCTGTGGTTGAGCAGGGAGGCTCCCGGCCACACGCCCAGCGGGCCCACGCGCGGCCCCGCCGGCTCCAGCTCCTCGTCGCCCTCCCAGCCGTCATCGCCGTCGTCGTCATTGTCCACCTGCGGTCGGGGGCACGGACCGCCGTGGCGATGCCGATGTACGCGTGCCTCCCAGCCGCAGCGGGCATGTGTCTGGTAAAGAGTTCACCGTCCCCTGGTGCGCCTTGCAGGTAGGCCCTTCGCAGGACACAACAGTGCGCACCTTGGCTGCATACTCGTCGTCCGGCGACACCGGCCCCACCGCCACGTCCTCCACCTGCCGCCGGGCCCAGTACGCGTCCGCGTCCTCACAGCCGCCGTCCGGCGCAAAGGCATTGGCCTGCGCAAGTTCGGCAGAGCATGCACTTGCTTGACACGGTGACTGCATGGGCCCCACTTACCGCGAGGAGGGCGGCGCCGCTGTGCCAGGCGCATGACCACAGACCGGAAGCAAGCCGCCATGTACTGCACCTCTCCATCCCAGGCCGGCAGCGGCAACCCATCCTCCCCCAGAACCCATCATGCCGGCAGCCCCCACGCACCTGCACCACGTCCGCCAGTATGTCCCGATTGCGGAGGCGATCTGGAACAGAAACGTCCTGCGAGCGGCAGCGGTGACGGCGACGGCAACGGAAGCGCAATAAGCACACACGACATGGCAAGAGCCGTTGTGACAGCTCCGACATATCATGCACGCACATGTTATGTCGATGATCTGCTAGCCCTTGCGTGCCGAATTCCCAACACACCGACGCACCCGCCGCTCTACGGTGTCCGTGCCCACGGCGAGCACAGTCTCCAGCGCCGGGGCGGGCGCCAGCTCAGGCGCCTTGCTGCCCTGGCTGCCCCCCTGCTCCTCGCCCTCCTCGGACACGGGCGGCAGGCCGCACAGGGAGGCCAGCCACTCGGCCTCGCGCAGCGTGTACCTGCACGTGGGCGGGCACACGCGCCGGTGGGCACGTGGGCAGGTGGGCACACGGGGAGGTCGGCGCACGCAGCGTTGCTCACAGGCCACCTGGCACCTGCGCCTCTACTCCGCAGGACGGTGGCGCCATAGACACCATGCGCAGCACGCCCCTCCATCTCGCGTTCCGCCCCCGGGCTGCCAGCCCTGCTGTCATCAAGCCCACCTCCGGCTGAGCAGCTGCCGCTGCAGACCCAAGAACTTGGCGTCCTCCAGGTTCAGCTCCGGATCCAGATCCTCGTCCAGCGGCGTTCCAGGCGCGGGCTCGGTGCCGACCAGATCCTGCGCCAGGCTGGATCCAAGCGCCGCCAGACCGTCATCCCAGGCCAGCGCCAGGGGCCGCACCGCCAGCAGCAGCTCGCCGGGAAGCACCGTGCGGCTGGCCACAAGCCCGCGACCGCGGCCGTCTGTACCGTGGGCAACGCGCGATGAGGCTGTAGGTCAGGAGGTTGTAGCGGTACGAATCCGGCGCGCCATGCCACACGGCCGGTGGCCCTCTGGTGGCTGCTATGCCCCCGTGGTGTGCCCAAGCCATCAGCCCATGACCAGCGCTCGCCCACCCACCCACCCACCCACCTCCCAGCTCGGCGACCGCCACTGGACCCACTTGTGGTACGAGGGGTCCCGCACCGGGGTCCGTGAACAGTGCGTCAGCGGCCGCCTGCGCTGCAGCAGCCACAGCTGATGGCGCGCTGCCACGCGCCCGCGGCCCTGCGCCTGTACCTGCGCCTGCATAGCCGCGCCCACCCTTGCCGCCGCGGCGCCCCGAGGTGGAGGAGGAGGGCTCTGAATCTGAAGAGCTGCCCGAGTCCTTGCCCGCAGGTGCGGCAGCAGCGGAAACGCAGCGTGGCATGGGCAGGAAGCTGCAGCCGCCACGTTGCAACTGGCTCACAGGCCACCGTCCCTGGCGGCCGTCCGGCCGGGTCGTAAGGGTCACAGCGGCGGAGCAAGAGGCTTTGGTGCGTGCGAAGGCACTGGGGCGGACACCTGCGCACATGAAGGGTGCGCGGGGGCTCGTTTGACGGGCTGCCGGACTTCGTTCGCAAGGCGCGCAGCCCGGGGCCCGCACAACTCCCATCGGCGCTCCATGGCATCTCTTTGCTCTCAACGACCAGGAACACCAGCGATGTGGGCCTTCGCGACGCCGTGGGAAATTAGCCCCAACGAGGGCTGCTCACCAGCCATGGCGGCAGACTCAGACGTGCAGCACGCGCGCAAGCACGGCGAATGCCGGTTCAATACAAATGACGACATTAACTTGATGTGGTCTAGGTCGGTTTCGGCCGCTAGTGGCTCAGTGGCTTTGCGTTGAATGCAATTGTGACCCAGGCCTGGGTTGTCAGAAAAGGAACCCGGGCACTTTCTGGTGGAGGAAGAACGTTAATGTATATGTGCCCACAATGCGCTTTCCAGAGCCGACCAGTCGCCCGGGTCAATTTACCGTACGCGGCGTTGCGGGTGCCGGCGTTGCGGGAGTGGCCCGGTGCCCCCGGCCAAGGCCTCCCTCTCCGCTTCATTCAAACGTCACTGCCGCTTGGTGGCGGAGGTCGCCTACCAATACTTGCACGCTGTCCAGAGTACGCTTGAACCCGACTGAACCCGAGCAGTGTCACAATCCGCCGGTCAAGCGGGTGGCACGGTGCGCTGCGGTGCGCGCCCACCCCACCCTCCAACCCCGTCTGCCCACCCCACAACCCCATCTCCCCCTTGCTTTCCTTTTTCACACACCGCCTCCTACAATCCTTTGATTCCAAACCCCAGTCCTGAATGCATGCATGATCATGACGGCCGGATGGCGTCCCTGCGCGATGGGCTGGAGCTCACTTCAGCTTCAGAATTTTGTCCCCTATATCACCAAGCATATCATACAGCGCTGTCGGCCGAGCTGCTTTGCTTCCTACCAAACTGTAATTGAGATTGCAAGACTCTGCTCACTGCGTCTGATATCCTCCACATTATTCCCGAAGCACACTTGTGTCATTTCCAGTTGCCGAGCAGCAGCATTGCAGAGTAGCTTGAGCACTCGCGACACCTTGTTGTTGGCCAGTCGGCGCCCGGCGAGCCTCCGGGTGGCCAGGCCGTGGCTGCCATGGCTCAGGAGGATGACACGATGAAAGCCGCGGAGCCGGAGCAGAAAGCAGCGACCGGCGAGGCTGGTCGCCCTGCCGATGGAGGTGCTGCCAGACCGGTCAAGCGGTACCGAAGGGATGAGCTTGACAAGGACGAGGAGACCCCGATTTTGCTTTCAGAGGACGGGGATGACGAGGGGTGAGTTCGGCCGAACAGCTTTTGGCGGGGCGTGCCGGGGGTGCGTGCTGGGGCATGCAAGGAGTGGGAGGGAACACAGGTCACATGCCCGGACCACAGGTCACAGGCCCTAGCTGTTGTCGGGGCCGGCCGTTGTCAGGGCTCACCCGAGACCGGAAAGTCCGTGCAGCCACACGTCTTGTTGGGGGCCATGAGCATGCACCCTCCCTCTCTTCATGGTGAGCGCAGGCAGGAGTACGTGCCGCTACGCAAGCGGAGGGAGGCGGAGGAATCCCGGCTGGTTGCGCTGCTGCGGGTGAGTGGCGTGGCGGGCGCGTCAGGCCGCAGTGGCAGTGCTATATGCGGGTACGAGGGCTGGTGGGTGGCAGTGCGAGGCGGCCGCGCTTGGTGTCACAGTTGGGTGCTAGCGGGGCAGGGCGGGACGAAGGGTTGACGCGCATGTGGGGTGCTGCGCGGCATGGTCAGCTACCCGTTCGCGCACACAGCGCTGCGGCTCAGTGGGCGGCACACCGGGTGCGTAATCGACTGCGGCGGCTTAGGATTTGGGAAGGGACGTAAGCGGCCACCCTGAAGGCAATGCTGGCGCCAGGCAAAGACCTAATGGGTAGGCAGTCGGGGGCACTGGCACCGCACACTGGGTGCAGGGACAGTCACGGGCACACGTACATGCACACGCCACACGCCACCCGTCCCTTTCAACGCATGCTACAGGGCGGGCGGCGGGCGGGCAGCGTGGAGCCTGACGGCGGTGGACGAGCGGGCAGCGAGCCGCCCGGAGACCGGCCCAAGGAATCGCTGCTGGTCATCACCGCCAGGTGGGCCCGCTGCTGGGGGCTGCATGAGCTGATGGGTCATACTCGTGTGCAGAGGTGCACGCTGTGTAAGGTTCATGGTTTCGGGCCTCGGGGCCGCGGATGCTGCCACAGTGGGGGCATGGACCTGCTTAACCTGAGCGTCCCGAGTGTGGCGGCCCCAACCTGCCCAGCCAACGTAGCTGCCTGCGGCATGTTCGGTGCACAGGAATCTGAAGCAGACGGGCGCGCCCACGGAGGCCCAGGCGGCGCTGGAGGAGGAGGCGGACATCATGCGGCACGCGCTGCAGAAGCAGGCGCTGAAGGCGGTCAAGGAGCTGGCCACGGTGAGGCGGGGGGCAGGGGGCAAGGGGCAGGGGGGCAAGGGGCAGGGGTAGGGGCAGGGGGTTGGGCGCTGAGGAGGAGCCGGGCACGCGAGCGGAAACGGCCACCTCAGCATGGCGGGGCTGACAGGTTCGAAGGCAGCGGCTGAGGCGCTGCCAGTACCGAGGTGGGATGAGGGGGTTGGCGTGCCGGAGGCCTCTCCTTCTCTCCCCTCCCGGGCCCCGCTCCCGCTCACGCTTCATGGCGCCGGCTCGCAGGGTGTGGAGTACACTCGGTCCATCGGGACGGGCTGGAAGCCGCCGCTGCGCTACCGCCGCATCCCGCCGGACCTGCAGCAGCAGCTGCGTGACGTGCTGCGCATCGTGTGCGACGGCCGGAGCATCCCGCCGCCCATCCCCAGCTTCGCCGGTAGGAGGGAGGGTGCTCGTGGGACTCGACCTTGAGTTGCTTCCCGGATCGGATCGTGCGTGCGGCAGGTGCCGTGTTATGGGGCGCCCATCGCCAAGCGCGCGTTCCCGCATGCCGCACGCGTGCTGATGCCTGGCTCCCTCTCGTTACCCTGCGGGGTACCCCCTCACTGCATGCCGCGTCGCCATGCAGACATGAAGCTGCCGCCTGCGGTGCTGCGGGTGCTGGCGAGCAAGGGCATCAAGAAGCCCACGCAGATCCAGATGCAGGGCCTGCCGGTGGCGCTCAGCGGCCGTGACATGATCGGCATCGCGTCCACCGGAAGCGGTGGGTGGTACACGTGCGTGTGGTTGCAATTGTGGATGTGAGCATGGTGTGGCGCAGTGGTGCGGGGTTGTGTTCAAGCTGCAGCCTTCACCGCAGGGCTTCTGCACCTCAAGTACGCTCAGAGGTTGTGCTCGACACGTCCTCCTTTGACCCTTGCGGTACCCATTGGGCTCCACGCAGGCAAGACGCTGGTGTTCACGCTGCCCATGATCCTCATCGCGCTACAGGTGTGTGGGGTGCGGGGCAATTAAGGGCGCGGTCAGGGTATGGCAGTGTGGCACGCGCTGGTGCACGACTCGCACATCATCCTCATCTTGCCCATGAGCGCAGGAGGAGATGCGCATGCCGCTGGGCCAGAACGAGGGCCCCATCGGCATGGTCATCTGCCCCTCCCGCGAGCTGGCCACTCAGACGTACGAGATCGCGGATATGTACTGCCAGGTGAGGTTGTGTGTGTTTGTGTGTGTTTGCGCATGACCCCCGCATGACCCCCGTGCATAGCTCCACGACGTCGGAGGAGGAGAGCGCCATGTCCCTCACCCTCACCCTCACAGGCGCTGAACGCCGACCGCTACCCGGAGGTGCGCGTCATGCTGTGCATCGGCGGCATCGACCCCAAGCCCATGTACGAGACGCTGCGGCGGGGGCTGCACGCCGTGGTGGCCACTCCCGGCCGCCTCAAGGTGGGGCCCTTGGGAGGCTGGGAAATGCTGGGCTCAGAGACAGGGATTAGAGCAGCAGGCCCACACCTTGCGGGCTCAGCGTGCGCCCATCGTCCGCGCCCGGGCTTCGCCGAGCGCTGACTCGCAGCCGGCGCAGCCGCACTCGAACCCCAACTTGCCAACCGCCACATGTCATCGCCCGCCTGTTACCACGTGCCTGTTCAGGACCTGCTGCACAAGAAGCGCATGAACCTGGACATCTGCCGCTACCTGTGCCTGGACGAGGCCGACCGCATGGTGGACCAGGCGAGCAGCGGGCGGGGCGGGAGGGCGGGGCGGGGGGGGGGGGGGGGGTAGTTTTTTTCCAATTCCCAAATCAACCATTGCCTTGCCAACCCAAAACCCATGTGCGGAGGAGAGCGGTATACTTGTGTTCTTGTTGGCGGTCTTCGGTCTTGTTCATCTAGTCGTCGCCGGCATCTTGGGTCGTCGACTCCAGTAGCAAGTAACGCCGTTCGGCGTTTTCGCGTCACCCAGGCTCGCCGCGCGCTCACACCCAGCCCGACCCAGCCTATTTCGCTAATCACACACTATACCCACCTGTAGCCACACGCGGAAGGGCCGGGCAGCGTCCACGATAAGCCCGGCAGGAGCATCCAAAGCATCATCGACATGCGGGGAGGGTAGAGGCGAGCAGGGCTTGTGAGCAGACGAAAGGAACCTATGGAAGACCTATCCTATGACCTATCCTATGACTGAGAACGCGCGAGCCCGGGTGACTTGCGCCCGGTTGCAACGGGCGCAGGCTAAGTAGGCCGGCACGATTGCATGGGCACTGCATGGGGGCGATCGCGACGTCTCCGTTGAAGGGGCCGGGGGAAGGTGGAGGGTGGGGGGGGGGGGGGGGTTGCAAGGATGGTACAAAAACGTGTCGCAGTGTAGACAGCAGGGGGGATGGCGGGGGCAGTTCAGTCCACCATGCCCAGAATTAAGCATGACTGCGAACCCAAAGCCAATACCGTAGCGCTGATGCTGAGGCGACGTGCGTCCGTCGGTTGGGTCCGTTTGGATCGATGCTCCTCCACGCGGCGGCGCATGCCTTGCCGAATCGCTGCCGGACCCCTGCCGGATCCCTGCTGGGCGCACTGTATGC
Organism: Chlamydomonas incerta; assembly: GCA_016834605.1. Classification (NCBI taxonomy): domain Eukaryota; kingdom Viridiplantae; phylum Chlorophyta; class Chlorophyceae; order Chlamydomonadales; family Chlamydomonadaceae; genus Chlamydomonas; species Chlamydomonas incerta. The sequence goes on from JAEHOC010000016.1 coordinate 1,918,961, forward strand.
GTTTGTTTAGCGACGGCCATCTCCCGCTCCTGCTCCTGCTCCTGCCTGCAGGTGGGCTTTGAGGACGACGTGCGCGACATCCTGTCCTTCTTCAGAGGCCAGCGCCAGACGCTCATGTTCAGGTGCGGCGACAGCAGGAGGGGGCGCTCGGGGGCAGGGGGCGCTTGCTGCGGGTTTGAGACTGCCCATAGCTGGCTTGTTGAGCCTCCGCGTCCGCGTGTGTGCCCTGGCCCTGGCCCTGCAATCGGGCTCCCCTGCTCTCATCGCCCCCCTATCCAGCGCGACCATGCCCGCCAAGATCAAGGCGTTTGCGGAGAGCGCGCTGGTGGACCCCGTGGAGGTCAACGTGGGACGAGCGGGTGAGGAGGGAAGCCTTCTTAGTTACCAGCCCAACCTACAGCGGGACTGGGGCCTGTGCAGCGGTGTGCCCGGGAGCTGGGCGCACCAGCAGCACAACGCTTAGGCGCCGCGTGCCGGGTATGGGCTGGATGCGGGCCGATGCGCGCAAGGCTGGTTGATCAACCGCATGCCTTGAAGATGTTGCACCGTGCTACGGCAACTCCGCACCTCGCCGCTCGCGCATGCGCCTTCGCGCCCTCATTCTCACCGCGGTCGCTCCCTGCCTACTCCCTCCCGCTCTGCAGGTGCCGCCAACATGGACGTGATCCAGGAGGTGGAGTACGTGAAGGAGGAGGCCAAGCTGCCGTACCTGCTGGAGTGCCTGCAGGTTCGGTGGCTGGCTGGTGGTGCTGGTGCTGCTTCTTAAAGGCTTTGCGTGCGGACAGAGCTGTCCTCCGGCGAGTGCGCGAGTACTGGAGTCCTTGAATAATCCCTGTCTTACTGTGCCGCCGCCCCGCCGCCCCGCCGCCCCTGCAGAAGACCGCCCCGCCGGTGCTGGTGTTCGCGGAAAACAAGCGCGACGTGGACATCATCCACGAGTACCTGCTGGTGCAGGTGGGTGTGGGGTGGTGGAGGGAGGTGAGGTTGCATGTGGTCGAGGGGCGCAGGCGCCGGCGCTTTGTGTACGTGACGTGGTTGTCGGTGCGGCTCAGCCGCATGCATCGCAATGTGACAGCCGCAGCTGCTGGGCAGTCCGACGTATCTGGACGTGTGGCCAGAGGGGTGCGTGTGGCACCCCGTGCTTAAACTCAGCCCGACCCCGCAATGCGCCCCAGGGTGTGGAGGCGGTGGCGGTGCACGGCGACAAGGCGCAGGAGGACCGCCACGCAGGCATCGCGTCCTTCAAGAAGGGCGACGCCGACGTGCTGGTGGCCACTGACGTGGCGTCCAAGGTGCTTAGGGCTTTGGGGGGGCGGGGGCAGCTAACGCGGGCGGCAGTGGGCTTTGGTGAGGAGCGGTTGTAGAGCTGCAAGCCGCAACGGGGCGCGTGCCGAGGCCTCCGCCACCAGCAGTAATGCAGCAGCAGCAGCAGCAGCGGCAAGCAGTGGTACCGTACCAGCCGCGACCACCCATGCGGTCCGACACGTTTGTCCGCCTGCCACATGCCAATCCCCCATGAATGTAATCCCCCTTCCACGTTCATTCCCCAGGGTCTGGACTTTCCGGACATCCAGCACGTGATCAACTACGACATGCCCGAGGAGATCGAGAACTACGTGCATCGCATCGGTGAGGAGGGCTGGGGGGCAATGGATTGGAATGGGCCCACCGTTGCGCCCTGATCCACACGCCGTGCCCACGTGACGCACACTCCAAACACCTCCTTCCACGCAGGTCGCACGGGTCGTTGCGGCAAGACGGGTGTGGCTACCACCTTCATCAACACCAAGCAGTGCAGTGAGACAATCCTGCTGGACCTCAAGCACCTGCTCAAGTGAGGTTGCGTGGAGCGAGCAGGCGTTTACTAAGTTTGCTTGAGGTGGCTGGTGACTGAGCGATTGAGCTAGATCTGGCTGACGGGTCGAGTGTACGATAGCGCAATTGCAGGGTAGTATCCTGACGGTTCGGCTGACCGTCCAGCAGTCCATGGGCCTCCAAAGCCTCTGCCCCTGACCTGCCCCCTGTCACCGAATCGCGCTCCGCTCCATTGACCCCCGACTCTAACCTTCCCCCACGCGCACACCACCAGGGAGGCCAATCAGCGGGTGCCTCACTTCCTGCTAGCGCTGGATGACCCCCTGGAGGCTCAGGTGGGTCCAGGTGCAGGGGTCTCGCACCCGCACCCCAGCTAAATTTTTGGTTTGTTTCACCCCCACACCCGCACCCTACCCTCTATAGGCGGAACTGGAGGAGAAGAGCGGCATCAAGGGCTGCAGCTACTGCGGCGGCCTGGGCCACCGGGTTACCAACTGCCCCAAGCTCAAGTCCGAGGACAAGTCGAAGTCGCGCGCTAACAAGGACTACTTCGGCAGCGGCGGCTTCGGAGGAGAGATTTAATAGAGGTCCTGCATTTGTTGTGCGTGGGACTGCGACGCATGGCACTGTGTGGGGCCGAGGGCTGCTCCTGGCCCGTGACTGCGAAAACAAATTGGCAAACGTCGCGTTGTGTATGAGGATGGACTAACAGACCGTGCAGATACGGACGGGCGTATGTACACTGCTGCCTTGGTGTGCGGGTAAAGCGAGTATGCATGCACGTCCAGGCGAAAAGAAGCACGGCCTGGCATGGCGGGTGGAATGCGTGGCGAGGGCGCGTGTACATTCCTGCGTTTGCCCGGTGCCGCGCGCGGGAGGAACGAAGCGAGTGTAGGTTCAATTCTGCACAGCTCTCGCTTGCAATGAGCTGCAAAGCGTGCCAAGGGTCGCATTCAAGGGTACACTTGAGCCTTTGTATGGCACCGAGCGTCAGAGCGGTTACAGTGCCCTCCACGTGTGCGACATGCCCCCACGGTAGGCCATCCGTGGCCCTCACCAACGCGGCGTCCCCGCACGCCGACGCAATGTGTTTGCACCTAGAACAGACGGCCATGCAGGAGTCAGGACGGTGTGTTAGGGCACTAAGATCAGGAGGGACTACGGATCAGCCTTATGAAGGTGCAGCAAGCTCACTGCCTCACCCGCAGAGCTGCTATGCGCTGCACGTACCGTATCAGCACAGCGCTCGCCGCGAAACAGGCACTTCGCCCCCGCTGACGTAGCGCCACAACGTCAACATGTCATGCACGTATGCCACCCTGTGCGACCTCCCTGCCATGCATGAGCATGTCACGCATGTAGCCGTAGCCATCAACGCAACACATACGCCCACCCCCACCCCCACACACGCATGCGTGCGCGCGCGCGCGCACGTAACGTCCACTTGAGACTTGCACGCACACGTACATCTGAACCTCGCTCGTAGGTTGTACCCAAGTCGATTGTGACCCTGCATTGGAGCTGCGACTCACACTCTGAGTCAGGTCCACAAGCCACACGCGCACATGCGTCATGCCTGCGCAGTGGCGCTCCTGCCATACCATGGCTGCCGAGCCTCTTGTCATCCATTTAAATCCTCCAATCCACGCTCTGCTACCTTCACAGGCAGACCATTGACTCACCCCACGTGACCGTGCGTGTGACGACGGGTCGACGGTATCAGCCCAGACAGTCATACACGCTACTTGTCCTCCGCCGCGCGCACGAGACAGGCAGACTGCAGCATTTCTCCAAGCATCTTCGGTAATAGGACTGCTGCAGCGCCTGACTCCACACCTGGCGCGCTTGGTGTGCCCACCATGAGCCAACTGCTACAACGCGACCCGGCTCTGTGTGTTCCAACAGTTTCAGGCCCGCACATTAGGTGGGCGCACACCACGTACATCCTAGCTCAACCAAGCGCAAGATGGGATTGCCCACCATGCACAAGAATGCATGAATGCACTTTATTGTTGGCATTTGCTTCAATGCCGCGTGATTCGAGATGGATGAATGATAAATTGACGCCTGTTCGGCCACGGGCGTGTCATGCGCACGCCGTATACTCAAGTCACTCATACATGCATAGGTGCACCCCCAGGTGCGGGGCGGTGCGGGACAGCGCGTTCACAGCGCCACACCCATGTCTGCCCAGTCTTCACTCCTCTGTCAGAACAGAACAACAACCGGGCCCGTTGTTGTTGTTGTTTCCCCGCATGCACTGCGAGCCGGACGGAACGAGCCTTTTTATTGACTTCCCAAATTGTGTTGGGAAAGAACACCCGCTTAAGTGCGCGCAGCTTAGCAGGCAATAAAGACATAAAGTACATAAAAAGCACATAAAAATGCCCCCTGCCGCAACGACGTGCGTCACACCTGGTGGCGGCAGTACGACATGGTTCTGGCCAGCCCCGATTGCCCGGGTCCCAACCTGACAGGTCTTACACCATCCGGTCCTTATAAAGGGCGAAAACCCTGCCCATTGTATCCGAATCGATGGCGCGGTTGTAGACCATCAGAGCGCCGAGCTCGTCCTCGGCGTTGTAGATGGGCTGCAGCCTCCAGTAGCGGCCGATGTTGATTTCATTGAAGGCCGTGGGGAAGCCGAGTGCCGAGTCGCTTCCGGTAAAAGATGTAAAAGAGGTGTCGGTGGCGTAGCGGCGGTGCAGATTAAGAACCATGGGTCCGCCGGCGGTCGTTTGCGTGCGTGTCACAATCTCAAGCACCCACGTGTTGGCCGCGGGCGGCGCTGCCGGTAGCGAGCCCACCGTGCCGCCGGGAAACAGAGAAGAGCCACCATTGGTGCTGGTACCAATGCGCGACATGGACGAGCTGTACCAGATCAAGGCCGAGTTAGTACCAAGTGCCGCGGTATCCATATAGACGAATTGCCTAGACCCGGAGGTAACCACGCGAGGCCGGTGGAGAGCAACCACAGTGAACTGCGACGTGTTGCTGGTGCCCCAGTTCTGAAGCGTCGTGGAGGGCGGCAGCGTGAGGCGCCCCAGGCAGTTGCCGGTGATGTTCAGAGCGGGGGCCGCCGCGGACGCAGTGACGCTGCAGTTGGCGCTGCCGGTGAAACTGAAGACGTTCGTGGGTGCGCGCGCGGGATCAAGGTCGGTCCAGCTGCTGATAGGCTGATTGGCCATGGAGGCCAGGGCGCCCGCATCAAGGTACAAGGTCTCGGGCCGGTCAGCCGCATCCAGCTGGGCGGTGCACACCGTGTTCGAGGTGCTGGAGCACGGCGTGACCACAAACTGGAACGACGAGCATGCCGCGCACTGCAACGCAACAATCGTGGCATGGTAAGTAAGACAGCGCAAAGCGCGAGTGAAAGCCTCCGCACAGCACAAGCACCATATGCGTCGCAAGCCGTTCCCGCCGTATCAGCTTACCGTCTGGCACTGGCGGTCGGTAGTGGCGGTGGGCTCAGCAGTCTGGAACGTGCCGGCGGGGCAAACGGCGGTGACGGGGGCGCACTGGCGGTCAGCAGTGGCGGTGGGCTCAGCAGTCTGGTACGTGCCAGCGGGGCACACGGCGGTGACGGGGGCGCACTGGCGGTCGGCAGTGGCGGTGGGCTCAGCAGTCTGGTACGTGCCGGCGGGGCACACGGCGGTGACGGGGGCGCACTGGCGGTCGGCAGTGGCGGTGGGCTCAGCAGTCTGGAACGTGCCAGCGGGGCACACGGCGGTGACGGGGGCGCACTGGCGGTCGGCAGTGGCGGTGGGCTCAGCAGTCTGGTACGTGCCAGCGGGGCACACGGCGATGACGGGGGCGCACTGGCGGTCGGCAGTGGCGGTGGGCTCAGCAGTCTGGAACGTGCCGGCGGGGCAAACGGCGGTGACGGGGGCGCACTGGCGGTCGGCAGTGGCGGTGGGCTCAGCAGTCTGGTACGTGCCGGCGGGGCACACGGCGGTGACGGGGGCGCACTGGCGGTCGGTAGTGGCGGTGGGCTCAGCAGTCTGGTACGTGCCGGCGGGGCACACGGCGGTGACGGCGGCGCACTGGCGGTCGGCAGTGGCGGTGGGCTCAGCAGTCTGGTACGTGCCGGCGGGGCACACGGCGGTGACGGGGGCGCACTGGCGGTCGGCAGTGGCGGTGGGCTCAGCAGTCTGGAACGTGCCGGCGGGGCAAACGGCGGTGACGGCGGCGCACTGGCGGTCGGCAGTGGCGGTGGGCTCAGCAGTCTGGTACGTGCCAGCGGGGCACACGGCGATGACGGGGGCGCACTGGCGGTCGGCAGTGGCGGTGGGCTCAGCAGTCTGGTACGTGCCGGCGGGGCAAACGGCGGTGACGGGGGCGCACTGGCGGTCGGCAGTGGCGGTGGGCTCAGCAGTCTGGTACGTGCCGGCGGGGCACACGGCGGTGACGGGGGCGCACTGGCGGTCGGTAGTGGCGGTGGGCTCAGCAGTCTGGTACGTGCCGGCGGGGCACACGGCGGTGACGGCGGCGCACTGGCGGTCGGCAGTGGCGGTGGGCTCAGCAGTCTGGTACGTGCCGGCGGGGCAAACGGCGGTGACGGGGGCGCACTGGCGGTCGGCAGTGGCGGTGGGCTCAGCAGTCTGGTACGTGCCGGCGGGGCACACGGCGGTGACGGGGGCGCACTGGCGGTCGGTAGTGGCGGTGGGCTCAGCAGTCTGGTACGTGCCGGCGGGGCACACGGCGGTGACGGCGGCGCACTGGCGGTCGGCAGTGGCGGTGGGCTCAGCAGTCTGGTACGTGCCGGCGGGGCACACGGCGGTGACGGGGGCGCACTGGCGGTCGGCAGTGGCGGTGGGCTCAGCAGTCTGGTACGTGCCGGCGGGGCAAACGGCGGTGACGGGGGCGCACTGGCGGTCGGCAGTGGCGGTGGGCTCAGCAGTCTGGTACGTGCCGGCGGGGCAAACGGCGGTGACAGCGGCGCACTGGCGGTCGGCAGTGGCGGTGGGCTCAGCAGTCTGGTACGTGCCGGCGGGGCAAACGGCGGTGACGGCGGCGCACTGGCGGTCGGTAGTGGCGGTGGGCTCAGCAGTCTGGTACGTGCCGGCGGGGCAAACGGCGGTGACGGCGGCGCACTGGCGGTCGGCAGTGGCGGTGGGCTCAGCAGTCTGGTACGTGCCGGAGGGGCACACGGCGGTGACGGGGGCGCACTGGCGGTCGGCATCCCACTTTGGAGGCACGGCCTCAAACTCGTTTGCCTTGCAGATGCTCAGCATGCTGCAGCGGCGGTCCTTGTTCCACTGAGGTGCGGAGGATTGGAACTCGCCCGCAACGCAGACGGTGAGGATGCTGCACACACGGTCGCTGATTGACGTCGGCGCGGCGGATTCGTACTCGTCCACAGCGCACGCCGCACGAATCTTGGCGCACACCCGGTCCGCCAGAGCGGTGGGCGCGGAAACCTCGTACTCCGAAGCCAGGCAAGACGTGACTGGGGTGCAGGTGCGGTCGGAGGTGCGGGTGGGGGCGGCCGACTGGAAGGTGATGCCCGCGTGGCACGGGGGACTCACCTGTGAGCACAAGTAAGGGGCGCCTTAGTAATCCAATGTGGCTTGCATGTGCACAGTTCGGTACATCAAGATCCATGTCTCAGTCCCATAGTTGAGCATGGACGCACCGATGCGCAAACACAGTCTGCGTTCCAGGTCGGCGGGCAGTGCCCGTATCATGTAGATGGCTTTTGGCCCCCGGCGTCTACATAGCGTAGATGACCCCTCCCGCGCCATCTACGCCCGGAAAAGTTTTCCTAGGGGCACGCCCCCAAAATCCCCAAACCATCTACGCTTCCTGTCTAAAATACCGCCAAATCCGCCCAAAACGTCTACGCTCCGTAGATGCGCGGCCCCAAACCCCAAAATGTTTTCTCCGCCTTCGGCGGATTTGGGGCAAATTTCTACAGCGTAGATGGAAGACACGGGCACTGTCGGCGGGGACATCTGGAACTGATCCACGCCGCATGCAGTCACCTGTACGGCATGCATGGCGTGATTGGATCATACCACACTTGTGCTTTCCATGGCATCAGAATATTGGCTCGAGTTCAAAGGTCTTTCACTGCGCGCAACTAACGTATGAGCCAGTCAGGCAATGGGCCCCGTTCCCCAATTGCTCTGTCCTACCTGCTCGCACACACGGTCGGAGAGGGAGGTGGGAGAGACGGCCTCGTACTGATTGGCTCCGCAGACTGTCACTGCCGTACATACACGGTCGGAGGTCGGAGTAGGAGCGGCGGACTGATAGGACACACCAGCGGGACAAGGTGCCGAAACCTGCGAACGATGCGGAACGGGGTCAGCAGGTGACTAGGTTGTACGGATCCGGGTTTGGCACGCAAGCACACGTGGCTGCGTTCCCGAAGCTCACCGCTGTGCACTTGAAGGCGTTGTTCTTTCCGGTCTTTCCAGACGCGGTGCAAAACGAGATACCCGCGCAGCACTTGACAGTGCCGGCGGCATTCCCGCCTGTCGCGGCATTGCAGTTCGCACCGAGGTCCAAACATCCGGCCGCGCTGCCAAGCGAGCGTCTCCCAAGGTCAACCGTTGAAGCAGAGCTAATATCAACAAGGGCCAATATAGATATTAGCCCAAGTCGACAGAGCCCGCGCGCCATGGCGGATTTCGATGGCGACGCCTGGCAACAGTTTTCCTTAGTGTCAGCGCAGCGCTGATGTACTTCTACGATAATGAGTCAGGAATGAGTCTGCGCGCAAGAGTAGGAAGGCTCGGAGGGTCGGAGGAGGGCGCGGGAGGTCGTGCGGAAGGTCTCTTCGGTCTCAAAGCGCAACGCGTTGATTGATGCTGGAGTATTTGCAGGGAGCAAAAGGATAATAGTTGTTGCATAAAGAGAGTTCAAAACTGGTATAAACGCTGCCGCAAGGATTGGGCGTTTCGTCTGAGCCCCGGATTGCATGGGAGGCGATGCGTCATCTAATCCACGAGCCGGCTTCTTCAGGTCAGCACATAAAACATTGTGGTGTACAATTTAGCGTTGTACTCAAGCCTGGGAGCTCGGACCTAAGAACTTTTCCGCCGCACCTTCACGTGGCTGTGCGAACCCTGGCAGTGCGAACCTCCGAGACAGCACCACACCTCGTGACCACACGTCTTGCTTCGCCACGTTTCTCGCGATTCCCCCGCCCTGCAGGTAAGCCCTTTAGGCAGCCTCTGCAAATTGGCGCCACGCCTTGCCGGCCCCAAGGAAACCGACACCGTGTCAGCTTGATCATCCGTTCCGTGTTCGCCCGCCAGCTCGCCGTCTCCTTCCCGCCCACTCACCCAGTGCCCACTCCTGTTATCATCGCCATGGCGTTTCCAATCCTGCCCGGCAGCGGATCTATGCTACAGTCACCCCAGCATGCTCACCCCTCTTCTCTGCCTGTCATCGCCGGACCCGGCCTGAATGGGGCCCCGGGTAAACCTGTTGTCTCCGTACTCGTAAACTCTCGCTACGACCGGATCGACTGCGGGGTCAGGGATGGCGCTGTCCGGGCCGTCTGGCGCCAGGTGAACTCCCACAGGTCCACGCCATCCGCGTCCTTCCAGCCCTCCACCAGCATGCCCTGTGTGCGGCGCGTCGAGGGGGAGTGGTAAGGAACGTTAACACAAGCACAATCACCCCCGCCCTGAGTACAGGGCACTTCCTGTGCTTCATCCAACCTAACCTCGCTAACATACACTTCGACTGCGCATACACACGGGCAGGCAAACGCCCACACCTTGCTATGCAGCACAAGCAGCATGTTCTTAAGCGCCTCCGGCAGCGCCTCCGCCAGCACCTCGCCCTGCTGCCGGTTGGCAGCCGCCGCGGAGGCCAGCACGTCCAGGATGCCGCGCCAGATGGCGCCGAATGAGGGCAGGCTCTCCAGCTATGCATTATAGGAGAAAGGCGCGACAGCGGCCAGGGGTCAAGCCGAGCAAGGAAAGTGGTAAGCACCCTGCAGCAGGCTTGATGCACAGATGCAGGTGGTGCAGAAAATCACCGAGCCACCCCATCGCGGGGTGCGTGTCCCTTGCCCTGTTCCGCCCACACACCTGAGTGTGGTACAGGAGCACCATCTTGGACAGCGCGCGGACCAGCTCGCGCACCGTCACGTCACACTGCGGCATATCGCGGCTGTGCATGAGCTTGACCAGGTCGTGCCCCAGCGGCAGCAGCAGCTCCGTCAGCGAGCGCGCCAGCCCCGGGGCCGGGATCACTAGCCGCTCCGCCGCCACCACGGTGCGCTGCAGGCACGACATGGTGCCCGTGCGCACCTGCGGGAAGAGGCGAGACGGGGCCGGAGCGAGTCCGTTCAACAAGATGACACCAACACGTATCGTATGACATTTCAGTTACCGGAAGCGGCAGAACTCGCTGCCCGCCCGCCCCCTCGCACCTCCACGCTGGTGTTCTTGGCCAGGCGGCACAGCCAGCCGATGAGCAGGTGCCAGGTGTCGGCCTTGAACGCCAGGAAGCCCAGCCGCTCCAGTGCCTCCGGGGAGTGCTTGGACTGGCTGCTGATCCACCACAGCTCGAGCCATTCCTCTGCGCTCTGCACTAGGCGGATGGCCTGTGGGGAGATGAAGGAAAGCAGTACGCCTGTCAGCTAAACGACGATAACGGCTTTCTCCGTGTTTCGCCAAGACAACAGGAGGACACGTAGCAAGCCGCATGATGTGATGCACGCCACGGCTCTCACCTGCCCAATGTGGTTGGGGTGGCCCGGGCGCTCGCCACGGCGCGGGTCGGGCACCGCGCGCTCCAGCAGGTCCACCGCCGTGGAGACCACCGTGTGGTAGTTGAGCATGGACAGCGACTCCTTCACCACCCTGCGTGGTGCATGTGTGTGATGACAGATCAGTCGTGAGGCCGCCAGCGCTCTTCCTCATCCCGGCCGTGCAAGTCCGGTGGCTGTGCCAATAGCCCCGGCTGCAACCACGCCACGCGGCGCGAGCACACACGCACCAGGTGATGGTGTCCAGGCACACGGGGTAGGAGGCGGGGTCCAGGTGGATGACCTTGATGAGCGCGCAGATGGACATCCAGGCCTGCTGGTTGTGGATGTACGCGGCAGCGCCCTGCAGCAGCGACTGGATCTCTGCCGCGATGGTGGACGCCAGGTCGTGCGCCACCTGCGTCGGGGTCGACAGCAACACGGGTCGAATCAGCAGGTAACCAGCTGCAGCCCCCATCGCAGCGCCGCTGTTTCGTTGCGCGTGCTCAGCCCGAAGCCCCATTGAGTCACCCGCCGCCGCGCCCGCACCTGCTCGTCCACCAGGCTCAGCAGCTGGATGCCGCGCATGAGCGGCTCGCTGATGTCGGCGGCCTTGTAGGGCAGCAGGCGCTGGCACAGGCGCATCATGGCCATGATGGCCTTCTGCACCAGCACCGTGTCGCACTCGCGGCTGTGCTGGAAGATCGTCTGTGGAAAGCATGCAACGTCACGGCGTTAGTATGGATAGGGCAGGAGCACTAGGCGATAGACAGGTTGCAGGCGTGCTGCGGCGAAGCACTAGCCAAGCCACCCACCGCGAAGTGCTCGTATGCGCGCGGCCACAGCAGCGTGATGCGGTCCCGGTTCCGCAGCAGCACAGTGAACAGCAGCTCCAGGCACAGCTCCGAGGCGTCCCACGGCATGGAGGAGGATGGCGGCCGCGGGATGGGGCCGCCGCTGCCGCATATGGCGCGGACCAGCTGCACCAGCGACTCTGCGCAGGTAGGGCCAGGGCGGTGGGCGGGCGTTGAAGTGAGCCATCCTACATTCCTACCCTGCCCAAGTCTCGACAACAGAGGCATTGGATGCCAAAACCTCAGTAAAAACTACCAGGACATGCAGCAGAAGAGCACTCACCCTGTTTGAGGAACTTGCTGTCCATGAACGCGTCCTCGAAGGCGCACTTGGTCAGGCAGTCCTCCGCCGCCACCACAGCCGCCCGCTCCGGCTCACTGCAGGTAACAGGAAGGCAGACGGCCCGCGGTCATACACAATCACCGCCTTGCCGCCTCTGACAAATGATGAACCCATCCTCAGTACGCTAGGCGCACCTCAGCAGCGCGTTGGCCGCCTCCATCGCCGCCGTTGCCGCCGCAATGCTGTTGGTGTTGCCGCGGCCGGCGGACGGGTCGTTACCCGTGGGTTCCGAGCTGAGCGAGAGGATCTGCGTGAAGCTGCTGCCGGGGCGGCATCAGCAGGGCACCGCAGGGGAAGGAATCCGGTAAGCACACAGCACGGGGGCATGTGACGTGTGGATCGCTGGCAACGTGCGGTGATGACCCGTGTCCTCTTGAGTTGCAGTCGCACAGCCGCACCTGGATATGTGCTTGAAGATGGACGAGGTGCCGCTGTTCGCAGTGCCCGCCCGCTGCAGCGCCAGCCGCCTTGCGCGCAGCGAGCTGCACTCGCCGTCGCGCACCACCAGCCCGCCGTCTCCGTCGCCTGCCGGCACTCGAGTTGGTGCGGGGGAGCGGGGGCACACGCAGCGAAGGCCGCCGGGGCGTTGGTTGCTGTCAGCACTCGAGGACCGCGGGGCCGACTGAGCATGTCACACACCGCCTGCGCTTATAAGCTGCAACCCTCGTCTGCTCTGCTCGCTTTTGCGGCCGCCACAGGCCGTCGTCCGCAAGCGCCCTGACCTACCATTGAGCGCCTTGCAGAAGCTGTCCGGCAGCAGGCCCCGCCGGTACAGCTGCACCACCAGGTCCATCACGTTGGCCCAGCCGCCGCGCAGCGAGTCGCCGTGCCTGCAAGGACGTGCGGAGGTCGGCGTCAGCCCACGCGTCCCCCTTCCCGGCAGCGTAGCTTGGCCCCAAGAGGTTCTGCTGCGGCCCTGCGTGCGTGTGCTCCGCCTTCGCTTTGCCGCACCCCATGCATGGTACGCTTCTACACGCCACAAGCCAAAACCGCCACACAGGACGCACTTGTTGATCACGGCCGCCAGCGTGCGCGTGACCGCGCGCAGCCGGGGGTCGCGGCCGAACACCACGTCGCTGCGCGCGGAGGCGGGCACCTGCGCCAGCTGCTGCAGCGGGATCTTGGACAGGTTGACGATGATGGAGTCCGCCACGTCCTCCAGCTCGTGCGCAGCCGCGATCTGGCAGGCCAACTGTGGGCGGGAAAGGACAGGGCAGGAATCGGGTGCGCCGGGTTCCATCCGAGTGCCGAGTGCGCAAGGGCATGCGCCAAGGCGACCGCAACCAGGAGCGTCCTGTCCTGCAGCCCGCTTGCGACCGCACCTGCAGACCCTCCAGTGCCGACCCGATGAGGGCCTCGTTGGAGCAGTTGTCCACGATGGCGCACATGGCGTGCACCGCCGGGCCCCAGATTAGCCGGAACATGGTCGTATCGAACAGGTGGCGGCCTGTGCAGTGATGGATGAACTTAACGGCTTGCAGAGATGGGCGCCCACGCCGGCACACATACCAGGCCCACGTCCACCCGCCCTCCTCGTGCCCAGACGCCTTTCACTCACCGCTCTCGCTGGGCAGCACCAGGCCGCGCTGCGTGCCGCTGACCTGCGCCAGCTGCAGGAAGCATTGCTCGCTCACGTCCATGGACGCCGGCTCCGACAGGCGCAGCGGCGTCTTCACGATGGAGTAGTAGATCTCCTGTGGGGCCACCACACACGTGCATTTGATAACATCCGTCAGTCCGCATCAATACCCCCACCTTTACTTGTTAAGGATAAAGCAAGGATCACACTAGCAATGAGGCCTGCCGGCCCGGCCCCGCCACCGCACCTCCAGGAAGCGCTTGTCGAAGTCGGTGCCGTCGTTGACGCCGCGCAGGTTGCGCTGAAACGACTCCAGCGTCATCTTGTTCTTGACCTGCGCGCCCAATAGTGGCGGTGGTTCGCTTAGCACGCCTGTTGCGCTCACGGCTTCCTTCCCCCAACTCCCAGATTCAGCCCTTCCCAGCCGAAGCCACCGACCAAACGCCCCCGCAGCACCGCACCTGGTTGTTGTGCTGGTCGGTGTTGAGCATGATGACGGAGTAGGCCAGCACATAGGCGGCGTCGGCGCAGCGGAACACGTCCTCGTTGCCGGCGTAGTAGTGCCTCCCGAAGGCGTTGATGATGCGGTCGATCTTCTGCGCCTCGCCTGGCAGCTTGAACGACTCCAGGAACATGCGCAGCGCCGAGTCAAACTTGAGGTGCCCGAAGTCGAAGCCGGTGGTGTACGCCTCCAGCACCTTCGGGCGAAACATTGTAGGCAGGCAATGTGGAGTTGCAGCTAGGTGCTGGAGACGGTGGGGCGAGCCCGTCACGATTGCTATCCGTTCGCGGAGCTCACGAGCCCGGGGCGCGCTCCCCTGCACCGCTCTCCATACCCCAGAGCCCCCGCCTCCACATTGCCAGCTGATGGTACGACCCTGCTTCACAGAACCACCCACCTCCAGGTAGAAAGGGTCAGGGTCACCGAGCAGTTCACCGATGGTGGTCTTGTTGAGGCCGGGGCAGGTGCGCAGGAAGTGCCCCAGCCGCGTGGCCAGCAGCTTCTTGGCGGCGGTCGCCGCCTCGGCGTCCGTGCTGGGCGGCGGCTGCTCCGGAAGCAGCTTGGCGGCCTGTCAGGTAAAGTGGGCTGTTGCTTAGACCGGTCGTTGAACCGCGACCAGTACCGTAGCCCATGGACCCCAAGTCCTTGTCGCGCACGCCTGCGTGGCTGCTCACCTGCATGGCCACGAAGCCCTTTTTGAAGTCCTTGTTGAAGTGGTCCACTGCCAAACCTGTGGTGGGAACATCGGCAATCCTACCGTCGGCTCTTCGTGGTTGGAATATCGGCAATCCTACCTTCGGCTCTTCGTGCTGCGTGTGTCGCACCTGTGTCGCACTACTATGTCCTCGCAACCCGAACCAACAACATCCTGTGCAAAGCACGTCTGCGCCTTGTTTCCAGTCGCCGCCACCGCAAATGGCGCATATCCGGACCGATAGAGCCATTTGCTTACCTATCCGCGCCTTGAGGCAGCGCTCAGCCATGGCACAGCGCAGCTCCAGCGGGCCTGTCACCGGGACACCCCGCACACCCGCGCCACTGCCTGGCGGCAGGGCGCTGCCTGCCGTCGCCAGGCCCGACGCAGCAGAGCCGGGCCCTGCGCCTGCCGTGGCGCTAGCCGCCGACCGCGCCTCTGCCGCCGCCACCTCCGCCGCGCTGAGCACGCCGCCCGGCTCCGGCAGCACCGCGGACCCGCTCGTTGTCAGTGACTTGCTGCTGGCCGTGTGCCCATGCCCGTGGCTGGTGCTGCAAGTGCGGCGATGGCAGAGCAGGCGAATGAATTGCCGACAGGACTCCTCATGTGCGCGCTCAGCATTTGCAACCAACATCATCCTGCGCCCTGCGTTCATGGTTTGCCATCACCTAGAGCCAGGCACACTCACTTGTGGTGCAGGTGGTGGTGATGGTGGTGGTGCGTGAAGGGGTGCGGTGCCAGCAGCACGTCGGCCAGGGCGCCCAGGTCGGGGTGCGTGCCCGCCACCAGCGGCCCCCACAGGTCCGCGTAAAAGGGCAGTTCATTGGCGGGCGATGGAGCCGCCAGCAGCTCCTGGCCGTTTCGCGCGCTGGTAGGTTGAGGCACAGGGGCAAAACGTCTGATTCCACACAGGCGGTGGCAACACGCCAGATTCCACACCGGCAACAAGCCATTGTTTTAAGACTCTAGGCTGTTCAAACCATGAGCCAATCAATCAGCGACCTCCGCGACCTAGCGCGCGCACCTCTGTGCGAGTGCGTTGAGGATGGCCAACAGCGCCTCCAGGCTGATGAAGTTGAGCGGCCCCACGGACGTCTTCGACACCGGGAACGCCGTCTTGGAGATAAGCGAGCACACCTGACGGGTGTAGAATGTGCGGCGGCGTGGTGCTTTAGTAAGGTTGGCCGAAATGCTAGATAGCCGGAGACGCCTAGTGTTATGTAGGCTCTATAGAGTGCTAGCATATCCAACTAGCACTAGATTGCTATGCTACACGGTCCAAGGCCTCTTGCCCTCCCCTGGCAGGGGGGTCACAGACTGGGCCGGAACGGCTTTCTGCAAGCGCTGTTAGCAGACAACCATAGCCTGTTCTGATAACTTTGCACGCGGTGCCCTCAGCACATCGTCTCATGGTAGCTGTACAGGAAGTCAGGGGGAGCCCCCCCCCTCATTCCTCGTGCAAGCACCAGCTCCAGTTCTTAACGCACTGCCATCATGAATACCCATAGATAGCGCAGAGCACTGCGTGACATAAAAAAGCAGCAATCAGCCCAAAGCTGCCCAGTCAACGTGCAGTCAACCTCGACGTGTGCCACGAACCGTGTGCCATGCCGGTTACCCCCGGCTGCCAACGTCAGCCTGTCCGCCTCCCCATTACCTTCCCGCGCACGTTTGGCCCCTCTGATCACCAGCCCGAGTCCCTGCTGTGTCCCTGGTGTGTTTGAGCGTACTGAAGCATATGGTAGGAGTAGGTTTTCTGCGCGCGATCTTGGGTGGCGGCGTCACGCATGCATAACACTAGATAGTGTTACGATAACACTAGTCTAATGTAGCACTGGTCTATCCATAGGCATTTTTATGCATAGCATCAATTTTCGGTTCCGCCATGCTAGGTAGCCTCTATAGAGCATACATAGACGCTATGCTCGATATCTATACATAGCAGCGTGCCAACCTTACGCTTAAGCCACACAGCACGGCAACCCGGCAACCCTTGCATGCCCCTGGTGCTTGCCCTGACCTTCCACTCTTTCTACGCCCATCGCACCTCCTCGAACAGGTTTGCGCGCTCAACCCGGCAGTCGCAGTTGACGAACATGTCGTGCACGAAGTTGGGCTGGCGCACCAAGTCCAGCAGGCCCTCCAGCGCCGCCTCCTGTATGGTGGGATATCAGTGCGCCAAGCCGTTAGCCGTTGACAGATAATGCCTCCCTAGCCACGCTGGCCGGAGCTGTCTTACTGTCGCTGAACGCCCTTGGAATGTACGTACCTGCCTTACTCCCTGTTGACAGGCCCCATCGGATATTCTTCCTCACGACCTACACACCGCCTGATCCTGCTCGTAATCTTCTGTCCATGACTCCCCCACACCTGCTGCTCCAGCGCCAGCACGCCCTTGCCATCCGCCAGCTTGAGCAGCACGCGCTGCAGCACCGTCTCCATCTGGGCCATGGACACGTGGCCCAGGTAGGAGCTGATTGCCAGCAGCGTCTGGCAAAAGCCCGTGATCACCGACACACTGCTGTACTGGACCTGTGGGCAGAGCAAGAGCGTGAAGGAGTGTGCGATAGAGGTGCGCGACGCAGAAAGTGTGGCACACATATCAGGTGACGCCCCCCCCAATGCAGGCGGCTTTGCCGTGCTACTGTGCTCACCACCGCCTGGCACATGGAGTACAGCAGGTCCACCTGCGCACGCATGCCAGAGCCAGCCAGATGTTTAGGATTGTCGTCTTCGTGCTGCGATGTCTGCAAAGCAAATTGCCGTTGGCAAGTCCCCGACCATGAGAACCCCGCCCGAGTTGCAAGTCCCGGCCTTGACGGCTCTCCAAGGCGCTGTCTTTGCTTGGTCTACCGCACCTGCACCAGCCGCGCAAGTGGCTCCGCCAGCACCAGTGCCCCGCCCGCGACGCAGATGACCGCGTGCACCGTGTCCAGGCTGAAGACCACCATCTCCTCAACCGTCTCCTTGGTGGCGCCCTGTACGACATCAGTATTCCACACGTTGAATGCAGCGTCATGAAAAGCAAGCTACCGCGGCACAGGACGCCTGCCGTGAACGCAACAACACCCCTGCACCCAGCCCACCTGTAGAGACGGACCCTTCTGGATCAAGTCGATGAGGAACTCCAGGATGTTCACCGCCGCGCGCACGCCGTAGCGGCAGGTGGGCTCCGGCACCGGTTGCTGCAAGAGCAAGACGCACATATGTCGCAAAATGTGCATGTGCACAGATTGAACCACTCGGCTACCATAGTTTAGCATACGCTGCAGGCTAGCGCTAGCCACAACACAATGCATCTTCCGTGGCGTCAGCGGCCCCGACCAACCTGATTCATCTCCGCCGCCTGTGCCGCCAGCAGCTGTTCAGCAACGTTCTTGAAGACCGTCCGGATCATGGCACCGCACGTCTGGCGCGAGTAGTACCCCATGATGTCTGCAGGCAAGGATCAGGAATGCGCAGTCATTTCGTGTCCGCGTAATGACCGCAGCTGCTTGCCTACCGCCGTGTGCCCCAAAGCACTTTTCAGCCCCCCCATATTCATGGTGGCGCGCACCTCCGTACTCCTTCGGCTTCTTCACCGGGTCACCCAGCATGAAGGCCGCCTGCACAGCTTTGCAGATGGACTCATCCGTCAGGAAGCAGCCCGCCGCGCTGTTCACCGCCTGGCCCAGAACCTGCGGTCAGCATCCAATACGACACATCAGGGGACATAGTCCGGCGATTTGATGTTGGACAGCAGAATGAAGCAGTCCGCCGCGCATTCCGACAGAAGAGCAGGAGAAGGCACTGTCCAATATCACGTCAGGTGCAGGGCAGCCATTCATAATGATGCTTCCTTCACGTCTATCCCTGTCCCTATGTCATCACCTGCACGATGTTCAGCAGCACGATCTCATCCGACGAGTTGTTTGTGGACTCGAACTTGCACTGGGTCGCGTCCTCCACGATTTGGTTGATGGCCTGCTCCACGTTCCGCGTGCCGGGGGCTGCAGCAGGCAATGCACCGTTTCCAGCGTGAGCAGGGGCAGCCTGAAGCTATCCTCGTGCCCTCCCGCCATGCCACTCCCGCCATCACTGTCCCCAGCAACCCCCAAGCGGAGCGCACGAGGGGACCTACCCAGCAGGTCGCTTTCGAGGATGCGCTGCAGCGCAACCGCAGCGGCCCCCGTGATAGGACCGCTCACGTCCGACGCCTTGATCAAGTTCAGGAACGGTGAAAGATATATCATGGGGTCCACATCCCGCCAGTCTGCAAAACGCGCGGTGAACCGTCAGCACAACGCTGGGGTGTTGCGGGCCGTCGCCGATCACCCTGCAACACTGACCCTGGAACTTGAATATCTCCGAGCGAAGAGCCCGGAACGCGTCATCATATTTGCTGGGCTCGTTGCGGTCCTCCTCCTGCGCACGCCCGCAGCACACAGCTCAGGAGGGACACGAAGATGCAGCTAGTCCCGGCTCCACTCACGTAGTACCGCGGCACCATAGCCCACTTAGCATTGTGCCGCATCGCCGTGATGACGCTGGCAATCTCATGGTTCAACAATAGCGTGTGCGCGGCGGGTGAACCGCGATGAAGGGTCATTTTCGTGTGCCTGCCCGGCAACCCTGCTCAGCCGGCACAGCTGTGCTATCCACGCCCACGTACAGCCACTTAGGTGGTGGAAATATGCGGGGACGGCATTCGCAAGGAACCTTGACTCAAGTCGGGGTCGAGCGCATTCTAGGAAAGTACGCAGTCGTTTAAACTAGCTCACTGATTCAACGCGTTAAGTGTTTCCTGGAGGGCACCAACGCGTGTATCGCGGACACCAGGTCGCCTAATTCGCGAGGCCCACCGAATCCAAACGTTGCAAAGGCAAACACACACGTATGTTATGGAAAATCCTCGCGTGCATTTAAAGCATTGATAATCCAACTCTGCAGGTCTTTGTTTTCCACGGAACGTGTGTTATGCGCCCATCAAAGGCGCTAGTAGCGTAGCATCCTAAGATATTTGCTAGAAGATGTCAAAGCCCCTGTTGCGGAGCTTGAGAATCGTCCTCTCAAACGGGGCAAGCATCACTGTGCCAAGCTCGCTGAGAGGACGCGCGGAGAAGCCATATTTCCTGAACTTCGTAAGATGGTAGCGGGGGTAGCATGGGGAGCATGGGGAGCGTGATGCGAGTTGCGCGTGTACTGGCGGAGCGGAGCCTCCACGCGGCGTGAGCGTGCTATCAACGCGGTGCCCGGCGCCATGCAGGATGTCCATAACCACAGCATCTGGCGCCACGACATCAAAGCAGAAGTGGAACAGGACACAGCTGGTCAGGAAGGTAGTTGGGTGGTCAGTGGCATGACTGGGCTTGGGTTTGGGGATGCACTCCATGCAGCAACCTCACACATTATTGGTATGACCGCCTAAATGAGGGGAATACGTGTCTGCATGCCAGCTCTTCGGTTTAGCCATGTTGGCACCACAACACCGGTCCAACTGCATCCTGCAACTGTCTGTGCAGGAAGCACCGGATCGCACGCGGGGTTTCTATGACAAGTTCATTGGCGGCCACAGCAAGGACAAGCGGCAGCGGCGAAACGCATAGGCCGCGGATAGTCTGCTAGGTGAGATTTCGTGGCACACACGCGTGGACGTTTGTTGGAGTTTTGGACGTGTGCGTCCCTGAGCCCAGCGGCGGCGGCGGCAGCGGTCCTGGGCCCAGGAGCGACGGCGTGCATGTGCGGAGCGGAGGGGGCGGAGGAGCGAGCGCGGCGCCGCCCAAGAATCGGCGCCTGCGCGCAGTTTCAAGACCAGCCGATGTCTGGTTAACGGTCTTTGCTGGCGAGCATAGCACGTGCAGCGGCAGTAGGCCGCAAGCAGCTAACGGGTGCGTTGAGCTCGCGGGTGCGTAGCGGCTAGCATTTCCTGCTGTATGATTGTCCTGTGCCTGCTGTGCTTGTGCTTGATGGCTGGACGTGACTGGATACATGGACATGGCTGGCGGTGCCTGTGCATACCGCCCCCGGCTTCCGGGAGGTGAGGTAGACGCTTGCGGCCGCAGGCGGGAGATGTGGCGTGCGCTCAGGGACTCAGAGGGGAAAGCCACCCGCAACAGCTCGTGCAGCAGGCCTCCTCTGTGGCAGCGCCCGCTCCTGGTGGTGGCTCCAACGCGGCGATTGTGTTACGCACGACGGCGGCGGCGGCGGCGGCATCGGCAACCGCTGGGGCCTCTGATGTGCGGGGACCGCGTGTGGCGCGATGGGTGTGCAGATGGGGTTTCTGCGCCAGGCGAGGCGTTGTGCTGTAGGATGCATCACATATTCTTTTAAACGAATACTTGCAAGCGCGAAGTTCCTTTGCGAACTGGTGACGAAGCAGTTGACTGTCTGCGCGACGCGGCTCAAAGCGCGCTGCCTTAATCGACCTAACGAGCTGCTGTAAACATAGTTGCTTGCCAGCCACTGACAGCAGCATGTCCTCTCCGGCAGTATGCGACGATATCGGATCAGTGGGAGGAGTGCCGCTGAATGTTGCGGCATGGACCTGCGCCATTCCGCAGGGCGTGCTGGCTCTCGTGGCTGAAGCCAATGAGCAGAAGCCGATTACGGAGACGGAACCTTTCCTAATCCTGGAGATTAACGAGCCAGCCCTGATCCTACGGCAGCCGGCGTTTGCTGGATGCGACGTTAGCAAGGCTGCCATCGCCGCTGTCGTGGCGGCCCACATGACCGAGGTGACCGACATCGACAACCGACCCAGCCGCCTCATCTTCCGTGAAACGTTCCGACAAATGGTGCTAGCGTTCAATGACTTGGCCTGGACACCGTGGACGCGCTGGGTCGCGGGTCTGCCGGACGTCGGCAAGCTCTTCTATGCCGTGTCGACCACGGAGGTGTTTGCGGTGGCCAACCCCTTTCACTCTTAGGTGCGTTCGGGGGCCAGGTGCAGGTTCGGGGGGCAGGGCCAGGTTTGTGGCTAGGGGCAGGGGCAGGTTGGGGGGTTATAAACACCAGCCCAATCTAAACCAAGCTAAACTAGACAAGGGATAGGCAAGTGCAGTTGGGAGGGGCGGGTTTGGGGCAGGGGGCAGGCTGGGGGCAGGGCAGGGGCAGGGGCAGGTTTGAGGAGCAGGTCAGGGCTAGAGGCCACTTGCGCATCCTCGGAAGCCTGCTGGTGCTGATGAAGTAAGTCGAGTAAGGGAGGGAATCGATCAAGAAAGGGAAGGAGTGGAGGGAGGGAGGATTCGAGGGATAGGCCGAGTAGAGGTTGGGAAAGTGGGAGGGAGCGAAGGGCAACGTTTACACGCTGGAGATTACTGGGAGTGTGCGCTGACCGCGCTGGTGCTGGTGCATGCAAAACTTGATTAACCACCTGCCTGCGGGATGGACAGAAGCGGCACGAACAGGCATGGGACTAAACCAGGATCAAGCATACACGGAAATGATTGACCATATAGTGGGGTGCCTTGGATGGAAGATGAACAATCTACCAATTCCACTGGCGACCGTTTCGGTGAAGCAGGCCACGTACCTGCAGATGCGTGAAGCGTTTGGGAAACTAGCAGAAAAACATGCTGATTTTGTCCACGAGGCTAAGGGTGGTAACGCAGGTGATATAGTGATGGCGATAGAGGACAAGGAACGCATCTCGAGCACATATGAACGCTTGTGGAAGCTTAAATGGGAAGCAGAGCAGAAAGAAGCCTTCTGGAGGCTAGCAGTGGATGGATTCCCAGGCTTCTCGATGCACAGAGGGCAAGGTCATAAATGCCCATGTGGGGTGACGTGTTATATCGCCAGGCGCGGTATAGAAGTCAGAATCAGATAGTTGACAGATCACGCGACAGAGTGATTGATGTGTAGCGATTCAGTAGAACCTCGCTATACAACAAGTGCCCCCCACTTAGATGGGCAGCGTCCTCGCGCCCAGACCAATCGCCGCAGTTCTATGGGTGATCAAGCCATAGACAGACCGCCAGAACGACCAGTCAGGTGCAAGTCAGCCGAGGCCTTCCACGCAGTGGCTCAGAGTGCCGGCCGTAGGGTGCCCAAGCCTACCAGAACCGTCACCGATACCGTCTCACGTACACGCGCTATCTGAGTGTGGGTGCTGCCACCTCCCACCAGCCCTCAGACCGCCGGCTGCGACCGTGAGTTGCGAGGATCGAACCAGGGTGTTCGCAGGATCGCAACGATGCTCGATACCAACATGTTATATCGCCAGGCGCGGTATAGAAGTCAGAATCAGATAGTTGACAGATCACGCGACAGAGTGATTGATGTGTAGCGATTCAGTAGAACCTCGCTATACAACATGACGGATGCGCAGTCTGACCGCGCACACCATTTCAGCACGTGCACAATTGCTAGCACGCTACGGCTGCATATTCAGGAAGCGACAGACATAGGTGATGAGGATCACATAATTGAGTTGATAGTGGAGCGTAAGAATCTGTGGCTAGTAATACCGCCACACGAGGCTATCCAGCAACCCATCTGGGACGTTGTATGCCTGGCTGCGATCTCTGCCATGGAGTACGGTTGGAGGCTATTGTTTGCCTCCAGAGGGGAACAAGGCAAGGTAGAAGAAACAGCGATTAGCAGGATTAAAACGCAAGTTATAGCAGACTTTTGGGAGCGTTTGCAGACGTATGTGAGCCTGGGCGTCAAGCCAAGGGGGTGGGACGAAATCCCACCAGGCCACCCTTGGATTGAAAGAAGGGAAGACGGGAGTATGTGGATCAATAAGCCGACTTTCATTACAGTTGAAGAGGAAGGAGATTGAGTTTAGAAGATGGTGGCGCTCCCATGGGAGCAAGGCCTATTAGCCCAAGGCGCAGAGTAGGCTGTCGGCGCTGCAGGTGGCGCGCCCCTGAGGTCTAGAGCAGGGCGTCCGTACTAGTACGTGCTCGCTGGCTCGTGAGCTGCGTCAGCAGGTCCCTCCTGTAACCAATGCAATCTGGTGCTTGCATCTGCTCAGGTGTCCAACGCTTGGACCACCTGCGCAACCTTCAACAGCAACCCCACACCACATCACCTCAGCATCGACTCTGACCGCAACCCTACCCGCAACTTCCGTGCACTCCCAACCCCGAGCAGGGTTGCAGGGTAACCTCGAGCACAGGATAATGCCGACAGCGTAAACATGGGCGGCGAGGTCGCGGGGCGGGGCGGCGGGTGCAGCAATTGAGGTTTGTGGCCTTGGGCAGCTTGCGTCTTCCGGGGTCCGGTCGCCGCCGCGGGCAAGAAGGGCTTGAACCACCCGTCTTTAATTTAGCGGATCACGGTGTGTGTTTTTGGGCTGAGCCCCCCCAGCGAAGCGTTCCAGGGGGGGGCGAAGCCCCCCAGGAACACTCCTGTCCGTGCGTGGCTGCGTGGCTGCGTGGCTGCGAGGCAGCGTGGTTGCGTGGCTGCGTGCGTCGGCCTGCGGCAACTGCGCCCTGGCGGCGGCGGTGACGCTGGCCCTGGGCCCGGCGGCGGCGGCACCGGGCCCGCTGGTGACGGCGGTGGCCCTGGGCCCGCTGGCGGCGGCGGTGCTAGGCCCGGGGGCGGCGGCAGTGGCCCTGGGCCCAGCAGTGGCGGCGACCCCGGGCCCGGCAGCGGCGGTGCTGGGCCCGCTGGCGAGATTCGTGGCCCGCATTGAGCCCCATACGGAGTTTCATGGCGGCCGGGTCCGCGTGGGCGGCCGGTCGCGCGGGTTCTTCCTTGTAGTGCTTTCTGTTGCGGGTTCTGTGTGCGCAGGTTGCGGATGGCCCTGGTGGTCGCTCGTGGCCCGGCGCAAGTTTGATGTCAGTTTCGATGTGCTCCTCGGCGTCTCTCCTCGTGGCACATGGTCAGCCGTCGTCTCTGCCTGCGGCCTTGCGGTTCTGCAGTTTTTAGCCCTGCAAGTTCTAGTTCGCAGCACGGCGGTTTCCGAATCATTAGGCGAGTGGGCTATCGGCATGTAGGGTGTCCCGGGTGTCGTTTTGCGGGTATCGTGTTGAGGGCTCGGGCAGTTGCCCGGGGACCCGGGCTGTGTTGTCGGGTTTGTCCGCCTCCGGGCGCTGGTGGGGCTTGTTTGGAGGGCCGGTCTGGTCAGCTGGTGGGGCGGGTGGCGGGCGGTGTGCCTGGCGAGCGGTGTTGTGGTGTGCTGGTGGTGCCGCGGCACAGACTTTCTCAGACATGGGTCTTCGGGCCCGCTATCGTCTTCGGACGTGATATTTGAGTGGTGCTTGCGCTGGATGGGGCTGTCGGCAGACCACTGGCCTGTCGTGCCTTGTTTTGCGCTGGTGCTGCCGCCAAAAGACCTAAAAGTGATGTTGGGTGTTGCGTTTCGGTGGGGCTTTGGCGGGCTTCGGCTTGGCTTCGACTCATGTACGTAGCACTGTGAAGGTCGGCAGTCACCAGGGGTGGGTGTTTCTCTCTGGGCCGGAGATGGTCCCTCGCGGCGTGGGCACTGTGTGCCCCCGCTTGTCGGTCTGTCCCTTCATTTGTAATCTCGCATCCATACGGCCGTTAATGTCGCATTCATACGGCCAGAATAAACCCCCCAACACGCCAAATCTCGTCTGATGGTGTAGCGTAACAAGACCTAGACTTGACCTGTCGGGGCTGGGGTGCACGGCCGGGCCGCCGGGGGGGGGGAGACTTGACACAAGATCCCGCACACGGGCAGCAGGAAGCGAGTGGATGCACAAGCTCAGATGGATTTAACCAGGGTCGAGGGGAGACCGCCCCCCTGGATTCACTGTTGCTCATTGCCAGCAGGACAGGCAGCGTCGCGCAAGGAAGTTCGTGCATGTATGACCTCGAATCTTGTGCTGATGCCTCGCTCGGCCACGATCAATGTGCGACAGGCTGCAGCGCAGATAAGTTCAATGAGGTTAAGCGGCGGTGGTGGCAGGGTGGCGCGTGGTCGTGTGGCCATGTGCATGTGTTGGTGCCGTGTGCTAAACAACAAAACAAGACGGACCAAACCCGCCAAAAACACGCGCACGCAGTTACATACAGATACCTACGCGGTTACCGAGCTCCACGTTGGTGCCGTGTGCGTGTGTGTTTGTCCAGCCCAGCCGTCCAGTCCAGCGCGTGTCCACCCCAGCCGTCCAGCCCTGCCACCCAGCCCAGCGCCCTCCTTGTCCAGCCCAGCGCCCTCCTTGTCCAGCCCAGCCGTCCAGCCCAGTGCGTGTCCAGCCCAGCCGTCCAGCCCAGCCGTCCAGCCCAGGCACACTGGCACGACACACGCCCAGCCAGGGGAGCCTCCCCTGTGCCCAGCCTTCAAGATGTGGGACTGCACGGCATCCTGGAGGTGGTGGATACGGTGGAGGCTTGGGAAAGGGTGGCGCAGCTAGCGCAGGGGAGGCACTCGGTGTGCGAATGGTCAGCAAGGTGATGCCCGTGTCCCTGCCTGTGCCCAAGCCTGTGCCTCCCCTTGCCTCCCTGCCTGCCCCTCAAGCTAGGCCTATGGCCCGCCGAGAGCGATGCGGCTGTGGACGGTGCGGCTGCGGGCTGCGAGGTGTAGGCCTGCGGCTGCTGGGCCAGGCTGAGCCCTGCCTCGGCCTGCTCCCGCCAGCCGAGGACTGCGTGCCGACAGGGGCGACTCGACGACATTTAGGTCACCCGTCGCCTCAAGCCCCACTGTCGGTAACTAACAGCCATGAATATGCAATGGGCGCGCGGAGGTGTGGGCAGTCGCAAAACCACGGACATCATGGGAGCCAAAACCGCGGAAACGATTTGCCGGTTGAAATACCCCAGCTTTCAGAGCATTGAAGTTTGCATTCGGAACTCGTATTCACAGTTTGTGCTGCTAGATAAGTCAGGGGCGCGATAAGCAATGATTGCTTGAAGTACTCCTAGGCCCGGCCCAGTACCTGACGAACCTGATGGGCCTCGACAGTATTTAAGGGTATTCTGGTGCAGAATACGCTTGTCAAAGCGCTTGAGGGAGCGTGCCACGCTGGCAAAAGCAGTATCAGCTGCAGGGGCGCCCCTGCTCCCGACCAGCGTTGGCTTGCTGGCTCGGCAGTATGACGGGCTGTGTTACCCAGTGGTGGCGATACTTCTCGGGGCGGCTGCGCACACGCCGCGAGTCGCTTACGCAAATGGCTCTGCAGCGCGCGAGCTTGCCGGAGTAGGCGGAGTAGGCGCGTTGCTTCAGAAATATGAAGGCGCCATCGACCAGCAGCTCAGCTCGAACGGCGCTGGGAGCCTTGAAGTTTCGCTCGGCGAGGGCCCGACGCACCGCTGGAGCGTGCAGGTCGTTCCCTGCCTTCTGGCGTCTACTGGACTTGATCTTGGTGATGATGAGCAGGGAGCTGTTGGCTGCGGGTGTTTCGGGCGCTCACGCCGGCACGCACCCGCAGCGCGCCCTGCACTGCTCCTGCACTTCTCCCCAGCGGACAGCCGCGCGGCACATCAGCCAGGCGACAGCAGCGCATGCGCAGCGTTCGGGGGTAGGCAGCTGCAGGAGCGTCCTTGGGCGGAGCTGCAACGCTGGTGGCTCGCTATGGACGGCCTACCGGCGGCGGTGACCGTCTTCGCGGTCTCTGACGGGAAACTGCTTTTCCAGAATGCCGCAAGTTGTGCTTTGCTCGGAAGAGAGCTAGCCAGCGTCAACAGCAGCTTGGGGCGCCAGAGTCCGGAGCTTCATGCTCACTGCGGCCGCAGTAGCACGGCCATACCCGCCGCCACCACGGCCGGGAAAGCAGCGGCTGCACCAGGCGGAAACAGCTCTGAGGGGGCCTTCGCGGCCGGCAGCAAGGCCTTGGGTGGTGCTGAGCTGCATGGGCTGCGGCTGCTGTTCAGCCTCGAGCCGGAGAAGCTCACGCAGCTGCTGGAGGCGGTAGACGAGGATGGCAGCAGCTGGCAAGGTAAGGACTAAGGAGGCGTTCAATATGGATGTGCGAGGGAGGGCAAGCCTTGCATCGGAAGCTGCGCGACGTGTGCTGACCTGACCTGGAAAGCAGGAGTTGCTGGTGGGCGACTGTGGACTGCGGCGCCCAACCAGCTGCAATGACGCCCTGACCAGGGCAGATATGTGTGATGTGTCCTGCATGAGTAGCGGTGCTCACGTTGTGCCATGGCTGCGCAATGCTGTAGGCATCGTCCGAGTGCCGTCAGCGCTCGCACCACTGTCTGAAAGCGCCGAGCACGACGGCAGCGTGGGCTCGCGTGAAGCAGCTTCGTGTGGCAGCAACGGCGCCAGCGGTCAGGCCGATACAGCAGCAGCGGCCTTTCGAGACGCAATGACGTCGGGGCTGCAATCACCGCCATCGCCCCGCTCACGGCCCAGTAGTCGGTGCCACACCCCGGATGCGTCCGTGTTCGTCGGCCAGGGCCCGGGCCAGCAGATGCCGCCAGCGACAACGCCTCGGGGGCTGGCGACTGCTGACCACGGCGTCGCCTTCACCAGTGGGCTCACAGCCGGCTCTCCAGCTGCAGCTATGTTCCAAGACCTAGGGACTCTGGGTTCGTCTGCTGTTGCCGATAGCGTTGCGGGCAGCAGTGGTGGCGGCGGCGGTGGGGCCAGCCCCGTCCGGGCTGGAGGCAGCTCAAACCGCCGCCACCCAAGCAGCCGCCTTCTGGGGCTAAACCCGGGGGGGCCTTGCGGCTTTGGCGGCGCGGCGGTTGCATCGCACGGGGCCTCGCCAGCAAGCCGGACGCGCTCCGGCTGCCCCTCGCCGACGCCACCGCATGGCGATACCAGCCCACGGCTGGCGCTGACGACCATT
Organism: Chlamydomonas incerta; assembly: GCA_016834605.1. Taxonomy (NCBI): domain Eukaryota; kingdom Viridiplantae; phylum Chlorophyta; class Chlorophyceae; order Chlamydomonadales; family Chlamydomonadaceae; genus Chlamydomonas; species Chlamydomonas incerta. Next base: position 1,947,149 of record JAEHOC010000016.1, read on the forward strand.
GGTGAAGTCACGAGCGCGTGCGATGGCGCCGACGAAAGCGCATCAGCTGTGGCAACGCTCCAAGACATCAGCCAACGCGGTGCCAGCGCCGTCAGGGCCGCGGCAAGAGGAGGGCAGGTGGATGTCGTGGCGTCGGCCACGTGTGACGGTGGTGGCGGCGGCGCGGTGGTGGCCGTCAGTGATGCCGCCGCCGGCAGCAGCAGCGGTGGCGTCGGTGGCGGCCTGCACATGCGCATGCGGTCGTTGCTTCGGCGCGGGTCCAGCGTGCTGCAAACCCCACCTGGTGGTGGCGCCAACCACGGCAGCGGCGGCGGCGACGGTGTTCCGCCCGCTGATGGCGTCAGGCACAATCCCAGTCTGAGTGCCGCCGCGCTTGACCCGCTGCTCGGTGACACGTCCAAGTTTCACTCCATGCTGTCGACTGGCTCACCGGCGATCACCCGCACTGCTAGCCAGCTAGACACGACGGAGCTAACGGCGGCTGCCGCTACCTACCAAAGCGGCGGTCAGCCGGGTGCTGGTGGGCGTCGTGGCGGCGCCAACGATGGCACAGGCAGCGGCAACGGCACGCCGCGAGGCGGCTGGCGGGGTGGCCTGCTGAGCACTTTGTTTCGGAGTGTCGGCCACGGCGGCAAGAGCGCCGGGCAGGGTGCCAAGGGTGGCACGGGCGCGCAGAGCAGTTCCCAGGTGCGTGCGCGCGCGGCAGTGCGCCAACCTGCAATCCTGGCTGCCGCAATAGTCGTTTTGTTGTGTGATGGCGCTCCTTTCGCCTTTCATTTGTCGTGGGCAGCCAATGACGCAACCTTTTGTCGGGGGCCACTGCTATTGTACTTCCTGCCGCACAGGCGCCCAGCGTCTTTGACGACCTCCAACCTGCGCATATGGGCGGCGGCGGCCCAGGTGGCGACGGCAGTGCACTTGTGCGCAAGAGCAGCACTGTCATGGATGCCAGCTTCGCGCTGTCTGCGGCCGCCACGGTGCGCAGCTCCTCGTTCCACCAGGTCCGCACCAACTCGCCATCGCCATCGCCGTTGCCGTCGTGCCTGGTCCGGTTCGGCGCCGGGCGGCAAGACACGTCCGAGACCGCGGCCGGCGCCGGAGCCGCTGGCAACCGCTTCCTCACGACCAGCAGCCCGGCAGTGCGGGGCTCGCTGGACCTGCAGCACGCGCGCCTGAACCAGCGTTCCATGCGGTGGGCAATGGTGTCGGATGCCTGGGGCGCGGGTTGGCAGGTAGCATTCGGCAGCGTCGACGCAGCAGGCCAGCGTCCATCGGCCGCGGCGACCTCCGCGGCTGCTGCTGCGGTCGCCGGCAGCGCCAGTGCCGGCCCCGCCATGACCCTGCCGCACGGTCAGGGCCCGACCGGCGAGTCGGGGTTTGAGAGCGACGGCGACGCCGCGCTGGCGGCGGTGCTGCTGGGTCCCCCGCCGCTGCCCGCCCACATCGGTGCTGGCGGCGGCGCTGCGGACCCGCTGCAGTGCTTCCCCCTGGAGGAGGGCCCGGAGGGCAACGACAGCGAGGTCAGCCGGCCCAGCGATGAGGAGCTGCGTCGGCGGCTAGTGCTGGAGCAGCAGCACGAGGAGGCGGAGGCTGGGGTGGAGGACGCCTCACGTCAAGAGCCTTACGCCGCAGGCAGCGCGGGTACCGGCACCGGCGCAGGCGCTGGAAACGGTGGCGCTGGCGGTGGTGGGTCACAGTTCTGGAAGCCATTGCTGGCTCGTCTGCGGGTGCGTGGAAATTCCAGCAACAACTTGCTGGGGTCAGCGCAGGCGGGCAGCCCAGGCGGCGCCGCACCAGATGCGCATTCCATCACGCCACCCACCGCGCCGGCCGCCGCAGCTCAGGCTGCAGCGAGCTACGGCATGGTGGGTCGCTCGCACAGCGCGTTGGTCGCCCGCTCCGCTGCTCGGCCCCTGCCCGTTCCTGGTTCCACCGCCGCTGTCGACGTGGGGGCGGCCGCTGTCCCCAGCTCCACAGCAATGTCGCTGAGCTTCACCCACAACACCCAGACGGACACAGCTTCGCCGTTTGCGCCATCGGCGTTTGCGACCGGGATCGCCAACAGTGGCGGCGGCGCTGGCGGCGGTGTCGGCGAGCGCGGTAGTTCCACCGGATACACGCACCAGAGCAGCGGCGGCCGCAGCCGCCCCTGCAGCGCCAACGCAGGGGCTCCCGGCAGCAGCCGAATGCTAAACTTCGCGCAGAGCCTGCGCACTGCACCCAGCGCCGTCGCGCTGCGCCCGCCCTCGTCCAACCAGCGGCGCCGCCCGCAGCAGGGCCTGCTGTCTCGCGGCTCGTCCACCGGCCTTCGCGCCACCTCGGGCACCGGCTCCTCGCTGGGCCAGCTCGCGCTGAGCCGCGGCATGAGCGCCACCACCGTGGGGCTGCAGCAGGGCCGCGCCGGCCTCGGCCGCATCCACGGCATGCATAACCAGCACCAGCAGCAGTATGGTGCCGGCATCGCCTCCGCGGGCGGCATGTCCACGGCGTACGGCAGTTCCGGCGCTGCTGCGGCTGCGGCAGCTGCGGCGGCAGCCGCTGGCGGCGGCAGCCTGGCGTCGACGCCGCGCGGCGGCGGCGTCCGCCTCCGCCGCGGCAGCATGCCGCTGCTGCCTACCACCGGCAGCTTCGGCACCGGCCTTATGGACGCGGAACTGGACCTCATGGCCGCCAGCATGCGCGAGCTGGCCGGCGGCGGCGCGCGGCGGGCGCCCGGCTTCGCCCTGGCGCCGCAGCCGCACCTGAATCCTGTTCCCGATCCGGATGATGAGCTGCTGCCGCAGCTGTTGCAGTCGGCGGCGGCCACGACGGCGGAATCCGCGCAACATGCGTGGCGGCCGCCGGCTCCGTCATTCCCATACGCCGAGTGCGGCGCCGGCGCAGCCACAACGACGTCTGTAGGCACGTCGGCGGGCGCGGGTGCGGGCGCGGCGTCGCCCAGCCGCGGCGAGACCCACACCGGCAGCGGTGGCGGCGCGCCGCCGCCGAACCCCTTCATGCTGCAGGGTGCGCTCGTGGGGACGGTCATTGCGGACGTCAGCGCCCCAGCGCCGCGCGCCACGCCACCGAACGCGTCGCGCAGCGGCGGCAGCGGCGGTGGCGCGCAACCGGTGCTGTCCATCGCTACCGTGGGCTCCAGCGGCGCGCCGGAGCGGAGCGGCTCAACAGGACTTTCTGCTATGCCGCCGTCACCGGCGGCCGCTGCCGCAATGGCTGCCGTGGCTGCCGTAAGGGCGGCCTCCGCCAGGCACTTGCTGGTACCGACGGTGGCGCATGCCATGGCGGCGGCGCGCGCCGCTGCTGGCATGGCGCCGTCGACGTCGGCCACCGAGTTCACCACGGAAGGCGGCGGCGCCACCGCCACCACCACGTACGAAGAACGCACCAGCGCAGCCATCCCCGCCGCAGCCGCCGGACCTGTGCCTGCCGTCGGTCCTGTGCCTGCTGTCACGGCCGGCAAGGCTGTCGTTGTTGCCAGTCGACATGCCAGTGCGCCGGTCATCCTGGCGCAGGTGCCGGGCGACGAGGCCCCCGGCGCCGCCGCCTCGTCGTCCTCTGGCCGCTTGTCGGACAGCGGTGAGGTGTTTCACGAGGTGGTGGCCACGGCCGTGACGGACCCGGTCACAGGCTGCCGCGCGGTGGTGCTGCTGCAGCGCGACGTGACAGCTCGGGTCGTGACCGAGCGGCATGTGGCGCGGGTGTCGGAGACGGAGCACAGGTGCGCATTGGTGTGAAGGACGGCTTGTGGTTGGATGCGTGCGGCAAGCAGCAACGTGGCGCAGGCGGCTTGTGAATACCCGGCCAAGCTGAACCAACCTAACTAGACAGGGAGGGAGGGGACATGGCTAGGATGCACGTGCAGCTCAAATGTGTTTGCACCCGCGATGCGTCTCACGCTGCGCGGACCTGCTGCTGTGTGCTGGCGTGCAGGCTGCTGGAGCAAATCTTTCCACGACACGGTGCGTCAAAGGCCTGGATGGCGTGAATCGGTGTGCCCGCTCGCCTTGTGGGTGTGGGTTTCCTGCTGCGCCAGTGGCCAGTGCGCTGCTGATTACGACTGATCTGCTTCTTGTTTCCAACCGCAGTCCTGCAATACGTCATGGAAGAGGCGTGGCTGCTTCAGAACGGCAACGGCAAGCAACTGGTACGCCGGGTCGCGCGACGGTGCTGGGTCCGCTTGCTATGATACACTTGGCCTGGCTGCTGGAAGCACGGTGATTGGGACATTGCCATGCCGTCCTACTCATCGCGTGCACACACTCTCGACAGCTTGATAGGACAACACATCTTCGGCTGCACACAAGTTACAGTTGCTGTTTTGCGTTTCGCTGAGCAGGGACGGCCGAGCGACGCCCATAAGGACGCGCGCTCGCAGCAGGCGCCCGGACCGCCGGCAGGCGAGTGCGGCGCAGCCATCGGCACCTGGCGCCCGCGCATTCCGGACTGCAACCGGCTCGCCACCTGGCACCCTGTGTGCACGGTGCTGTTCGCCGACATCCAAGGTGAGCGAGCGACTCGCTTCATGTGGCCCGCACGCTGGGGCGGAGCTGCAATTGGTGGGGCATTGGACCGCTTGCCCTGCATCACATGACTAGCTGCCTTCCTTTGGCCCCCGTCTGCTCCAGGCTTCACGCCAATGTGCAAGCAGCTACCGCCGGCGGTGGTGATGTCGTTCCTGCACACCCTCTTTAGTCGCTTCGACGCCATGCTGGACGAGCATTCTGTGTACAAGGTGCGTGCCAAACTGGTCGCGTGTGATTACAGCATCCGCGGCCTGTTCAGGTTCTCTGGTCTCGGGGGTTAGCGGGGCCCTCGCCCCCCCCCGTTCGCGTCCAGGCGCCGCGGAGTATGGGATGAGCAGTAGCTTGCTGTGCTCCCAGTGGGCGGAGGCACAGCAGGGTTCACGTGGACGGGCATGGGCTTGAGCACTGCCGCGCTCCGGACGTGCAGGTGGAGACCATCGGCGACTGCTACGTGGTCGCCGGAGGACTCATGCACGAGGACGCTGACGGCATGGCGGCGGTTCAGGGCGCCGGCGAGGTCGACTGCAATCAGGCCCACTCCGTCGTCAGCTTTGCACAGGTGCGTTTCATGAATACCGGTTACCAAACTTGCCGGGCATTTGCAAAGTAGGGTCTTGTTTTCCTTGTAGCCAGGCGAACCTTCCGTCACTGGAAGATGCTGTGTGAGCCGTGGGAGCTAGCGCTGTTCTCCGCTATGGATCTGCGGCAGTCTCGGATCAACCATGCTCCCGGTGCGTTTGTGTTGCCCAGGCCATGCTGCGTGCGGCGGCGTCCGTGCGGCTGCCCACGACTGGTGAGCCCGTGCGCATCCGCGTGGGCATCCACAGCGGCCCCGTCGTGTCAGGCGTGGTGGGGACCCGCATGCCGCGGTTCTGCCTGTTCGGCGACACCGTCAACACCGCCAGCCGCATGGAGAGCACTGGCGTGCCGGGCGCCGTCCACGTCAGCGAGGACGCGTATCACATGTTGCTGCGTGCGCACAGCTGCGCTGCGGCAGATGGCTGGGAGCCAAGCGGCGGTCTTGAGGTGCGTCGTTCACGGAGCAGAGAGCTTCGGAATGGATGCTGTGGGGTGCAACATGGCTACATGGGACGAAGGGAAGAGCCCAAGACGCTGCGCTTGTGCCGCCCAGGACCGATGGGTGTATCGAAGCGTGCATGGGGCCCTGCCTGCTCGTGTGCACGCACAGGTCAAGGGCAAAGGCCTCATGAAGACGTACGTATGGAAGCCGCCGCCGGTGGTGCCAGTCGAAGCCAGCGCTGCGGTCCAAACCAGCGCGGTTCCCGACTTCACAGCCCCCATGCCGGGGCGCTCTGCGGCCACGGACGCCAGCGCATCACCCGCAGCACCCACAGCGGCAGCAGCGGCAACGGCGCAGCAGACGCGACTGCCGCGGCCCCTTCGCGCCCCGACCATGCGTACGGAGGGTCTTCGTCAGCAGTCATGGGGCGATGCCGGCAGCTCGGCATCTGGCCACAGCACCGGGGGCTCGGCCGCCAACGCGAGTGACAAAGCAGCGTCCGCGGCTGGCGTTCAGGCGGCACCAGTGCAGCCGCCGCTGCCCACGCCGGCGCCTGTGGCTGCTCACCCTCAGCGGGGTCACGCGTCCCTGCCGTATTCTGGCACGGAGAGCGGAGCCGGCTCGGCCAGGTCCGCACAGCAGCCGCAGCCGCGGGCTCCGCCGAAGCATTCTGTGCTGGCCACGGCGCTGCAGCTGGCCACACCCCAGGTACCGGCGCAGGCGGCCTTGGGCGGCCCAGTTGCCACACAGCCCTCCGACGCGCGGCCGGCCTCGCAGGCGATCCCCACGGACGTGCACCTGTCTGCTGGCTGGCTGGCGGTGGCCTACACCAGCGCCACCGCCAGCGTGGCGGACAGCGACCTGCACCTTATGGAGTCCATGGGCTGCAGCACCGGCGTGGGAGGCGGCGGCACTGCCACGGCGCGCGGCAGCCAGGGCGCGGGTGCCACGGCCGGCGGCAGGCGCAGCCACGACGCGCCCGCCACCGGCAGCACGCCCGCCGGCGTGGACCTGCACACTATGATGATGCGCACGTTGGGCATGGCTGCGGGTAATGGACTCGACATGCGAGCGCGGGCCCCGCCGACCCACAAGGCACCTGCCAGCTCGAGCGCCGGTGGGCTGCATGCTGCAGGCAGCTCCAGCGCCGACGGCACCACGGACGCCACGCTGGCGGCAGCTGGAAAACCGCTGGACGCGAACCCGCCGCGGCAAGCTCTTGGATCGCGGTTCCGCCCCATCAGTGGCTCCCGCGCCACTGACGCCGGCGCTACCGCAACTGGCGATCCTGCGAGCGTGGGCACTGGCAGTGGTGGCAACGCCGTAGCGGTGCCGGGGTCGTACGACATGGCACCGGTGGCGTCTGACAGCCGACAGCGGATGCTCCTGGTGCCAAGCAGCAGTGGCGGGCTCAGCGGAGCGGCTGCCTCTGCCTCAATCGAGGCGCCGGCGGGCGGCCAGCACGGCCTGCGGACGTGCCACGCCAGCCCCCGAGTCGGCAGCGGGCCTACTCGTGTCGTCACGCCGACCACCGCCGCTGCCGCAGCCACCGCGTTGCCTAGCACATCAAACGCCGGCACCTTTGGCCTGGTGTCCACTGGTGTGCCCGGTATGCCGGTGCTTCCAGCAGGGGTGACGCTGCGCAACGCGCCGGGTGACAGCATCGGCAGCAGCTGCAGCACCAACGCCACCGCCGCCACGGGCACATGGACGGCGGCCATGGGTAGCAGCCGTGGCGTCACCACCGCCACTCCCACTACGACGGCGCCCGCAAGCGCCGCGGCGAGCAAGATGACGACCAGGGTGCGCAGGGTGGCGCGGAGTTGCGGCGATGCTGTGATCTGGCTCGGTGCACATGCATGCCAGCGCCCCGCTTGCCGCCTGTGGGTGTGTTGTGCCGCTTCTGAATGGCGGCCCGTGTCCTCGGCAGGGCACCCCACTCACGATTCTGTCTGCTCGTTGCTATGTCATGCCATGCCATGTACAGGCCGAAAGCATGGAGTCACGACGCACCCTCTTTTCGCCGCTCACGTCAGTTGCATCCTGCATGGGTGTGAGCGGCGGCATCATTAATGGCAGCGGAGCCATCGGCGTTGGCGGAGGCGCGGTCGCCAGTGCGGCCGGCAGCAGTGCAGGCCAGTGGTTGGCGTCGGCCACCAGGGTGGCAGCCACCAGCAGCCCCGAGGGCGAAGCCGGTGCGCCAGCCGCTGCCGAACCGACCTGAGTGTAGCTGGGCGTACCGAGGCGGTAAGCAGGCATCGTGGTACTTGATGTGCATTTAGACGGTGAGGCGGTGACGCGCTGTTTGTTATTCAAGATGAGACACTGCCTGGATATTGAGTTGGTGCCTGGCAAGGTGTAGGGCAGCAGCGGGGGCGGGTTGCTATCGTTGTGCGTTGCTCGATCTAGGCTAGGTGTGTGCCGGCAATGTGAGGCCTGGGAATGACGCATTCAATTCTTGTCATCTGGCGTGTCAATGTGCTTCCAATTGAAACGTTCGGATCCTTGCAGTGTACCAGCGTGACCAGTCCTGGTACCGCTCATCGGGCGCAGTACATCAAATTCATGCGTATGACCTTTGGGGACTGCCGTACTGTGTGCGTGTGTGTTTGTGTGTGTGATGCCAAAGCGTTGTTGATTTGCGTACTGAACGCAGACAACATGGGGCCAGATTTTGGGTGATATCTGGAATCAAATGGACGGCGCTTCAGTGTGAGCCGTGAGCCTTGGGATGCTTATTGATGTCTTCTCACAAACGGGGATTTCTATAACTTTTGTTCTCCACCTATCGCGCGTCATATTCATTCATTGGTCAAGGGAAGACTCACAGGTACGCCCGCGGAACCTAGGGTCCCGGGGCCCAGGCGCGCTGGGTTAGAACAATCAAGGGTGGGGCATGGCAAAAAGAATGGAAACAATCAGGGGTGCACTACCGGTATCCCTGAGCTAGTCTGAGATTGATGGGTGGGCAATTTTTGCACGTTAAATCGCATGTTCGCACGTCCAACGTGTGGTGTTGGCATTTGTGCCCAACGATGGTCAATGAACGATGGTCGAAGTATTCACAAAGGATGGACTGAGCGGAGCTGGACGTAGGTGGAGCCGGAGGACCAACAAGCCGTCCAGACCGACTGTCGATGAGGGGAGGCCGCTGCAGCGGCCGATAGCCCCCATGCACCCCGCCACCAATAGTCCTAGGGGTCTTGGGCGTACACGGCCCTGTGACTGGACGGCGGTCGCTCTGTGCGGGTGGGGCCGTGTAAGCCGCCTGTGCGCCTATCCATCCGCACCTGAGTCGCCAGGGCTCGTATCTTTTTTTGCGGGGTTCGGTGTTACGCGGCACACACAGGGCTCGTATCTTGTTTTGCGGGGTATGCTTGGGGCCAAACTTTCCGGTCCCTTGCAGCTGGATTTTGCGCCCAAGTAGCCTGGGATGAGGCACATGACATCGCACGGCAAGAAACAACCCCCAGAACCATGGCACGATTAGCCCCCTGCTGCCGGCGAAGTGCCATGCCGGCCTACTGACGCGACAGGCTCGCAGGCGAAAGGGAGTCGAGCTCTGTGGCGCCTGGACGCATCACCCGGCGGCGTTGCCAATTTTGAAGTAGCTAGTGTCTTTAAAGTAGACACGATATCTTTCCCCTCAAGAGAAGCTTGGGCCCACGCCACGTCCCCGTCTGCGGCCGAAGGTCCGAAACTACTACCTTGCCTCCTCGGTCCGCCCCCCATGCGTCAAGCCGCGTCCAGCTATCAAGCACAAGCACAGCCGGCACAGGACGATCATTACAGCAGGAAGCGGTCTAGCCGCAACGCTCTCGCTAACCGCTGCGGCCTACTGGCATACTGTGGGTGTTTCTCTCTGGGCCGGAGATGGTCCCTCGCGGCGTGGGTACGGTGTGCCTCCGCTTGTCGGTCTGTCCCTTCATTTGTAATCTCGCATCCATACTGTGCTGTGCACTCCAACAAAGACCAGACACCGGCTGCGCAGTGCCGCGCTCCGTGGCTGCGCAGTGCCGCGCGCGCCATGTAACACAGCAATACCGTATGTGCTACTGCCATTGCTACTGCGATTGCTACTTGCTCTGCCATTCTCTCTCCGAAAGTGTGGCCCCATGGGCATTGTTATTGCACCTCTCTGCTCGGAATTGCATGCCCTTCAGGCTTTCAGGCCCCATTGTTCGATCTCCAATCTTATTTGGGTCAGACTGATCCCTCGGGCAAGCCAGCGACCAATTGCGTGAGCATCTTATTGATAGCCCGGCTTATTAAGCAAAATCATTCCGCGCAAAAAACAATAAAACAAGGGGTTCGATCACGCTGACTCATCACCGCCCCATAGCCTCACAGCGTGTCAACTTGTCTGCCTGGTTTCCCCTCGCGCCTTTGCTGCCCCTGCCCCCTGCCCCCAACCCATGCCCCCAACCCATGCACGTATCTTCAACAAACAACCGTGGTGTCTCCCTCAAGACAGCAAAATCGGGCTACGATCCATCATTCGCGTGTCATTCCACGCTAATAAAGCCAATCCGGTAACACATTGACTTCCCCTGCTTGGAATGTCCGTGCCGTTGACTTGCTACCGTTGCCGCTGCCGCTGGGCGCGGACAGCCGGACCACCACAATGCACGCTGATGCGTGCAACACGTGATGTTAATTCAAGTTCGTCAATTCATGCCGTGATCCTTACTCTTCAAGTTTGTCTTGCCCGTGCATGCATTCCGTGGTACACACGCCTCCACGATTTCATCACCACAATGCCGGGCCCCATTATAGTTTCAACTCCTCTCGTGCCGACCTGTTGACCTTCACACACAACCCCTTTGACCCAAACAATGTGTTACATCGTAAGAACTTGCATTATTTCTTTGCGATGAGCACAAACTGGAACGCCTCGTGCCCATCACAGGGCTGGCGCCTCCTGCCCAGCTCACTTGCCAAGCTCACGTGTAGACTTCTCGCCAAACCGTGAACACGGCGGGGAAACAACCTCAAAAAAACACATTATTATCATAAAACCCCATACGACCCCGTCAACGCGTACGCATTCCCAACACGTTCACCCCATATCCATAATCATGTCAATGCAAGAGGCGCAGCCATCGGAGTACTCCCTCTCAGGTGCATGCATTGCTAAGTACCGTAAGCCTTCTCGACCTTTCTTTCTTTTTGAATTGAATATGAAATGTTGACTTCTCCGGAGCGAAGTATGAGCGTCGGAGAAGGCAGGTTCTCACGACGCTTAAGTGGTTTGGCACGAAGTGCCGTACGAGGCGCTGTTGCGCCTCTAAGTAGCGCAGCTGCTGCTGTGAGCAGCATCTGCCGTAAAGTGTCTTTCTTTCTTACAGTACTGTTATGCCGTGTTTCTGCCTTTATGGCTGAAGTGGTTACTGATATGAAGCGCCCTTTCCGGTACGTGCATGGCAATTCGGAAAGTGCCATGAACTCCACACCACGTTTCCACCCCCGCTCAAAGGTGCCAGCCCGCCAGACTGGCGTGCTCGGTGACGTCACTGGCTGTGCTGCGGTTGGGCACCAGCTTCCCACCCCGCATCGCCGGAAGGCCCGAAGAGACCAGTTCATCCGCCAGGTTACGACCAACCTGCGTGTGAATGTGATGACACACAAAGAAGTGGTCAGGTGCCAAAAGGTATTCGATGGACACGCACACGCGCACGCCGCACGCGCACACACATTGCATGCGCGGTCTTCCTCTCCCGTCCCTTGCGATCTTTAAACAAACCTTGTGCTATGGGTCATTGTACTTGTTATCCCCCACCTGGTGCGAGAGCGGCTCTGAGGTCTCAAGACTGCTTGCGGCAACAGATGCAGAAGTCACTGCGGCAGTTGCTGAGGTGGCGCCCGCAGAGACCAGGGCCATCGATACAGCAGAAGGCTTCGGTGCAGCCCCTACCCAGGGCGCGGCAGCGCACTGGCCGGCGGGAGTGAGAGCAGCATCAGGGGTGCTGCCGCGGACCAGGGCGTCTCGCGGGCCGGTGCTGCTGCTGCCCAAGGCCGCGAGTAATTGCTTGGACGTCAAGCAGAACTGAACCCCGCTGCCCTGCAACGCAAGGTAGCCGCTGTTACTACCCTCGCAGCCTGCGGTGGCAACCACGCCGCCGCTGTTGCTGCCCCCAGCAGCCGGTACGGATCGGACGTCGGCAAGGCTCGCATGGAGCGCCGACATCTGCATCAGGAGATGCTCCGCATCCGGCATCGACATCGAGCGGCGCAGACCGCCAGCGCCGCCGCCTACACCGCCGCCACCGCGCTTGCTGCCGATAGCGGCAATTTGCTGGAGGCCCTGCTCTGCTGGCTTCCCACCACCGTTTCCTGCCATTGGGTAGCCGCTGGTAAGCGTTGGTGTGCTTGCCGGCAGCCCAATCGTGCCGCCGTCGCTGCGCACCACTGCGCTGGCGCCTGCTGTCACGCTCGCGGCCCTAGCCGTGGCTGCGGCCGCGCTTGCTTTGGCAACTGCACCCAGGCGCAGCTTGCCGCTGTGCGCAGACTCCTGCCGCCGCATCTCCCCTGACGCGGCGCTCTGCGTGTCCCAGGCGTCCTTGCGCGGGCTACCGCCGCCGACCAGTTTTGCTGGACTGATGGCCTGAAACAGGCGCAGGCTGGAGAGCATCCCCCGGGCCTTGTCCTTCACCACTTTGACTATCTTCTCCGACACGTTCCCTGACAAACTAACGGAGGCGCTGCTCAGGGGCTGCTGCCCGGCCGAGGCTGAGCCGCCGGCAGCCGCCGCTCCCGCCGCATTGGCTGCCGCAGCATCAGGGCTGCGGCTGCTATCGGCAGCACCGCCTGCTGCTGCTGCGGCGGCGGCGGCTTGCTGGCCCGATTCGCCACCAAACGGTCCTACGGGGCTGTACAGCAAGGATGACGCCACGGCGCCGCCGGCGGAGGGGCTGGTTGGGCGCATTGCATCGTGCACCGAGCCGCGGCGGGCGCGCCCACGGTGGATGCCTGGCGAGGGCGCGACCGCCACCGGCGACAGCGACGCCAGCGGTGGCAAGGGCACGGCTGCAGCAGCGGAGGCTGCTGGTAGTGACGGCAGGGAGGGCGGCGGCGGCGTGAAGTCTGCCGGCTTCCAGATATGCGTCCTCATCAGGCCTTTGCCTTTCACTGCAGGGCATGCACAGCGGGGATGCAGCAAGCAAGCGAGCAGCTCAGCCAACAATGGGAAAATCATGCGGCATACAAGGCGATGGCAGCTGTTATATGTAGGACTTAATTGACGATTTCATATGGACCCAGATCGACAGTGCAATGCATGCGCAAGCGTTTGGCAATAATCACTCACCCTCTACGCCGCCCGTGGGCTCCCAGACAGCCTGTTCGGACGCCTCCAGCATCTGATACGCGTCCTCGCTGACGTGGACGGCGCCCGGCACGCCAGTGCTCTCCATGCGGCTGGCGGTGTTGACGGTGTCGCCGAACAGGCAGAACCGCGGCATGCGGGTCCCCACCACGCCTGACACGACGGGGCCGCTGTGGATGCCCACGCGGATGCGCACGGGCTCACCAGTCGTGGGCAGCCGCACGGACGCCGCCGCACGCAGCATGGCCTGGGCAACACAAACGCACCGGGAGCATGGTTGATCCGAGACTGCCGCAGATCCATAGCAGAGAACAGCGCTAGCTCCCACGGCTCACACAGCATCTTCCCGTGACGGGAGGTTCCGCCTGGCTAAGACGAACGGCTCACGCACCTTGGCGAAGCTGACCACAGCGTCGGCTTGATGCGGATCCACGTAACCCTCACCGCGCACCGCCGCCATGCCGTCCTGGTCCTCGTGCATGAGTCCTCCGGCGACCACGTAGCAGTCGCCGATGGTCTCCACCTTGTAGACGCGGTAGTAGTCTACCATGGCGTCGAAGCGCGTGAAGAGCGTGTTCAGGAAGCGCATCACGGTCTGGGGCGGCAGCACTTTGCACATGGGCGTGAAGCCTGCGGGTGGGTGTTCAGGGCAGCAGGAAAACGCGGCGGCACAAACACAAAAGACTCAACACGCTTGTCGGCGGAGCAGGGGAACAGGTGAAATCAGTTCTTTTCAACTCTTTTGAAATCAGAGCTTTTGTTTTGGGCTGAGCCCCCCGAGCGCTGAGGTTCTGCAGGGGCGCCGAAGGCACCCCTGTCCGTGTGCGTGGCTAGCCCAAACGGCGAAAGCCCCCCTGAACACCCATACCGGCGCAACCGCAAAAACGTGTCCACACGTGTTTCTCCGCGCTCGCGTAGATTTAGCCTCCCTCTTTCTACAATTAGCTTATATGACATATAAGGATGCTAGGATGCTAGTTTGGCTTTTGTCGCAATTTGCGAGGATGGCTGTCGGCACATTTCGCGAGGCATGCTTTCGCCAGAGTCGCACTGTAAAGCCCTGGAACCTCTAAGTAGTCAAGAAGTATAGTATAGTCGACGGCAATCTAACTTGGCTCCAAAGCAAGCTGTCTGTGCGAGCTTGTGAGCATGTTGACCGCGATATCACCAAATCGGTCGCAAACAAGGTATTTCGGGAGTAGTTAGTATGTACATAATACATGCTAAACACCGGCACCTAAATTGGAGGTCGGCCCCACGACCGTGCCCGACCGTGCCAACAAGCGTGCCAAGCAGGCCGGAACGCACCCATGAACGCACCCCCCTCGGACGCGAAGCCCCCTAGCAACATTTTTGCGATGGCCTTCCAACACGGCCACGTCAGCCGCGGGTTCTCGACAACAGTTGGGATTGGAACTACACCGTGAACCCTGTCAAAACCCACGGGCCATTTGACCCCTCTTTCAGACCGGCGTCATACCCGTGTGCGCAAACAGCGAATGTAACATGTTTGGGTTTGAGGAGGCCTCTTGAACGCTAGTAAGCGGCAGGTCAAATTCGGCCGGAGCGAGAAACGAGTTTTCCAGCTGCACAAAGCTGTCACCCCTTGCCTCCCATTGCACATGCGGTCACACACCTTGAATGTCCGCGAACAGCACGGTGACGCAGGGGTGCGCTGTGGCGAGGCGATTGCAGTCGCGAATCTGCGGCCGCCAGCGCGCGCCGCCACCGCTGCTAGCGGGCGGGTCCAGGGTGTCTCCGTCCGCGCCGTTCATCCCGGAGCCACCACTGGCCGGCGGGGCTGTAGGCGCACCGCCGCCGCCGCCTGCGCCTATCACGGGGCTGGGTGCAGCGGCAGCGGGTGTGGCTGCGCCCGCCTCCTCGTGCTGTCCGGCTGCCGGCGCCTCTTCTGTGATGTACTGCAGCACGTGGCGCGGGAAGATCTGCGTGCAGGACGGGGTGAGCAGGGCGGGATAACCAGCTCCGTAAGAAGGAAAGCGGCACAAAGCAACTGCTGCCCTATCTGCCAACCCTTGGTTCTAGGGCCATCCAACTGGTCCGCATGCCCACCTGTTCTAGCAGGCGGTGCTCCGTCTCGGCCACCTGCAATTACGCACGTTTGCCGTACGGTCAGATGCAGATAGCGAAATGCCTTTGCAGCGGCAAAAGCGGGTCACCAACTCATCATGTGCATTCGCACCCGCCTGCCCTCTTCCATGAAAGCGTCTCCACCCGCCCACCCACCCGCCCGCCTACCCACCCAACCACCCTCCCAACCACCCAACCACCCACCTGGTGCACGTGTCGCTCCACCAGCACCTTCGCAGTGACATCCTGTTGCACCAGCACCACCGCGTGCTGGCCCGTGACGGGGTCCACCACACTGGTGGCGCACACCTCGTGGTATGCCACCAGGTCCTCCTTGAATGGCAGCTCTTCTGCCGGCGGCTGTGCATCGTCTTCTGACCCCACCGCGGCACCATCCGCTGAGCCACAACGGCCTCCTACGCCCAGGCGCCGTGGGAGAGGGTCAGACGCGCCCGGCGCCCCCGCCGCTGCCACCACGCCCAGCTGTGCGCTGCAGCGCGACAGCTGCCGGCGGACCTGCTCCGCATGCTCCTGCACGTCGCCACCGCCGTCGCCGCCGCGAGCGAGCTTGAGCAAGCCAAGGCTCAGCCCCGCAATCGAGGCCCGACCCACGCGCCGCTTGCTGGGCGCAGCCCGCACCAGCGTCCCAGCAACAGTTGCGCTGTCTGCTGCAGCAGGAGCCGCAGCAGCATCGGCCGCGGCATTGTGTCGCTTGGCTGCCGCCAGGGCCGTCGCCGCTGCAGCTGCAACGTCTGTGCTTGCTGCCGCCGCGGCCCCGGCGGCCCAGCGGACCTGCTGTTCAGCAGCGACAGGGATGGGGCGCAGCGAGCTGCCCTTGCGCAGCAGCATGGAGCCGTGCCGGGAGTCGGCGGCGGCGTACCCGCTGGCACCGGCCGTCATGGCGTCGTCATCGTCAGTAGTCATGGCAATCACGATGTCCTCCACTGAGGTGGGCGTGGCGGAGCGGTAGAAGGGCAACCGGCTCACATTCACCTTGCCCGGCTGGGCGCCCGGTCCGAGCAGCCCCGCCCCAGCCCCGGACGCGCTACCGAGCAACAGCGCGTCAGGTGCGGAGCCATCAAGGGCGGCTGTAGCGGACCCGTGCGCCGGGCTGCGGACTGCTGCCGGCGCGCCGGGCGTCGCGAATGAGATAGCGGACTCAGCAGCACCGCCGACTGATGCCGCACGCGCTTGCAACCACGGGTCCAGCACGTTCGGATGAGGACTGCCACCTCTGACGCCACCAACGATCCCGCCATGACTTCCGGCAATGTGCGCGCACGCAGCTGTTGAAGAAGCACCCGTAACTGTGGCAGGGACGCTTCCGGCTGCTGCGCCCGCCGGCGACGCCGCCTTGTCCTCGCCGATTGCTAGGGAGCTACGGGAGCGGGCGTAGCGCACCGCCCGGCGCCCCAGCGTGACCGCCATGTCGGAGCGTTGGGTCGGGAATGCGGGGCCGTGGCCGTGGCTAGTCTGCGCGTGACCACTGGGTGCGGCGGCGTGGACTCCAGAGAACGCACGGCAGCTGGCGGCCGTCATCGACCGCCGACTCGTGCCACCCGCCGTGGACATGAATGCCGAGCCAGTCCGGGGACTCGCGAGCAGGCCCCCGTCTTGCGCCCCACCGGACACAGTAGAGCTCACGGTCGATGAGTGGTAAATGCGGCTGCCGCCAGCAGTGCTGCTGGGGATGGTCCCGCCTATGCCGCCGGACAGAGACGCGGCCGCAATTGCAGATGCAGTCGCAAGCAGCTGTTGCGGTGCGGTACCTACGCGGGCAGACATGAAACGGAATTAGGCGAGCCATTTGCGGAATGAAAGGGTGCGACTTGGTGGCTATTATTCATTCTTACATCCGTATGCTTACGTAGTGTTGAGGCGAAGGCGAGGACCCGACTCGAATGCGCGCGCACCCACGCTGTCTGCTGAGACGGGTTGTTAGAGGCGGCGCTGTGCTGCATGTGTGCGGCCTGGTGGGCGCTACTGCTGCTGGCATGCGCGCTGGCAATCATCATGGCCCCATCGCCGTCATGCAATGCGGCAAACGTAGAGCGGCCGTTGGAGCTGGGCGCTGCAGAAACGGCGGCTGTCCCGGATGCCGGCGGGATAGTGCAACTTGCCGCTGGCGAGGGTGCATTTGCAGCAGGCGCCGCCGGGTTATGTGCCCTGCCATTGCTGGGAACGGGCATGGGGGGAAGCTGCAGCTGCGGGCCGGCTGTGCGCACCGTAGGCCGGGTTGCTGGATCCATGGCATGTGCGGATGATGCCGCCGGTGTTGGCGGAATGCTGCCGCCGGCGATGGAGCCGTTGGTCAGCAGCGCTAGCAGGGACTCTCCATCCATGTCCGCGCCCTCCATTCCCTGCACCGTCCAGCAGAAGTCCCCACCACCGCCGGCATCTGTCATCGCTGGCCTGCTCTGCCGCGACCTGGCAGCGGCCATGACGTCGCTTTGAGCTGCAGCCGCCGTGTTTGCAATAGCAGCGACTGGCGATTCCGGATGCGCTGACGCTCCACTGGCGGCAGCTGACAGCGCGGCTGCCGCTGAGGCAGGCGGAACTCGGGCGTCAGGGTGCGAGGCAGCGGATGAGCCTTGTGGCTGCTGCTGCGACATCGCCGCGACCCAATCCCTGCCGATGAATCCCGCGTGGCTGCTGAGGGGGCGCCCGCCAGCGGCGCCGCCACCGCTGCCTCCCGCAGCACCACCGCCGCCTGCTCCCGCAGCGCCACCGCCATCCAGCACCACCTGCAGCGTGCTGGTCGCCAAGCCGCTATGAAACGAGTGGAGCGACCGCCGCACGGTGAATGACTGTCGCCGCCACTGGCCAAGTGATGCGGCGCCCTGCCGTTGTGGCGGAGACATGAGCGCTGGCGGCTCCAAGTCGGCGGTGCCGCTAGTGCCGCCGCCACGCTCCGTCGGCGACAAGATCGTCATGGGCGTGCTGCCCCCACTTTCAGTCGCCTCTGACAGCTCCGGCGGTAACGTCAGGGAACCCACGCACGCTACAGGGGCCACCCGCAGTACCTCGTGCGGATGAACTCCCACCGCTGCCGCCGAGTGGACTGCTGCTGGCGCCTGGCCCAGTGTGAGTGAGGGTGAGCTGGACATGCTGCTGGCGTACTGCTGGAAGCTCGCCGCCGCAGCAGCAGCGGCAGCCGCAGGCGCACCGCTACCACCGATGCCGCCAGACCCCCTCATCATCCCCGCCGGCGACACAGACCCCAGCGGGTCCACCGACGCGCGCGGCGACAAGATGAACTGTTGGTGCTGCTGCTGCGGCACGTCTCCGCTGAAGCAGGTGCTGCCGGTGCCTCCTGCTGCTGCGCCGGTTGCTGGCTGCAGCCGCGGCGGCGGCCCTGCTGACGTGTATATCAGCTCATCTAAATCCACCTCCGCCTCGGGGCCCGGCATCCGGAAGCTGCGCCGCGCGTGCGCTGTCGTTGCGGTGGTGGTTGCGGTTGTCGTAGAGTCAAAGAACATTACACGCGGGGTGTTGCTGGTGCTGCTGCCCGCCAGCAGTTCACCGACATCGCCATGGCGGCCAGTGGCTTCCGTGCCGTGAGGTGCCATGGTGGTGGGCGCCGCCACTGCGATCGGCGGCGCCGCCGGCCGGCTCCGCCCCGTGTACGACAGGAAGCGGCCCAGCAGGCCCGGTGACCGGGTGGTGCTGGCTGCTGCTGCTGCTGAAGCGGCGGCGGCGATACTCTTGTTGCTGGAAGCCGACGCTTCAATGCTAATTGCAGCGCCGCGCGTTGTCTGCTGTATGGGTTCTTTGAAGCCCACTGCTGATGCTGTGAAAGCTGCTTGCGCCTCTTGCAGGCTTGCTGCAGCAGCTGCGGTGATCGGCATGGCCAGCGCAACTGCACCAGCGGAATGGTCGGCGGTGGATGTGTCGGTGGCCTTGCGGCTCACAGCAACCTCGCTGGCACTGGACTCCTCGGGCACTGCCGGGAACATGCCGTGCATGTCGAAAGACGACATGCACCGGCCTATCCGCGGCGAATGCGCGACGCCCATGTTCACCACATGCACCGCGGCCGTTGTGAACGGCGTCGCGGCCGCACCGCGTGCAGCGAGTACGGCGTTGCCGCTGCAAGCTCGAGGTGTTGCAGCGGCGCCCGCTGATGGTGAAGTCGCTGCGGCGTCACTCGCAGTACCCGCAGCGGCACGGCAGGTGTCCACGCCGCCGCCGGCGTCGCCTCCGCCGCCTGCTGTTTTGCCGCCGAGCGCAGAGTTGCCGGCGGCGGTGCTGCCGTTGACAGATGACGTGGCGAGCACCGCATCCACTGAGGGCCGCTGCGCGTGCTGCAGCATGCCGCGGCGAGGCTGGTGCTGGCCGGCGGACAACGCAGTCCCACTGCCCACGGTACTGCCGCCGCCAGCGCTGCAGGCAAAGCTACTGCCTAGGGTGCTGCCGCCGTCGAAGTGGGCACCGCTGTGGGTGGTGGCGATGCGGCTGGACATGGCGGCGGAGGAAGCGATGGTGAACTGTCCGGAGGCGGTGGGCTCCAACTCGCAATGGGACGCCAGGCTGCTGGTGCAGCCGATAGCAGCGTTCGCCCGCAGCAGCGGTTGTTGGCGGCTGCTGCTGCCGCGCAGGTGGGTCGCGTCCAAAGAGCACACGGCGCGCTGCTGCGTGGCCAGCAGGTTGCCCGCCGCCGCGCCGTTGCTGATCGCGGTGGTTATGGGGTTGATGGGGCCCATGCTGGCAAACGGCGTGCCGGTAATGCCGGCGTCCGGTGAGGCAAGCGCTGCTGTGCCGTGCGTGCGGTCTTGCGCCTGCTGCTGTGCCACGTGTGGGTCAGCGAGTGACGCCGCGGTGGCAGTGCTGACGGTTGGGGTTATACCGCCGCTAAGGCCTCCTCCTGCCCAGCCGGCATGTCCGAGCGAGCGAGATATGAGCCCCGCAATCATCGACAGGCCAAAGCCTGATGCGCCGCTCTTGCTAGGAGTCTTGCACTGCCGCAAGTGCGCCATCGCCGGTTGGCTGTTGCGGCTTGCGCCGGGCACCGGGGAACTGGCGCTTGATGCCGCCGGTGCACGCAGCGAGCGGCTGGAGGGTCGGCCCGCTCCAAGATCAGTGCGCTGCGGTTGCTGGTGGGCCTCTTGTGTGGCCATGTTCATGCTGCTGCTAGCTGACGCGCCGGCGGACGTTGCGCTGGTGTTGGGGTCGAGGCCTCGCTGCAGCATTGACACATGTGATAGCACGCGCGGAAGGTCATCCCTTTGCTCGTGGGCTCAAAATCCAACTAAAACATAAAATATAGGTTTCGCGGACGGACCGGCACCCATCACACCCATCGCACGCACCCACCTCCGCCGCCTGACATCTCCAGGATGTCATTGTCAGCTCGCCAGCCGCCTCCGCGATGCTGCTGGTTGCTCCGACAGCAGCTGGCAACGCGCCGGCCGCGCCTTCCGCAAACAGGCCCGTACCGCCGCCGTGAAGGCCGCCCGCCGCTGCGAATACGCTCCCCCGTCGGATGCGGCCGCCCAACCCCACTGTCACAGCCCGCATGGCGTGCCCCACGTCCTCGTCCAGCAGACTTTCAGTGACAACCTCGTCTTGGCCGGCAGGCGTGTCCTCCGCTGCGACGTTGCCACCGCTGCTGCTGACGATCACAGCGTCTGGGCAGCGGTCGTCGCCGGCCGGCGCCCCGGCGCAGTGCACGACCATGGTTACCTGGCCGCTGCTTGTCTGCGTGAGCTCGCCCGGGTTCAGCGTATTCGGAACGCGGATGATACCTGCAGGCGGCCCGCGAGAAAGCAAGTTAAAGACAGATCAGTCGCCGAGACGGAACCAACCAGGCCAGTCGCCGACAGGGACGTATGCTGAATAGAAATCGACAGCAGCAGCGCCGCCGATTTGCGCGCCGTCCGCACTCACCCTGCCACACTTCGCCCTCGCCCTTGACCAGCACCTCTATCATCTGCTCCAGCTTGGCGGGCTCAAACATGAACAGCTGGCTCAGCACGTCCATCACCTCCACCCGCTGCTGCTGCTGGGTGTGCGAATCACGCCGGACCACGGCCTCAGCACGCGGCCTAGGCTCCCCCGTCGCTCGTGACGCTGCCTGCAACTGCGCCATAGCCCCATATGCGTGGCTTGTACGGCTGGTTTCTCCCCGTGCAGCGCCGCCGGGCGCATCTTCCGCTTCGCCTTGCAAGCCTGCCGTGGTGCCGCTGCCACCCCCACCGCTGACCGCGGGCAGCAGCTGGCGGTGAGACGCGTTTGCCGCGGCGCCGGGCGCCGCCGCAGCCGACACCGCAAGCGAGCTGGTCGGCGGCAGCGACGACGGCGGGCGTACTGTGCCCACGCTGCCGCTGGCTAGTATCGGCACATGGTGCGACGCCGCAGAGCTCTGGCCCATGATGACGTTGCTGAGGGGCATTGGGTGCGGCGGCTGCGGGTAGTGCGCCGCCGGCACCGCCGCCAGCGCCTCGCCACCCAGGGCCTCGTATGCGGTCCGCACGCCAAAAAACTCCAAGCTGTGGGTGGGCGAAGCATGAAAGCGCGTACAGAGTTACGTCAGGTGCCAGATTTGGTTGCATGGGACGAACACATATGCTGCATGCCCCTCCGCTTAAGTATGCAGTTGGAGTAAGCACCGTACTGCATCTATCCTAGGATTGCCTTATTCGATCACTCAGGACAACGTACCTCGCCGCCCCACCCAGACCTGCCGTTCAAGGCAGCGAGTCCCGGGGCACAGCAGCGCGCGCACACGGTGGGCACGTCAGCTACCTCTACCACCCCTCACCTGCTCGCGTTCTGATGCAGTACCGCGCCGCTGGGCAGGGCAAAGATGGTGACCGCCATGGGCAGCGCATTCAGTGACAAGCTGTTACGGCGCTCTCGCTCCCGTACCCCAGCAGCCCGCTGCGAAGTTGTCACTCCCGCCGCTGCCGCGGACCTGCTGCCGAGGCAGTGAGGGACCGAATGCTGCTGGTGCTGCTGGTGCGGCTGCGGCGACGAGACTACAACGCATTGAGCGTTCCGTGTAGCCAGCAGCACCGTTGCGCCGGCGGGCGCGCCAACGTGCATGCTGCTGTGGCCGCTGGGCGGAGAGCAGGGCAGCAACATGGCCAGGTTGCTGGTGGCCGTGGCGCCGATGGTGGAGGAGGGTGCCAGCGCCACGCTGAGCATCATGGCTGGCGCCCCTGAGTCCAAGGTGCTGGGTCCGGTGCCTGAGATTAGCATGGAGCCCCCGCCGTACTGCCCGAACTGCTGGGAGCGGGCGCGTCTCTCTGTGCCGATAACGGCCCCATCAGCTGTGGCGGCAGCAATCAGAGAAGCTACTGTTGCCGAGGCGTTCGGAGGTTGCGATGGCACCCGCGGCGCGGCGGCAGCACCTGCTGATGATGAGCTGCGCCCAGCAGGAGCCGCACCTGCCGAAGTAGCATTCGTGCCCCCAGGCTGCGGAACTACTGCTGGCACTGACTGTGCATGTTCGTCAATGAAGTGCTGGCGTGGGTCGCGCTCATGGAGGATCAGCACCAGAGCTGCCACCGCATCGGCTGGCCGCTCACCAGCAGTGTCCCGGCTTGTGGCGCCGAAGCAGGCCGCGAAGCAGCCCGTACGGGGACCGGCGCCGGTGGCAGAGGAGTTGTAGACACCATTCTTGCTTCCAGAGGCCGCACGGAGGTCGCGCACGCCATGCAGGTAGCACGGGGTAACGGTGGCGAACAGCAGCCGGCCCAAACCTGGTCCTGAGAGCGGGATGGTGCTGGGGCCGGCGTGCTGACCAAGCGCCGTACCATGCGGGCTTTTTCGTCTCAGTGCTGCGAGACGTCGCGCAACTTGCAGCTGCTCTTCCAGCAGCTGCAGGAGGCCGCCGCGTCCCTTCTGTTGCCCCAGCACCCGAGCTGCCGACTCATTGACGAATCCCCAAAGCGGGGGCGCACACGCTGGCGGATCCGCACTAGCGCCAGTAGCATGCAAGCCGTCATCATAGATAATGGCAACAGGCGATGATACATCCGTCCAGTCCTGACGGAGTATTTTAATTGACGTTGTCAGGATCATGGCGCTGGCGCCTCAAGCCTTTGTTGAACGCATGCTAATACTCGTTTGTATGCGCCCGCATGGCCGATCAAGGGCGAAATGCCCCTGCAAGGTCGCCTAGCGCCCGCGAGGACCGTGGGCGTTACTATTGCAAATATGTGTCTGTGACTAGCTTTTACTTATGCGTGATTTGTGTAGGATTTTGCCTGGCTTTGTGGGATAAGGGAGCGGAAGGAACTTCACCGATGCAAAGTACATGTAATCCGTTTTACGCCAATCGCCGTGGCACCGCTGCGCGGTCAACGTATCTAAATTAGCAGTATGCATTGCATAAACACGTTGGCATAGCAATGCTTGGGCAAAACGAAGGATACCCGTTTTGCATTACTACAGGAAAAACGTTGTCTCCAGGCGCTTACACCTGGCTAGCAATGTTTGACTTGAGGCACACAATATCAAGGGCAAATGATAACGTGGGAAACGAGTGCGTGGTGAGACAACAGCTCGACGCGCAGCCTTACTGACACTGCATTATCATCGCACAACCTTTCACAATAATACTGACATGTTGCATTTTCAATTTGCCGGATGGTTCACGACGAAAATAGTGTGTGGACACTTTTCGGCAGGACTATGCACTTGCCGCCCGTGACGATTCTGTCGGGTGCGACATGCCCCCACGCCACCGCATCAGCCCCTACCCCTCCGGGCTCAGGGCACAATGCAGCCTCGGAAATGTACGCACTCCCCGCCCCGATGTCGGCAGCGGCTTACGCCCCCGGGGACCAACCCTCGGGGGAAGCGCCTCGGTTTGGGGCCGTCCCAATTGCTTCCGTCACCCCCGTTCATTCTACGCTTCCCATGTACACCATACCGCACGCCATACCATGCAGCAACCTACACATGTAACATCAGCTATCAAGACGATGTCCAACCCCCCTCCAACAGAGTTGCAAAGCCCGGCTATCCTCGCACGCTGAAAACCGTAATGTGAACGTGCTGATACTCGCGTGAGGAAGCGTGCCTCACATGAGACTTGATCGCTCAAGGGACCCTCCTGCCCCGCCGCCACCGCCGCCTGCCCCGCCGCCAGCGCCTTGCGCCGGTTGTGGGATGTTGAGTCCGGACGTCAGTGCCGAGAGAAACATCTGCACAGCGACCGGAAGCAAGTAGTGAGCATCAGTGCATGCCGATGCCCTTGCTGTGCAGCTGTCTCCTTGCGTCATGTACGTATGCATCATTGAAATGCGACGGCCCCTGTACCTGTGAGTTGAGGATGCCGGTTCCTCCTAGCACGACCCGAGGTGTGGGCAGCTGACCGCCGCTTGGGCCCGCACCCGCTGGTCCTGCTGGACCTGCAAGTGCACATGTAGGGCACGAGACAAAGTTGGCACTTTTGGAGATGCGAACGTGTCTATATGCGCGAATTGCTTTCGACAGGCACGCGCAGCAGGCGAGGGGCACAGCTCCAAGCCTACCGGGCGCATTCGCGGCGGCGTTTGCACGGTCGTTCATTTCCGCCACCGCCTTGGCCTCCTCATACGTGGTGCCACCCAGCACGAAAACGATAACCTGCGAGTGGGAAGGCCGGCAGCAAGCAGAGCAGGTGGTCGGAGATATGGAAGGCGCTCAATAGGGGGCTGTCACGTGTCGGATACCGTGACTGCCGTGTCGGATACCGTAAGATGTACCGGTATGCACTTATATGGGCTTGACCCTGCAGCTCATAGGCAGCTTCCGGCCATGTACAACCGCTGCGACCATCCTGCAACACCTCAGCTGCCAAGTCGCCATACCAACCATACCGGTGAGTGCGTGCCTGATTCTGTGGCAAATACGCCGAGATGGCATCACCACAGCGAGCGCATGAGTCCAGCCGCCCCGTCCTACCTCGCGCGGCGGCGCCCGCTTGGCGTTGGCGGTGAGCGCAGCCACCTCGTCCCCGGTGGACGCCATGTAGGGGTAGGCCAGCGGGTCCAGCCGGTCGGACGCCAGCGCCGCCACCGTCTCGGTAAGAAGCGGTGTGTGCTGCGTGTACACGTTGTCCACGCCCTACACAGCAGAGGTGCGAGCCGTAATGTTCAGAACTTCAGATGCCCCCGCCCCAAGGCTGGCGGAAAACCCACGCGGAAAACCGCATGTCCCCCATGGCTGCATTTGCGCGTGAAATGGACTACCTCTCCCCTTTGCAAGTGATGCACATGGTGGGCTATGCAATATTGGAGGATACCCAAGCTCCAATCAGCGACACGGATGACAAGAGCGTGTTGTGCGAACTAGCGCCATGTCACCAGTGCAAGCGTGCACCACTAGTCGCGCATAAGCCTCACCTGGAGCCCCTTGAACACGTTTCTGGCCTTGGACAGCAGGTTGCGGCTGCCGTACAGGTCGCCCGCGCGCCGTGACGCGCCGCCATACCGCAGCACTGCCTCCACGGCCGCGTACAGCCGCGGCTCTCTGTGTATGAATGATGAGCAAACCAACATTCACCGACGCATGCAGTAAAGACCCTTTTGTGGACTGCCTTGTATTGCATCAGCCCATCATCACATGAGCGGCAGCAAATGCTGCGCGCAGCATGTTTCCTGCCCTGTCAGTAGCGATGACCCTCCCCCGGTGGAACCCCCGCCCGCGCCCGCATCCACTCTTTGCCCGCTCCCTCCGTCTCACCGCTCCCTCACGCCTGCAGTGGCCAGGTAGTCCAGCATCTGCCGCACCCGGGGCGTGTCCGACTCGAACCGCAGCGCGTATAGCATGGCTAGCCGCACCTGTAAGCGGTCGACAGCGCAATGCAGTCGGTGCATTCAGTGGCCAAACGCGTAGTGCGGGAAAGATGCAGGAGCAGGCTGGCGTGCGATGCAGCAGGTACAGCAGTCGTACAAGCGAACGCCACAGAGCCCGGCAACAGCAGCATGGGTCGGACCGGTGCTACTGTCTTGGCGCGTCGGCTCGGCATCGGCCAGCGCGCATCACTAAGACTCACCCGGTCCGCGTCCTGGGTTTTGGTGCCACGCAGGATCTGCTGCAGTTCCTCAAACGAAGCCGCAGATGTGAGGCTCGCCGCCGGGTTCGCGAGCTCCTGCTCCGCCTGTGAGCATGAAGTGTAATCCACGTTGCCAGTTATGAGGTTATGCAACAAGTTTGACATAGCTAGCTTATACCCGAGCGAATGCCTTTGGTGCTCGTGCGGCACCACAGCGTCCTGCCCTCTGCCCACTCACGCTGGACACGTCCATCAGATTCCGCCCGGACACCGTCTCGCTGAGCTGCGTCATGAGGTTGACGTGCTTGGACACGTTGCCCTGCCATGGCAAAAAGAGGTAGGACGCGTGAGACAGACAAGTACTACAGCAGAATAGTGGCGATGATTGTTACCCGATATGCGCACGACAAGCACACATGCACACCGCAACCACGCCGCCCAACCCTCTGACGTGCCCACCTGCAGCTTCTGGAAGTCCGAATGCTCCAAAACGAAGCGCCGCATGTCCTCCAGACTCTCCACTCGCGAGTGCTTGGTGCTGGCAGATTGAAACTGCTCCACCATCGACTTCACAGACGCGCCGACCTGCAGCAAGCGCGGGATCAGGCATGAGCTTAATATCTGCCACTTGATGCCCCTCCCCGCCACGCGCCATCCTGCAACTGCATAATCCTGCTTGCTACTTTGGCCACGGCATGACTTGCTGCTTCCAAGCAGCCCATCCCCGCACCTCGCCATAGGTGCGGTACTGGTGCCGGCGGAGGAAGTCATCTTGCCGCGGGTCGAACACCACCTCGCGGAACTGCTCCGGCACCTGCGCACACGCGGCGGACACGCGGCGGACACGCCGCAGCCATGGTGAAGGTGCGTGCATGACCAGCGCTGCTGAGCTCCAAGGACAGAGCACGAGCGGCCCTGGGCGGTTCTGACCTTCGGACCTTGCACTGTGCCCCTGCTGTGCCCCTTTTGCCATTGCACGCACCTTCGAGCTGGTCAGCTTGACCGTGTTGTCGTGGATTCCAATCAGCTCGTGCACCATAGCTTGATAAGACCACTGCATGGCGATGATGGACCATTCAGAAGTGCCCCACACGCCGTGTGATGTGATCTTCACCCTTCGCCTAGCCTGCACCCACCGTCTGGAACTTGCGCGCACCTGTGTGAGTAAAGGCGTGACGGGGTCGTCCCGCCGGTCCAGCAGCAGCACCACCGGCGGTGCCGACCGCGAGGCGCCGAAGTCGAATACAGCGGCCTCCTGCATCACCCAGTGTGGGTGCATCGCAGGCAGTAGTTGCGCGGCACGTCAAGCTTTCAGCATTTGCTGCAAGTTTGACCCATTCAACGTCCATTACCATTCGATGCCGCCGCATTTACCAGACCGCACGACCGTCGCCGCGCACCTGCTTGTATGTTAGCCGGTGCAGGCTCTCCGCCAGCTTCGCGACCAGCTCGCTCCCGCGCTGGTAGCGGATGATGGGCCGCCGGCGCAACGCCAGGAACACCGCAGACAGACCCTGTATGCAAGGCAGCCGAGGCCGAGCAAGCCAATGCCAAAGTTCTGCCAAACAAGCCCTTATCGCTCCGTACGATACTGCACCGCATCCTACGACGTGAAGTGGTACAGCGAGTCCGCGCTCTCCCTCCCTCCACCATCCTGCTTACACCACCCGCGCACCCGCCTTCGCACGCCCCTAACGCACCCACCTGCCCGCCCGGCTGCCAACCCACGCACCTGCCCACCCGCCCCAACCTATCCTCCCGTCCTCTGTCCACAGCACGCACCTGCACGCAGCGGTCGATAAGCTCGTACTCTGCCGGGGAGGGTGCGGCGCCCGGCTGTCGCACTGCGAACAGTAGGTCATTGCGCAGCACCGGCACCACGAAATGAAAGGGGTCGGGCACCATGAAGTCCGCGTAGTTCTCCTGCGAGGTGTGAGCACGCGTGCGTTGGCCATGTATCCATAATGCGTGCGCCAGTATGCCACACGATCGCAGCGAGCCTCAACGATCGAGGATGTGTCGGTAGGCGAGTCACAACCTTCCGGTGATGCCAGCAAGGCGCGCCGTCAACCGTACCCTAGCGGTTCATGCACACCACACATGTAACCGCGTGCACGTGCTGGTGACGCCGCCGCGACGGGCCTACCTGCACTTCCAGCACGCTCTCCTTGGCCGCATCCGCCTCCGCCAGATCTTGCAAGAACATAGTGCTGACGGAACTGAGCAGGTTTGTGAAGTCTGCGTGAGGTCCGAACACAATCATGCATAGCTCGAGATACGGTATCTGTGGCGTTCGGATCCATACGTGTTCTACAAGAAGCTCCGCATTTTCCGCTAATCCGCTACAAATAGCAAATGCGTAGGCATCCGCGGGGTTTTGGTGGATGCTGCATAACTGGGCGGGGCTAGGAGTGCCGCGGAAGCGACGGCGCGAGGTAGTAATAGGGCATGCGCTTCAGCGGTGCAGGAAGCTCGTAAGAGGGTGAGGCGACCCTAAAGAGTAGTAAAGAAGGCAAGAAGTAAGGGGGTCTGGCTAGGGTGCGGCAGCACCAAGGGTAGTTACGAAAGCACGACAAGGAACGAAGGTGGTGCACCACTGGGGTTAAGCGTTCAGCTGCAACTGATGCCGCCTAACGGCTTGTGGGTTACCGTACGTTTACGTGATCACCACGCACCCCTGGAAAAAAACGATTATTTCTCCACCCCGCACCCCAAAACCAGTGACTATTTTGCACCCCGCATCCTCACATGCGGCAATTACACAAAACCCCGCAGCCGTGAAAACTTCGTGGTTTGCGGCCCTAATGGCGCGTGTGTGCAGAGCAGTGTGGGGCAAGCGCTAGATAAGCGCTAGCAGCGCAGTGGTGAACATGCCGTGCTGTAACAAATGATGTCAAGCGCGGCCTCCAAGCCCGCAGCCCACAGCCCCCGAGCCCAGGCCGCTTAACACAGTGACGCTTGAGGTGAAATTAGGTGGAATTCGTAGCGCTGGTTTTTGACGATTTGGCGATTTTGGCGGCACGGCACGCCCCAGATGGGTATTTTTGTGGAACCCCGCACCCATCCCAAAACAATTCGTGCAGAACCCCGCAACCCCCCCTCAGGTGCGTGGTATTTCGGGTTTTCTGATAAAATCGGGGTGATAGCGGCAAGGTACGGTATGTGTGCGTGCTGTATGCACGGCGCTGCGTGTACGACAGCGACTAACGCACTCTGGCTGCCTTACTGAGATTGGTTTGGTGCAGCGTTGTCCAAGGCCTATTCTGAGGCTACGTTCATGCGTTTTCGCCGCTGGCTCGCCGGCTCGATTGGGGGCAGCGCGCGCAACTATTGGCTTTCCCGGCACTGTTATCCCGGCACTCTTCCTCTCTGCGCAACACATCTATACACGCATGCTTGAGCCCATCCTCCCCCACAACAAACACACAAACACACGCACGCACGCTGTTAAAGTACGCCAGGAGCTGGGAGGCTTCATGCGCCCTGCCAGCGACTCACGCAGGTTATAACTCTGGTAGCGGGGAGCCCGCAGCTCCTTCTTCAGCAGCGCGATGTTCTCTTTCGTTGGCCGCAGGAAGCAAACGGCCTGTCACGAAACGAATGCAAGGTGGGTCACTTGTGCAGGTGCAGCACAGCGAGCACACACGACCACGACCCCGACCCCGGGGCGATCGGGATGTCCAGCGAGGGGTCGCGGCTTGAGCGCGCACCTTCAGCTCGTTGTGGGCCCTGCCGTCCGTCTTCTCCAGGTTCTCCACGTGCACGACGTTGTGCTCCGCCAGCTCGGTTCGACCGTAAAGGTTTGCGCAAATACGCATAGTTTCCTTGTCCAGGACGAGGCCCTTGTAGCCTGGCGCCCCCTCAATCATGGACCCAACATAGCTGCGCATAATTTTCCACAGGTCCATGTGTGTAAGAGCCTCCTGTCGAGCCCGGTCGTGCGGGGGCAGAGGCCCCGCCCGATTCACTGCCATCTTCTACTGGCCCCAAGCCTCCTTTTGCCGCTTATATGCGTATGAATGCTGAAAGTATCAGATCTAACTCTAAAAACAGGCAACCTACATCAGGCTGTGGAACCAAGCCTGGCTAAACGTTGACCAGCAGTGTTTTTGTGGGTGGCAATTGCATTAACAGCAAGCGTATTAACAGCAAGTGAGTTTAATGCTCGTATTACAACACATCGCGCCACATCGGCGATCGGCTGTCAATTGCCACGCATCATTGCCGCTCACTCCACAGCCGTACCCACAGCCACCTGTCCAGCCGGAACAGAGCCGACAGAGGAATGTGCGATCATGGGGCAATGACGGGCTAGGGGCGACAAGCGGCCGGAGGAAACAGCTGACAGCGCGAAAAGCAGGTGGGGGCAGCAAGGGTCAGCCTCGGCGGGCCAGGGTGGGCACGGGCCGTGGGTTCAGCCTTGGGGGTCCGCCCTCCGGGAGCCGACCACCCAAGTGAACAGAAACGTTGGCAGTTCCAGAGATGTTGTTGTAGGAGCTCTGCAGCCGAGACCTTCGGTGACAGTAGTGGCGATTCGTGCCGCAATGGGCGGACCGGGTCGGCACGGTGCATGGCACTGGCAGTAATGCACAATGATGCTTGTCTCCTTGCCAGTTTGCATGTCCCGATAATAGAGTTGTATATTGTTGCTTCTGTGCTCTTGTAGACACTTGCGTGCTAGCCCTAGCTGAACGTGCAGCTTGTGCCCATCCTTGGCTGTTTCCTTGTTTTCGTTGCGCTTTAGGCCAACTGCAATGTCCTCAAACACTGTGCGCGTCCCCT
Source organism: Chlamydomonas incerta (assembly GCA_016834605.1). NCBI lineage: Eukaryota > Viridiplantae > Chlorophyta > Chlorophyceae > Chlamydomonadales > Chlamydomonadaceae > Chlamydomonas > Chlamydomonas incerta. The sequence continues at coordinate 1,977,874 of JAEHOC010000016.1, forward strand.
ATTCCCATGAGCTCTACGCGATGAGCCGGCACATCGTGTTCCGTGCCGAGAAGGAGCACAAAGCTGCGGTGGAGTGCAAGGGCAAGCATGACTGGCCAGAGGACTGCAAGCCGGAGTCGGAAGCGCTCGTGCGCGCGACGAACAAGCTGTGAGCGGGTCACATCGCTGCTGCTACGCCGTTTGCATGGATATGTGTTCAAATGGTGGCATAGATATTATGTCGCTGCATGCTCATCCAGCGCCCAAGACATGGGATTCTGGGCAAGCGCGCTTGCATTCGTGTGTGATGAGCTTGCCCCTACCGTATCCCCGTGTCGCTGCAGCTACAAGGAGATTATGGAGAAGTCCCCCGAGGAGTTCAAGGAGTATGCCCAATGCCTAGACTGGTACGGGTAAGTTCCGTGGATGCGGGGGCGGGGGAGGCGGGGCGGGGGGGAGCTGAGAGTGCCAGCGACGTGAAGTAGTTGGGCTTGTGCGCACTCGGTGGAGTGGGGGCGATTAGTCTGAGGCTCATGCCCATCGGAGCTATCAAGCAAGGCCTAGAGCTGTGTGTCGAGGGTAAGTGGCTCATAGTCGTGTGCCTGACATGTACGACCTGTACTTCTCATCGACTGCCTCGCGCTCGCCGTGCTCGCCTGTTCCCATGGTGTGCCTTGCAGACTGCGCTTCTCGCGCTGCCGTGACAAGCAGGCTGCGTTTGAGAAGGCGTTCCCCATCGTTGATGCCAAGAAGTAAATGCAGGAGCTCCGCGCTGTGGGAGAGGTTACCCATATGCTTGGACATGGAAGATGTTGTAGGGCGGAGCATGGAACCCGTGGCTGGCGCGCAGACACTTGGTTCACCACGAGAACCCTTTGAGCCACGGTGGTGCAGCGAGGTGGTGCCTTGGACGCCCACGCACGTATGCCTTTCGCTGGTGGACGTGGGAAGGACGTTGGGTAGCTGGCCATGGTCAAAAAACGAGCAGTAAGCAAGGAGGGCGCGGCATCTAGGTAGTTTCGTTCAAGAGTACAGCTGAGACTAATGGAGACGTGCAGCACGCGTGTGTCGGCGCCGTGTCTTTTACTTGTGCTTTGGGACGGGGAATCGGGCATTTGCCACCACGTGCGATGACTACCGGTACATGTAATGCGTTATGTAGGCTCGAAGGCTCGAATTATTCCGCGGAAGTCTGCCAGACTCATGCCGGCGCCTCGCTAGCCTCATGGGATTTGGCGGGGCTGGTAGCAGAATTCGACGGGGCCGGGGTGGGCATGCAGCGACGCCGCAGCGGGCATACCGTAGCGAAAGGTAGGGATATATCGGGACTTCGGATATGTGCCTGGGGGACACCCCCGGGATACGGCTGCGAGAGCCGACCTGCGCCCGGTGCTAGGACCAGGGCAAGGGATAAGAGGCGTGCCCAAGTGGTGACAGATGAAACCCCAGACCCAGCAGCAAGCCCTTGTGCAACAACGAAGACAGGAGTTGCGGCTGTGCGACGCGGCCACTACACCGATGCGCGCTGGCTGGCTGGCTGGCTGGCTGGCTGCCTTTAGTTTGCTGACACGCAGTCCGTACGCTCCGGTGCAGGGGATTTCGATGGTAGCAGAGCAAGCCGGGCGAGGTGGCGAAGTCCCGTAGTGTGCAGCAGATTCCCAGACCCCACCAGGTAAGAGACAATTTGCAACAGCGGGCATGAGCTTGCGGCTGGCATAGCGCCGGACTGTACCAATGCGGAGCTGATTGGTGATAGTTTGCTGACGCGCGTTCCTCACGCTCTGGCCCGGCCAGGCGGTAGCACCAGACACACACACCGCAACGCCACACACCGCAGCGCCACACGCACGATTTCGCGGGGCATTTTTTTAGGCTTCATCCTTACAAGGTTGAACAGGGGCAGACACGCCGCCCTCCTACTGCTGGGCAGAGAGAGGGGCAGTTTGAGGGGCTGGGTCAGTCCCACCTCCAAGACTGGCCTCACACACACCTCACGCCAGGGCCGTCCTATACAAGAGACGTCCTCCTCGTTGCTGCCCAAACCACGCCCGGACGCAGGCACGCAGGGCCAGCAACCGCCGGGCGTACGGCCGGGATGGTGGTACGGCCGTTCCGCCACGGACTAGCGATTCAAACCCGCTTCACGACTCCTACACAACTATAGCAAGTCTCAGTACTGCTTTCACGTCTAAGATACTGCACCGCGTCCTCGCATAAGGTTAGGGTCGAGGAGAGAAAGCATTTGAGCTCGCGCACTTTCGAGCTTCAACCACACTCCCCCACTGTTTGAGCTCGCGCAAGTTCGACAAGTTCACTGTCCCAATCGTTTGCTGAGCTCTCTGCTAACTTTGCCATCGCCCGGATCGAAGCGGTCGGACAGTCAAAGCAATAATGAGCGCTCGCGAGCAGGCCCAAGCCACCTACGACCGTGCGGGTATGAACATTGCATAAGTGCAGGATAGATTGTGACAGGTGCATACGTGCAGGATAGATTGTGACAGCCCCTCTGGCGTGAGCCGTGCTGCATCAAACCGTCGTGACCACCATCGTTTTTGTCAACTTCCTTTGCAGACCAGCTCGGCGAAAACCTGGTGCCAAGCCAGCCACCTGCTGCAGTGCTGATGGAGGAGGCTGACGAGATTCGCACTTACAAGCCCAGCCAGCTGCCGCCTGACCAGCGTGACCAGCTGCAGGAGGACCTGGTGCCTGGCCCTGCGCCGCCCGGCCAAGCCGACAGCATCCGAACCTACACCAACGCGCAGCTGCCTCCCGATATGCGCGATAACCTGCAGGAGAACCTGGTGCCCTACCCCACGACTGAGGTGCGCATGTGTGGTGGGAGAGCTCAGTATGAGCCCGTGGCGGCTTGGCACGTGCGCATGTGCGTGGCATAGGAGTCTAATAGCTCAAGCCGCCCCGGTGGAGTGGTGTGCAGTCCAGGTTCAAAGATGAATAGGGGCTTGCGTATCCAAGACCCAATGCACGTAGTCCCCTTTGTAGCGCACATGACTGCGTGCTGTCAGCGTCTCGCTACCGTCACAAGCGCCTGTACGTGCTATGGTCATGCCACTCGGTGTGAATATTCACGTACCGCTTGCAATTGCGCATTGCGCGCTATTCAGGCACCTGATGGCAAGCGCACATTCTATGACGACCTGCCGGAGGGGCTGCGCGACCACCTGGGTGAGAACTTCGTGCCCGGCAGCGCTCCCATCCCTGGCGACGAGACAGAGAGCCCTGTGTAAAGGGGGCTTACTGGTCTGGGAAGGGGCAGCGTGGCTGTAAGCATTCGGCGCTGTGGCCACATAGCACCGACGTGGAGTGCCGCAGCGTCCTTTATCTTTGGAAGCAGAGACCATGACCTTTGCTCCTGTGGCTCTGCCAAGCAATCATAGATATGCATGCTTGTTTGCTGATGTAGGGGGCAGAGTGCCGTCATTGTTGTGAGTCCCTTCGGTTTACCTCTCAAACTCCTCGAACAAGGGGTGGCAAATAAGGGAGGGTCACCGGTTGTAAATGTAGGCGTACTCTGACGAGCTTTTCTTACAATGTAAAATATTTGGCCTTACTCCATCATGTGTTTTTGGGCTGAGCCCCCCCAGCGAAGCGTTCCAGGGGGGGTGGCGAAGCCCCCCAGGGACACCCCTGTCCGTGCGTGCGTGCGTGCGTGCGTGGCTGCGTCGGCAAAACATAGCATACTGGCGCAAACCGCGACTGCCACGTATTAGGATTTGTCAATGCCTATTGCATGTAAATAGGTGGCAGGGAAAATTCGGGCGGAGCGAGAAATGCCTTCGTGCTTCCATGGACAATTGACTTTTGCGAGGTCGCGAGGAAAGCATCCGTTGCCCGCTTATATGCAGTCTATAAGGCAAACTATGTTGGCGGCAAGCAAAGCGGGGAAGTATATCGGAAGTTTTGAGAGACTTGCCGAGGCATGCCTGCCGACGCGCTAGACTGCCGAGAAGGTCGCCCCCGCCCCGCGCCTAGCCCTTTGAGCGTGGGGCGCCGGCAAGGTGTTGCCTATGGCAGGAGGTTAGAGAAAGGCTTGGGGTGTTGGTAACGTGCCAAGGCACGCACATGGATGGCGCGGGAAATCCCGCCCTGGCCCCAACCCCGGGTGTCCCCAGCCACGCGCCTGTGCTTCTTAGGGGCATGAGGCTCTGACGGGGCCATTTCATGCCTACTAGCTCCCAAGCGTACGGGGGCTCAGCCCATTTTCCAGCTGTACAAAGCTGACACCCCTTGTCAAAGTAGAAGGCGCGCAGGCTGAGACTGGCCGGTGTCTGGTTAGCCGTTTTGGCTGGCGAGCATAACACGGTATGCGGCAGTAGGCTGCAGCAGCTAGCGGAGTGTTGCGGCTACAGGACGTCGTGTTGCTGTGCGTGTGCTTGAATAGCTGAATGCGGCGGCCGGGCACATGGCTGGCGGTGCCTGTACCAACCGACCCCGGCTATGTCCGGGAGATGAGGTAGTGTCGAAACACCTTCGGCCTCAGACGGGAGATGTGACGGGGACTCAGCCCCCTTTTCCAGCCGCGCTCGAAAGACACCTCTTCTTGTCAAAGTAGAAGGTCACGGTTTATCCCTGGGCACAGGCAGCCAGAAACGTGGCTGGCTGACCGACGAGGACAGGGCAGCATGGGGGTCCCATGCCTGGTGCCATGCACTATGCACTCTACATACAGTGTGTGCCCTGGTGCGGCCTGAGAAGATGACAAGTCGGCGCCGCTGCGGTTTTGTAAGTGAGGTATTACAAACAGAAAGGGCACCGGCACCTCACCGGCACAATATCTGCAACGGTCCAGACCCTGTTGCTGGACGCCTGGCTCGTGTACCGGCCCAAACAGCATTGCCCCACTAAGCCACGGCGGGACGGTGGTGGCGGTGGCTACGGCAAAAACAAGGACAGGGGCAGTGGTGCAAACAGTAGCAGCAGCACGAAGGAGTTGGAATCAGGCAGCGGTGGCCAGCAGCATACGACAGGTGGAGTTTGCAGCGGTGGGGGTGGGGTGGGGGGTTTCAAACACCAGCCCAATCTAAACCAAGCTAAACTAGACAAGTGGGTGCTTGGCATGAATGCCGGTTTCTATGTTTGGTCGGGCGGCAGCGGTCTCCGCTTATGCCCTAGGCAAGGTCAGGGTTGCACCGTACTAGCCTCCCGGCTTATAATACGCGTACTAGTACGTAGTACGCTGCTCACCTAGTACGATACGCCATAGTTCGCTTATAATACGCTGGCGGGCAAAGGCTAGTACGCTGACATAGTACGTTCCGCCAAATCCACAAATTTCGGGATGTTGGGATGCGCGCGTGGGATGTCGAGTCAGTTCCGGGCCGTTCTCGCGCTTGCTGATACTTAGATAACATTCTATGTAAATGACGAGGCCGATGAGCGCGAAAGGCAGCTACAATCGGCGTGGATGCGTGTGCTGATGGCCAACATCCCGGCTCAGCACCCCTTGGGATGCCCGGGTTGTCTCAACCTGTTCCTGGCACAGCATACTTTACCACGTACTACCATTCAAGAACAGCGTACTAGTACGTAGTACGTACTAGCGCGTACTAGTACGTACTGCGTACTATGCAAACCTGGTCTGTACAGGCACAACCAGCCATGTGTCCAGCCGTGTCAAGCTATTGAAGCACAAACACAGCAGCACGACGTCCTGTAGCCGCAACACCCCCGCTAGCTGCTGCGGCCTACTGCCGCATACCGTGCTATGCTCGCCAGCCAAGACGGCTAACCAGAAACTGGCCAGCCTCAACCTGCGCGCCTGCGCTGCTTCTTGGGCGGCGCCGCGCCACGCTTTCCTCCTCCTCCACGTGGCCTTTCCCGCCCCCTCTGCACCGCACATGCTCGCCGCCGCCACTGCCGCTGCTGGGCCCGGGGTCGCCGCCGCTGCTGGGCCCGGGGTCGCCGCCACTGCTGGGCCCAGGGCCCTTGCCACCGTTTGCGCCAGTATGCTATGTTTTGCCGACGCACGCACGCAGCCACGCAGCCACGGACCGGGGTGATTCGGGGGGGCTTCACCCCCCCCCCCTGGAACGCTCGCGAGGGCGCGAGGTGGAAATGTAGGCACTGGCAGCGGCAGCAGCGGTGGCAGGACAGGTGGGAAAGAAGCAGGGCTCGTATCTTATCTTTGGGGGAAAGTCTGGGCCAGACATTCCCGTCCCCTGAAGCTGAACTTTTATGTCCAGGGGGGCGTACTTGAGGGCACAAAAAAGTCCAAAAGCCAGGACACGCCACGCCGCGCCCGACTGTTTATGTCCACAGCCAGACACACGCGCCCGAGCCCAATGTCTGGAAAACGGCCAAAATGGCCGTTTTATGTCCACAGACATTAAGATACGAGCCCTGGAAAGAAGTGCTTTTAGCGAAGTGCTTTCGAAACGCGAACGCGAATGCTTAGCACGGCGAACAGTGAGCAGGCGCGGCCGGTGTCAGGTCAACATCTGCCAGGTGGCCACCGCGTGTCGGTGGGCTACCGACCTCAGCTTACAGCCAACAGTACAGACTGTGCCAAGACGTGTTGCCTTGGTGGGTACGACGACACAAGGAGCAGAATTAGGAAGCCGTTGCCATCTGGCCCCCCACGCTGGGCCCCCCTCCATGCGACCAGTTTCTGTACACCTGAACCCCCGCCAATCGGAGGATGGGAAATCCGGAAAGTTGTGGAAAGTCTCTGGTCAATTTTTAGAAACAGAGGCGGAACTTAGTTGTGGCTGGCGGGGGGTCAAGTGGGCGGCGGCGGCCCAGGGGCCGTGCGGATGTTGCCCAAGCGCGGCAACTCAGATGCCGTCCGGCGGCATTGAAGATTGGGCGGGGGTGGCGGGGGGTTGTAAACACCAGCCCAATCTAAACCCAAGCGAAACTACCCCCGGGGGGGGGTCACGTCCACAACCTAAGTTCTCAAATTCAGCTGGGGCATTCCCCCAGAAAGGAGCCTAGGGGATCACAGGACGGTCGGGGGGATGTCACAGGTCGGCGGGGAGTGGCGGGGAATGGCGAGGTGCCCGACGCTGACAAGGGAAGTAAGTTGACTTTGTGCGAATTGGAGTGGCAGCAGCGGGGGAGGGGAGGCTACCAGCACCCGGTTAGGGTGGTTGCTGTGGCCATCTCTGGAAAGGGCATTACCACGTTATTGCGTTGGCAGCGGGGTGAGCTGAAGCCGCTTCAGTGCCCGTATCATGTAGATGGCTTTTGGCCCCCGGCGTCTACACAGCGTAGATGACCCCTCCCGCGCCATCTACGCCCCGAAAAATTTTCTTAGGGGCACGCCCCCAAAACCCCCAAACCATCTACGCTCCCTGTCTAAAATACCGCCAAATCCGCCCAAAACGTCTACGCTCCGTAGATGCGCGGCCCCAAACCCCAAATTTTTTTCTCCGCCTTCGGCGGATTTGGGGCAAATTTCTACAGCGTAGATGGAAGATACGGGCACTGCTGAAGCGAGGGAGTCAGTGCAGCGGCGCATAATCTTCGCGTCCATTCTTTTCTTTTCTTCTGGTCCGACTCCAGGGACAAGAAGAGGTGTCTTTCGAGCGCGGCTGGAAAAGGGGGCTGAGTCCCCGTCACATCTCCCGTCTGAGGCCGAAGGTGTTTCGACACTACCTCATCTCCCGGACTATAGCCGGGGGCGGTTGGTACAGGCACCGCCAGCCATGTGCCCGGCCGCCGCGTTCAGCTATTCAAGCACAAGCACAGCAACACGACGTCCTGTAGCTGCAACACTCCGCTAGCTGCTGCAGCCTCCTGCCGCATACCGTGTTATGCTCGCCAGCCAAGACGGCTAACCAGACACCGGCCAGTCTCAACCTGCGCGCCTGCGCCGCTTCTTGGGCGGCGCCGCGCCACGCTTTCCTCCTCCTCCACGTGGCCTTTCCCGTGGAGAAGTGGGCTGAGCCGCCACGTCTCCTGTCTGAGGCCGAATGATCCGCGGTCGGCTTAAGGGTGGCGTAGCGTTTAGGAGGAGGATGGCCTCGCCGGGGCCGCTGGCTCTGGCCTACGGTCTGGCGGGGCTCTCAGGGTCCGTGGGGTCGGCTGGTGGACCGGGAAGAAGGCTGCACCCAGAGTGGGTAGGAATGCCGAAATTTTACACCATGCCCCAATATTATAGAGCTCAACGAAATAATCATGCACGTGCTTTAGTTTTCCCAGGGGTTGTCTGGTGAGGAAGTTCTGGGCCGCCAAAGTTGTGGGGTCGGTCGTCGGTCCCCATAAAAGCATGAAATGCTAAAGCCAATGGCGTTGCAGCGAGGGGAGGGTCGCCTGCGTGTCATGGCAGGGACATGCCCCCGCATGTCCCCGGGATGCCCCGGCACGTTGACACATGATGGCAGAACGGACAGCCGTATCAGGCGAGGGTAGGCACTCAGTAAAGTTTGCTGCTTTAAACTACCTATGATAACACGTAGGAGCCTGAAATGCGTCGGGGCGCGTCGTGCGGCGGGTCTGGGGATTCCAATGGATGGAATCCTGGGTGTGTCGAAGTCACTGTGCACGCTCAGGAATGGCATGGACAGGTAGAGCTCGGCGAGAGGAGTCGATTGGCACTAATTTGACATTAAATGGAGAGGTATAAACCCCCTCTACGGGACGGTTTTGTCCATCAGGGGGTAAGTCGTCCCCCAAACTGGGATTTCGGGGCATGGTGCATTTTCTTTCTTCCCCCCCCCCCCCGCCCCCCTGCTGCCCCCTCCATCTTTCCCACGGCGCCTTAGAGTCCAAAAACCATATTTTCACGTTTGGGGGACCTACGGCCCCCGTACCTCGTAACCCGTTCTGACGCCCCCACCTTTCTCGCCACCCAGGCTCGTGCGTGATATACTTTGTGCTGTCCATACCCTTTACGTTCAGCTGATACGCCTCGGCCCTTTCACTGTGCCCCGCCCTTTCGAACCTCGCCTTTCCCCTTAACCGCATGTCGCTCTTCTGGCCCGGCGCTTGCAGCCTGGCGCCGGGGTCATCTTCCTGGTCGCCAGGTAAGTCGTGTGTTTTGCATTTGCGTGTTTGCGTGTCTGTTGCTGCTGTGGGCGAGCCGAGCCTGGGTGGCATTTCGTCGACGGCGCGCCGACCTCGCCCCGTCTACACTCTACACCCCGAAACGCAAGAGTATACCGTCAACCTGTATTGCCGCAAACTGCACCTGCCTGTCCCTTGTCCAGTTTCGCTTGGGTTTAGATTGGGCCTGGTGTTTACACCCCCCCCCCCCCCCCCCGCATACCCCTCCCCCTCCCCCAAGAAAGGCCCCTCCAAACGGCCTCTGTCCGTTCAGAAAGATGAAGATACTAGACGTGATGTCTTGACATAATTTTGACTGTCTGAGATACCAGGAGGTAATAGTTTGCTGTCATCATCAGGAGGGTACACGGCCGGGTAAAATCGGGGCGGGTCGGGTTCCAGCTGCTACGTGTCAGAATCCATTCCCACGGCCTCGAACAAGCCTGCAATCAATAGTGCATACAGTTTCGTTTATAACACGGATCGATAGCGTCAAATTGATTCGCTGCCGCTTGAGTCGCCGTTCCTGGGCAAGCTTTCATATCGCCTTCAACAGCCAAACACGCCCCCGTGGCCGCGTTATCAATATGGAATGCAGATTGATGAGAAATTCAAGCTGGCGAAGCTGTCAGCGGCCACGCACAGACCAGCTCGCATACCTGTTTCACATGAAGCACTAAGCTCGTTGCGCATTCGCCGCGAATAAGCAGCGCGTCGAGGGAGACCCAGAAACTGCACTTGCACGGACTTCCGCACCCAGCCATGGACACCAAGGCGGACTTTCGGGTGCACGAGTTCCGCACGCTGGGCCGGAGCAGAGACGTGGAGGCTATGACCATGCTCAAGCAGATTGCGCATCAGGTGGGCAACTGTTCGGTGGTACGCATTGGGTCGTCTCCGCCTGTAGTCCGCACCATCGAGGAGTGCTCGCGGGGTTGGACACGACGGCGTACGGAGTAGCGGATCACCACGGCATACACCGTCAAGCCCCCTTGCCCAGGCGCCACGGCACACCAGCATGGAGCGGCCGTGAAAGGGCCGCCTGTGCCAAATGCGTTCTGGTGTTGGTGGCGGGCACGGGTGGCGGGATGTCTACGGGGGCTATCAACCATGGGGTGGGGCATCTGCAAGGGGCGGCGCTGCGTGGCGCACGGCGTTCTGTGCCTACCATTCCTAGTGCTAAACGCCAGACTTGCCATGCCTTTGACGCTACGCACGGAAGCTGACGATGGAATGATTCGGCATGCAGGTCCAGCCCATCATGCGCCGGCGCGAGTGGACGGTCCCGATGCTGTCTGAGTTCTTCCCGGTGCGCTACAGGATGGGCACGGTCTGCCTGGGCTGTCCTTGAAGAGCTTCACCGTTTATTTCGTAATTCGTAGTAGTGGATGATGTTCCGAGCACAATTACGACCTCGCAGGCACAAACAAACCTGCTTGGGCTGAATGTGGGGGGTGGCGGTGGCCGCACGCGCGAGGTTAAAGGTACGGAGACTTTCGAGCAGCGTTAGCCCCACGCAACATCAACACGCCGACTCTTTCACGTGCACAAAAATCATATGCGTACACGTTATTGTTGCAGGCGTGTCATTAGACCCACGACATATGTGCTGTGCGTGCTCCGATCCCTCCACAGTCCGGCTGCGGCCCGCACGCGACCCCGAGTCCTTCCTGCCGTACGAGTCTGTGCTGCACACCATGCTGCACGAGCTGGTGCACAACGTGCGCGGCCCGCACGACAAGTGGGTCACAGGGGACCAGGGAATTGTGGGGGCGAGTGGGTCGAGGTGGCTGCGGGGCCTGTGGTGGTCCCAGCCAGGTACTGGGCACGGGTCGTGGGCGTGCAAGGATGCAACGGCACATGCGGACAGTTTGGATGCGGCAATGAGTGGAAGCGGGAATGTCGACATGGAGGATTCATAACCAAGGGGAACTCTCAGCACGTGCGATGGCTGCCGCGTGCGGGTGTGTTAGATCAGGACACTGGATAGAAACACCCCGAGACGTGCTGTTGTTCTCCACGCACCGGCTCGTCACTACTCATGCGGTAACAACCCGGGGACACTGGATAGAAACACCCCGAGACGTGCTGTTGTTCTCCACGCACCGGCTCGTCACTACTCATGCGGTAACAACCCGGGTTAACTCCGCTACGTGCCCATGCCACGTGTTCCCTTGTCGCTGCCGGTTCCCGCTCCTATTACTCCTATGCGCGTGCTGTTGCTCGCTTCAGGGTGTTCTACAAGTTGCTAGATGAAGTTACGGCCGAGTGCGAGGAGCTGATGGCCAAGGGAGTGGGCGGCACTGGCGTGGGCTTCGATGGGCCCTCTTGCGGCAGGCTGGGCTCGCACAACTTCATCCCACTTCACAACCCGCACCACGCCAACCTACGGGACGTGGCGCTGAGGGTGAGCGAGCGGGCGCGTGGCCAGGGCACAGAAAGCTTGCACGTGTGCGGTGTGATGACCGCCACGGGTAGCACCTTGGCTGTTGTCGGCTGCTGCTGGTGGCGGGGGCAGTAGTGCGCCACGAGGGTAGGTGTAGACGCGCGCCACGGGGCCCGGAGGGCTTAGCGGGTCGCCAGGGTCGTCTGGAGGTGCGGTGCGCTCTGGGTGTGCACTGTGCTGGAACTAGAAAACTGGGGTTGTGCTGCAGTTGGGGTCGGACAGGGGCCTATTTACCGGTGCCGGCACGTGCTCGCCTTGGCGAGGGATTAGGCTCCGCAATCCGGGCCCAACCCTGGCCCTCTTGTCACCATCCACCGCCCACGCGCACGCGCGCTCGCACACCTACATACACATAGATACACCCCACCCAACGCACGCACGCGAAGTCTCTTGCTTGCTTGTCGTTTTACTTGTGTTCTCTAACACATGCCGCTTTATCTTAACATACAGGCCGCGGAGGAGCGCGCCAAGCGGCAGCGCCTCATGCCAAAGGGGCCGCAGCGCCTCGGAGGTGGTGGCGGTAGTGGTAGTGGTGGTGGCGGCGAAGGCGGTCCGCAGCACTACGCCAATGCCGCGGCAGCAGCAGCCGCAGCAGCCGAGCGGCGCTGCAATGACAACAGGTGAGGATAGCAATCTGTCTGCTTGGCCGGGGCGTAGCCTTTTTGTCTGCTGGGGGACACGCCTCCATGCAGGTGACGGGTATGAAACTGCATTGCATTCGAGGTGCAGCTCCGATACAACTTTGTACACGCGCGCGCGCACCACACAGGTGGTGCCCCTGCGAGCGAGTGACAAACGCGCTGGGCCGGGCAGTGGCCGTGGCGCAGCAGAAGCGGACCGAGCAGCAGCAACAGCAGCAGCTGTGGCAGCTGCCGCTCACCAGCAGGGTGCGGATGGATGCCAGTGGTGATGCCAGCGGCGGCGCTGCTGCGGAAACGCTTGTCAGGAGTATCAGCAGCGGAGGGACTGGACGAGAAGCCGCAGCAGGCGAGAGCAGGAAAGCAGAGGGCCGACCAGCATCAGCAGGCCCCCGAACTGGGCCTGCTGCCGGCGACGCGCCAGCTTTGGAGGCGAGCAGCAGCGGCGGCGGCAGCGCTGCGGACCTGGATCTGGCTGGGGTGGAGGCGGACCTTGTGCGGCGGATTGAGGAGGGCGTGATCGACCTAACGCTGGGCTCGGATTCCGAGGCCGAGACCGAAGAGGAGGCAAGCGGCGCCACAGCTGCCGGTGGCCGCGGTCGGGCATTGACTGCATCCGGCGCCGGCAGCCGTGGCAGCGGTGGAAGTGGTAGTAGGGGTGCGGGCGGAAGCGATGGGACACGTGGAGAGCGGCAACAAGGAGCAGTACAAGCAGCATCTGGCGCTCAAGACCGGCCGGCCCGCAGCGGAGGAGGGCCAGGGCACTCGCACGCTGGTGCGTTGGTGATCATCCTCGACTCAGACGACGAGGGCGAACCCCCAGTCGCGGCGGGCGCAGGTGCCGCAGCAGTCGTCAAAGCACCAGCGGCAGAGCCAGTGCCAGGCCAAGGCGGAGGTGCAGGTCTGCAGGATGCAAGCCAGCTGCGGACAGGACTGAGGGGTCAGGGCTCATCGCCAGGCTTGGCTGGCTTGGGAGCTGCCCCCGTTGCGCCCTTCCGTGCTGCTTCAGATCACCGGGGCGTGGCGCCCGGCGCTGACCGTGCACAGCGGTCAGCTGCCCATCAGTCACTTCCATCAGAGCTGGCGGCACCACAGCCACCCGCCGTTGCTGATGGCAGCATCCAGGCCGCTGCGCTGACTTCTAGGTCAATCGCTGCCGCACCTGTGTCAGATGCTGCTACGCGGGCGCCAGCTGGGCCTCATCACGCGCGGCCACCGCTGCAGGTGCTCCAGCCGCGCACCGCTGCTGCAGCACGCTCCGCCGCAGCTGCGTTGGCGCGCCTGCAGCAATCGCAGCATCGGCGCGCACACCAGCAGGGGTTGCAAGAAAATGCTGCAGATGTTGCAGGTGCAGCAGCACGAGCCGGAGCGGGCGGCAGGATTGGAACAGCATCACTGCCGCCCGCACATCACACGCCGCTGCCCAGTGCGGCAGAGGCTGCTGCATCGGGCGCCAACACGGCATTGGCAGGCGCCGCGGCCGCCATCCCAGACCCTTCAGGAAAAGCACGAGAGGCCGGGTTCACGGCTGAGGTCAGCTGCAAGCAGGAGCGTCAACAGGCAGCTCTTCCAGGCAGGGAAGGTGGCAGCCTAGCATCACAGTCCCAGAAACGTGTTCGGCGCGGGGTCATTGATTTGACTGACGAGGACTGAATGCACGACGCCGTATGCAACCAGGAGTTTAGTTGCACGTTTAAGCGACAGGCATGTGAAGTCGACGGCTTGCTGTATACCTTCAGCAATTTTGTGTGCAAGTTGGACGCCTACAGTCGAATGTGGTTGAAGGTCCGGAGCCTGGGGCGGCAGCGGCTTATGGGCCGCAGCCTCCGGGGCCAGCGCCGGCGCCAGCGCCGGCTGGTGCTGCTTCCCCTGCTGCCTATGCGGCTACTGCGGCCACGGGCGCGGGGCTCGTCCGCGGCGGGCGCCCGGGCTCGCTGCCCCGCGACAGGCATGCGCCCGCGCCAGCGCCCGCGGCCACCAGCGACAGCGGAGCGGCAAGGGCGCAGGAGTTGGAGCCTGGGACGGCGGTGGCGTATGGGCCGCCAGCGCCGGGGCCAGCGCCGGCACCAGCGCCGGCTGGCGCTGCGTCCCCTGCGGCCTGTGCGCTTGCTGCGGCTGAGCAGCACAGACCAGCACGGGAGACCGGAGGCGCGCCTTTTGGAGTAGTATTAGGAGCCGCCTCAGAAGCGAGCTTAGTAGGCGGTGCGGGGCGTGGTGGGGCTGGGGCTCAGGGTTGGGAGGGGGCCCCCCAGACCGGCGCCGGGGGCCAGCGCACCCCGTGCTCGGGTAGTCTTTCTTGGGGACGTGCGGTGTCTTCCTTGTTGCGTGCTTGCTGGCGGTGGTTTTGGGGTGGCCAGCCCGGGGTAGCTGGCGAGGCTGGTGTGGCAGCCACGCCTGACAGGGCTTCGGAAAGCGAGGGGGTGTCGTGGGCCTTGGACTTGCGCTAGTGACTTGGGGCGTCCGGTGTGTGGGGTTGTCTTTGCCTTGGGCCTTGCGGTTTGTGTCTCAGGGCGTCCTCAGCGCCGGGTATGGCCGTTCGGTCTGTCGGGGTTTAGGTGTGTGAGGGGGTGTCCGGGGTCTGGGCTTGCACTTTGTGTTTTCGTGGGGCCTTGCTGTGGTTGCTGGTCTTCTTTTTTCGTTGTGCCAGGTTTCGTTTTGGTGGGCTTCCGGGCATTTTCGAGGGTTTGCCTCTTGCGGATTGCGGAGGTTTGTTTTGTGGTTCGTGGGGGTCAGGGGTCGTGGGTACCGCCGGGTGGGTGCCCTAGCCCTGCAGGGTTTATGCGCTGTGGTGGTGTGAGTGGGGTGGCTCCGCGTCAGTCGTCGTGGGTCCCACTGAGGGTGGTTTGGTGCCTGCCTCCATTCCTGTTTGGTGTGTTGCGTTGTGGGTTCTTCTTCTCCTGTGGTTGTGGGTGGGTTTGCTTGCTTCCTGCTTGCTGCCCTCCTGGTTGTCGTCTGGCCTCTACCCTGTAACGTCCCCTGTCGAAACAAAGTGAACATAACCGCCGGACTCGGTCGAGCGCCTTTTTTTGGCATGGGACGTTACAGGGCAGGGGCCAGGCAACAACCAGGAGGGCAGCAAGCAGGGAACAAGCAAACCAACCAACCAACAACCAGAGGAGAAGAAGGAACCCGTAACGCAACCTCAACAAACAGGAATGGAGGCAGGCACCAAACCACCCTCAGTGGGACCCACGACGACGACAGACGTGGTTTCTCCTAATTTCCTGTTCGCTGGCTGGTTGTGAAGGGAGGGTTGTGAACACCAGCCCAATCTAAACCCAAGCGAAACTAGACAAGGGACAGGCAGGTGCAGGGGGGTGGCAGCAAGTTGTGGTGGTATCCCCTCGCTGAGGGTTGGGTGTGTTGTCCCCTGAGGGATTGGTGTTGTGGGGCAAGGCCCCTTTAGTCGCCCCGAAGCGGGTCTAGGCAGCTGCGCTGAAAGAGACCGCCTGTCGCGGTCGAGCGGCTGCCTGCGCACCTCCGCGGCAGCCGGGCAGCAGAACACGCCAGCGAGAGCACTGCAGTCGTATGCGTCCCCGTCCCAGCAGTCGGGTGAGGGGCAGCGGCGTTCCGCGCGGCTGCAGGAGCAGGCGGCGGGCGGGGCGGGGCCTAGCACGGGGCCTGCCACGGCAGCGGCGGCAGCCGCGGCGGCAGCAGCGGCGGCGGTTGAGGGCGACCCTCGCACGCCGCCCCCGGATGCGTCCCTTCTGCGGGGTACGTGGCGGAGGCTGTGGGACAGCCACGCCAGTCGGGGGGGCAAAGGTGCTGGTGTACCGGCTGCAACATGCCTACCTGCCTTGCGGGCTGTACACCCGCTGACACCCGCAATCCGGCAGTGCTCCGGGTGCACCACCACCCCAGCCTCCGGCGCCAGGAAGTACGGCGCCCGAGGCCACGCCCCCGCCCGTTCCCCTGGTGATGCTGCATCGTACGCCGCCCGCTCTTCAAAGGTCCACAGGTGCCGCGGCTTGCGGTGCTCCACCCAGGCCGGCAACCCTGGAAGACGCTCACCCGGGCGCTGCTTACCCATGTGCGCCCGGACTCCGCCACCACGTGGGCGTGGGTGTACAGCGACGCGCCGGCGCCAGCGGGGCTACCTGCCCGGCTGGCGGCCGCGGTCGGCCACGTGCGGAGCGCGGGCGTAGAGCTGCATCCGCCGCAGCCAGCCGCCCAGCCGCCAGTGGCGCCGCCGCAATGGCGGGTTAGCCTGGACCAGCTGTGGGTGGCTAACGCTGCGGGCGCTGTGTCTTACGTCCACTACACGGGGCGGCTCTTGGAGTCTGGGCCTGGCGTGCTGCCCCCGGCGGTGGATGGGGCGTGGCAGCCTGCCTGTGTGCTGCAGCATCGCAAGCCGCGGCACCTGTGGACCTTTGAAGAGCGGGCGGCGTACGATGCAGCAGCACCAGGGGAAAGGGCGGGGGCGTGGCCTCGGGCGCCGTACTTCCTGGCGCCGGAGGCTGGGGTGGTGGTGCACCCGGAGCACTGCCGGATTGCGGGTGTCAGCTTGGCGGACTACACGGTGCGGGACGTGCGGCGGGCCATCACCGCGGCCAACCCGGCCACTCCTCCGGCTCCGGCCCGCCCCGCCGCCATGCCGTGCCCGGCGCCAGCACAGCAGGCGGGGGGTTCGGGGACCCAGCAGGCGGCACAGTCGCGGCTGGCGGAGCGGGAGGCGGAGTGGCAGCGTGCAGCGGCACAGCTGACCACCACGGCGGCGCAGCACTTCCACAATAACCCGGTGGCTCTGGACCCCTGGCTCCACCGCACCTCAGCGGCAGCCGGGCAGCAGAACACGCCGGCGAGAGCACTGCAGTCGTATGCGTCCCCGTCCCAGCAGTCGGGTGAGGGGCCGCGGCGATCCGCGCGGCTGCAGGAGCAGGCGGCGAACGGGGCGGGGCCTAGCACGGGGCCTGCCACGGCAGCGGCGGCAGCCGCGGCGGCGGTGGAGGGCGACCCTCGCACGCCACCCCCGGATGCGTCCCTTCTGCGGGGTACGTGGCGGAGGCTGTGGGACAGCCACGCCAGTCGGGGGGGCAAAGGTGCTGGTGGACCGGCTGCAACATGCTTACCTGCCTTGCGGGCTGTACCGGGCGGGCAAGGGCATTCGGCCACGGGTGACCACGGGGTGCGGGGGGTTGGGGGCGCACTGTCCTCACCCCGCCTGCGGGCCTCCTGGCCCGCGGGCGTGGGCCAGCCTGACGCACATCTTCCTGGAGTGTCCAGCTTATGCACAGGCGAGGGCGTGGCTGCAGCAGCTGTGGGCCTGCGTTGCGCCCCAGGCAGCGGCGCCGCCAGTGACGGACGCGGCCTTCATGCTGGGTGACGACATGGGTGTGTGGGCCTCAGGCCCGCGGGGGGCGGGCGCGCTGCTGTGGAGCACTCTGCGGGCCACCTTATTGTACGCCATCTGGTGTGCGTACTGGTCCCGCGAGCCTGCTAAGCAGACGTCGGAGCACGTGGTTCGGGAGGTGGTCAGCGAGCTGCGCAGGGTGATGCAGCTGCGTTTCACTGCCGCCACGCTAACCCCTGAAACCCTGTCGGCTCTGCCCACACAGCTTCTCACCGCGCAGCTCAAGGCGGCTAAGCTGGAGCACTTTGTGGCCATCTGGACGGCGGGTGGCGCGCTTTGTGAAGTGGAGGAGGTTCAGGGTGGGTCACCAAAGTTGAACTGCGGCTGACGCTTGCATCCCCTGTGCAGGCCCCCTAGGTTTCCTTATGGGCGGCGCATCTTTCCAGGCGCTGGCGTGGCGTGTTATCGTCATCAGCTTATCTGGCGCCCATGTGTTCTAGCTCTGGCTGGCATCGCAGCGCCTGGGCGGCTGTGGGACTTCCTGCACAGCGCGTCTTGCAGTGGGCTGGAGCCCGTTTAGACAGCGCCACATCTGGCCCGTTTAGTGTTTCTGCTTGTGTTTCCTTAGCAGGTTCTCCTGGGGTGTTGCTGAAGCAACCGACTTGTGGGGGTGGGGTGGGTTCGGGCGGAGCAAGTGCTGGTAGCGCTGGTGTTTTCTGTTCTGGCGCGCGGTGGTGTGCTTTTGAGGTGGTGGTGGCTCTTGCGTTTAGGCTGTGTTGTAGGTTGGTGCTCGGGTTAGGTCTGTAGGCATGTGCGGGAGGCGTATAATTTCAGGTTTCCTATACGTATATACGTAGCGTAGGGCGTAAAATACGTACATCCGTACAAATACGCCCCCTCTCACAAAACCCTTGGAGGTCGATAACGTTTTCTGTACGGATCCATTTTCAATTCTGAAAGCATGGAAACGTTCTGTGTTGTGTATTTGTTATGCTATTGCAATGGCAGGGGAAGTCGAGTCGGTTTGCGGGCTGATGTGCACGCTTTTCGTGTTTTGGCGCTGGTGGCGGGGCACCCCAGGGCGGAGCACACGTACCCTGAGCCCCACAACCCCCGCACACAAGTGCATATGTGCCCTGCATCATTCCCAAAGCATCCCCACCGTCATTCATTCGGCAAACTCGCACGAATCATCTACATCTCCGCCATTCTGCTCCGGTCTACCTCCAGGCTAACTACGATACCATACCCGCTGTCTCTCCTCGTCTCATTCCAACACAATCCGCTCCTCATTCCAACTCATACCATGCTACCAAACAAGCACCTCACTCAACGCTCAGCAGCACCTCCTCGTCCTCGCTGCGGGTGTCAGTGTTGAGGTTGCCCTTGATGTAGATCAGCTTCTCCGCGCGCGACACGTCCAGCCGGGCGCGCGACTTGGTGTACAGCCGGCCCCAGGCGGACCAGTTGCGCTCAGCCGCGCAGGTGGTGGTGTGCAGCGACAGCAGGTGCACCGCCACGCCAGCAACGTGTGGGAAGGCGTTCTCCACCATGGTCACCCACCAGTTGCGGCGCATCTCAATGGACGCCATGACCTGCTTGTCACCCACCTGGCGGCGTGCCGTGAGCACCGGCAGTGCCGCCGCCATGGTCGACGGCATGCCGCCCAGCTGCAGCCGCAGCAGCTCAGCCTCCACCGCCGCCGACACAGTATCCTCCAGCGTCAGCCCGCCTGCCGCCGCTGCGCCGGTGCCACCTGCTGGCGCCGCCGCCACTCCGCCCGCCGCCGCCTTCGCTGCGGCCGCCTTGGCCTTGGCAGTGGCGAGCCGCTTGATCAGGGCCTTGGCCTTCAGCAGCTGCTCGTTGGTCAGCGCGGCAAAGGGCAGGCGCCAACCAGCGACAGGGTCCTCGCGTGCGTACGCAGGGTCCAGCAGGTGAGCAGAGGCCCATGCCGGGTGGAAGTGCTTGTTGAGGCGGAACAGGAACCGGGCCTTCACGCCCAACCGCAGGGCGGCCGGCGCGGCGGCGTGCCATTCGTCCACGTGGTCGATGATGGCGTTCCAAACCGGCAGCACCTGGCTCAGCAGCGGCCGGTCCGCCTCGACCTGGTGGATGGCATCGCAGACGGGCTTGATCAGGCGCGACACGGACTGGCACTTGTTGGACCAGTTCTCTGTGGGCGCGGTAAGCGTGTGGGGAGGGAAGGCTCAGGCGGGATTTGTGGAGAGCACTTGCGTGTTTCTACCCTGCATTCCTGCAGCTGGCTTGCCCGCACCCCACAGCACCACTGCCTGCGCCTTCCGCACCCCACGGCACCCTTTCACAGAACACGACACTCACCCCTGGCCACGTCCGCGAACACCGCTTTGGCCTTGGCGTTGTCGGCCACCTTCTCGTCCCAGGCCTCCGACATCACCATCGACCGGATGGCGGGGCGGTTACGCAGCACGCTCTCCAGCACGAAGAAGATGCCAGCGAAGCGTGACGGTGAGTGCACGTCAATGGCGAACGTTTTGGCCATCACCTCGACCTGTGGGCGTCGAAAGGCGGGCACACACAACGGCGGGTTTTAGGCAAGTGCAAGGCAACTAGGCAATTGCAAGGCGACAACAGCAAGACAGTAACTGAAACCGCGCCGTGCCCTTCCGCCTCAGCCCATGCGCTGTCCGCGTGCACCTCTCACTCTACCTTCCCCACGTACCTGGTGCTGGTGCAGGAAGGCGCGCAGCGACTCAGAGTCGTTGATGCAGTTGGCCACGTCGTTGGCGTTGCCCAGCACCTTGGCCACACCGGATGCATGCTTCTCCTTGGCCAGGTCCTTGATCAGCAGCGCCAGCGCATGCGCCACGCAGCCCAGGTTGACCATGCCGGGGTTCTCCTCCTCCATCATCTGCATCGCGTTCAGGTTGGCGGAGGTGTTGTCGCACAGCACGCCCAGCACGTTGGACGCGTTGCCGCCCACAGCCTCCAGCGCCTTCTCCATCATAGTCTCCGCCAGCCATGCAGCGTTGTTGGTCACGCCAGCGGCTCGCACGACGCAGAGGAAGATGGCGCCGCCGTTGGGCTTGAGCGCCTTGGCGTTGACGAGGGGCTCACCCTGGTTGGCAGCCTTCTTCTTCCAGCCATCGAATGACATCTGCAGGCTCGGTCCCTTGGCCAGATCCACCAGCTCGCCGCCCACCTTCTTCTTGACCTTCTCAAACAGCGCGTTCAGGTGCGTGGTGGCGGCCGCGTGGCGGGAGGGCAGCTGGATGCCCGCAATGCTTGCGGCCTTCTTGAGCCACTCGTTCTCCAGGCGCGTGAATGGGGTCTCCGAGGTGATGAAGAACATGATCATGTTGTCAATGAACTGCTGCCGCTGAATGGGGTTGGCGACGAAGTTGACGAGACTGCTCTTGGCCCCCGACCCGCCCCCGCCGGCCGCAGAGCTGGCGGTGCCGCTGCTGGAGGTGCTGCTCACGCATGGGTGGTGCTTCATGAGCCGGGACATGTTCGAGATCGAACATATCGCGTTGCAGACCTGGCACACGACCGTCACCGCGTCGCATCCGTCCGCATTGGCAATTAGCACTGCCTGAAACACCTTGCCCCACTTCGCCGTCGGCTCTGCCTTCTTCACCGCGTCATAGCAATTAGCAGCACTAGAATGCTCGATGCCGTTAAATATCCACCTCTTCTTCGCAGGCTCGCTAGGCGTCCCTACAGGAGGCTCCGTAGGTGTCTCAGCCATGCTCGTTGCGTTATTATAAAGTTCTTGTATTAGGTGAATTTGTGCGCGAAATATGGTGTGGTTATCGTCGGCTGTTGTGCATGGGCGTGTGTGTTTTAACTGCTTTAACCACCCGGAGCCCCGCTCCCGCTGGGCGCCCCGCCCCTGACCCGGGGGCATGTACGTATTTTCAAGCGTAAACGCCTAAAAATTCTATACGTATATACACTACAAAATACGTATAGGTATTATACGCGTATACGTATAGCTGCCATCCCTATAGGTCTGGCGGTGTTTTGGGCAACCCCTCCCGGGGGGTGGGGGGGCCAGCCTCCTGCTCTGTCTGCCGGGTCGGGGTGGGTTGGGGTGGGGTGGGTGCGGGTGGGCGTTGGCGTTTGCTTTGAGGTTGTTGCTTTTTGTTTTCTTCTCTTCTCTTCTTGCCCTGTCAGGGTTCTACCGCCGGCGCCAAATGAGCCAATAGGGGCAGTCTCAAGCGCTGGCGCCACGGCAGCGCCCAGCGCCGCCGCCACCTCTAGCTGTGTCACGCAGTCCTTCCCCGTGCCGGGGGCGCGTGGTCACTACGACACGTACGCGCTGCAGAGCGGCGTCAGCTACGTGGTGGCGGGCGAGCCCACTGACGGCTGCAAACCATTCAGCGCACTAAGCGCGAGGGAGCGTGCAATAGCGCTTGCCGCCAACCCCGAGGCGCGGTCGTACATGCTCAACCCGCACCTTATGTTCTACTTCGCTAAAGATGTATTGGCGGTAGACGGGGTCAGTTTTGTCGTACTGCGTGACCATTGCGCAGACGTCAACCTCATCTCTGAGGCCGCCGCGGCCAAGCGGGGCTTCAAGATCAAACCCAGCCACTGCAGCCTTACCACAGGCAACCAGCAGAAGACCACTGTGCTGGGAGAGGTGGACACGGACGGGGTGTTCATCACCCTGCTGGGCGGAACGCGGCACGAAACACGTTCTGCCGCTGACCAAAACCCTGGTGGTGCCCAGCACCCGCCTGTTCGATTTCCTGGCGGGCAACGAGCAGTTCCACCCTGTTGCGGACTTCATAACCCAATACCCTCTCGCACAGCTGCACTACTACCCCAACCTCGTGCAAAAGCCGGAGTGGGTGGTGTCAGTGCCCATGGTGCGGATGACTGAGGCGCGCGCAGTGAGCGCCGCCAGCAGTGCGGAGGGGGAGGCCGCTCCAGCAATTGTGCCAGCCGCATCTACTGCGTGCTGTGCGCACCTGCACGCCACTGATGAGCACCATGCTGCGTGTGACGCCTCTATCAGCGCCGCCGGCGGCCCTGCAACGCCGTCGGAGCTGGGGGGGGACCTCAACGCCCACGCAGCAGCAAACAGTGAGCCGCACACCAACGCCGCGCCTGCCACAGAAAGCGGCGCGAGCGCCAAGCCCGCTCCAGAGAGCGGCACAGCCCAAGCCTGCAGCGCGCCCGCAGTCGGCGCAGACACAGGTGAAGGCGACAAAGCGGCAAAGCCGCAGTCCTGGACCGGATGGCTGGCCGACAAGGCAGCTGAGGCGGTGCAAACAGGCGCTAGCATGCTGACCCGGTGCATGGACACGCGCGCCACCGTGACGGAGGAGAAGGTTTTTTTTTTGAGGAATCATCCTTACAAGGTTGAACAGGGGCAGACACACTGCCCCCCTGCTGACCAAAGACAGCCTGGTCCCGGAGACCAGAACCCTGACAGGGCAAGGAGAGAAGAAAAGAGAAGAGAAGAAAAGAAAGCCCCACGCACCTAAACGCCTAGCTGCTGCGCTGCTCCACACACCAAGCGGCATAAACTGCTCTACACCTCAAGCGGCAGCACCACACAACACCCCCTCTCCCTACTGCCCAGAGCAAACTAAGACAGACAACAGAGCTCTCCAGTTGGCAGGCCCAGAGCTCCTCTTGAGTCTTGTCAAGAGTTCCCCAGTTGGGAGGCCCAGAGCTCAGCTCGATGGGTCTTGAATCTTGAATCTTGTCCAGCAGGCCCCGGGCTCAGCTCCATGGGTCTTGCAACATGTCCAGCAGGCGCATAGCTCCGCTCCATGGGTCTTGAATCTTGTCCAGCAGGCCCAGAGCTCAGCTCCATGGGTCTTGAATCTTGTCCAGCAGGCCCAGAGCTCAGCTCCATGGGTCTTGAATCTTGAAACTTGTTCAGCAGGCCCAGAGCTCAGCTCCATGGGTCTTGAATCTTGAAACTTGTTCAGCAGGCCCAGAGCTCAGCTCCATGGGTCTTGAAACTTGTCCAGCAGGCCCAGAGCTCAGCTCCATGGGTCTTGAATCTTGTCCAGCAGGCCCAGAGCTCAGCTCCATGGGTCTTGAAACTTGTCCAGCAGGCCCAGAGCTCAGCTCCATGGGTCTCGAATCTTGTCCAGCAGGCCCAGAGCTCAGCTCCATGGGTCTTGAATCTTGAATCTTGTCCAGCAGGCCCAGAGATCAGCTCCATGGGTCTTGAAACTTGTCCAGCAGGCCCAGAGCTCAGCTCCATGGGTCTTGAATCTTGTCCAGAGCTCTTCAGGTTGAATTAAACGCGTTAACCAAACCAAACCAGGCTGGCGAAAGGTGCTCCTCGTGAAGATGTTAAAATACCGAAAGGGAAGATGTCGCCGAGCGTGTCGACGACAGGCTCAAGGCGACCTCGAGAGTGGTAAATAAACGGACCCATAAGCGGCTGAGGCCTATGGAGCGACAGACACAAAATGCCGCACAACTGGCACTGGTTGACCCACTAAAGAACGAGGTCGCCGAGCTCCACGACTGCGCAAACATAGTTCCTGGTATCTCAAAAGCAATATTAGAAAGCTGTGAGAGCGCTAAGGAGCCCCGGAAACAAAGAAAACCTTTGGGGCTGTAGCTGAAAGCCACAGCCCCAAAGAAGAGAAGAAGCAAGAGAGGAGAAGTAAAGTAAAGTAAAGTAAAGTGGCTGCAGCCTGACGCTGCGCGGCGCTGGCAGAAGGTCAAAGTCAAGGCGCCGCGGCAGGGCAAGCGCAAGAAGCCTGGCGTGCGCTCAACGCGCTACGAGCTACGCTCATCCACCAAGGTCGGCCGCACTTGGTACGGCTGGCTCACCTTCCTGCTATACGCGACTACTCTGCTAGCAGCGGTAACGGGGGTGGGTGCAACGCAAGGCCACTTCGGCGGCCAGCTCGGGTTGCAGATCGCGCAGCACGCCATCAACACCGGCGCATACTTGGTGCAAGCGGCTAGCGCCGCGGACCCCACGGTCACGTACCAATCCACACCGCGCTGGTGGGCGGCGGGCAGACATGCTGGTGACCCACCACCAGGCCCGTTGGGCATCGCACACGCCCTAGCCACGGTGGATGCGTATGGGTTTGACGGCCAGCGCATAGCCACGGCGCACGAGCGCTACTCCAAAGACCCGGACGGAGGGTGGATCTGGGGCAACAGCACTGCTCTAAACACCACGCAAAGCGAGGCACTGAAGCAGGTAGTGCGCGACAGAAAGCACACCGCATTCGCGTACTCCATGAAGGACCTGCCGGGTTACAGTGGCGAGGCCGGCCCATTTCGCATCGAGTTGGACACGGATAAACCGATCGTTCAACCGCCGAGGCGCTATAGCCCGCGTGAACAACAAATCATAAAAGAAAAGACACAGGAGTTGGTGGAGGCGGGCATTGTGGTCGAGTACACAGGCCCCACCGTGTGTGCTGTCAATCCCGTCATAGCTGCGAAAAAGGACCCGGACACGGGCTTGTGGACGGGTGCGCGCATGGCGCAGGACTATCGGCCAGTCAACTCACACACCAAGCACGACAAGTACGGCCTGCACAGACCTGAAGATATATTTCAACGGGTCAAAGGCGCCAAGGTGTTCTCACACCTGGACTGCCGCCAAGGCTTTTTACAGGTGCCGCTCGATCCAGCAGACCAGCCAAAAACGGCGTTCTGGTGCGGCAACCGCCTCATGATGTACACCCGCATGCCGTACGGCCTGAAAAACGCCTTGGCAGCCTTTCAAAGGCGCGTGGATTACACATTAACCCGAGCAGGGCTAGATCACTGCGCAATAGGCTTCATTGATGACATTGTGATCTGGTCAGAGTCACCCGAGGAACACGCGCCGCACGTTGCAGCCGTGTTGGACTGTCTTGCGGCCTGCGGCTTGAGGGCCCACCCAGACAAGTCAATCTTCGGCGCTGACGTTATTGAATACCTAGGGCACAACCTATCCGAACACGGCATCAGCCCTAGCCTGGCCAAGGTGGAGGCAATCATGGCGCTGCCCCCGCCGAAAAACGTGTCAGAGCTGCGCACCCAGTTGGGTTTTATCAATTACTATCGGTGCTATATCCCGAACATGAGCCGCCTGGCCCACGACTTGAACAAGTTGCTGAAGGCGGGCGAGCCATGGGCGTGGGGCCCGGATCAACAGGCTGCACACGATGCTATAAAGGCGGTGTTTGCCCAAGAGGGAGTCGTACTGCGCCCCATAGATTACAGCAAGCAGCTGATTTTACACACGGACTTCTCCAACCGTGGCATAGCTGCTTTTTTTTTTTGAGGAATCATCCTTACAAGGTTGAACAGGGGCAGACGCACTGCCCCCCTGCTGACCGAAGACAGCCTGGTCCCCGAGACCAGAACCCTGACAGGGCAAGAAGAGAAGAGAAGAGAAGAAAAGAAAACGAAAAACAACAAACCTCCAAGCAAACGCCAACACCCACCCGCACCCACCCCACCCACACCCACCCCACCCCGACCCGGCAGACAGAGCAGGAGGCTGGCCCCCCCCACCCCCCGGGAGGGGTTTCCCAAAAACACCGCCAGACCTAACCGAAGCACCAACCTACAACACAGCCTAACCGCCAGAAACACCTCCACCTGAAAAACACACCACTGCGCGCCAGAAAGACCAGCGCTACCAGCACTTGCTCCGCCCGAACCCACCCCACCCCCACAAGTCGGTTGCTTAAGCAACACCCCAGGAAAACCGCCAAAGGAAACACAAGCAGAAACACTGAAAGGGCCAGACGTGGCGCTGCCTAAACGGGGTCCAACCCGCTGCTAAAAAGCTGTGCAGGAAGCTCCACAGCCGCCCAGGTGCAACGCCAGCCAGAGCTAGTACACATGGGCGCCAGGTAAGCTGATGACGAAGATACGCCATGCCAGCGCCTGGGATAAACCGCCGCCCATAAGGAAACCTAGGGGGCCTGCACAGGTGATGCAAGCGTCAGCCGCAAGTTCAACTTCGGTGACCCACCCTGAACCTCCTCCACTTCACAAAACGCGCCACCCGCCGTCCAGATGGCCACAAAGTGCTCCAGCTTAGCCGCCTTGAGCTGCGCGGTGAGAAGCTGTGTGGGCAGAGCCGACAGGGTTTCAGGGGTTAGCGTGGCGGCAGTGAAACGCAGCTGCATCACCCTGCGCAGCTCGCTGACCACCTCCCGAACCACGTGCTCCGACGTCTGCTTAGCAGGCTCGCGGGACCAGTAAGCACACCAGACGGCGTACAAGTAGGTGGCCCGCAACGTGCTCCACAGCAGCGCGCCCGCCCCCCTCGGGCCTGAGGCCCACACCCCCATGTCGTCACCCAGCATGAAGGCCGCGTCCGTCACTGGCGGCGCCGCTGCCTGGGGCGCCACGCAGGCCCACAGCTGCTGCAGCCACGTCCTCGCCTGCGCATACGCTGGACACTCCAGGAAGATGTGCGTCAGGCTGGCCCACGCCCGCGGGCCAGGTGGCCCGCAGGCGGGGTAAGGACAGTGCGCCCCCAACCCCCCACACCCCGTGGTCACCCGTGGCCGAATGCCCTTGCCCGCCCGGTACAGCCCGCAAGGCAGGTAAGCATGTTGCAGCCGGTACACCAGCACCTTTGCCCCCCGACTGGCGTGGCTTTCCCACAGCCTCCGCCACGTACCCCGCAGAAGGGACGCATCCGGGGGCGGCGTGCGAGGGTCGCCCTCCACCGCCGCTGCGGCTGCCGCCGCCGCTGTGGCAGGCCCCGTGCTAGGCCCCGCCCCGTTCGCCGCCTGCTCCTGCAGCCGCGCGGATCGCCGCGGCCCCTCACCCGACTGCTGGGACGGGGACGCATACGACTGCAGTGCTCTCGCCGGCGTGTTCTGCTGCCCGGCTGCCGCTGAGGTGCGGTGGAGCCAGGGGTCCAGAGCCACCGGGTTATTGTGGAAGTGCTGCGCCGCCGTGGTGGTCAGCAGCGCCGCTGCCCGCTGCCACTCCGCCTCCCGCGCCGCCAGCCGAGACTGTGCCGCTGGCGGGGTCCCCGAGCCCCCCGCCTGCTGCGCTGGCGCCGGGCACGGCATGGCGGCAGGGCGGGCCGGAGCCGGAGGGGCGGCCGGGTTGGCCGCCGTGATGGCCCGCCGCACGTCCCGCACCGTGTAGTCTGCCAAGCTGACACCCGCAATCTGGCAGTGCTCCGGGTGCACCACCACCCCAGCCTCCGGCGCCAGGAAGTACGGCGCCCGAGGCCACGCCCCCGCCCGTTCCCCTGGGGCTGCTGCATCGTACGCCGCCCGCTCTTCAAAGGTCCACAGGTGCCGCGGCTTGCGTTGCTGCAGCACACAGGCAGGCTGCCACGCGCCATCCACCGGCGGGGGCAGCGCGCCAGGCCCAGGCTCCAAGAGCCGCCCCGTGTAGTGGACGTAGGACACAGCGCCCGCAGCGTTAGCCACCCACAGCTGGTCCAGGCTAACCCGCCACTGCGGCGGCGCCGCTGGCGGCTGGGCGGCTGGCTGCGGCGGATGCAGCTCCACGCCCGCGCTCCGCACGTGGCCCACCGCGGCCGCCAGCCGGGCAGGTAGCCCCGCTGGCGCCGGCGCGTCGCTGTACACCCACGCCCACGTGGTGGCGGAGTCCGGGCGCACATGGGTAAGCAGCGCCCGGGTGAGCGTCTTCCAGGGTTGCCGGCCTGGCTGGGCAAGCAGGGCGAAAGTCTTAGCTTGCAGGGCAGACAGGAACGCAGGCAGGTCTACGTGGTTGACACCCCCATCCTTGTACGGCAGACAGGCCGTTTCCTGCTTAGGCAGCAGGAGCGGGTTCCCGTGCGACACCAGGCTGGCGTCCTCAGCGTGCATGGAGCGCGCAGCAAAGTGGTCCACCAGGCCGGTGAGTTCCTTCAGCTGCGCCGGCGACGGGTTGAGGAAGCTGAAATGGTAGGCCAGCTTCGCCGCCAGCACCTGCTTCGCAATGTGCACACGGCCAACGAGAGTCAGAGACAGGGCAGCCCACAGACGCGCCACAAACGCCATGCCGCGAGCCCGCCGGGTGTACAGGTCCGCTGCAGCCGCATCAGAGTCCCACGACAGAGGCACACCCAGGTGTGTCACAGCGCCAGTGGTAAACGGCACCCCCGTGTGTGGGCAGGGGCCCGTCAGGTGCGCAAACCTGCCGAGGCCCATGGCCTTGCTCTTGTCCGGATGAACACGGGCGTTGGACGCGCGGCAGAACAGCTGAACTGCCGCCATCAGTACCGGCCCGTCCACCGCCGGGTCGCGCGCCGTGAGGGTCGTGTCGTCAGCGTGGTGGGCGGCAGGCGGCGCCTGCTCGCCGCTGGGTAGCAGGGGCGTGCGGAGCGCCCCTTGCTCCACCTGCCGCCGCAGAAAGGACGTCAGTGGCTGCAGCTGGATGACCCACAGCGGTGGTGAGGCGGTGCTGCCCTGCGGCAAGCCGTTCAGCACTGGGAAGGCGTCAGAGAGCATCCCGTTCACACACACGCGGGCAGAGCCGTTGGCAGTGATCAGGCGGATCCAGCGCAGCATGCGCGGCCCAAACCCCAGTCCCTCCGCGGACGCATACAGCCACTGCCGGTGCACCCGGTCATACGCCTTTTCAATGTCCAAGAAGTACAGCGCACCACCCTGCCGTGGCGTGCCGTCCGCGCCCACGTCCAGGCGCATCCATTCGATCAGGCCTTGGAGGTACAGCGCGTTGTCTCCAATCCAGCGGCCGGTGATGAACGCGGTCTGCAGCTCATCCACAAGCCTGTAATAACGACTAACCCAAGTCGGAGTAGGGACGGCTGACAGTCAGACTGCTTCGCACATTACACGTTATACGTTATCTCCACTACTAACGATATGAGTTCCTGTCTCCGGTCATATAGAGACTCGTCCTTCGTAGTCACGCATGGGGTATGCCACGCCACGCACTCAGTCACCCCTGAGTTCTGACCGATCCTCAACACTCCCCCGCGGGCTGAACTCCATCACTTGTAATTGTTCTCCTATCCTTACTGCCCGCTTTTCTTACTCAAATACGTAAGCCCATCATCTTGCGAAACTTCTCCAGCTTAATCCGCTCCAGCGGCTTAGTCAGCGCATCCGCTACCATCTCTGCCGTTGGGCAAAACTCAAACGCCACCTCCTTGCGTTCTACCCGCTCCCGCACGAAATGGTGAATAACATCAATGTGTTTCGACCTTGCACTAATCACCGGATTCTTAATCAGGCTGAGTGCACCCTGGTTATCCGTCCGCATCCTCAGTTCCTGTTTCGCCTCCGGCAGTCGCATATCCGCCATTAGCTGTCGTAGCCAGAGCAGCTCCCGCGTTGTCGCCGACGCCGCCATGTATTCCGCCTCCACGGTTGATAGCGCCACCGTAGGCTGCAGCTTGCTATCGAAGCTTACCACTCCGCCATGCATCTTGATCACATACCCAGTCGTTGACCGCCGAGTGTCCAGATCACCAGCAAAATCCGCATCACTCCAGCCCTCCATACCGCTCGCATCACCGTACCACAGACCGTACTCTGCCGTGCCCTTCAAATGCTGTGCTGGGGCAGTTAGACGACAACGGCAATGAGTACATGTGCGCGTGCATCTCGCGTTCACTGAATAAGCATGAAGCAAACTACTCCAGTTACAAAGGAGAGATGCTTGTGGCGGTATGGGCGATGAAAATGTTCCGCCACCATCTGATCGGTACAGACATACCGTTCCGCCTGGTCACTGACCACCAGCCGCTGCTGTATCTGATGAGCACCGAGGGGCTCACGGGACAGTACGCGCGCTTTGCCCTGGTGTTACAGGAGTACAACTTTACTGTCGAGCATAGGCCGGGGGTCACGCACCAAAACGCGGACACGCTGTCCCGCAACCCGTGCCCCAGTGCATTCGACGGCTCCGGCGCCAGGATTGATGAGGAGTCTGAGCCCAAGCCTTCCCCAACCGGTGATGGCAAGGAGGTTGTAGCTTTGGCGTCTCGCTTGGCGCTGAGCGCTCAGCAGTGCCAGACAGGGCGCGCCAGCATTCACGCCGCAAGGCCTGCGGCGGCCTTCAGCTCAGACCATATGCCCACTGCCGAGGAGGCGGTGTACGGCAACAATGGATGGCGGTATGAGGCATCTGACCCGCCGCCCGATCACGATCCGCCCGACTCAAAGCGCGCACGGCAACTGCTGCGTGCCCATGCGCTTGAATGGCGAGCCTCCCGCAAGCGTGAGTTGCGTCGGCAGCAGGCCATGCCTGCGAGTGCGAATGCCACGCACACCACTGCGGCCAGGGGCGGCGCTGATTTCTTCACCGCTGCGCTTAGGCAGGGCGTGACGCTGTACGAGGCTACCGGAGGTCTCTGCGTCGGCCTGGAGGCGTGCCTGTTGAACGGTGTACGGATCAATCGCTATTACTACTCTGACCCGCGACCGCAGGTGCGGCATGCGGCTTTCAGACGCATGGCCCACCTGAGTGCAGCGCACCCAAGCCTGTTCCCGCCTGAGGCGTGGAAGGATGCGACACTGCATGTCCCTGGAAGCGTGGCGGACATTTCTGAAACTGACCTGAGGATAGCCAGCTCCGTGGAAGGAGCGCAATGGCTCGTGATGGGTTTCTATAAGGAGGGAGATGCCGCGACACCGCAAGCCCTTCTGAGGCTTCGCGAGCTGCTAAGCCCTCTGGCAGGAGCACGGCCCCCAGCATTTGTCATTGGCAGCGCTGTGGACTCGCGCTCCTCCGCTGCCGAAGAGCAGCGCCCTCGCGACGCCGCCATGCGAGATGCATTTGGGGAACCTGTGGTGACTGACGCAGCACGTTTCGGGTCTGGTGCTCACCAGCTCCACAAGTTATGGACAAACGTGTCCGATCCCGCTGCGCTCAGACACATCACCACGCTGGCACTAAGGCCAGCCGGCAACGACTTGCCGCAGCATCTGAACCCCGAGCACCGCGCGCCCACATTGGGAAAAGGGCTCCGCGCGCCCTATTACCCGTGCAGCACGGTTGGGCAGCCGGTTCGGGCACTGCTCCCGGGCGCCTTGGGAAAAGAGATCACAAGCGCGCAGCATGGCGCCATCTCGCCCCTGTATAACACAATCACGCAAGCGTATGAGTCCCCCACCGCCGACGAGTGTGAGCGCATCCTAGGCCTGAACCAGGGCGCAACCGCGGTGGGCAACATGGGAGAGAGCGACCGGCTGACGCTCCTCGCCCAAACCCCTGACGTGTCCTGGCTGGCCGGAATTATGGCGGCTGCGAGAGCACTGTCCGACGACGTGCCACGCACTGAGGGCAATGCAACCGCTTTCGTTACGCACGCCACGCCCCCACAAGCCACGAGCGGGCATGCTGCTGCTTTCGCCACAATGTCCCGGCCTGCTACTCCGTTGGCTGCGCTGGCCGCGGAGGGTCTGGACAGCGAAGCTAGGCAATCCGGCGATGGCGCCAAGGACATTTGGAACGATGAAGCCACGATGCATCTGCTGCGGCACGGCACACACCGTGATGGCCTATCTGAGGCCGAGAGGCGCCGCGCCACGCGCCGCGCCACACGGTACCGCATGCAGGGTGGCGAGCTGTTCATTCTGGGCCTGGACGGGCGCACCCGGCGCGTGCCCCCGCCGCCTGACAGGATGAGCATAGTCAAGAAAACGCATGATGAAACAGGCCATTTCGGCCGGCGCCGTACTCTGGCGCTACTGCTAAACTCGTACTGGTGGCCGCAGATCTCGGCGGACGTGGAGGCCGTTGTCAAACACTGCGAGGCCTGCGACCGGGTGAACGCCACATTTGGGTCACGCAACCCGCAGCTAAACCCGCTGCCGGTAGGAGGGCTGTTCTACCGATGGGGTGTGGACCTGTGTGGGCCCTTTGAAGCCACGCCACGGGGACACCGGTACGTCATGATTTGCGTGGAGCACTTTAGCAAGTATGTCATATTGGTGCCCATCAGCGACAAAGAGGCCACATGCACCGCGTACGCCTTCCGGCAGCATGTGCTGGGACTTTACGGCGCGTGCGCGGAGGTGGTGACAGACCAAGGCAGTGAGTGGAAGGGGGAGTTTGCATCGCTGCTGCTTGAGTCGCTCATTGACCACCGCCAAACTTCGGCAGATCACCCGCAGGCCAATGGGCTAGCGGAGAGAGTCGTGCAGGTGTGTAAGCGGTCCTTGCGCAAGATAGCGCATGCCAATCAGGGCAGCAAGACCTGGGACGCGTACCTGCCGTATATCATGCTGGGCTATAACTGCTCTGTGCACTCGGCTACCAAGGTTAGCCCCACAGGCACCTCGCGCAGCGGTGGCCACAGCAGCGGAGCCGGAGTACGACCTTCAGCTTCCTGAGCAGGCGCGCACTGCGCTCTGCGCTCACATGCCTGGAGCTCAGCCGGATGACAAGGTGGAGCGACTGGCATATGCCGCGCGCACGGGATGCGTGCGCAGTCACAGCATGAGTGTGTCAGAAGTAGAGCAACTTTGCGAGGCGATTTCCCTAGACATCTTTCCAAGTGTGTTCTTTCCCTGGAAGTGCGATGATGGCATTAGCCAGTTTCTGCGCAATAAAGGTTGTTCAGTGAAGTTTGGCATGAAGAGTGATGGCATTAGGCCCGCCGGGGTGAAGGGGTTTGCGAAGGCTATGGCTGACGGAGCTCTGGACGGTGCGGCGATCTTTGATGTTGTGCCGGAGGTGGCAGATGTAGCACTGCCGGCAGCTAGCAAGTTTGTGAAGGCTTTTGCCGCGGCCAGGTTGCCGTGGGAGTATGTGACGGAGGCCGACAAGCCCCGCCTAAAGTGGCTGCGGTCCATGCAGAGCGATGAGAGGTTGATGATGGTTCCGTGTGATACCTGCATTTGGATAGTTGTATTTGCTTCGGCCATGGCACGGCGTGCATTGGTGGGCACGACCGGCACTCCTAATCTGCGTGTGAACATCTTTTCGAGCATCTTTTGAGTGCATTTTCTGCGTGATTTTCCTAACTTAGACCTACGCTTGAGCAGCCCCAGCGCATTTCATGCCGCTGGAGACTGGGGGGGGAGTCCCGCGTAGGCACGTGAAGCGCAAGCAGTCACATGTAGCGGCGCGTCAGCTGTCGTGACCTGGCAAGGGAGCGAACGTGGCGTGTCGACTGACCCGCTGGTCAGGTGTGTTCACCTGCTTTTATCTGCGTGTATTTGAGCATTAGAACTGTTATGTGAACATTAGCAACAAGTTCCGGGTGAAGAGACGGACGCGAGAGGAAGAACAGTGCAGATAACGCCGTACACCGATCTCGGGAGCGGTGCAGGCATCTTGGCGTGTGCGAGGGCAGGCGAAGCCGTCTTTTGGCTCTCGCTCACATAGCGTGCGCCGTCGATTAAAGACCAGTCTTGTATCTGTAACGCTTAGAGTGTCCTATCGCTCAGCGTCTCCGCCAGTCGTCAGAATCACTGGCGCAATCATCAAGTAAGATCCCGGGGGTTGCGTTCACACGCCGCAGGGAGTCTTTGCCAGGGCTATACGCCTGAATCTTGTCAGCTGACGGCGGTCCACGAGGGACCGGAGCCCGCAGCGACGTCAACAGAACCAGTTCCCAGGGTTCCTGCGGGTGTCAGCTTGGCGGACTTCACGGTGCGGGACGTGCGGCGGGCCATCACGGCGGCCAACCCGGCCGCCCCTCCGGCTCCGGCCCGCCCTGCCGCCATGCCGTGCCCGGCGCCAGCGCAGCAGGCGGGGGGCTCGGGGACCCCGCCAGCGGCACAGTCTCGGCTGGCGGCGCGGGAGGCGGAGTGGCAGCGGGCAGCGGCGCAGCTGACCACCACGGCGGCGCAGCACTTCCACAATAACCCGGTGGCTCTGGACCCCTGGCTCCACCGCACCTCAGCGGCAGCCGGGCAGCAGAACACGCCGGCGAGAGCACTGCAGTCGTATGCGTCCCCGTCCCAGCAGTCGGGTGAGGGGCCGCGGCGATCCGCGCGGCTGCAGGAGCAGGCGGCGAACGGGGCGGGGCCTAGCACGGGGCCTGCCACAGCGGCGGCGGCAGCCGCAGCGGCGGTGGAGGGCGACCCTCGCACGCCGCCCCCGGATGCGTCCCTTCTGCGGGGTACGTGGCGGAGGCTGTGGGAAAGCCACGCCAGTCGGGGGGCAAAGGTGCTGGTGTACCGGCTGCAACATGCTTACCTGCCTTGCGGGCTGTACCGGGCGGGCAAGGGCATTCGGCCACGGGTGACCACGGGGTGTGGGGGGTTGGGGGCGCACTGTCCTTACCCCGCCTGCGGGCCACCTGGCCCGCGGGCGTGGGCCAGCCTGACGCACATCTTCCTGGAGTGTCCAGCGTATGCGCAGGCGAGGACGTGGCTGCAGCAGCTGTGGGCCTGCGTGGCGCCCCAGGCAGCGGCGCCGCCAGTGACGGACGCGGCCTTCATGCTGGGTGACGACATGGGGGTGTGGGCCTCAGGCCCGCGGGGGGCGGGCGCGCTGCTGTGGAGCACGTTGCGGGCCACCTTCTTGTACGCCGTCTGGTGTGCTTACTGGTCCCGCGAGCCTGCTAAGCAGACGTCGGAGCACGTGGTTCGGGAGGTGGTCAGCGAGCTGCGCAGGGTGATGCAGCTTTTTTTTTGAGGAATCATCCTTACAAGGTTGAACAGGGGCAGACGCACTGCCCCCCTGCTGACCGAAGACAGCCTGGTCCCCGAGACCAGAACCCTGACAGGGCAAGAAGAGAAGAGAAGAGAAGAAAAGAAAACGAAAAACAACAAACC